>BTPG01000004.1:206948939-207033939 GCA_036245525.1 Semisulcospira habei | reverse complement strand
AAAATACCAAAACCAAAAAGCAACCGAGGCCTTGGACTGGGACTCACATGGGGTAGGAACAGAACAGAGCGGTAGGGGAGGCCTTGGACTGGGACTCACATGGGGTAGGAACAGAACAGAGCGGTAGGGGAGGCCTTGGACTGGGACTCACATGGGGTAGGAACAGAACAGAGCGGTAGGGGAGGCCTTGGACTGGGACTCACATGGGGTAGGAACAGAACAGAGCGGTAGGGGAGGCCTTGGACTGGGACTCACATGGGGTAGGAACAGAACAGAGCGGTAGCGGAGGCCTTGGACTGGGACTCACATGGGGTAGGAACAGAACAGAGCGGTAGGGGAGGCCTTGGACTGGGACTCACATGGGGTAGGAACAGAACAGAGCGGTAGGGGAGGCCTTGGACTGGGACTCACATGGGGTAGGAACAGAACAGAGCGGTAGGGGAGGCCTTGGACTGGGACTCACATGGGGTAGGAACAGAACAGAACGGTAGCGGAGGCCTTGGACTGGGACTCACATGGGGTAGGAACAGAACAGAGCGGTAGCGGAGGCCTTGGACTGGGACTCACATGGAGTAGGAACAGAACAGAGCGGTAGGGGAGACCTTGGACTGGGACTCACATGGGGTAGGAACAGAACAGAGCGGTAGGGGAGGCCTTGGACTGGGACTCACATGGGGTAGGAACAGAACAGAACGGTAGCGGAGGCCTTGAACTGGGACTCACATGGGGTAGGAACAGAACAGAGCGGTAGGGGAGGCCTTGGACTGGGACTCACATGGGGTAGGAACAGAACAGAGCGGTAGCGGAGGCCTTGGACTGGGACTCACATGGGGTAGGAACAGAGCGGTAGCGGAGGCCTTGGACTAGGACTCACATGGGGTAGGAACAGAACAGAGCGGTAGGGGAGGCCTTGGACTGGGACTCACATGGGGTAGGAACAGAACAGAGCGGTAGCGGAGGCCTTGGACTGGGACTCACATGGGGTAGGAACAGAACAGAGCGGTAGGGGAGGCCTTGGACTGAGACTCACATGGGGTAGGAACAGAACAGAGCGGTAGGGGAGGCCTTGGACTAGGACTCACATGGGGTAGGAACAGAACAAAGCGGTAGGGGAGGCCTTGGACTAGGACTCACATGGGGTAGGAACAGAACAGAGCGGTAGGGGAGGCCTTGGACTAAGACTCACATGGGGTAGGAACAGAACAGAGCGGTAGCGGAGGCCTTGGACTGGGACTCACATGGGGTAGGAACAGAACAGAGCGGTAGGGGAGGCCTTGGACTGGGACTCACATGGGGTAGGAACAGAACAGAGCGGTAGGGGAGGCCTTGCCCCTTCCAGAGGCGCTGCACTCTGTGGCGCGGCCGGACATGGTGGATGGATAGGCTAATAGAAGCGCGAGCAACGGCGACAAGCAGAAACTAAGTTCCCCCTCTGCACCCCCTCCCCCCAGGACGAAATCAGCGAGAGCTGGAAGTCCTTTCCCTTTTAATTATAGCATAGCATAGGATCAAAGGGTGGGTTAGAGTAGAAGGAGATGGCTTCCTTTCGCTAATGGCGGGAAGCACCGTGTGTCCGTCTTTATTTGTGTGCGCCGACGTGTGTGTTGATCAGGGGTTGGCTTAGAGAGAAGGGAAATGGATCAGCATAATAAGCCTAAAAACATGAACAACCCTGAATGTTCCTAAAAGATAAACGCATCTCAGCTCCAAACAATACGGTAGACTTTGGGATGAAATCCTCATCTTGTTATGTTTATTTATTTATTTATTTATTTATTTATTTTTAACAGAGGATGTACACTGAAAGTGTGCCAAGTTGATTTTTTTTCCACAATCACGAGGATGTACCTATGTTTGTGTTGACAGGCCAGGCTAGGAGTGACAGGACAAGTAAATCTCGACTATTTAAAAGAATTCACTAAAGAGCTGTACCCAGACATGTTGCATACAGCTCACTTTGTCCCTCCCGCACACATCAATAAGGAAACGTTCGACCAGCAAGACTTTGTCGGACAGAAAATCTACATTTCCAAGCCTACCATAGACAACATGGACAAAGGCTGTGCACAGGCCGGGGTACAGGAAAGCAGGTAAATGTTTCAGACTTCATCTCACCTCATATCTGGACTCATCTCATCTTCGTGGTTTATGGTGCTGAGAATTGTTTTCATCAAAATTCATAGCACTTCACTGTCTTTTATTTATCCATCTCATCCATGTTTCATCCACAGGCGTCCGTGCTTAGTGCGTTGATATGTGGGGCACTCGAGAAGTTGTTGGATGCTCCTCACTCCTGTGGTTTAGCCAAACGCGTGTGGTGCTCTCTTGTAGACTAAATGTATTGAGGTGTCGCACTCTTGCTCAACCGGCCAAACCCTGTGGCCAACTCTCCAGCAACCGTTATATCATGTACTTGCGGAGGGCTGATGTCTGCCAGGAATCCCGTTGTCTCGGCGTTAGTGTGCACGCTAAAAGTGCCACGTAAACAAACACAGTTGTCTTGGTTCCAGGCAGTGTTGCATGTGCCACGTGACGGTTCCTTACCACCCATCTGAATATAGTAATCCAAGTACCGCTCTGACAGGTTTAAACCTTGTGTTCCTTTTGTAAAATCTTTTTAACTTAAGAAACTCGAATGGGTTTAGAATTGCATACACCCCTGACCCTTGACCCGTCTTTTCTCTCAAATCTAACATTTGGAGTGTCAAAGGTGCTTTTATTGAAAGTGTCTAGTAATAGTTTTGGATGATGAAAACTGTATTACTTCAAAAACACCCAACACTGCAACGCCCTACCCTCTTTAGTCGTCACACTTGACAATTCTGTGATGGGGTCAAACAAATAGGACTAAAAGAAAACATTCCGAAGCGGCAACTAGTAGAACACGGCTCACATGACCTGTGAAAAAAAAAAATTGCTGCTCGTCTGTATGAACGAGTAGTCGCGGCACCGAAGTTTCATTCCCCCCCCCCTACCCACCCCTTCTTTTACCCCCCTTCGTGCTTGTACAACACAAAATATCTTTGGTCCCCTGCGAATTTGTTGTATCCGGTGTTTACCCATATACCTGTAATCCGCTTCATTTGAATCCTAGTTCAGTTAATCCACCTGCAGCATCCCTGGACGTGGCTCTCTAGGATTAGAGTCGTATTTATCTCATGTCAGTTTTCGTGTCTCAACCTTCATCATATCCTGTCTGTCCTCGTGCAGTTGCCGTGACAACGAGGCTCACCAGCGCGTGCTGCACTGTCTGCACATGATACAGGAGGCGGACCCACAGGTCATGTTCGTAATCGGTCAGCTCGATTACAAAAGTTACCTTAGTTATGTCCACACTGACGAGTCATTCTGTGATAATAAACTTGTCAACGCTCCCACTGTCCGCCCCGCCCAGTCCCCTGCAATCCATACACCCGCCAAGTGTCCAGTGCCGAGTGATCTGCAAGACAAAAAGAAACACAGAGGCGATTTTGACGTTCTCATTATCAGTCGCGACCGTGGTTTTCTCAACGTCGAAATAAAGGCAGTAGGCGACGTGCCAAATAGCAAGACAGACGAAGCGGTGTTGAAACAGTTGGTAAAAGCGATGAAACAGTTAAACAAAGGACAGGAAGTACTGCAGCTCCTGGAGAAAGACAAACATCCGGTCCCCGTCATCAGATCCGCTCTGGCTTTGCCCAATGTCGGCGAGAGTCATCTCCGCAAACTTCTGCAGAATAACCCTGAAGTGAAAGATGTGAGTTATTTGTAACAGTTAAGTTCATTTATTTTAGATGTGTTTGTATTTGTTCTGGAATTGGTAAGCAACTGTGATTGCTGACTGAATGACTGGTTGGTGGACGGACAGTCTGCTGGGTTGTTCAGCTAATTTCAGGTTTTCGTTTGCCACTTTCATCTCCTGACACATTCTGCTTCAGGACCAAAATCCCCAAACGTTGAAATTGCCCTCTGAAGGACCGTATTACAATTCTGGAAACAGATCGAGCATGATAGTTCAAGGATGGTGTCCGAAAAGCTTGGCACCTATGGGCGCCAATCTATTTTGGCACCACCCTTGAACTATCATGCTCGATCCATGTTTTGCTATGGTCTGTCGGAGCTGCATGAGCTAAATTTGGTGATACACAATGTCTGCTGTATCCGAAATGAAATGTTGCCTGTACCAGGGCCTGTGTCGCTGTCTAAAAATCGCTGAGACTGAGGATCCCGTCATGTATTGTCTGCTGGCCGACGTCATGCCGCCCAAGGAATTACCCTGGCAGTTCAAGGTCAATGTGAGGAACGGACTGCTACACTGGTGGCGTCAAGTGATGGGAGAGAGAGGGGCCGAGCCGGCCATGACTGATGGTGACTACATGGATCTGGTCGCTAGGTAACGGCTAGCAAAACATGTACAATCAAGACAAAAACGAATATCAGTCTGCAGTCAGCCATAAACAAAACAGTAACGAGCACAACTAAATTTAGCGAAAAACATTTTGACTAATTCTGCCAAAGGTAAACTTAAGGACAGACACTCAAAGCAAGGAAGCAGACAGTTCATGCGGTTTGTGTGTCGAATACCTGCTAAAATCGTTCCGCTGTACTTGTCAGGTGGATACTTTGCAGGTTTTGTGGGCCGGCTACATTTCCCCCACCATCAAGCGACACAAAAAGCGTCTGCCGGACACTTGGCGAGGCGGTCGCTGTCATCGGTGATCGCTACAAGCGGTTTATCCTGCGACCACGTCAGCTGGGCGTGCTGAACACGGGCGGTAACCTCAAGTTCCTGTCTGGCCCCCCGGGTACCGGCAAGACCGTGCTGCTTATTCTGAAGGCGTGCTCATGGCTTCTGGACAGCATGCACGTGCACGTGGTCAGCACGTGGGCCGGCAGCCTTGCTGCCTCGCACTACATCTGTCACGTGCTGCGCACCTCCAGTCCAGAAACCAGACAGCGCGTGCACTTTCTTCAGTTTGACGTGAAGGAGGAGGGTGAACGGGCGTTGATAATACTTCTGGCCGCTGCTGCTGTGCGCGGTCCGCCGTTCGTCATATGTGACGAGGCGTTCGGCGGCAGGTCGGTATTTTGAACCTTTGGCCTGTTTTCCTTTTCGTGAATTAATTCGTTTCTTTTTTTTTCTATTTACCTAACTTGCTTGCCTCATTCTTGTCCCAGATGGTTCCCCAGTAGCAAAACGGCTTATCTATTTACCTAACTTGCTTGCCTCATTCTTGTCCCAGATGATTCCCCAGTAGCAAAACGTCTTATCTATTTACCTAACTTGCTTTTCTCATTCTTGTCCCAGATGGTTCCCCAGTAGCAAAACGTCTTATCTATTTATCTAACTTGCTTGCCTCATTCTTGTCCCAGATGATTCCCCAGTAGCAAAACGTCTTTATTTACCTAACTTGCTTGCCTCATTCTTGTCCCAGATGATTCCCCAGTAGCAAAACGTCTTATCTATTTACCTAACTTGCTTGCCTCATTCTTGTCCCAGATGATTTCAGAGTAACAAAACGTCTTCGGGCCCACGACGGCCGCACTGGGCCCGCGCACGGCCATGCGCGTGCCCACTGCGGCCGTCGTGGGCCCGCGGGCCTTTGCTTACTGTACTGGGTCAGAGCCGGAGCCAACAGGTAAGACTATTTAGCAATACAAATTTTAGGTTCTCTTTTTGACGCCAACAGCGACGCATTTTTTTTTGTCCCGTGGATTTTCCAGACGACTGGAATGCACGGTACAGTGGATTTTCCTATACTGATTATTAGTGACAACACCCACGATGTTTCTTTCGTCCGTTAAACTTTGTTCGTTACACTAATTTGATTCTGAATTGTGTATTTGTGCAGCGAGTTTAAGGACCTCTGCACACAGCTGAACGCCATCTTTGCCGACCTTCACCTCTGGGCGGCCAGCGTGTATCACGGCTACTGTCCGCCGTGCCTAGGTCAGGAGACGCTCACCGAGCCCCTCAGGACACCCCCCGCCATCACCAGGATGGTCGCGCGCTCTGACGTCATCAGACAAGGTCTTGTACGTGACTATAGCCTATGCTCAACAACCATGCCGAGCGAAGGACTCCGTCCAATTAAGATTCGCCATGCGGCGCCTGGCCACATGCAGGGCATGCCGGGAGATTGTGTGACGTGCGGGAAGGAAATAGGGAGGTGGATCAAACAGCTTTGTGCTGGTATGGCTCAACACTACTTCTGGCAGTTTTTGTTGTTGTTGTTGATCTAGTCATCCTGTTTGGAAAGTGAGTTTCTCCTTGGAAACGCGCTTTGCAACTTCAATCATCTTTTACAATCTGATACGAGTACAGTGTGCCTTCTGTGCAGTGGAGCTTCTTTCTTTCAGCTGATTTGTTTTATTCTTTCATCGACCTTGTTTTCTTAACCCTTTGACTGGCGAGAAAAAGTGAACACGACTTAAGCACAAGAGACATAGATCATCATGTGCCCCCGCAGTTGCGGGGGCTCATGAGGATCTATGCCTCTTGCTGACGTCATTTTGAAATCATGTTACTGGGATGGTCTGGGCTCTTGGGCGTTGAATTAACGAAGATTGCTGAAACGCAGTCTACGTGAAGTGGCTGGCAAGGGGTTTATTCGTGATCAGTTTATGAATGACACTACGATATCGCTGGTTGACACTTGAACTTACAAAAGGAATTATGTACACTTTTTTTTTAAATTATCCCAGATCACACCCTACTGAGTTGGCGTGACTTCTTCATCCTGACTAACCACTATGACCTTGTGGACGAGGTGAAGGACAGGGAGGGGAACTTGGAGCGCGAGGCCAGCGGCCTGGTGCAGGGACTGAGAAACACTGACGGCAAAGTTACTGTGCTGAACACGGGAGACTCCCCGGCCATTGCTGAAGTGGCCGCCATGACTGGACCTAATGCCGTGGTTGTTGCTGACGCCGACACGGTGCGTGGGTTGGAGAGAAAGGTCGTGGTGTGGGTGCAGGCCGACAAGGGAGGTAACTCAGAGTCGGGGGAAATGGACTTTGGCAGGCTGGACTCTATGTCTAGAACCACAGCCCAGCTTATTTCTGTCGCCTGACTGCCAGCGCACACAGGCGTAGTCGCTGTTGCTAATGGGGTCGGCTATATTTAGGAGTAAATCTCCCCTGCGTGATCTGCTAGTACCCAACGAAAATCTACCCAGTATGAATCCACCCAAATGTGAATCAATATGCAAGGTTCAACCCAAGTTTTTTTTTCTTTCCATATAATGCAAGCCTGTGTACTCATACTGGGTAGCTTTGCGTCCATATATATCAGTGGAACTGTGACATCATAAATTGACACTTGATAGATTGGCGCTGGGTATATTTGCAAGCAAAGTACATTTACTCTTTAATATAGCTATGTTGACAACTTCAGCGCCACTGATAATCTCTACAACCAGGGGGATGGGTGGGGGGAGTGGGGTGTGTGTGTGTGTGTGTGTGTGTGTGTGTGTGTGTGTGTGTGTGTGTGTGTGTGTGTGTGTGGTGTGTGTGTGTGTGTGTGTGTGTGAAATAAAGAATATAATATTGTTAGACTGTGGTCTGACATTTGTATGACTGCTGGTCGTGTGGGATGGGTGGGGGTGGGGGCGGAGGAGGGGTTGGGTGGGGAGGGGGGTTGGGGGGGGGGGTGAGGTGAGACATATTATATTTTTAGACTGTGATCTGACGTTTATATGACTGCTGGTCGTGGCTTGTTTGCAGCCTCTAGGCCAGTATTCGCGCTAGGTTTATTTTTTAGTATCAACTGGCCAAAATAGCACCTGCCGTCAAAATCAGTTCATTGTAAATTCCGGTATTCTTCAAGAGTGTTCAGTATCCCTACCTCCTCAGTCGATATTTCTCGTTTCTAATCGGTATTGTCTACCGGCTGTTACTCTCCTTTCCGGTATCAGCCTTCAAAAACCAGTATTACCGGTAGTAAGCGCGCGAACAGTTAGGCTTTGAATTCTGTAAACTCACAGCTCATTTTGGGAGACTAAAAGCAAATTCGACCGAAGATAGATCGACTGTGATAACGTTCAAAGGTAGAGCTGATCAGGCACTACCCATAAACTATCTTCAATGATTTGTCTCCCGCAACTTGACGCACAACGTCATCCAGGGAAACTGTATCTTTTGTAGTGCGTAGCACAAAATGAAATAATAATAATAATAATAATAATAATAATAATGATAATGATGATAATATAATAATATTAATAATAATATAATAATAATAATAATAATACCAGTAACTGTCAAGCAATCCTCCCTCGGATGTACATTGATTAATCCTTTTCATCCTGATACACCCATTGCTTGAAATAAATTTGATTATGATAGTTTAAGGGTGGTGCCAGAATAGCTTGGCGCCTGCGCCAAGCTGTTCTTGCACCACCCTTGAACTAAATGCTCGATCACTCTTCTAAGCTGTACTGTAGCCTTCACAGGACAATAAGAAAATTTGAAAAATCAGCCTTATGATGTAATGGGTTATTATTATTATTATTATTATTATTATATTATTATTATTAAAATATTAATTATTAGCAAGCAGTCAATAGTCGGCAGTGCACCACTCAAGATAAGGTCAGGACAGCCAAGCGACAGATGGATCGCCCGTGATAGTTTACGGGTAGTGCCAAATTACAATGGCGTCTTCAAGACACCAGTCCAATCTGGCATACCTTTGAACTATTACGGTTTATCTTTCGTCTTAAAGTTGTACGAAACTGGTACTAGAATACTTCCCCAATATTTCCAGTTCGGAGATTTCATTCCAGGAGTGTTTTTTAAGAAAAAAAAATTCCTTTGTGTTGTTTTGTTTATTTTTAATTATTTTATTTTATACGATTTCCAAATGAATTATTACATATGGCAATAAAGTTCTATCATCTTTTGTTTATTTATGTAATTTTTAAAACTTGAGCCACTTTATTAATACAGACCATTTAACGATTATTGTTAAATAGTTAATACTGAACGCCTATGTGTTGAAATACAATAACATGCTGAGGCAGCCAGTTATGAAAGCTATTAATTTATATATTGTGCTTTTACTCTTCACATCTACTCGCAGTGCATTGACATATAATTATGGCAGCTGGCTCAACAATTTTTTTAACAAAGTTTTATATTGTTCTTTTATGTACATATTTTGGTTTGTGCATTTGGATTTGTTTCGGTAGTAATTTGAAGTGCAATTTTGTATCACTCGTTTCTGAGTTTCTTTATCTTGATCATTGCTGTTTGTGTTTTAGCGGTTTTTAAAAATTCTTTTTAACATCTGCGGTCTGTTTGTGTGTGACATATCAGCTGTCATTAAAGACCATCTAAATGATGGTCTTTAATGACAGGTGATGATTAGCAAGTCTCGAATGAGACAGCGAATTTAACTGATCAGAATGACAAATGCATTATGTTTTATGAGTGTGTACAGTATCGTGGAATTCCATTTCATTTTGAAAACACAGGATAAGGAAACTCTTGTGAACGCCAGTGTCAGTCGAGGAAACTTTTGAGCACAAGAAGTTATTTTCTAGTCCACACTTCATTGTTTTCTTTTCAAGAAAGAGAGCCAGTGTCAGCGAGCTAACCCGTGTAGGTTTCATTGTCCTGTTTACAGCAGACCACTGTCAGGAGAACTAGTTTGTATAAGTTTCCTCGACCTGTGTTCAATCTGTTTTAACCCTTGTAGCGTCATGGGCGCATTTCCCGAATCTTGGAAGTGTTACTTAACGACTATGTACCACTTGCAGGAGGTGGATTGACCATGATAATTTAAGGGTAGTGCCAGATTAGCTTGGCGCCTTCAGGCGCCAAGCTAATCTGGCACTACCCTTGAATTATCATGGTCAATCAATCTCTTGCTGTATCGTGTTGGCGCTGAAAGGGCTAGGCACACACTCCAGACGCCTGTTGAGAGGGAGAAACATGTATAGGTCAGTCGTTTGACATCGGAGAGCACAACGTGTTTCGCAAATATATCCGTAGAGAATCACTTTTCGATACCAATCTTAGAACAAACATCATTCAGTGACAGTTGACACAATAAGATTTACTTGTAAGGAACTCGAACTGTGTCAGTTTTGCTGTACAGTCCGTAATAATTCGCTATTTGTTCATGAAATGGCTGATGTTAAATCCCTACATGTGACCCAGATATAATAAGCCCAGTATAACAACAGATTCATTTTCACGTGAATTGGCCAAGTTTTCAAACCTGAAACAGCGCAGGCATACACGAAGTCTGCATGCTTTGACATCGATACTGAAATCTGCCGGGGCTCTATTCAGGGTATTGACTATGGCTTGTTCTTGTTTTGTTTTTTTAAACAAAATGTTACGAATGTACAGCAAAATCAACAAATCATAGAAGTTCAATAAAAAATATTCGGCCATATTGGGTCAATTGTCATGAAATGATATCTGTTCTTAAAGTGGTACAGAAATGTGTTCCTTTGCGGAGATATCTGGGGAAAATAGTGTGCGCTCCGATGTCATACGGCCAATAGGCAGTATACGCTCCGTGTTTATCCTATTGATCATTTAATTTTGTCGAGACAGGACAGAATCTCTTCCAGTCTGAATTCAGCTGATGACTATGAAATAATAATTTAAAAAAAAAACAACTGTCACACCAAACCAAATGGTAACGAACCGATGTATGTCTCCAAAAGATTTGAAACAATAAAAAAAATTGTATCGCACGTTGTCTTTGAGATCCTAGTGTGTTCACGAGTTTTGTAACGATTGTTACGTCGTTACAAAGCTCGTTACAACAAGCATGTTTTGCTCTGTGTAGGTTATTTTACCGAGTGTTTTACTGCGGCGTGTTAAGGAAGTTTTAATGAATGTGTAAACACACCCCACCTCCCCCTCCCCCTACAGTTCTGATACTAGTGACTGAAACAAAGAATCAAATATGCAAACAAACGAGCGAATAAACGACCGAGCAAACAAAAGACAAAAAACAAAAAACAAACCCATCCCACCCCACTACCAAACCAGCCAGCCAGCCAACCGACCAACCAACCAGTCAGCGGCCAAAACTAACTCGTTTGCTTATTTCAAATGATCAGATTTATTCAATGTCCACTGTAAGTTAGTAGACAGTTACACGTTGTACATTCATACCTGTAAAAAAAAAAAAAAGACAAACAAAACGCCAAATAAGTTGTCCACAACCACAAAAAGAGTAAAACAACAAAAAAAGAAACCTTCAGTAAGCAAACGTTCATGGGCTCGACGTCGGCCGCAGTTGTCCCGCGCACGGCAGTGCGCGGGACAACTGAGGCCGAGGTCGAGCCCACGAACATTTGCGCACTGGGTATGTAACGCATGCCGAGACTGTGAAAATAACACTATTGAGTGTATGCTTGATCTAAGACTGCTAGAAACTCAACACCAGCTTCACTAGTACATGCGCGCAGCCGAAATCAATTGTGACGCACACCTCCACCCTCACAGGTGAGTGAATACACAGTGAGCTAAACGTCATAGGTCCGACGTCAACCTCAGGCCCAAGGACTTCACTCTTGGCTTCTTCCTTTTCTTTTCACGAGCCAAAGTCAATTAAGCATCGCATTAACTCTTTTTATTCATGCAGCCACCGCACGTCTAGCACAGTGGATCGTACGGGTGGCTGCGTGCACAATGGGGTTAACGCAAGCGAGGAAGCAGCAGAGAATCTGTTTTGAGAGACCACCCTCATGACAGATCACCTGTCATTAAAGACTATCATTTAGGTGGCCGTAGCTGTGACTGGCTGTAGCCGCCTAAATGATGGTCTTTAATGATAGGTGACGCTTTCTGCTCTTCAAGGCTTCTCTTGACAAGTCACCTGCCTTTTAAGACCACTTTTCAGCTCCCAAGTATCGAAATAATTATATCACTGAGGCTGACCGGTATTAAAAGGCACGTGCTTTTTTGCAGAACAGAACAGATCATTTACTTGCTGGTTACCCCCCCCCCCCCCTCCCCCAACCTTCAACCTAACTACCTTACAAAATTCTGTCAACTAAACGTCACTACTGCATTTCATTGTTCACATTTTGGGTTGCAGTTATTCAATTCGTATGACAGAAATAACTGACTCAGAATCATATCTTACGATTAACAGTAAATTTCTATGCAAAGCAATTTTCCCTGCAAATTTCACTAGTGTTGTTGATGATCGTTTTTTACAGTTTAATGTTTGCTTGCTTTAATCCATTCAGCCCTGACGCCTTACAGCAGGAGATGGGTCGACCATGATAATTCAAGGGCAGTGCCAGATTAGCTTGGCGCCTGTCGGCGCCAAGCTAATCTGGCACTGCCCTTGAATTATCATGGTCGATCCATCACTGCAACTGGTGCATAGTCATTAGATGACGCCTCCAAAATTTGGGAAATACGGCCGTCGGGCTGAATGAGTTAAGGTCCGGATTCACAAAACCTGCGCACACACATTCCAGTCCAAGCTTTGGTACCATGACATTTATAATACTGCGTGTGGTGTGAACTACACATCTAAACGTGGATGAAAGAAAGCATAAAGCTACATTTAGTTCAGATATATATACATGCTATAGAAACATCAAGCGATCTCACTTTAATAGAATTCGAGCCCAGGTGAAAATCCACAAAGTTTGGTAGTTTTCCTCTGTAGACTACACAGATATATCGACCGTAATAGTTCAAGGGTGGTGTCAGAGGTCCCTGCGCCTATAACGACCATGATAGGTCAGGGTGATGACTGAATACCTGGGCTCCCATAGGACAGAGTAGCTTGGCGCCTAGACTAGCGACCATGATAGTTCAAGGGTGGTGCCATTACCCAAGCTATTCTGGCACCCCCTTGTACTATCGTGGTTGATCCATCCCCTGTTGTGTCTGTCTCTCTGGGCTGAATGCATTTGAATTAATTTGAAGAAAAAAAAATTACTGTAAAGCAGCTATCTATCTACTCGAAGGGTAAGTAGCTCCTGTTAAACAGTTTTTCTCTAAATCTATGACCGGTTACAATCTTAGTACCTAATGGGTTTGTAACATTATTAAAGACATATTTTAAAACATTTTATACAAAAGAAAATTGTGGTTAGAAAAAGCTAACTTGCTGTATTTGTTTAAATCCGTGAAAACTGAGGCATGACACGTGTAGAGGTACATCATAACCCAGCGTGGTTTTCCATGCCAAATCAAAAACAGACACAAAAAGTCTCTCGTAAAAATATATATTGTATCTATCATTGAATAAGGCTCAGATTATGAGAGGAACTAAGGAAAGGCCTTTTTCACAGCGTATTTACAAGATCGTGTCACTGTAAAAGGCACATAAACAAAATCAAAATGAACACGGTAAGATGTACAGCCATGAAACTCAAAAACGTCTTGCACACGTAGGGATTTTCTCGAGTCGCTTTCGACATAATTATACTGCCAGGGAGTTGCTGTGCCAAAACGGGTCTTGTCGCAGCGTGTAGCAGCCAGCCAACCAACCAGCCTTGATGTGCATCAAGTCTTCACTGACAACACACCACGCAAAATTGTCGCAACGGAAACATAGAGAACATCCCAATGCGCAAAAGGCTATCGGGCCGACGGCCCGATAGCCTTTTGCGCATTGGGATGTTTTCACGCGCAGAGATGGCGCAAGCGCAAAAATCCCACCATGTGTAAAGCCTCATATATACACTATACACATAAAGATAGATAGAGAGATAGATAGATGTATATCGATAAAAGTAAAATAAAGTATCACAGTTCAAAAAAACAAAAAACTCCTAGGCAGCCCTTAAGTTTATCCATTGCGTCCCAGTGGTTTTCAAGAAACAGGCCGTCTTTTTGTCGCTGCACAAAAGTGCATATACGTTTTGAAAATTACGCGTGCATTCTGATTCGTTCATTTCAGCTTGTAAGCGGCACGCGGCTGCTTGCGATGGCATTTACTCGCAAAAATAAATCACGAACATCATAAAGACAAATCTTCACACCATTTCTGAAATAGTGTGTGTGGAGTGTGTGTTCTTTTCCTTTTCAAAGATTGAAACAAAAGTAAAGTTTCTAAAATAAAAAGAGGCTGCCCATAGGTCTGTTGCGTATCAGTTAACCCTTTGCGTGTTGGTGGCTGCCGACGCGCAAAGGGTTTAAAAAACCTGAGGTAAATTAGAAACGAACAAAGCAATTTGTGGTATGACAATTTGAGTAGTTGTTATAGAATTCGCGAATCACTTGCTTGTATTTCATCAAGCACAGCTATAGCGTCGATTCAGTGAGCAAAAGATCCTGAGGCCTACGGCTTGACGGCCCGAGGGACTGGAGAGAGACAGAGGAAAAAAATCTTTCTTTTTTTTTTTCTTCTTTTTTTTGGCAACACTCAGTGCTGTGAGATCAAGGAGGGATATCAATCTAAAACGGTAGACTACTGAACATTTTCTCAGGAAGTATATGCAAAACGCGCAAGTCAGTCTAGCAATTGTTTATCTCTCCCAAATTTGCCAATCAGCCTGTTCCTGTTCGTATGCTGGTCTGTGATTTTGGACTTTACGGCTCTGGAGCCGTAAGGTCCAAAATCACAGGCCAGCATACGTATTTACAGCTGATGCTTTTCAGTATTACAAGTTGCGTCAGTTCACACCGCTGTGCAGACTCAGTACCACCGTGCGGCAAGATTATATGAGTAATGAATTTGAAACTGAGGGGAAACAACCTCGAAAATGTTGTGGGTTAGAGCCAGTACCGATCCAAGCCTTGTGTTTTGCCGGTTCTACAAGAAGCGAGCAATAAAAAAAAAAAAAAAAAGTAGATGTGTCAAAACTTATAGATTGAAACGACTGCACGGGGTAAGTACCGTTTTTACACTACTGAACATATTATGATTTACCCAATTCTTTTTCGTACATCAAGTTAAAAATGTCTGCTGGTCTCTGATTCTGGACCTTACGGCCTTCGCCGTAAAGTCCCGAATCATAGACCAGCACAAACTTGGCCATCACGCCCACAAACCTCAGACTGAATCGGGTTACTTATATACCTGTGTGCACAGACCCATTTTTTTACTACTGCTCAGACTGAATTAGCGGGCTGCATGCACTTTATGCGTACGCTCCCGCGTCCGCAGGGGGAAACGCGGGACTGCCGAGCATAGAGGTGTATAGGCCGCTGTGAGGCAAATGTGATCCCAAGTCAGTCTCAGTGTCAAATAGTGCGACGGCGGCAAACTTTCAAATCCTTGCTTCTGGTTGGGCAGATTGCAAGGCGAAATAGGGCGAAAGTTTGCAATCTGATACAACATTACCACTGAGAAAAGTGATGGCCTCTTAATTTCACATAATTATTTGGTATGCAAAAGACTAAAAGGGCTCTCCAGTTGTTTCCTCTCCATGGTCAGGGGGAATATGTGGCAAGGGAGGTAGCCATAGTGCACGCGTAGTTACTGGGTGAACTTACTTCCCTTTTGTTGGACAAGTCAGCACAAGTCGCTGGCACTACAAATCCCTACTTGAAACTATAACAAGTGCTTCAGGTGCAATGCTACAAACACACTGTGACAGAAGGCATCACTTGCGAGTGATTGAGAGGGATGGTGAAATTCTACCGCAAATAAATGCAACACAAATCTGAACTTCTTCAGTTTAGTTATTTCTGTTATTACACCACAAATCCACGTAGTGGCACACAGGGTGTCTCCCTCGATTCGCTACCGCTTATCAGCGGTAGCGAATAGAGGGAGACAACTAGTGTGGGATCTTAGCCCCCAGTTAAACCCTTCCCTGCCAGTGGAAGCAGTTTGTTTCTGAAATCTCTGATAACTCAACACCAAAGAACATGGATGCAAAGTTGGGTCAGCCAAACGCATAGAGTCCTCATGGGCCTCACACCTGTGTGGGCTCATTAGGATCTATGCCTCTCGCAGTTTGGTATTGTTCACTTTTTCTCAGCAGTGGAGGGGTTACAATTTTCATAAGCTCTTCATGGTATAGGAGACAGTGTTACGATTCTCAGCCATCTCAACCGAAAATAATGTTATGTAGAATGGCTGTTACAATAAAAAATTGTATTGTATATTTTGTATTGTATATTTCGGCTATTACAAAATGAAAAAAAAAACCACTGCAAGCCTCAATAAATAAAATAAATATAAATATAAAAATTGCTGCAAATGTAAACTTGTTATGCATAATGCGTAATAATATTAACCCCTTTGTGCCTGCTGCCACATGTACTTTCAATGGTATTGGTGGCTGCAGGCACAAGGATGTTAACCCTTCGCATGTCGGTAGAGGTTTTAGTCACGATGATTCCTGCAGGAATCATCCCAACTAAAACTGCTACCATGACCCAAAGAGTTAACACATTCTGCTCCACGACCGAAATCTTCAAATTTTGAAGTTGCCCTCTGAAGACTGTATTACACTTCTGGAAACAGATCGAGCGTGATAGTTCAAGGGTTGTGACAGAATAGCGTGGCGCCTATGGGCACCAAGCTATTTTGGCACAACCTTTGAACTATCACGCTCGATCCATGCATTGCCGTGGCATGTTGGAGTTGAAAGAGTTAAGCTTACATTTGCAGAGCGTGTGTTTGCATGTCATAACATAGTTGTATAATTATGGTACCAGGAAACTAAAGCTATGGGACGGCAGAACATCTGCTGTTGGCGTATTCATCAAATCATATCATAAAATATTTTAGCAGGGAAAAGGTTCCATTTGTGGTCAGGGTTCAAGGTTACAACTAGGGGTCAAAAGGTTATACAGGGGTCAGTCACAACTAAAAATAGGGTTTATATACATTACGGGTGTGCTGGTCTGTGATTTTGGACCTTGCGGCTTTCAGCCATAAGGTCCAAAATTACAGAACAGCACAAAAAACGTGTGAGCTATCTCGATCTATACTGCAAAGGAGGGTGATTAACTCCCTTGTACATGCACGCACCAGTGCCATACTATAAACAGTACCGGTGGCTGCAAGCACAAGGGAGCTAACTGATGGAGGGCAACACATCTCAGCAGGGTACAATAGGGGGTGGGTAGGGTTGTGTTCTCAGGAAATCCCCGTAGCTGGGCTTGTCGTGGCTGCAGACATTTAGTGATCGTGTTGTGTCACCATAAGTATTTCCGTAGACATATCTTCTCTCTGAAACAAAACATGGTCATAGATGTAAGTCACATGTGCCAACAGGATTCTTAAATGCACCCACAGACTTATGTTATCAAAGATTCTGCTTACTAGTAAAGAAAATGACGACCATATTCTACAACGCTGTCAAAACAATTACCTCTGGATATAGTTAAAGAGAAAATTAATATACATGTCTATTTAAGCTATTTAAAGAATAATAAAATAGCACTGTGTGAGTGTATGAAAACCATTTGGTGGCTGCCACATACAAACAGAAGTACAGTGAAGTTAATGCAAGAAAGCAAGAAGGAACTAAAGATGTATTGTTCAGTATTATATCTGCGGTTTGCTATAAACAGTGTAGTTGTACAAAAGGTTTGAAATTGACAGGCAAAAATGTTGTAATATCTTACTTTTGCTATACAGTGTATATTCGATCTTGTTATACAGCAGAGCCTGCTTTGTGCAACGACCCTTATGAGAGAGATCACCTGTCATTAAAGACCATCATTCAGGTGGCTGCAGCCAACTATGAGATGGGATCTTTAACCCATTACATCCTGAGGCTGAATTTTGTTGCTTATTGTCCTATGAAGGCTTCATTATAGATTAGGAGATAGATCAACCATTTTAGTTCAAGGGTGGTTCTAGAACAGGTTGGCGCCTGAGGCACCAAGTTATTCTGAAACCACCATTGAACTGTCCTAGTCAAATTTATTTTTTAAGCAATAGTGTATCAGGATGGAAAGGGTAGGTGACAATTAGTGTTTGCTCAAACAGGAAGCAATTACAAACAAGAAAGGCAACGCCATTATGGCTCACGTGTATGACTGATTTACATGTGTGTGACCTTTGTGACAAGGGCTGGGCTTCTGCAGCAGCAAAATCCATGTTTTCTGAAAATGTAAGCATTTTCACACATCTGTCAACCCCCCGTGACCCTTGACCTTTGTGATGAGTCGACTAAATTAGTATGCATACGAAGGTCTTATCATCAGCTATCTTTGTACCACATTTGGCTGAAAAATTTGCACAAATGTTGGTAATACCTACAATTTTAAAAAAAATCGGCATTTTACAAACATTTGCCAGCCTCTTGTGACCCTTGACCTTTCCAAGGGGTAATTCAAATTAGTATGCATAGATAGGTCTTACCATCAGGTATCTCTGTACCAAATTTGGGTTTGAAGTTGTGAATAGGATTTGAGAAAAAACATATTTTGTCAAAATATGGCTATTTTTCACCTATTTACTGAGCTCTCGTGACCCTTGGCCTTTCTGAGGGATCAAACAAATTAGTGTGCACAGCAGAAAGGTCTTCTCATCAGGTATCTCTGTAGCAAGTTTTGTTTTAAAGTTGTGAATAGCATTTGAGAAAAAAACATCTTTTGTCAAAATATGGCTATTTCAGACCTATTTCCTGAGCTCTTGTGACCCTTGACCTTCCGAAGGGATCAACCAAATAAGTATGCATAGAAAGGTCTTATAATTAGGTATCTTTGTACCAAGTTTGGGTTTGACGTTGTGAATAGTATTTGAGAAAAAATAAATTATGTCAAAATATAGCTATTTTTGACATTTCCTGATCCCCTGTGACCTTGACCTTTGTGAGAGGTCACTCAAACTTGTATGTTTAGAAAGGTCTTACCACAAAGTATCTTTGGGCCAAGTTTGAAGAATCCGGCTTGAATAGTCTCCGAGAAAATGCCAACGTTACAGTTTACCACGGACGATGGAGGGACCACTGGCCCAAAACATAGAATCACTTTTGATTCGCACGTGAGCCAATAAAATGAATGACGCTACTACTCACGGGGAACGTATCCGGTGTATTTGGGAATCATGCCGCCGTTGGGATATATACGGGTGCTGTAGTTGGGAGGCGCTGGCTGAAATGGTACCCTGCGGATAAAACAACGAGATATATGGTTAACAGAAGTGTGTGCTGGTCTGTTAAATCATTCGCAGTAACCCGCATCCGGATACGCGGCATAAGCTGCGTATCCGAATGCGGCTGGCCGCGAATGACCCTGCAGTTTTACAGCCGCAAAGTTAAACCCCTTCACTGTCAACACCAAAGAGCCCAGTCACAAAAAAAGAATCACTGGAAACGTACTACTCCACTGAGACAAGAGAATTACAAATCACAGACCAGCTCTCACATGTCCCTGATCCCTGACTATACAGCTTCCACTGCACCCCTCAAACAAACAAACAACAAACAAACAACCCCCATCTCATCGCCCACCCACCCACAGAAACAAACAAACAAACAAACAAACAAACAACCCCCATCTCACCGCTCAGACACCCACCGACCCAAACAAATCAACAAACCCCACCCATCACACCGCCCACACAAACAAACAAACAAACAAACAAACAAACAAACAAACAAACAAACAAACAAACAAACAACCCCCATCATCTCACCACCCACCGAAACAAACAACCTCCATCTCACCACCCACCCAAACAAACAAACAAACAAACAAACAAACAAACAAACAAACAAACAAACAACCAACCCACCCCCATCTCGCCACCCACCCACCCAAACAAACAAACAAACCCCACTCATCTCATCGCCCACCCACCCACAGAAACAAACAACCAAACAAACCCCAACTATCTCATCGCCCACCCACCCACACAAACAAACAAACAAGCAAATAAACAAACAAACAAACCCAGACAGCTCATCGCCCACCCACCCACCCAAGCAAACAAACAAACAACCCCATCTCACCGCCCACCCACCCACCCAAACAAACAAACCCCACCCATTTCACCGCCCACCCAGCCAGCCAAACAAACAAACAAACAAACAAACAAACATCTACTAACCCACCAACCAACCACCCCCTCCCCCCTCTTTCCTCACCCTTAACACTAATAAACAAACATCCCCACCTTATCTCACCCACCCACCAACAAAGAATCAACTCACGTATCAACAGTGACAGTCTCCGTTTCCGGTCCAGCCCGGGTGACAACGGGCGCGCTTTTCATGGTGCGGTCGCGGTACTGCTCTCTGCCGAAGTCCTGCAAGCCCTGCTCCGTGCGGACGTGGTAGCGCTGACCCAGGCCGATCTCCGTGGGGCGGATACGGGGCACGAACCCTAAGTAGCCGGGGATGGGGGGTTCCAGAGTGGCGCGCTTGTCCTCTGTGCACATCACAACGTCAGATTAATTTACTTGTGTGTTTTTTGTTGTTGTTGTTTTTTTAAAACCCGTTCAGTGCCACTTGACGCAGATTTTTTTCTGCAGTCTTTGTTAATTCAACACCAAAATGTCCTAGCTTTCCAAGGGACATGGATTTAAAGTGGCATCAGCAAGAGGCATTGATTCTCATGAGCCCTCGCAACTGCGGGGGCTCATGAGAATCTATGCCTCTTGGAGTAGGTTGGTGTTAGTTTTTTCGGCAGTGAACGGGTTAAACCTATAACATCCTGAGGCTGAATTTCTTAAAAATAAAATGTGCTAATTGTCCTATGAAGGCTACAATACAGACCTGGAGATAGGTCAACTATTTAGTTCAAGGGTAGTGCCAGAATAGCTTGGCGCATCAGGCGCCAAGCTACTCTGAGTCCACCCTTGAACTATCATAGTCAAATTTCTTTCTTTCGATTTTCATGTGCCCCCGCAGTCGCTGGATGGACCGATTGATCAATCAGCTAAAAGACTGACTGAATGACTGAATGAATGATTGAATGAATGAGTTTAATCCTTTGCGTGTCGGCGGTAGCGATTTTGGTCGCGATGATTCCTGAAGAATCACCGCGACTAAAATCGCTACCGACACGCAAAGGATTACAATTTCATTTGTACAAACCGAGGAGATGTGGCTGCAGCGGATGTGTGTCCCGATACAGGTTGAGCAGGTCCCGCACGTGTGGGTCGTAAGAAATGGCGGTCAGACGCGGGTGGCTGGCCACTTGACGACGAAGCTCGTCCATTTTGGACCCGTGGTTATCGTGGTTGGTTTTAAACTCGTCAATACAGCCGTCGCACTTGACCTTGTAGGTGTTGCCAAACTTGAAGGGCATCCGCGGAACGTAACCTATCAGAGCCAAGCACAAGCATTCATAATTCTACATAGGTCAGCTCACTGGCACAGGGATGATCGTTTTCGACAAAGAAATGGAAAATTTGAATTTTAAGTGTGTGATGAATAGGCTTCGAGACTCTAGGGTATGAATGCGGTTTTGGGGTTGTGGATTGTGGGGTGTGATGATGTCTAAGTTTGCACGGCCCAATGTATTTAGTTGTGAACTTTCTTTTGATTTATATGTGTTTACTAACATATGCTGAAACTGTAAAGCGCTCAGAGCCAATTGGAAATAAGCGATACATAAATACACATTATTATTAACCACTAACGACACGCACAGGGTTAAGGAGAAGAAGAATACCTGTGTATCCTGGCACCATACGCTCCGTGTACTTGTTGCTGCCTGTGCTCTTGGGCAATCTGGAGGGGTCTACGGAGTCCACCTCTGGCGTAAGAGTGCCTATCACCGTGTGCGACCGCTTGAAGCCGAAATCCTGGCAGACAATCACACCAAAACGGTGACTGCCAAGCGTGTCAAACGCACATAAGCAACCAACAAAAAAAATGGGCAGGTACAAAACATTTTACTGTAAGAAGAAAAAAAAAATGCAAAGAAACGACGATGAGAGAATGAAGCTCGCCGTAAAAGGGAAAGTACAAAACTTATGAAGAGCAAAAGAAATGCGACATTTTGGGAATCATCGGAAACACTTGAAGTGTTTCCGATGATTCCAAAAATGTCACATTTCTTTTGCTCTTCAGTATTTTTGTCGTTCCAAAGAGCGTTTTTCCCCCCTCCCTCAGAAACGAACGTGGTCAGTTTTGTCATGAAAGAACACCTAGCGATTCTGTAAACACCAACGGACAGAAAATGTCTGTCTCACAACGAAAGAAATAACTTGCTGTTAATCCCTTCCCTGGCACTCTACCTACATGTTGTTTCTGAAGTCTGTGCTCTTACAACGATTTCAAAGCCACAACCCTCGAAGGAATAGGGCTACAAATCGGTCTCAGCAAGAGACACAGGTCCTCATGAGCCCACGCGACTGCGGGGGCTCATGATGATCTATGTCTCTTGCAATCGGGTTGTGTTCAATTTTTCTCGACAGTGAAGGGTTACGCAGATTTTTGGGGGTGGGTGGGTGTGCTGATGGTGATGGTAATGTGGCAGTAATGCGCGTGAAAAACATGAATTATAATGTTCTTTTCACCCAGAGGAGACAAGCAGAGAACAGAAAGCCGAAGAGAAGAGAACCGCAGATAAAGGGTTAAAGTAGAAGAGAACACAAATTAACCCATTTAACCCCATGGCCACATTTCCCAAATTTTGGGAAAAGTTGTAGGAGGTGTTACTTAACAACTATGTACCAGTTGCAGGAGATGGATTGACCATGATAATTCAAGGGTACTACCATATTAGGTTAGCGCCTGATGGCGCCAAGTTTAACTGGTACTACCCTTGAATTATCATGGTCGACAAGTTAAACTGGGACTACCCGTCAATTATCATGGTCGATCCATCTCCCTCTGTAGGGCGCTGGGGCTAAATGGGTTAATGAGAAAAGAAGACAAAAGAAAAGAATAGAAAAAAAGGAAGGGTGGAACGAACAAACCAACAAACAAAACAAACATGGAACAAGCAAAAACATGCCAGCCCAGCCCAGCCCAGCCCAGCCAAGCACAACACCACACCACAACACACCACGCCACCCCACAACATAACACACGGCCACGACAAACCACAACACAAGAACCACAGTTTAACACCCCAACAAACTACCGGTAACGACAATCAAGCCTATTGTTGTTTCAGATATACAATTACATTTGGGATTGGCTCCGGCCATTACTCTCTCTCTACCCAAGCATAACCGTCTCTCTCTGTAGGAAGCCAATGAGCAATTTTGACAGTACTATACTGCGGTACAATGTATGCCTACATGTATTATGGAAAACCAGCCCCTATAACCCCAACATGTACAGGCTCAGTGAAGATTTTAAAGTCCTCGGGCCTGGCGTTCTGTTATCCCTTTTCATCCTGATACACTCCTGCATGAAATTAATTTGACAATGATAGTTCATGGGTCGTGCCAGAATAGCTTGGCACCTAAGGCGCCAAGCTATTCTGGCACCACCCTTGAACTAAAACAGTTTATCTATCTCCTAATCTGTAATGTGGCCTTAATGGTTTTTATAATGTTTTAGAATTATGTCCCCAGACCCCCCCCCCCCCCCCCCCCCCCCCCCCCCCGTCCACAAACTGTAATTGCCCTTTAAGGGATAAATAAAGTTTTTTGAATTGAATTGAATGGAATAGGAGTTTGCCATTGTGGATAACTTGGCAGGTGGCGCCTTCATAAAGTTGCTGGATCAGGGTAATGAAGCTTTGAGGGATTCCATAGTGGTGGAGGAGCTGCCAGATGGTTTCTCTGTCTACACTATCGAACGCTTGGCGAAAGTCGATGAAGTTGAGGTACAGAGTCGACTGCCACTCCAAGGATTGTTCGATGATGATTCGGAGCGTGAATGGAATAGGACAATAAGCAAATTTAAAAAAATCAACTTCAGGATGTAATGGGTTAAATCGGAGGTTTACTGCACGCCTCTGTGCGTTGTGGTTACTGGCTTATATGTAAAGAAAAAAAATCAGACTCTCACTGATCACGGGGCCAACTTGGGCCCGATCACCTCTCGATCACTGGGCCAGTCATGCTTGACAGCCCTTTCCAAAAATAAGCAAGACCTAGGCATAGATTCTCATCAAGTTTCTGCAGTAGCAAGGGCTCATGCGAATCTTATGCGATTTAGTGTGGGGCAGGATTTTTCTTAACCCATATCATACTGAGGCTGCCGAAAGCTTCAAATTTGTACACTGCCATATGCAAGCTACATTACAGTACTTACAGATATGGCTACAGACCAATGGCTTTAGTTCAAGGGTGGTGCCAGAATAGCTTGGCGCCTAGAGACGCCAAGCTATTCTGGCACTACCCTTGAACTATTTTAGTCAAACGTATTTCACACAGTGGTGTATTCCGAATGATAAGGCCGGTTAAACTATCGTTCAAAACAAATTCTCAAACCTTATGATTACCACCATAAGGGGCAGATGTAACCTGCACTGGCACATGCGAATCCATACCTCTTGTTTATCATGACGTCAAGATCAATTCAACCCTCTTTCCTTGTTACATAAAGTTATATTTACTTCTATGTTATACCGATAGAGGAAGTTACAAGGTTTGAGTGAGACTACGGGTCACATGAAAATCTATGCCTCTAAGTCTTGCCGACGCCAACTGATCAACCCTCTCACCCGCCAATTTACATCTGTGTTGTTTATATGGAGGAAGTTGAAAGGTCTGAGTGTGCCTGCAGGGTCTCGTGAAAATCTATGCCTAACGCCAGGATTAAATCAAACTGTTAATTTACATCTGTGATTTTTAGATGGAGACAGTTAACTCCACCCCAACACCGAAATCCTTAAATTTTGCCGTTGTCATCTGAAGACTTCATTGCAGTGCAGGACACAGATCGACCATGACAGTTCAAGGGTGATGCCAGAATAGCTTGGCGTCCATAGGCGCCAAGCTATCCTGGCATCACTCTTGAACTGTCATGGTCGATCCTCCTGTGGTGCGTCTGGGGTAGAATTAATTAAAAAGCTCCTGACTGAGGCTTCAGGGTCTCATGAGAATCTATATGCTTCTTGCTAACAGCTGGATAAAACAAGCCCTCTTTACCTGTCAATTTACATCTGTGCCCTTTAGGCAGGAGAAGTTGACAGGTCGGAGAGCAACGACTGCAACAATGAGTCATTGATTGTCGAGAACACTCACAAGCTTAACCCTAGAAATAACACCTCAGTTTGAGAAACCGCTCAAGCAAATCTAGACGGCAAGAGACGCAGATTCTCATGAGTCCCTGCGACCGCAGGGGCGTATGAGGATCTATGTCTCTTGCAGATGCAACGGGCTGGCCGGCGAACTGAGAAGCTTTTCTGTTGTTAGGAAACATTAGCAGGGGAAAAGTGGCGGACTGATCTGGGGCTGAGCACAATATATTATTTACACTGAACACTGCTGGAACCGTTTGCTTTTCAGGGCTAATAATTAATATGTGCCCACCATTTAGGTGCAATTTGTGCGAAATACCACTTTTGTTCTGGGGTATTGTGCCATTTTCTTTATCATATTACCTGTCCAGGTGACAGATCAATCAGGCACTCCCCATCAGCTATCTCCATAAGCAAATGTCACCTGGCCAACCTCGGTCGCAGTTGGCGCAGCGATTTAATGACATATTATTGTTTTGAGTATGACCATAGCACTAATAATGCAATGTCTGATCTGACCATTTTAATTTCACGAGTTTGCATATGACTAATTTTATTTGGGCTGGTGCATACAGTGAGAGATTTTTTTTAATGCAACCTACAAAACAAAAACACACACACACAAAGAAAAGAACGAGAGGAAAGACAAACGTACAGTGAAAGCTGGTCTATCGGCCACCTTGATACATAAACCAGTGGCGTAGGAACGTTTTCAGTGAAGGTATCGCAAAACCCAACAAAAAATAAAAAGACGCGCGTTTGTGTGTGTGTGTGTGTGTGTGTGTGTGTGTGTGTGTGTGTGTGTGTGTGTGTGTGTGTGTGTGTGTGTGTGTGTGGAGGGGGGATGGGGAGGGGGTCAAAGGGGGAGGGGAGGGGGGAGGAGGGGAAGGGCCGAAGGGGGTTGGGAGGGGGGAACTCTGTTAGCAGCTGGACGAAGAAAAACTGTGTCAGATTCTGTGCTTGTAAGAGATCTTGCAGTTAGACCTGGAGAAGATACCGCCCAAAGCATAATTTTAGGGCCAAGAGGGAGTATGGCCCAAGTCAAAATAAGAGGCATGGCTTGACCATATCTGTCCAGTGGTGGTATGGTCAGGCCAAACCTGTCCTACTGTGTTCCTATTCTCTAATATCAGTAGCACCTATTAAGCAGGTTATTGCACGTTAATGAAAAAATGTAGGCTGGTGCAAGCAACACTTTCTTTATACCTGTCTTGTAATGTAAACAGTATTTAATCCTTCGCGCTTGTAGCAGCCACATTCAATCCATAAGGCTTCTATTGTAACCACAGCATGTGGGGTGCTTACTGAAACGTATTGATTTTAACATTTGAAGAGAGAAGGTCTCAAGTGAGAACTGAGCTACAGCTCCACCTCAGTATATTGTGATACCTGGGACCCATAAACTCAGACTGCACTGTAATATGCATTCGCAAAACCCCTTCAATGCCAGTAATCACAGACTGACGTGGATTCTAACATCTTTGTTAACTCCTAAACTCCCAGAACTAAATGACTTCCATTCTATCGAATGGAAGTCATTTTGTTCTGGGAGTTTAAGAGTTAATTTATTGACAAAAAGCTCTGGACAGACATCCCAAAAACATAGATACAAGCTGGTTGCAAGAGGCAAAGATCCTTTTAACCCTTTGTGTGTTGGTAGCGTTTTTTGACGTGATGATTCCTGCAGGAATCATCTTGACAAAAACTGCTTCTGACACGCAAAGGGTTATGCCCCCCACAACTGAAGGGGCTCAAGAGGATCTTGCAGCTGGATCCTGGTCATTTTTTTTCTTGGCAGTGAAGAGTTAGTGTGGTGATAACTTTGCATACTCTTTTGAAGGCAACCTCCCAAAAAAAACAAAACAAAAAAAACAACAAAAAAACCAAACAAACAAAACAAAACAAACAAACAAGTAAGTAAAATGTCCTGGGCCAATGTTAGTCTTACTTAGCCCATGCCAAAGAAAGGCTGAACATCAGCCAGAAGACCTTTTGTTCAACGAGTAACGGGTGTGCCGGAGACCTGTATTTACACATTTATGCGATTCTGTGATAAACTGGTGCCCAATATATTAATGAGGCTGACCTGTACAAACAGCTCCCAGGTGCACTGTAAATGTTTGCTTTTCAGGATACAATAGAGGACTTAGTCTGTGCTATGGGGTAAAATGTATGACTGGTGCCATTTTCAGGCCAGCAGTGGCGCACACATATTGGGTTACACTGAATGGCCATATACTGGGCTATGACATGTACACAATGTCATTGTGACAAATGAGAACTGAATTTCAAATGAGAATGAGAAAAATACTTTAAAAGTGCACCAAGGAGCTAAGATTAACTTGTTGAAACATTAGCTTAATATCAATGTGTGCCAACCTATCCCCACCCCAACTTCCCCCCCCCCCCCCCTCCCCCTACCAGCCCACACTCTCCCTCCCCTGAAAAAAATCACACATGACATACACTTTGTTTCAGCATTCTCTTCAGCAAGTCTTCTACTCATATCGAATACAAATTCAGCACTTTTAACCCTTTGGCTATATGTAGTGCTTTCTGTCATGATGATTCCTGCAGAAATCATGGCAACAAAAAATGCTACTCACACCCAAAGGGTTAAATACAAATGGAAATGACAGACTAAAGTCTGTCAAAGGATTTGAGACTTTAACCCATACAGTACTGTGTTTCTGCAATCTTCACTAATTCAACACCTAAAAGACCTAAACGTCCCATGAACACATTCAAAGTCGTGTCAGCAAGAGGCATAGATCCTCATGAGCCCCTGCAATTGTGAGGGCTCATGAGAATCTATACCTTTTGCAGTTGGGTGGTGAACAAATTTACGCAGTATTGAGCAATAAACTCATCTCTGCATTTAAAAAAAGATTCCATGTCACATATATCGTGTAAATTTAATGAGTTAGTGTACTTTTGTACACACATTAAAAAAAAGACATGTAGTCTGTATGTGATAAGAACAAAGGAATCGTTATATTCATGGGGGACTTCAGGTTACATTCAATATCTCCATGGGTGGCAACAACAGCAAGATTATTGGTTACATGATCACAGTTATAACACAAGTGCAAATTGGACAGGATTAGGGGATAAGAAAATTAAAGATCAATATTAACCCCTTAACTGCCAAGGCAAGGCGAACACTACCCCCCCTGTAAGAGAAACCCTCATGAGCCCATGTTGGTCCTGCAATCTTTAGGCCTATTCTTGATCCCATTTACATCTGTGCTTTACATCTGTGCATTCCACATGAATGTGGGTCAGTGGTTACTGGTTTCAGATTCGCAATTTCGAATCACTGGCAGCAAAGGGGTTAACCTGCCTTGTGCATGCAGCCACCATTACTGTTTACAGAAACAGTGCATATAATTATACTGTGCGCACTCTACAGTACCCGTGACTGCAGTGCACGCTCAAGGCGTTTAACTCTTATCATTTGGCATACACCAGTGTGTGAAATAAGTTGGACTAAAATAGTTTAAGGGTAGTGCCAGAATAGATGGGCCAAGCTATTCTGGCACTACCCTTGAACTAAAGCCATTGGTCTATATCCTTATCTGTAAGTACTATAATGCAGCTTGCATATATATGGCAGTGTACAAATTTGAAGCTTTTAGCCTCAGTATGATATGGGTTAATATAGGAAGCAAAAACAAAGGGAATTAACTCCTTGGTTGTTGGTAGCGGTTTTTGTCAGGATGACTCCTGCAGGAATCATCATGACAGAAAGCGCTACAGACAGCCAAAGGGGTAACTTCATGCTAAACTGGTATACATGTGCATGACTACTCACAACATAAATATGCAAATGTTGCAGACACAATGCGATAAAAGCCTCCTGGCAATAAATTACTGTCGGTGTTATGTTAAGCTAGCTAGTGATTTTTTTTAATGTACCCCCAGGACAGGCCCATTATTGTGTGACACAGAAGTGCAGATGTGACAGACATACACATGATACAAACCTCCTTGCAATAATTAATTGCAGGATATATGAAATGCAGTTTAAAATTAAAAAGAAAGGTCATTGGCAGTGCTGGCCTTAGCTATAGACTACATACAGTTGTGCATACAGTTGCCTACAGTTGTGCATGGGCCAGTGTTGGTCCAAAGACTTTTTGCTCACTGGCATAGATGTTTCATGTTTCATGTTGAAGTGGTTCTGAACACATAAATCCAGACTTACCTTTGATATATCGTGGGTATCCATACCATACGTCTGGCCGACGCGGTATTTAATTTGTGGAATATAGCCTCGGTACCTGGAAAAATACAAAAGACAGTTTGTAAGTTTGCAGTTTGTTTACAGTACTGGTAGCTGCACACACAACGGTGTTAATGTATAGTGGAATCAAAACTGTGAACATGAAAAATAGCTTGTGTTGTGGCAGGGTTTAACCCCTTTTGTGTACTCTTCCATAATTGGTACTGTATACAGTACTGGCGGGACACACAAGGGGATTAACATGCAAAATACCTATATCATAGTATATGTGTGACTTTTACCATGTAGCAGCCAAATTCAACAGGCTGAAGCTATGCTGTCATTCAGTACATTTTAGGGATGAATTCAGAGTCAGATTGGGATGGATACTTTCGAGCGAATTGGAGGGTTGAGGTGGAGGTGTGGAGGGTTGAGGTGGAGGTGAGGAGGGTGGGGATGGGAAGGAGGTTGGGGTGTAGGTGCATGAAGAGACAAAGGGAGAAAGCACAGGAAGTGTGTGTGCGCTTGTGTGTGAATGACAACTTATCATTTTAAAGTTTTATTATTTACAATTAAACAAATTGCGTCTTCTTTGTGGTGTTTTGAAAAAGCATCAAGACCAAAAGTGCCATGCCTGATGTTCAGTAGCCCTAAGGTTTGAACAAGGCCTTATAAAGTACACAGTCAAGTGTACACGCGTAGAGAGCAAACACCACACAAGGATTACCCGGATACAATCGAGATAACACGTTCACCTTCTATCGCCTATTCAGATTGGCGTCAGCACGTCCACGACTGAGATATCAATTGTCACACCGGTTCTTTGAGCCCTATGATTTAGATTAGTACTGCTGGTCAGCAATCGGTGATAAGTCAGTGAAAATTGTATCTGCGCACGACACAAATGACGCAAAATATCGAACCAAAAGTCAAAACTTACCCAGGCACTTGTGAGCCATCTTTGAGCTGTGCGAACGCACGTCGCTGTTCCGTAGTAGGCCCGCCGCCAAATGTGGTTGCAACCGGCATTTTGAGTTGGCCAGGAAGATGAGAAACGCGGCTGCCTCAAAAGAAATCGATACCGACAAGCCGTCTGCTCGATAAATATCAGCCAGTGAATGCGTTAAATCTCACTCCTGTTACCTCCGCGCCACCCGTTGTCGAGGCCGCCACCTCGGTTGCTAGGTCGTACCGGATATGACCTCGTACCGCCACGCTTTGGTGTAACACAACAGAATGATCCTTACTTCAGATCGACCCGTAGTCAGATTGGCGTGGCAATCTTTTCAAGTTAACAACACTAAAGTGATTAAAGTTGATCTGTCATAGCACGTTTCCATGCAAATGTGATCCCTGATCGATCAAGTGTAGCAGTTCTCCACGTAAGAGAGACCTATTGTCGATCTGGCGTAGGGGTTATTCTGGTGCTTGACACCTGATTACGAGATTTGTTTACGTTTATCGCACACGATTCTCATTATACAGCTTATGGCATACGAAACAAGTCGTTGATAGTTTGAGAATATAAGACATCAGCAGCCCATGTAAATTTTAAGGGAATACCTGCCCTCCCCCGCCCTACCGCCCCCCCCCCCCCCTTTGTTTGTCTAATAGGGATATTAACAGCAAAATGGCAAAACATTTTCTGATCCAAGGTACGCAACTCCTTTATTTTTGATTATCCTAAATTGGATGGATTGTGTCCCGCTTGTGTCACTTGCTTTACAAAGAGGAGTAGGGTTTGTGTGGGTCTTTGTATGTATGTCTGTTTGTTTTGAGCGGGAAGTGATGGGTGTGAGATGGGTGCAGGGCGTATAAATAACACGCACTTCCAGTTACATACAGTCTTCAGTGACGGAAACTGATCAGTCCGCTTTCCTGCTCCTCATGAACCCCTCCTTCCATCTCGGCCTCCTCAGTCCTCCCCCACACGCACATACACACACATTTTTACCCCCCCCCCCCCCTCCACGAACGCGAAGTTAACAGTTGTGTATCACATATATGTGTATTTTGTATGTTTTTAAAAAGACTGTTAACTTCGCGTTCGTCCCCCCTCCTTCAGCCACCATCCGTCATCCATCTCGATACTCTAGATATTACTGAATATTGAGGCTTTATCAGTGATGCGCCTATAGTGACAAACTCCAAGGTGGCTATTTTAATTCTGCGGGCCAGTTCATAAACCTTTTCATCCTGATACGCTATTGATTGCTTGAAATAAATATGACTATCTGACTATGATAGTTCAAGGGTGGTGCCAGAACAGCTTGCCGCCAGATGTAGTGCGCTGGGACCAAATGACGGGGTTACATTTTTAATTTGTTGCGGCTATTCCGCGTGTCAACCGAATTATTCGAGGAATTTTCTAGACTTGGGTACCTGCGCCCCAATACTTACCTTGAGAATCCTGCATACGTGCTATAACCCTCCTCCCATCCTGCAGCATCCTTTGCTTTCCCTCCATCACAATTATTACACATTTATCCCGAGAAAACAAGTAACAAAAATCCAATGACGTGCTGTGCTGCAAACAAACCGCTCGCCCAGTGCGCAAAAGGCCTTCGAGCCGACGTAGGCCGCCGTTGGCCCGCGCACGGCTGTGCGCGGGCCAACGGAGGCCGATGTCGGCCCGATGGCCTTTCACGCATTGGGTCGCCCCAAGCCAAACTGAATTCAGCCAGTCGGGCATCCCAATGATTTTTTGTTGTTGTGGTAAATACTGAGGCTGAACCTTCGCCGACTGGTAACACCCATTTTGATGTTCTCGGTCGGGTACACTTGTAAAAAGAGTTTCTAGTAAGTGCGGTCAATTGCAGACTGAAATTTAAAGCCGACCTGTCGCAGGCATTGAAAATGCTACTACGTAAGTCTATAGGCCCCGCCACACTTGCCGGTTGTGCCCCGATTTTGAAGCCGATTCCAATCCGATTGCGATCGGATGACGTCATATATCCGATCCGATCGCAATCGGCTGGGAATCGGGTATTTAGAAACTGCTCTATTTTTCCGATCCGAATCGGCCCCGATTGTAAGCTTCAACCAATCAGAGCTCGTCTCGCAAAGCACGTCGTTTCAGTTTGCAAATGGCGGAAGATCAGTCAACCACCTTCGTTGCCGACGTTTCGCCCGCCTCAGTCTTCCCAAATATGATGCAAAACTGCTGATAATGCAAGCACATCATCATCACTGTCAAAACTAGCAGCCATTTCGCTGAACAGGTACGACCTTGATCTTCGATTCAAACCGGTCGGCTAAATAAAGTCGGGGAATGTGTGACAGTGCACACGTTTTTGCAGCCGGTCCGATCACACTCCGATTCGAAACTGCTCAAGAATCGGCCTCAAAATCGGGCATGTGTGGCGGGGCCGCCTTATAACAAGGTCCATAAGTCTATTACTATGTCGTAACAGACTTTAAGACTCAAGGTCGGACATAACATCACATTTTCCGGATCCAGACAGCACTCTTTCTATGTGAATTGCTTCGCTTATAACAAACTTCGGATATAACAACTAGAAATATTCTTCCCCTGGCGATTTGTATGCGAAGTTTACTGTATAGTGTTTCGTTAGGGACACGCTATGGCAGCCTATGCACTGTGTACGGCGGGCTTTTAACTCGTTCAAGGCCACCGGCATCATTAGCTGCCGAAGTGTCATAGCGTTGCCGGCGGCAACGCTATACGACACTGCCGCAGCTATTGATGCCGGGCGCCTTGAATGAATTAACCCAGAAGATTTTTCTCGGTCTGAAAATGCAAACGCGGATGATATAGTCTCACCATCAGTGTTCTCCCAGTACAGTACATGAACTCCGAGTGATTTTGGCTTTGCCCGCCTCATATTTATTTAAATCAAATTGATTTGGACAGTGTTGATTGTTTATGGTTTATTGTCCGTTAAACGATAAGCATAAACTGGAAAATTTAATTTGGCTCACAGATACAAAACAACAACAACAACAACGAAACAACACATGTAAGACTTAACTAAGATAATACTAACCCCTGTCGATGCCAATGATCAGGGATTTCGCGTCTGAAACCACTGGCGCACTGATCGACATTCGCGTGAAGAACACAGATGAAATAGGACCCAAAATAGGCACAAACAAAATATATCGGTTTAAAAAGAGACACGGATCTGCATTAGGCCCCGGCGACGGGGGGGGGGGGGGGGGGGGGGGTGGGGGGGGGGGGGGGGGGGGGGGGGCTCATGAAGGTTAATGTCTCTTGCAGCTGGGTTGTGTTCACTTTTGACAGCGAAGAGTTAACATCTTCACTGCCGAGAAAAAAATGGACACCACACTACTGCAAGAGGTATAGATCCTCATGAGCCCCCGCAACTGCGGGGGCTCATGAGGATCTATGCCTCTTGCTGTAACCATGCTGTGAGCCGGCTCTTTCGCGCTGAAGTCCGCGCTGATTGCGGACCTACAATGTACGACGGTACAGTGGCAGCCCACTCAGGGTTAACTCAGTCAATGTCTTTGACTCCAGCACGTCATGGGCTGCAAATCCACAGAAGTCTTCGCAGTTGAATGTTGGTCATCGCATGAACCAGTGTTTCAGCGGTGACGAGAACTATTTGCATTTACCCCGGACTTATCGTCAAGTTGTGACGGACTGATTTCCAAACTGTTTTCCATGTCTGAGTGGAAACCGATGGATCTGCGTCGGGGTTTGCGTGCGCAAACACCCAGACTAGCTGATATGTTCGTCACTTTCTAATGGCTTAAAGAGTTTAAGCAACGCCCCCCCCCCCCCCTTCCCCACCCCCCTTCCCCCCCCCCACCCCCCGATGAGGTCAGAGCAGCAGATCCGTCTTGGAGCTTGAAGCTTGGAGTAGGCAAAGAGCATACATTCTCATGAACCCTTGTGGCTGAAAAGACTCATGAGAATCTATGCTCTTCAGGATGAAAAAAAAAAAAAAGACTGTGCAACTGTAGTAATAACCGCATCCATAATCCAAAAGTCCTCATTTTGAGGATAAACGGCTGTGCAGAACCGAACTTGGACTGAGTCAGCAATAGACACGGATTCTTGTAGATTCATATGAATCCCTGGGGCCGAAAGGACGCATGTAAATCTACGCCTCCTGCAGATGAATTGGGTTAGTTTTCTAGATAGAATGCAAACTTATCTGACTAAACGCAGCCCATTTTGGCGTGAGCAATAGGCATAGGTTCTCATGAGTCCCTGCGGCTGCAGGGAACCGTGGGAATCTATGCCTCCTGCAGATATATGCAGTGCTAGACTGAAACCATCGATTGCAGATTTACCTGCGGAAAAAAACTGTAAGAAAGCGTGTGATTACGGTGGATGGTTTAGCCATTACCTAAATGACTTGCCGATGTAGGGAGTTGCCTCCGAGTGCGAGTGGTGAGTTTTCGTTTGAAACGAACGACTAACCAACAACGGACGACTGCTAACTGAAATCACGGTGGATAACCAGCTTGTTCCATAAGCATAGGTAACACTCCAAACATCTCCAAGAGATATAATAATTATATCCTCATGAGCTATCCGGTTCATGAGGATCCGTGCCTCTTGGAGGTGTTTGGAGTGTTGTCTATCCGTCGTAAATTCGCTCTCGTTCATTGTTGCTAGTCGTTAGTCTTAAACGAAACCTCACTACTCTTGTAGAAAAATAAAATCCCGTCTTGGGCCATATGCAAAGATGTTTTGCTACTGGAGTTAGGAGCCCAGGTGGTGGCGGTGGGGGACGAGTGGGTAGGTGGGAAGTAGGGTGCATCCACCCACTGAAAATGATATGGTCAGTGCGAGTTTTGCGAAGTCACGTTCAGTACTTCCTTACTTTCGGTGGACCAGGTTGCCCGCCCAGAGCTTACCCCCCCCCCCCCCCTTCCACATACGCACACACTCCGTATAAACTCGCAAAGACGATTATCGTATGCCAGTTAGTGCAAGGGGCTTCCCGTAAAAGTAATACGTCAAAGACGAGGCAGGCCGCAGAAAAGAATTTCTTGCAGCGTCTCTCATATCCATGTGTCTCACAGAACACTTAACTAGACCACCCTTCAACTATCATGGTCGATTTGTTTTCTCAACTCAGCTATACTAAAATTTGGTATTCTGACCATATGGTGTTATCAAACTTGCGCCATCCAGGATGTGTAGTGCATATCACAGAGTCGAAAATGCAAACATTATAGCCTCTTGTCATTAGTATAACTATATATTGTTTTCAGAAATTACTTATACGCTTGAACTGTAACAAGAGCTGTGCTAAACCACACGGTTTGGGTTGGGTGGCCATTTATTTGTACATAGGTTGGGGCGAGAAGGTCATTATTGGCAAAACATGACATCTGGCTTCATCAGGTATGTCCACGCAATAACTGGCTCCTAGGTTTCCTATGCGGGCCGCTGGCTCAATACTTGGTTTCCTATGCCGCAGGCTCAGCCGACGTTCTAAAAAGAAAAATTATCATTTGTCCCAGGAAGTGAAAGGTCCACAGCGACGGACAGCCGAGATAAGAACATCATCTACAGGTTAGGGTAAGTTTGTCCGTCGTGCGCGTCAACTGAGTTATGGCTCGCGTCACTGTCAACTCGAATGCCTGGCAAACCAAAATCGTTTTCTATTTTCAACGTTTTTATTTTGGCGGCAAATGTGTTTTGGTTGATCCTTCCGCTTGTTGACATCGTGATCACCGGCTCGTTTTTCATCTCATCATGCAATACAGATGAAACCAGCGTTTGCGAAAGCTGGATTGGATTATGTGCCCGGGTTTGACTTGCGGGTTGAACCGTGGGATAGGCCGTTCGGTAGTTTGCCAGTCAGCGCAAAGTCTTCAGACCGGTGTCGCCAGCAGTCGGGGCGACTGCTGGCTACACTGGCCCGAGGGTCGCTTGCTCGCCGGACTAGCTGGCATGTCTACCGCCTACTCTAATTTAAACACTGTAAGCTCGTGATGTGATAAATACGTTGTGGTCCGTGCTTTGGGTCCTTACTGTGGGTAGCCATACGATCCACAATCACAAACGAGCACTTATATAGACCAGCTGGGACTAGCTGCATGAGTGAGCTTCGCCCTGCGCCACCCACTACAAGCGGGGCACCTTGCTTAGTGGCTGGCCGCAGGACTAATTAGCTCATTTGTGCAACTGGCCCCCGTTGACACATATTCTGTCCGTTCAGTTAATTTATGTGATCCGTGAATATGGACCTCTTGTAGAGTAAAAGTTTTATGTGAAGACTTTCACTCAGTGCCGAACTGCGATATTTAGCTTTACGGCTCCAGGTTGTAAGGTAAAAATTCACAGACCATCAGACATAAATCATACACAGCAAACACTGGGTATATCGCCGAAGGACCCAGTTTTTCTTGTTGTTATATCCGAAGTTTGTTATAAGCGAAGTAATTTACACAGAAATAATTCTATCGAGACCTCAGAAAAAGTGTTGTTATATCCGACGTTTGTCATATATCCGCCCTCGTTATAAGCGAAGTAAGACTGTAGAGGCATATGCCCCGACCATGGGGCACCCTGGTTGTCTCCCTCGATTGCTGCGCTGATCAGCGCAGCAATCGAGGGAGACAAACAGTGTGATGAAGGCGTTGTGATTGCTGGTCTGTGATTTTGGACCTTACGGCACGGAGCTTAAGGTCCAAATTCCTAGACAAAACACACACGTTGTATGACGTAAAAAAAAAATTAAAAAATAACACTTCTGCTTTTGAAGTTAGTGACGTGACGCTGTGATACATCCGCGTCGTTACGATTGAACCCTTTCAGTTTCAGGTCAGGTTGTCCGCGTTTTGAATCGTCTGAGAACGTCACAGGTCGCGGTAGAACTTTGGTCGCTGCCAATTATAAACTGACGAGCCCAAAAAAATGCCACGTTTTTGGAATCATCGGAAACACTTACCGACGAACCCCAAAATGAGACATTTTTGGAATTTTGGATTCCAAAAATATTCCATTTCTCAAGTTTTGCTCGTTAGTATATGAGATCTTTGGTTGTCCTGTAGATCGCGCATTGAGTTATATTATAAATATGAGAAATGCGCCATATAAATACTATGTATTATTATTATTATTATCATTGCAGTTGACCCAGCAGGTCAGAGAGATATAAAACATGTCACTGGCTTGTAATGTGGCAAGCAAACACTGACCAATAGGTTAGAAACAAGCGAGCCACAGTTTTCAAAATATGAGCCAAAGTTTTCAAACATTAGGGGAAAGTCCCCAAATACCAAACACTTAAGGAAATCTGCCATTTTCTCAAAAAACAACAGAAGACAGACCGTTTAAAATGTGAATTTTAATAAAGTAAATGATCAGCAACATTCATACCGCTTTTTGTGAAAAGAAATCAACATAAACGAAAGTTATCTTAATTGTAAAAAATCAAAAATATGTTCGGAATTAAAACATGTGTTCCCTAAATCCGAACAAAGAGGTTCAAACTCCAAACAGCAAAAACCAAATTACAACACGTGTTCCCTAAATCCGAACAAAGAGGTTCGAAATCCAAACAGCAAAAACCAATGTTAGGCCTACTTTGACTGACAAACATCGCAAAAGTACTCTCTTTGGCCTTCTGTTATTCCAGCAGAATCCACATGTACCCATTTTGAGCATATCAAACACTGAATCATGTCCTCTTCTCGGCAATCTCGGCACAAAAAACAGAACCAGTTAGCTTGCTCCTGATGACTGACGTTTCTAGCCCTCTTGTTTTTAGCTTTCTGTTTCTCTCTGTTCTCTGTGATTGGCTTTGATTTGCTTGTTTTCTTTGTTGGTTTTTGTTTTGCCTGCGACACTTCAAGTTTACGTTTGTAGGGACTTGACGTGATCATTTCAGCTTCTGGTTTTCTGGCTTTTCGCTTCGCCGCTAATTTCTGTCGTGAAACACTGGCAGGCCTAGTGGGAGAAATCATAGTCACTGAGACAGCTGACTCAAGGACGCAGTCATAGTGTCCTGCATTGTCCCCATGAGGTGAGTAAAGGACAGACACAGGTTGAGCCAATGGAAAAGCGTCATCCTTGTATTTGACAACGTTCCCAAAATTTGCATTGATGATGTGGATGGGCTGCTGCAACGCCTCACTTGTAGCAGAAATTTCCATCTCTCCCACTGGCGAAGTTGGATTAGCCATTTGAAGAATCCTTTCTTCTAGGGAGGAAAATGCGACAGATGACGGCATGTCACTGTTTAGGCCTACTGCAGCTGACACTCTTGGCGGAAGTCTTCAATGTTGCTGAGCATGTGACTGATCATCTTTCCTCTATGAGCATCAGCTTGGATCTGTTCTTGGATTCTCGTTTGAGACTCTATAACGCGAGGAACAAGATTTAGACATGAACAGACGTTGCAGATCTTTAATCACAATCTCTCCTTTCTTAACTATACAGAGAGACATCTTAAAAACAATAATAGACGTGAAAGTACAAAAGGATAAATAGATATGATTTTAAGAACAATGTGAAAAATAAAATAATAATAATAATAATAATAATAATAATAATAATAATAAAAGAGTGAGAGAGAGAGAGAGAGTCAAAATCCGAACACAATTGTTCAAATACCGAACATTGTTCCGTATTTGAACCATTGGGGTGTTCGGTAATTGAAATCTACCTAACTGTTTTAAAACCACATGGTGCTCAGGAAAGATTACGACGAATGCTTGCAAACAGACATATTTGGCTAGCAGATAGATCACACTGTTCATTTCAACCATAACTTTTCACTAAAAACAACTCAAATTCATACTATGATTAGTCTTCTGTAGGTCGAAAATAGCTTTGAGAGTCATAAAATCCGAAAATCACTCACCGTCTTCTTGTGCAGTCTTTCGCCGCCATGATTTTTTGTACAGGATAATAAGGGACGGTACTCTATCACCTCGTGCAGTCAAATTTGAGCAGTCGCCCCTTGTTTTCGAGAAATCAGCTGTTCGGTATTAGTCACCTGTTCGATATTTGGGGACTGTCCCCTACACGATGGCTGGTTCAGAAGTCAAAACTTTTAGCTCTGTCTTTAGTTCAACTGTTCGCAGTTCACACTGGTTGCCTCACTCGATTCGCTACAGCTTATCAGCGGTAGCAAATCGAGGGAGACAACCAGTGTCGATCGCAGTGTGTGTGAGCAAGTTCTGTCTCGATGGTCGCGAAGTTAGACGTGACACAGTTTTTGTTTTGTTGTTTCATTTCATTCGTTTAGCTTGGTTGACAGAGACGTCATGGGCACACAGTTACTTTTTACTGCTAGCGCTCAATAGCGCCCCGTTTGCTAACAGTTTTATTGATCAGTTTTATTAACGGAGTTACTTGCCCGATATATATTTTACTGTCGATTACTTTATGCCACTATTCTAATTTTTCATTCTGGGCAACGTTTTTTTTCCATAATATGAGGCAAAACGTCCCCCCAAAAAAACAACAACAACAACAAAAAAACACCACCAACACCCCCCCCTCCCGCAACAAAAAACAACAACAACCAAACAAACAAAACAAACAAACAAACCCAAAACCCCCAAAACAACAACAAACAAACAAACAAACAAACAAAAAACCCAACAAAACAACAACACAAAAACAAAACAAAACCTCAACATCAACAAAAAACAAACAAACAATATCATGTTGAATCTGCGGTGGGAACTGAGTGTATGGCGAGGAACGATGCAACTGCGTATAGATCGTCGAGTGGCTGTGAGAAAATGTGACATAGTTATGTTATAGACCTACCTAGGTATCTCGGATAAACAGAAAATTTCCTTAGTTAACTTGCCTTTGACAATAAAGTTCTGAATATTAAGATGTTCACAACTACTAATGGCATGATTATCCACTGACACCCCCCCCCCCACCCACACACACACACACACACACCCCTTCACAGACATAATTATGATATAGACCTAGGTATCTAAGATCAAAAGAAAAATTCCCTGGTTAACCTGCCTTTGACAATAAAGTTCTGAATCTGAATATTAAAATGCTCACATCTATTTGTGGCATTACCCCTCTCCAAACCGCCTGACTCTATTCCTGCCTTATACAAACTATACTTGCATCCGCATGTCTGAGTTATGGGGTAAAATAAACAGACAGCCTAGCTATACCCAGTAACCACAAGGTTCTCGGGGGGATGTCGGCCGGCACTGGCTCGCGCACGTTCGTGCGCGGGCCAGCGACGGCCGACGCCGGCTCGAGGACCTTTTGCTAACTGGACGCTTGATCATGCAGTCCATACATGCAGTCCAAAAGTGCTTCCGTTTGTTACTGTTGCGACCCTTGAAGAAGCGCTTATGCTTACCGACACCCTTGTCACTGAAAATAGAAGCAGAAGGACGTCTCGGTCTATATTTGTACACGGCCCTTGATTAATGCTCTAACGTTGGAACGCTCTGCCGGGAGGGCCGCCTCATCAGTCACCATCTGGCCAATAGTTAAAGTCCTGGGGTCAGCTGCACGAGTGAGCTTAATTCCTGTGCCAGCCACTAAGCAAGGTGCTGCACTATAGCGGAGCACCTTGTTTAGTGATTGGCGCAGGACTAAGCTCACTCTTTTAAATGGCCGTTTACATTCTGCATACCTACACTTGTTGTCTCCTTTGATTCGCCACCGCTGATCCAGACTGAGAGACAACCAGTCTGTAGCATACCAAGAATTTTGGCTGCAGGCCAGCCTGAGCGTACTAAAGTCCGAGGACCAATGCTTACTTTAGTCCTTGAACTGTATAATCACTTTTTAGTGGTCAAAATGACAGCGGGCTCCTACTTCTGGGATCTGACATCCTCAACAGGAAGTAACGTCTTGTCTATTTCAGACATTGTTTATGTGTTTGTTTGTTTGTTTGTTTGTTTTGGGCTTGTTTTTCCTGGGAATTTGTGTTCAGACTTGTCTTCATGGGTACCAATAGCACAGCGGTTCGTGAGACTACAAAGTTCTGGGTTCGATTCCACCGGGGGTAGACAAAAACACGTTCATGGCAATTCTCAATATTGATATCCGGATAGTCCGGGTATTTGTTTTTGTCCGGGTATTTGTTTTTACCTATATATCTAGGTGAAAACAAATACCGGGACTATCCGGGTATCAAAAATGAAGGTCAAAAAGTCAAATTTGGCATATATGTAATAGGTCAAATGCAAACTTGGAATGAAAAAGGTCAAATGCAGACTTCACATATATACTGACGAGCAAACGAAATGCGACATTTTCGAAATCATATGTCGTATTTCGTTTGCTCGTCAGTATATATACGAAGGTCAAAGTCTATAAACATGGAGGAAGCGCCTGACGTGCAAAGGTTAAAAAAGGTGGACCCTGAAACTTTGAGGTGGACCAGGGGAGGTATGGAACAGAGAGATGTGAACCATAGGGAGGTATGGAACAGCAGATGAACCGGGGGAAAGAGAACACTAGAGAGGTTTGGACGAGGGGAAGTTAACCATTCGCGGCCAACCGCATCCGGATGCGCGGCTTTATCCCGCGCATCCGGATGCGGCTTGTCGCGAATGAGTTAAACCAAGGGGAGGTATGGACCAAGGGGAGGTGAACCCGGTGCCCCCTCATAAAACAGGCAGTTTTGCAATTTCTGGTTTCATTTTTTTCTATTTTTGCTGTAAATTATTGTCAAATTCTACAAGGGAATGATTAAAGTTTTATTTGTAGTTGAAAAATTAATTAACAACATTTTGGTCTATTTCACAACTTATTATGAGTGTTTTAAAGTGTAACAAATCTCATGTTCGCCAATCTCATGTAAGTTTTCATCGCCAGTACCGTGAATTGTGCCAATTTCAAAATTGGGGAATTAGACAAATATTGCCTAAAGAACTTAGTAAAGGTGCTTTTGATGCGCCATGTATAAATAAATATATATTATTATGTGCATCCCGGACGCAGGCGGTTTGTTTAATTTCAGTTGGGTGTTTCATTTCGGGACATGATTTATGCGGTCAGAATTGGTCGGAATTTATTATGTACGTTCGTAAACGTTAATCCCCGAGCGCATGCAGTCACCGTACTCTTAACCCCCCCTTGTGCATGCTGCCACTGGTAGTGTTAAACCACCTGTGCATTCAGCCACCGGGAGCGGTGTTTAACCCCTTCTCTGCCACTGTACATACACTGTAAGTACATTTTTGTTGCTGAAATATTGGTTCATTCAACGACCAAAAGCCAACACGGATACAAACTGGTCTCAGCAAGAGGCATAGATCCTCATGAGCCCCCGCAGTCGCGGGGGCTCATGAGGATCTATGTCTCTTGTAGCTGGAACGTGATCACTTGTTTCTCGGCAGTTAAGGGGTTAAGAAGCCTTTCATTTCCTAGTCATGAGATTTCACGAGCTATCAGTGAGGTTGAAGAGAAATTGTTCAGTCTCCATAAAACATAAGAATGTTTTGTCGTCTGTCAAGAAGTGTGAGAATACTGGTTGGTGAACGTTTAGAAGAAAATACTTCACTCATAAATCATGACGTAAGCAGCGAAATTGGCACACCTTATATTTCGTTCTAAATTAAACGTGTTTTAAATATTTTGTTTATATATATATATAATTTTACGTTCCATACACACATTTATTCTCATGAAGCATAATACAAAGATAAAGAGGATAAAAACAAACAAACAAACAAACAAACAAACAAACAAACAAACACCAACCAATCAGCCAACCAACCAACCGACCGGTCGACCGACCAACCAAACTTTCGAGTGAGTGAGTGAGTACGTAAGTGAGTGAGTAACTAACTGACTGACTGACTGACTGATTGACTGACTAACTAACTAACCAACCAAAGGACGGACGGACATGGACGGACAAACGGACTCACCCACCCACACACCCATTACAAAAGAACTGACTAAGCTGCCCTCTGGTCCTCTCCGAGTGGGTGTGTGGGTGTGTCTCTTTATTTACACTACAGTTACCAGGCGTAAAATTGAACAGAAAAAGCGAGCTAGTAAACGAAATTAAATTTTAATTTAATTTAAAGTTCCCGAATAGGGCGATGTCACCTGGCAAGTCAGATCGCCGCCCATTCCGCGTGTACATCCCTGTCAGAAACCTCCCGCAGCGTGATGACATGTCTTGACGCCCGTACATATATATGGGTGAGAGTTACCCAAGTCTCTAACTGAGACAAAAAAAAAAGTATTGATAAACAAAAGGTCCTTGGGCCGACGTCACCCTTAGCTGGCCTGCGCACGGCCGTGCGCGGGCCAGCTAAGGCTGATGTTGGCCCGAACATCTTTTCATCGCCAGGCGTCCCTATGTGCCTTATATCATTTACCCAGGTATTCGGGATTCCTTGGAAAATTCGTGAAGTGAAGGTATTAGGGAGGTTTTTTTTTTTTAAATGGCTTAGCCATTGAGCGACTGGTCTTCTGGCAGACAACGACCATAGCGGGCGATCTAAGGCGGACGATGCCCGTGGGATGTCTGGGTAAGTGGTCTTGCGGCAGTTGCCAGCGCTAGAACCACAGTTAGAGACTCCAGTTTGTCCCACTCTGTCCTCTTCCAGACCCATAGCAAGATTCAAGATTCAAGATATTTCTAATTACCGTACTGACATTGCCAGTTAGGGCTGTGTCCTTGGTGCTGAACACACACACTCATAACCCTTTAGCAAAAATATGTACATAAAATAATTTGATATTTTAAAGAAACCACTAAATGAGATTGTGTTCATAGCCGAAAGAACTTTAAATTAATATAACTTCGCACACGAAAACAGCAACACACACACACACACACACACACACACACACACACACACACACACACACACACACACACACACACACAAACACACACACACACACACACACACACACACACACACACACACACACACACACACACACACACACACACACACTCACGAGCTGTGTGACAATTATTATTGTTTTCATCCCTACGTCACACGACCAATCCCTTTTAGCGCAAACTGTACCACATGACCGGGCTACAAAACCTTTGTTTTCCTCCCTACGTCACACGTCCAGTCACTTTAGCGGAAACCATACCATGTGACCGTGATATAAAAAACCCTGTAGCGAAAATGGCGGACGTTTTGTAGCCCTCTCGATGACGCATCTTGGATGCCAGTTTTGTTCTATGAAAGATCGCCAAACGTTCTAAAGTACAAAGTTACTTAGTGTTGTTCGAAACAACAAGCACACTCAGTACTGGAGACGGCAACGTCATGACATATTTTAAATTACGTCATAAGTCTATTATGTATAAAGGTATATTCCTTTGACGTCAGTCATGTCTGGCATGATCTAGGTCGCAAGATGTCTTTTTGATTTCTTTTACGAAAATAGTGGAGGAATGAAAACAAATACGTTATTGGTCAAAGGAGTTTGCTGCACGGACCCTTGTATGCCTTCGGGAGGTCAAAGGAACCATTTTACCCCTCAGGCCTTCGGGTCCGTGTAGCATACCCCTTCGACCAATAACTTATATTGTTTTCCTCCCTAAGTCACACGACCAGTCACTTTAGCGCAAACCGTACCATGTAACCGTGATATAAAAAACCCTGTAGCGAAAAATGGCGGACGTTTTGTAGCCCTCTCGATGACGCATCTTGGATGCCAGTTTTGTTCTATAAAAGTTCGCCATACGTTCTAAAGTACAAAGTTACTTAGTGTTGTTCGAAACAACAAGCACACTCAGTACTGGAGACGGCAACGTCATGACATATTTTAAATTACGTCATAAGTCTATTATGTATAAAGGTATATTCCTTTGACGTCAGTCATGTTTGGCGTGATCCAGGTCGCACGATGTTTTCTTGATTTCTTTTACGAAAATAGTGGAGGAATGAAAACAAATACGTTATTGGTAGCAGGTGCTTGCTGCACGGACCCTTGTAGGCCTTCGGGAGGTCAAAGGAACCATTGTACCCTTCAGGTCTTCGGCCTTCGGGGTAAAATGGTTCCTTTGACCTCCCTCAGGCCTACAAGGGTCCGTGTAGCAAACCCCTGCTACCAATAACTTATAATAACTCATTCTTTTCAAGGCGCCCCGTATCAATAGATGCGAACGTGTCCTATAGCGTTGCCGCCAGCAAAGATATACGATACTTTCGCATCTATTGATGCAGGGCACTTCGAATGATTTAACAATTGTGCCTCGTGAAGGCAAAAGACAGTAAATTTGTGGTCGTTAACGTAAAAATTGTCGCAGTGTTCGAGGAATGTTCGCGAGCTATTTGATAATTACCACATTGTCACACAACTCGTTACAACAGTTGTGCCATCAGGATCCCAGGAACTGAGGCACTACCTCTGAATCATCGTGGCCGATTTATCCGTCGTCTGAGAGTTCTGCCCCGTTAAAAAATAAAAGGCAGTAAAACCATTTTTATGAAAAGCGAAATTTTCATTGTTAAGCAATGAAAATCTTGCTTTTATCAAAACTGGACTTCGTGCCTCCTGCCGTCACAGGGTAGACTGGTCGTGTAGTTGGACGGGCTCGTTGACATCGACTTGGGGATTTGGTATGCGGGGGTTTGAGGAGCGGCTAGGGGAGGGAAGCAGATAGGGGGTGGGTGGGGTGGGGGGTAGTTATGGGGAGTGAGGAAGGGGCTGTTGTCACACTGGTTGTCTCCATCGATTCGCTACCGCTGGCCAGCGGTAGCGAATCGAGGGAGACAGCCAGTGTGCGCCGAGTTAAGGGGATGTGTGAAGTCACCAAGACAGGCCAGGTTAGGATGATGTTAGCGCGGGTGGGGGCCGATGTCTGGGGTAACTGCATGTAAGCAAAGGTCCTCGGGCCCACGACGGCCGCAGTGGGCCCGCGCACGGCCGTGCGCGGGCCCACTGCGGCCGTCGTGAGCCCGAGGACGTTCTGCTACTGGGAATGCATGTCTAGAGATGAGGAAGGGTGGGTGTTCAAGCGAGGTAGTGAGTATGACAGTGACGGGGGGTTTGCGGGGATGGAGGATGGAGGGTATCCACATATAATAAAGGCGACTGTCGCACGATAACCTGACGACGCCAAACAACTGGAGAACGCCACAGAACTTGTGTCGCGGCAGTCTATGTACTTCGCAGGACACGGGACTCTAATCTATTTACCCAAATAGACGCCAAAGGAAACAACAGACTGTTCTCACACAGGCCATCTTTCCGAGTCTTGTTCTCTTCTTTCGACAGGATACGTTTGTCACCACCAATGGATTTTCGGAGGTAAGAAGTTGTAATGACACCCATATAGGCACAATAAGGATGTGTTAGTTGTTAATGATAATAATAATGTGCATGTATACAGCACTTATTCCAAATGGCTCTAAGCGTTTTACAATTTGAACATATGCAGTAAACATATATGGACAAGGACAAAGTTCACAAATACGCAAATGAGTGAGCAATAGACTTGATGAGTCAATCAAACATGGAACTGTTGAATCAGTCAGAGAGTCTGTAAGTCAACTAGTCAGTCAATCAGCCGCCAGCCAGCCAGTCATGGTGTCGTTTTTTTTTCGTTTACTGCGGGCCAAATCTGGAAGGTGCTTCGACCATGAAAGCTTAAGGATAGTGAGACCCTGTGAAGGCGCAGGACAGTAAGTCCATTTTGTGAAAAGCGAGATATTCATTGAATTACAATGAAAATCTGGTTTTTCACAAAACGGAACTTGCTGTCTTTTGCCTCCACATTGCAGAGTACCCGATAAGTCAGACGCCCGGTTCACATGCAATTCTTGACACCATACTACCTTTCAGGTACTAACTCTTAAATGAAGGTACTTGTCAATATTTAGTCAAGTGAAACGGGCCCTGGATACTGCTTGGGCGTCCTCACTGTAAAAGGGAACTACCAAATATTGTATCTAGTTAGTTTATGAATAACTTCCATTTAGGAATAAATCCTATACGGACGAGCAAAAGAAATGCGTCATTCTGGGAATCAAGTGTACCCGGTGATTCCCAAAATGTCGCATTTCTTTTGCTCGTTAGTATATTTGAAGAGTGCTGCTTTGGCAGCTTTGTATCTTTTTCTTTACTCGCTACAATACCTGTCCACTGTATGTTCCGCTGTTTCCGTTCCTGCCTTTCCTAGCCCCGTCTCATGGGTCCACCCATTCTAGTACCGCCACGGCATTCAGCATCATATACAGACGAGCAAAAGAAATGCGACATTTTTGGAATCATCGGAAACACTACAGTGTTTCCAAAAATGTCGCATTTCGTTTGCTCGTCAGTACACGTTTTGACATAATCACTCTCCCGTGACAGAGATACAGAAGAAAACGTGCCTCTTCGTGTGTAATGCCCAGACACACAACAAACGGTCTTGCTCTGTATAGCACATCCGTGAAAAGGTCATGATAAAGCAATATGGCACAGCTGCAGTGCGCCTGAATTCCACTCCCTCCCCCCCCCCCCCCCCAATAACCCGCCAGTTCGGGCCCGTCCATTATCGCTCCGGTGCTGTGGATGTCAAACCCCGAACTAAACTCTTCAACCTTTTTCTCCGTTGGGTTCTTCTCTCTCTGCAAGTAGATTTATCTCTAGAGCACATTATCTTTACCAGCGCTTTTAACCTTTTGGCTGTCAGTAGCCGGGTTTTTTTTCCCGCGATGATTCTTGCAAGAATCATGGCGACATACAGGCGCTACCGACAGCCAAAGGGTTAAAATCGGAAGACGGACGGAACATCGGTCGAAACGTTGTCGGCAAATTTCCACTCGTATGTGACTATCGATTTTTTTTTCCAATCCGAACTCTGTATATCTATACTGACGAGCCAAGGAATAGCGACATTTCTCGGAATCATCGGAAACACTAGGAGACACAGTTCTCTTAACACCCTCACTGCCGAGAAAATTGAACATCATCCAACTGCAAGAATTACAAGTCCTATATTAATTTTATTTTGATTGTTATTTCTTCATATCACATTCTGAGTCCTGTAAGCAAAATGTCCTCGGACCGGCGTCAGTTGAGGTCGGTCCGAGGTCTGTTAGCTCACAGGGAGGCTCTTCTCAGAATAAAACTGGTGTGACTCCAGTTTTGAAAAGAAACATAAAAAACAAACAAAAGAAAAGTGCAAACCTGCCATGGTGTGGACAATGGACGTCGATTCTAAGACCTAAATTACTTATCTTATTCTGCCCGCGACACGCCACAGAAAGATATGGCTCGACCATGATAGTTCAAGGGTGGTGGCAGAATAGCTTGGCGCCTATAGGCGCCAAGCTATTCTGCCACCACCCTTGAACTATCATGGTCGATCTGTCTCCTGAATTGTAATTGCAGTCCTCAGAGGATAACTCTAAAATATGGGTATTTAGAACCTCGGGCACAATGAGTTATCAGACAGTAAAGGTCTTCTCAGTAGATTCATCTCAGTACCTTAAGTTTGCGAGTAGATGAATCTACTGAGATAGCCAAAGGTATAGCCTGATCAGCTTGGCTCCTGCCTAACTGTCAACGGACTCAAATCAGACATCGTCTTTTCCATAGCAGTTAACTCATTCACTGCCAGTGGACGCGGATCGTGTTCCTCAAATCATTGTAACTTCAACGTCAAAGGAACATGGATCCAAAGTGGTTTCAGCAAGAGGTATAGATCCTGATGAGCCCCCGCAACTGCGGGGGCTCATGAGGACCCATACCTCTTGCAGTTGGGTTGTGTTCAGTTGGGTTGCGTATGCAGTTGGATTGTGTATCATGGTCGATCCGTCTTCTGCTGTAGTGCTTCGGGGCTAAATGGGAAACATTGTACAGATACCATGACACAACAGCTTTTCTGCAAGACGAAAACTGGAATAAAATTTATGTTTTCGTTGTAAGCAAAAAAAAAAAAAAAAATAAAAAAAAAAAAAAAAGGGGGGGGGGGAGCGGAGGAGGGTGGGGAGGGGGAGCGGAGAGGAGGGGGGGGGGGGTGGGTGGGTGGCTACGGCCTAAGGAACGTTTGCTTATCGGAATTGTGATGGCTGATGGCTCCAAAAAGAGCGTGGAATCAGCGTTTGCAGAAATTTCTCTTTCCCAGCTACCGTGGCATGTTTGTACTTTTTGTAAGAAGGTAGCTGGAACGACATTTAGCTTATGTTTCTGCGCTGATGGTTGACGTGTCCTTTTGTTCGGGGCTTTTTATCGTGGCAGATCGCACTTGAGTAAATATAATGAGACGTTAAACAATCCGGTTTGCCTTGGCCTTGAAGCCATTGGGCTGATTCCTCGGTGTCGTAGGGAAGCCTTCAGAGGTTGTAGGGACAACCGTCTGCAACATCAAAGAGGTGGGGGAGGTAGTGGAAGGAAAGAAAGGGGCGGGGACCCAGAGAAGAACATACGACAGCTCTTTTTTTTTTATTTCGAGGGGTTGTAAGGTCCCGACCACCTGACCCTGACACTATCCAGATCCACCCCTACAAGTGGTATTAGTAGCAACAGTAGTATTAAAAAACTAGACCGAAAGGGTTGACTGCCAGTGCTTGTAATTTAGAAAAAACTACCAAGTGAGTAGGAAAAGCACTGTCAAGGGAGAGAAGTGTGCATGATATGTGATACGCCCCCCTTCGGGGGGGCTTCCATATGCATTGCTTTCAGTCTCTTACTTAGCGCCCCCTCTTTCCTATCTTTTTTTTTTTTTTTTTTTTTTTGTGTGTGCTTGGACCAAAGTAGATCTATGATCATTGGTCTATCATGCACACTTCTCTCCCTTGACAGTGCTTTTCCTACTCACTTGGTAGTTTTTTCTAAATTACAAGCACTGGCAGTCAACCCTTTCGGTCTAGTTTTTTACTACAATTTCGACTGCAACTCCTTCCCCCTTTTTAGTAGGTTCTCTGTTAGGGTGCATGGAAATTTGGCTCTAGGTGGAGGCATGGAATGTATGCCCCTGCAGAAACCACAGTAAAATGTGGTCTTCTTTGCAGGTAAGCAGAAGTTCCTTCTCTTCCTCCAGTATTGCCGATGGTGTGCTGATGAGGTCGCCAAGACCGAAACAGCTGTCCACACCGGCTCAATATCTGGACCCCCACTTGTGGGGACCTAGATTTAAATTTCCATGCACCTAGGGGCTGGAACAGTGGGATATGTGATACGCCCCCCTTCGGGGGGGGGGGGGGGGGCTTCCATATGCATTGCTTTCAGTCTCTTACTTAGCGCCCCCTCTTTCCTATCTTTTTTTTTTTTTTTTTTTGTGTGTGCTTGGACCAAAGTAGATCTATGATCATTGGTCTATCATGCACACTTCTCTCCCTTGACAGTGCTTTTCCTACTCACTTGGTAGTTTTTTCTAAATTACAAGCACTGGCAGTCAACCCTTTCGGTCTAGTTTTTTACTACAATTTCGACTGCAACTCCTTCCCCCTTTTTAGTAGGTTCTCTGTTAGGGTGCATGGAAATTTGGCTCTAGGTGGAGGCATGGAATGTATGCCCCTGCAGAAACCACAGTAAAATGTGGTCTTCTTTGCAGGTAAGCAGAAGTTCCTTCTCTTCCTCCAGTATTGCCGATGGTGTGCTGATGAGGTCGCCAAGACCGAAACAGCTGTCCACACCGGCTCAATATCTGAACCCCCACTTGTGGGGACCTAGATTTAAATTTCCATGCACCTAGGGGCTGGAACAGTGGGATATGTGATACGCCCCCCTTCGGGGGGGCTTCCATATGCATTGCTTTCAGTCTCTTACTTAGCGCCCCTTCTTTCCTATCTTTTTTTTTTTTTTTTTTTTTTTTTGTGTGCTTGGACCAAAGTAGATCTATGATCATTATTGGTCTATCATGCACACTTCTCTCCCTTGACAGTGCTTTTCCTACTCACTTGGTAGTTTTTTTCTAAACAGTAGTATTAGTTATTAGGGTTTAACTCCATCACTGCCAAGAAAAAAAGAAAACGAAAAGAAAGACGATCCAACTGCAAGAGGCATAGATCCTCATGAGCCCCCCGCGACTGCGGGGGGCTCATGAGGATCTATGCCTCTTGCTGAGATCATGTTTCTTGGACGGTTTTGGCTTCTGGTCGTAGAAATAAACAAAGACTTCAGATTAACTCCATCATTGCCGAGAAAAAAAAGGAACACGATCCAACTGCAAGAGGCATGGATCCTCATGAGCCCCCGCGACTGCGGGGGCTCATGAGGATCCATGTCTCTTGCTAAGACCAGTTTGTATCCATGTTTCTTGGGCGGTTTTGGCTTTTGGTCGTTGAACGAGCACAGATTTCAGAAACAAAAATGTATACGTACAATGGCATGGAAGGGGCTAACGCCGAGCAGGCAACCAAGCCCATCTCACGGCGGGAAGGGTAAAAGTCTGGACTAAGAGAAGAGTCTTAAAACATAATGTAAATATATTTTTTAATTCTACATGTCTAAAATGTCGTGCAAGTCAGGGGCGGATCAGTTACCTCGGTGGGGGGTGGGGGGGAAGGGTCCAACTTTTTGTTTGGGACCTTCAGCCTGATACAACTAGACCTTCCTTCCAGGGGCCGAAAAAATCGAAAGGCGGGGGTGCGGTGGGGGGGGGGGGGGAATGGGTGCGGAAGGGGGGGGGGGGTGCGGGGAGGTGCGGGGGGAGGGGGGGGTGCGGAGTGCGGGTGGAGCATGTTAAGACACTCACGATTCGCCAAAATATCAAACAACGGAGAGGGTAGGGGGGGGGGGGGTCCAAACACACCATAAAGGGACTTTGTTATAGAATTTTAAAAAAAATTGTGATGGGGGGTGGGGGTGGGGGTGTTCATGAATGCCTGTAACCCTCCCTCCTCCCAGATCCGCACCTGCAAGTCAACAGTCACAGTACACGTCTACATATGGTTAGTTCGGGGTTTAACGTCCACGGCACTGGAGTGATAATGGACGGCACTAACGGGCGGTTGACGGGATGGGGGGTGGGGGGGGGGGGAGGGCAGTGACAGCTATTGGCTATGGAGTACGACCTGAAGACTGATCAATTCGGCCGCACTGTAACTGTACCACTTTACCAGAACATTTTACGGACATGCTATCTGAACAAGCCCGTCGTTTTGCCTGGACAACTCGAGCCTACAGACAGACTTTCAGGAGGTCCTAGTAGTGGCTTACAGTAACGTCTATAAAAGGGATGCAACTTGTCTCCATCCCAACAAGGCCTTTAATAATTGTTTCCAAGAAATCACCACGGCTGATCCTACCACGCTCATAGAGAGGAGGACACTCGGATCGCGCCGTACATTATACAGATAATTGTTTTCGGCCGTGCTTTTACCAAAATGTCTACACCATTTTTCTATTTGACAATTTGTTTATTTTGGATTTGAATCAAGTTTCCTTTTCTATAGCAAATGCAGCAATAATTTTGAAATTTCAAAATTTTGTAGTTGTCCTATGAAGACAACGTAATTTTCTATGAGAGATCGACCATGATAGTTCAAGGATGGTGCCAGAATAGCTTGGCGCCTGCAGGCGCCAAGCTATTCTGTCGCCATCCTTGAACTATCATGGTCGATACATATCTTTTGGTAGTGTGTCTGGTATGGTCGATACATATCTGTTGGTAGTGTGTCTGGTATGGTCGATACATATCTGTTGGTAGTGTGTCTGGTATGGTCGATACATATTTGTTGGTAGTATGTCTGGTATGGTCGATACATATCTGTTGGTAGTGCGTCTGGTATGGTCGATACATATCTGTTGGTAGTGCGTCTGGTATGGTCGATACATATCTGTTGGTAGTGCGTCTGGTATGGTCGATACATATCTGTTGGTAGTGCGTCTGGTATGGTCGATACATATCTGTTGGTAGTGTGTCTGGTATGGTCGATACATATATGTTGGTAGAGTGTCTGGGCTAAATAGGTTAACATCATCGTAGCTTCTAGGAGCCAAACTATTCTATAGCACCACCCTTGAGCTAACATCATCGATCCTAAATTTTTTTTCGTGTGTCAGAGCTGAATGGGTGTAAGAGGTATGGCCGGTGTCCACCATAAAGAAAAGAAAGCTCAGTTAAGTTCTGTTCATTTCGTTTATTCATTTCCAGTATGGGAAATGCGCTCCACCCTATACCTTAGAGGTCTTCCTGACGTTTTTCTTAGAGAAAAGAGTCTGGACCGTGGCCCTAGCAGGCCGTAAGGGTTCATACACTGGTGTGTCTATATATCTGCTTGTGTCAATACATTTATCTTCGTCAGTTTAAGCTGTAATGTGGTATAGCTTGCAGGCCTGGCCGCTTGGCTGCGGAAAGGCTAAGGGAGGAAACCCCTGACATCAAAGCCCCCGTGTCTCCGGGGAAGGCTTTTGAGCCAGAGACTAGGACAAGGACAGTCTGATATAAAACCTACGACCCGAGGACCTCGATGCCATCGTCCCAGCTTGCTAGGCCATGGCAGATGAACCAAGGGTTTAAAGGGTGGGGCCAGTACTGCGCACACTGCACTCCACCAAAAAGCTCCACCGCGCAGGCTTTAGGAAACGTCCACAGACCATGACACTGACCATTCCAAGTCCTGTAGCGACGGGCGAGGGGCGAAACGGCAGGTGAAAGATGTCACTGGAAGCCGCAGTCTCAAACCTGCATGCAGGCGGTTCAGGATATTGGTCGCCTGATGTTGACCTGGGGATGACAACATCACTCGGCACACCCTGAACGACCAAGCAGCCTTCTCTAGGGACAGCACTGCTTGCTCCACACGGAGAGGGGCCTAGAAAAGGTGGCCTAACCAAAGCTCGTCCCCTCGCAACCCCAGTTGGCTAGCCGCGGTCAACGGGCATCTTCTCCTGCGGTCAAAAAACAAGAAAGAATAACGGATCCACTCTCATGACGACCACGACCGGACTCAACGTAGCATGCTGGAACGTCCGTACCATGCTCGACAAAGCAGACAGCGGATGCCCTGAACGTCGCTCCGCCCTCATTGCCCATGAATTGCGGAGGTTAAACATCGACATCGCCGCGCTCAGCGAAGTACGCCTTCCGGACGAAGGCAGCCTCCAAGAACTTGGTGCTGGGTACACCCTCTACTGGTCAGGCAGGCCTGCATCAGAAAGACGGCTTTCAGGCGTGGGTTTCATGGTCAAGACATCCATTGCGACTAAGCTGGAAAACCTACCAACGGGCCACTCAGACCGCATCATGTCCATGCGCCTCCCACTGAGACACCAGCAGCACGTCACCCTTCTCAGTGTGTACTCCCCAACCCTCCTGGCAGAGCCTGCTGAAAAGGACAAGTTTTACACTGACCTGCGCAGCCTCCTACAGAGTACCCCTGCAGACGACAAAGTCATCATCCTTGGCGACTTCAACGCCAGAGTGGGCCAGGACTCTGAAGCCTGGAAAGGAGTCCTCGGCAAGCATGGCGTGGGGAACTGCAATGACAATGGCCGCCTACTGTTGGAGTTCTGTGCGGAGCAGCAACTGGTCATCACCAACACTACTTTTCAGCAAAAGGACAGTCGAAAGACCACCTGGATGCATCCTCGCTCCAAACACTGGCACCTTATCGACTATGTCCTAGTGCGTCAGAGGGACCGCAGTGACGTCCTCCTCACCAGAGTGATGCCCAGCGCAGAGTGCCACACTGACCACCGCCTTGTCCGCTGCAAACTCAGGCTCCACTTCAAGCCAAAACCCAAGAAATGGGGGCCCCCCAAGAAAAAGCTTGATGTTGCCAGCCTTCAGCGTGACGATGTGAAAGCTGCCTTTCAGACAGATTTACAGCGCAGGCTCAAAGACACAGCGGACCCAGTAGACTCCTCCCCTGAAACACTTTGGGAACAACTGAAAACTGCTATTGCAAAATCCTCTGCAGAAGTCTTGGGTTTCGCCAGAAAGAAGAACAAAGACTGGTTTGACGAAAACGATGTAGAGATCCAGGAACACCTAGCAAAAAAAAGAGCCGCCCATCAGGCCCACCTAGCCCAGCCTTCCTGCCCTGTGAAGAAGTCTGCCTTCCGCCTCGTCTGCAGCAGTCTCCAGCGCAAGCTCAGAGATCTCCAGAATGAGTGGTGGACCAGACTTGCACAGAGGACCCAGCTTTGTGCTGACAATGGTGACTACAGGGGCTTCTACGAAGCACTGAAAGCAGTGTATGGCCCCAGGCACCTGGTACAAAGTCCCCTGCGAAGCGCGAATGGCCAGGCACTCCTCACAGATAATACCTCCATCTTGAACCGCTGGTCGGAATACTTTCAGAGCCTCTTCAGCGCTGAGCGCACTGTTCAAGAAGCAGTCATCCTACAAATCCCACACCTCCCAGTAAAGGTTGAATTGGACGAACCGCCCACCGCTGAAGAGACCCTCACAGCCATCCACCAGCTCAAGAGTGGCAAAGCAGCAGGCATTGATGGAATACCGCCAGAGATCTGGAAACATGGAGGCACAGCACTGCACAACAAGCTCCATGACCTCTTTCTCTGCTGCTGGGAGGAAGGAACACTACCAAAAGATCTCCGTGATGCAGTCGTTATCACCCTGTACAAGAACAAAGGCGAGAAGTCTGACTGTTCCAACTATCGGGGAATTACCCTGCTGTCCATTGCTGGGAAAATCCTTGCAAGGCTGCTCCTGAATCGGCTGGTACCTGCCATCGCTGAAGACCAACTCCCAGAGGGCCAGTGTGGCTTCAGAGCAAACAGGAGCACCACCGATATGGTCTTTGTGCTGAGACAGCTACAGGAGAAGTGCCGCGAGCAGAACAAAGGGCTGTACGTAACATTTGTCGACCTAACAAAAGCGTTCGACACTGTGAGCAGGCAAGGCATGTGGCAGATCCTGGAGCGACTTGGCTGTCCCCCAAAGTTCCTCAACATGATTGTCCAGCTACACGAGGACCAGCAAGGCCAGGTCAGACTCAACAATGACCTCTCAGAACCATTCCCTATTCTCAACGGCGTAAAGCAGGGCTGCGTGCTGGCACCGACCCTCTTCACCATCTTTTTTAGCATGATGTTGAAGCAGGCCACAGTGGACCTCGATGATGACGATGCAGTGTACATCAGGTATCGTCTCGATGGCAGCCTGTTCAACCTCAGACGACTGCAGGCCCACACGAAAACCCTAGACCAACTGATTCGTGAGCTGCTTTTTGCTGATGATGCTGCCCTCGTTGCACACACAGAGAGAGCCCTGCAGCGCATCACGACTTGCTTCGCAGATGCTGCCCAGCTCTTTGGACTCGAGGTCAGTCTGAAAAAGACAGAGGTCCTTCATCAGCCGGTACCCAAGACAGTGTATCGCCCTCCTCACATCACCATTGGCGAGTCTGAACTAAAGTCAGTGCACCAGTTTACTTACCTTGGCTGCGTTATCACGTCGGACGCCAAGCTGGACAAGGAGCTTGACAGCAGGCTGGCAAAAGCGAACAGCGCTTTCGGGCGACTTTTCAAGCGGGTGTGGCACAATCAACAGCTGAAAACAGGCACCAAGATCAGCGTGTACAGAGCTGTGGTCCTCACCACCCTGCTGTATGGTTCCGAGTCCTGGGCACTCTACCGAAGCCAACTACGACTCCTCGAACGCTTCCACCAGCGCTGCCTGCGTACCATCCTGGGCATTCACTGGAGTGACTATGTCACCAACGTCGAGGTCCTTGAACAGGCTGAAACTGTGAGCATCGAGGCTTTGCTGCTGCGGACACAGCTCCGCTGGGCGGGGCATGTCTCCAGGATGGAGGATCATCGCCTACCAAAGATCACCCTGTTCGGCGAGCTTGCTACTGGACACCGTGACAGAGGGGCACCAAAAAAGAGATACAAAGACTGTCTCAAGAAGTCACTTAGTGCCTGCCAAATCGACCACCACCAGTGGTCTTCGCTTGCTGCGGACCGTGACACCTGGCGCTCCACCATTTACAAGGCAGCTGTCTCCTTTGAGGACTCTCACAGAGCTAGCCTTAAGGACAAGCGGCTCAGGAGAAAAAACAGAGATGCCGCAGCTCAGAACCCTGACCATACCTTCCCCTGCAGCCACTGCGGTCGAACCTGCCTGTCTCGGATTGGCCTCCGCAGCCACGAACAAGCCTGCAGACGTCGTGGGCAACTCCTATAAAATCTTCGTTCGCGAAGTCAAGCCAAGCTTGGTATAGCTACCTGACTCATCGATGCAAACTGAACTTGCTTTGAACGCTATGAATCTGCAAGAGGTATAGATCCTCAAGAGCCCCCGCAGGTTGCGGGGGCTCATTTGTATCTATATCTCTTGCAGACCTGCGGGGACTCATGCGGATCTATCCCTCTTGCAGACCTGAGGATTTGCTCATGAGGATTCATGACTTTTGCTTGTCCACATTTATGTCAACCTGTACTAGGCATAGGTCCTCACGAGCTCACGCAAGCTGCAGGGACTCATGAGGATGTATGACTCTTAGTGGCCCTGTTTATGTCAATGCTACTCTCGCGGAGGCTTCTTCGAATTCAGGTTTCCAGTCTATGAGGGAACAGAGCAATTGACGTTGTGAACCACATCATTTTTCTTCTTTTAATCTCTTTGATGTGAAGTGATGTTATGCTCTTGATTGTGCAAAGGAACGGATGTATTGATGCTTTCACGCCCTTTTGTTGCGCTACATAAACTCACCTTTCAGATTTCAAACAAATTCCATGATACGACAGAACAAATATATATTCTGCCGTACGTTTGGGCGTTGCTTTAGTTTTGATCGAATTTCTTAAGCTCGTGAGCGTTTTAGCTGAGTCTGCTCTTTTCCACGAGAGACACCGAGTACTATTCTTTGCCCTTGTTGCCAAAAGTCAACCGTCTAGATGTGATATACAGAATGTTATTTCACACCACTGTGAGCACTTTACGCTGTGTTATTGATATGAAATACTTCACCACTTCCCTGTCACCGACTTTACGTACATATGTGTTTCTGAAATTTTTATTCATTCAACGACCAGAAGACAAGACCGTCCAAGAAACGTGAAAACAAATTGGTTTCAGCAAGAGGCATAGATCCTCAGGAGCCCCCGCAGTCGCGGGGGCTCATGAGGATCTATGTCTCTTGCAGTTGGATCGTGTTCATTTTTTCGGCATTGAAGGGGTTAATGTTATTCTCCTTCTGTGTCTATAATATGGAATGTTATCATCCCACCCTTTTTTCTCATTTCCCACCTTTTTGTGACGAAATAATAAGATACAGAACGATAGTTCCATCTTTGTATGAAATGCGGAATGTTATCACCCGACCTTAAAGGCCCACTACTGCCGTAAATGTTCAAAGATACACAAAGTAACAGATGGTTTCGAAACACTTCACACAGGTCTAGTGTTATGGTTCATATAGACACAGCGCAATCCAGTTTAGCACACGTCGTCTTTATATCAAATAACCTTACAAGGACTCCACTTCGTTCTAGAAATATAACGCTCTCGCTTCAGTACTAGAAACAGCTAAAAATAGACCGACACGCGGAATAAATAAGTGCGATCACGCGTGTGTTTTTGATGCATGTCCAAACTGACATAAAAGCTCTTTAGGTGTGTCGACAAGTCTTCAGATTAATGCGTAACGGTACTTTAAGTTAGTTACAATAGTTTGTAACGGAGATATAGAATGATATGCCCCACCTCACTACCCAACCCCAATCATCTTTTTGCCACCCGACGCTCCTGGTTTTGGGCGTGACATACAGAATTTAATCACGCGGTCAGTTTGTGTTATTGCGCAATAGTTTGAAACGGAGATACAAAATGTTATGCCCCACCCAACGTACACCCCACGCTCAACCATCTTTTCGTCATCAGCCACTCCCTTGCGCATGAGATACGAAATGTTATCTCCATCTCGTGTATCACATACGGAACTTTACACCACGCTCTTGTAAGAGAAGCATACCGATTGGGGAGAACTGTGCATTGCTGACCAATAATCACAGATCTATTCGGTCTAAGTGGAAAAAAAATTATAGGAAAGAGGGGTAGGGGTGGTAAATACTGCTTACCCCACTAGCAAAATATCCTCGGGCCGACCACGGCGCAGTTAGCCCGCGCACCTTTGCACACTGGGAAATGCCGAAGCACTCCCCCACCCCCCTCCCCAAAGGAGGGTGTATCATGGTGTGTTGGAACGAATTTTATACGAAAATTGCATTGCATTGGCGTATTGTATTCGTATCGCGGATTAGCGCTTATGAAAACGTAGCTCATATTCATAAAATACACAATGTTGAGCCGCCCATTATGGATTATGTGTGTGCTGACCTGTGATTTTGGACCTTACGGCTGAAGCCGTAATGTCAAAATCACAGACTAGCACACAAAGAGAACTAAGCAGGAAGTGATTCTTTGGTATGCATGCTGCGTAAGCAGCCGGTATTGTTTTTCATCACTCATGTCGTATTTGTAAACACCGTATTTATCGTCCGCGCAATAAACAAGAGATAAAGTTGTGAACAAACGATTCCGGCAAGCTTAACGTCCCCAGGTCTGTCGCGGGGGATCACTTTATCTCCTGCAGCTGGAGCATAGGTTAAAAATACATATAGTAAAAAAGATATTAAGGATAATAACAATAATAATATTAATAATAATAATAATAATAATAATAATAATAATAATAATAATAATAATAATAATAATAATAATAATATAATCCTCATCATCATCATCCTCATGATAATAATAACAATAATAATAATAATATTAACGACAAAATAATATAGTATTATAATAACAATAATAATGATAATAATAATAATAACACCTTTGTACCATTGTAATAATACTATAATACTGTAACCCAAACAGCCAGTGAGATCCTTGGCAAACACCGACAAGCAAAGAAACCTTGGGTTACGGCTGACAACTTTGTTCTATGTGACAAGCGTCGAGAATTAAAGAAAAAGAAATCAGAGGTAGAAGGAGCTCAACAATACAGGGAAATTAACCAGGATATCAAGAAAAGCATGAAAATGGCAAAGAATAAGTGGATTGAAGATCAGTGTAAACACGTAGAAGAAAATTTGAACAAAAATAATATAAAAAAAGCATACCAGCTGGTGAAAGACCTGACCAGTGTAAAACAAGGACGCTCCTCGATCATTCAAGATAGTGAAGGGAACCGTCTTACGGAAGACCAAGACATACTGAAGAGATGGACAGAGTACTGCTCCGATTTGTACAACCACCGAGCTGCAGGGGACCCAGCAAAGTACTTGTCAACCCGCCCGTGACCAACAATGGCAACTATCCCATCCTCCGAGAAGAAGTAGAGGCTGCAGTGAAGTCGCTGAAAAAAGGGAAGGCAGCAGGAGCAGACAACATCCCAGCAGAGCTAGTCCAAGAAGGTGGAGAAGAGCCTTTACTAACAATCTGCAATAAGCGCCTTTACTAACAATCTGCAATAAGATCTGGCAGTCAGGGGATTGGCCCACAGCATGGACCCAATCACTTATAATAACTCTCCCCAAAAAAGGCAACTTACAAGCCAGAATTATCGCACGATCAGTCTTATATGCCACCCAAGCAAAGTCATGTTAAAGATCCTACTAAACAGGCTGAAGCCACAGGCAGAGGAAATCATAGCTGAGGAACAGGCAGGCTTCAGACCAGGGTGCAGTACAACTGAGCAGATCTTCAACCTGAAAGTTGTATGTGAGAGGTACCTCCAGCACCAGCAAGATCTTTATCATGTCTTTGTGGATTTTAAGAAAGCGTTTGACAAGGTGTGGCATGCAGCCCTTTGGTCCACCATGAAGCTATACAACATCAATGCCAAAATGATCAAAGTCATAGCAAACCTTTACAACAAGGCCACTAGCACAGTCTGCTTCAACGGCAAATTAGGAAACTGGTTTAGGACTACAGTTGGAGTCAGACAAGGCTGCTTGCTCTCACCTACTCTTTTCAACATCTTCCTGGAAAGAATCATGACGGACGCTCTGAAAGATCATGAAGTAACTGTCAGCATTGGAGGCAGAACAATCACGAACTTGCGCTTTGCGGTCGACATTGATGGCCTTGCAGGAACAGAGAAGGAGCTAGCTCAGCTGGTGGAAAAGTTGGATAGTACAGCCATTGCGTATGGGATGGAAATCAGTGCAGAGAAGATCAAACTGGTGACCAATAACGCCAGTGGCATTGGCACTGAAATCATGGTTTGAGGCCAAAAACTGGAAACAGTTAAGAAATTCAAATACTTAGGAGCCATTGTGACAGATGAGGGATCAAAACCAGAAATACTGTCCAGGATTGCGCAGACAACAACAGCACTGACAAGATTGAAGACCATATGGAAGGACAGAAACATCATACTCTGCTCCAAGATCAGACTGATCCGCTCCTTAGTCATCTCCGTGTTCTTGTATGCCTGCGAGTCATGGACCCTCACAGCAGACCTTGAAAGCCACTGAAATGAAATGTTTTCGAAGGCTGCTTGGCATTTCATACAGAGATCACATCAGGAACGAGGAAGTGGGAAGCAGAATCAGGCAAGCCATCGGGCCCTATGAAGACCTATTAGCCATTGTGAAAAAACGCAAACTGAAGTGGTATGGGCATGTCACGCGTTCAGCAGGGCTTGCCAAAACAATCATGCAAGGCACTGTGCAAGGAGGACGAAGGAGAGGAAGACAGAGGAAAAGATGGGAGGACAATATCTCAGAGTGGACAGGACTGAAGCTGGGCGATACGCTGAGAATGGAAGAGAACAGAGAGGAATGGAGGGAGCTGGTTGCCAAGTCATCAGTGGTGCCCCAACGGTCGGCAAGACTACGGGATATAGATAGATAGATAGATAGATAGATAGATAGATAGATAGATAGATAGATAGATAGATAGATAGATAGAATAATACTAATTAGAATACATTATGGTTTTATCATTATACAGTGTATTTTATTACATTATTTAATAATAATAATAATAATAATAATAATAATAATAATAATAATGATAGTTATAATAATAATAATAATAATAATAATAATATGTTATTGGTATTATTATACTATATCATAATAATAAAAATACCATTAACATAATAATAATAATAATAATAATAATAATAATAACATTATGTAGCTCAGTGTCCCAAAAATGAATTCCATGCACTAAAAAGGCGTCAAGGATAACAATATTCAGCCGGTGAGCAAAAGGTCATCGCGTTTTCCACTGTATCCCGCCCACCCTATCTACATAGCGCCATTGTATATTTGATATTTGCTTTGAGCGGACTGCTGGTGATAAATTAGGGGTGTGTACGGGCAAAATCTGGGTATGGTCTATCTGTGTCTGGGTAGGGTGTAGTGACATTTTCCCCGAAAGAATGAGAGCAAAGTCAAGGCGGATAACCAGCTTCTATCATAATCAGAGACAACGCTCTGAACATCTCCAAGAGGCATAGATCCTCATGAGCCCGGAGGGCTCATGAGGATCTATGCCTCTTGAAGATGTTCGGAGTGTTGTCTGTGCTTATGGTGCACACTGGTTATCCGCCGTGACCTCCTTCTAATTCATTGTCGGGAGTCGTTCGGTTGAAACGACCCCTCCCTAAAATCTGTCCTGGTTACGATGTATCTGTGTCCGGGCAGGGCGCGTCAGGCTACAGGCAGCCAGGCCGAGAGTACTAGCCATTTCAAAACCAGAACCAGGTCAAAACAGTAGCCGGTTCAGCATCGTCCGCGTAGGGTAGGTTGCGCCCCGTTATAATAAGGACCCACGGAGTCATACAGTGGCCGTTTCGCCGGACAGCCTCGATTACAGCGGCATGGGTCGTAAACAGTCGCATTGATAAGTACCTCAAACTGTGGATGACAACGACGCAACTCCTTGCGAGCAAGAGGCATGGGCCAACACGCAGATTGATCGGGCTGGACACATCCACTGAGTGTTTGAAGTCCGTGCCATGTTTGACCTACATCTGATGTAGGGAGAACCACTACTTACATCCATTATTTTATAGACTACTCACAGAGTACAAGGCATGTCACTTGCCGTCAACAGGAACAGTTTGGCTTTCGACCACACCGCAGTAACTGCGGAACGCGATATGTGATTGGTCTAAAATAAGCTTTTTTTTGTGGTGAACATAGGCAGCCATTTTTCTTCTCAAGCACAGTATGCATACCCCCCCTTCCCACGACCCCCCTCCCCACACACCCCAAAAAACAAACACACACACACACACACACACACACACACACACACACACACACACACACACACACACACAATGTTTGGGTGCGAGAACACTCAAGAAGGGTTTTTGTTTATAACCAAGATATGGCTAGCGAGTGAGCCTGTATTTTTTTCTAGTATTTTCTGACGGGTCTGGCGCCTTCCGTTTTGACGGGATGTGCGCATGCCTTGTACTCTATGTTATAGAAGGATGATAAGGCTGAATCATTCTGATTCACCCATCCTTTGGCCCCCACCACCACCCTGGGCCATTGGTTGGACACTGTGCGCACATAAAGGTCATAGTCGGGCCGACGTCAGCCGTAGTTGGCCCGCGCACAGTAGTGCGCGGGCCAACTGCGGCTGACGTCGGCTGAATACCGTGTGTTTACTGTACACTCTCTTGTTTGAAACAGTCTTCCTTAGCTTTCCCGCGCACTACTGATTCTAAACCATACACAAGTGATCTAAACATCGTCAAGCCCTCGTCATCTCTAACCGCTGGCCCTCGCACCGCCTTGGGTTAAAGATGACGTCGAATCATGGGTTTTAAAGCGACCTTATCAAAAACAAACAAACAAACAAACAAACAAACAAACAAACAAACAAACAAACAAACAAACACGCGGCTAATAGTTCCTCTATAAAATATTCTTTAAATGATTCTGCAGATTTTGCCTCAGGTTCCTTTGTCTCATTATGAAGTGTTACTGTCGTAAAATGCAAGACTTTTCTACTCTCCTCCTTTGTACGCAGGGGAGTTACCCCGATGCGCACCAGGGGAGGTAGAAACCTCTATTGTGTATGCCTACGCGCTTGGTTTGTAAAAAGAGGGGTGCGAAGGAAGGACAACATTGAGAACCTCGTCGTAACGGCGAATGTCGGCAAATCAACGCCTGCCCCGGAACCGTTTTGCCGTGGAGTTAGTTTGCTCTGAAAGCAGTCAAAGTATGCGGATTTTTTTTAACATATAAAATCCTTTATATCTATGCATTACATCAAAATTCAGATGAGAAAATTAGCATGTGTTCAGCTGGAATTTGGACACCTATTTACAGTACATAACGTTTGTTGACCTAACAAAAGCGTTCGACACTGTGAGCAGGCAAGGCATGTGGCAGATCCTGGAGCGAGTTTGCTGTCCCCCAAAGTTCCTCAGCATGATCGTCCAGCTACAGGAAGGCCAGGTCAGACTCAACAATGACCTCTCAGAACCATTCCCTATTCTCAACGATGTAAAGCAGGGCTGCGTGCTGGCAACGACCCTCTTCACCATCTTTTTTAGCATGATGTTGAAGCAGGCCACAGTGGACCTCGACGATGACGAAGCAGTGTACATCAGGTATCGTCTCGATGGCAGCCTGTTCAACCTCAGACGACTGCAGGCCCACACCAAAACCCTAGACCAACTGATTCGTGAGCTGCTTTTTGCTGATGACGCTGCCCTCGTTGCACACACAGAGAGAGCCCTGCAGCGCATCACGTCCTCGGCTGCCCAGCTCTTTGGACTCGAGGTCAGTCTGAAAAAGACAGAGGTCCTCCATCAGCCGGCACCCACGGTAGAGCATCGCCCTCCCCACATCACCATCGGTGAGTCTCAACTAAAGTAAGTGCACCAGTTTACTTACCTTGGTTGCATCATCACGTCGGACGCCAAGCTGGACAAGGAGCTTGACAGCAGGCTGGCAAAAGCGAACAGCGCTTTCGGGCGACTATTCAAGCGGGTGTGGCACAATCAACAGCTGAAAACAGGCACCAAGATCAGCGTGTACATAGCTGTCGTCCTCACCACCCTGCTGTACGGTTCCGAGTCCTGGGCCCTCTACCGCAGCCAACTACGACTCCTCGAACGCTTCCACCAGCGCTGCCTGCGTACCATCCTGGGCATTCACTGGAGTGACTATGTCACCAACGTCGAGGTCCTTGAACAGGCAGAAAATGTGAACATCGAGGCTTTGCTGCTGCGGACGGGCATGTCTTCAGGATGGAGGATCATCGCCTACCCAAGATCACCCTGTTCGGCGAGCTTGTCACTGGACACCGAGACAGAGGGGCACTAAAGAAGAGATACAAAGACTGTCTCAAGAAGTCACTTAGTGTCTGCCAAATCGACCACCGCCAGAGGTCTTCGCTTGCTGCGGACCGTGACTCCTGGCGCTCCACCATTTACAAGGCAGCCGTCTCCTTTGAGGACTCTCGCAGAGCTAGCCTTAAGGACAAGCGGCTCATGAGAAAAAACAGAGATGCCGCAACTCAGAACCCTGGCCAGACCTTCCCCTGCAGCCACTGCGGTCGAACCTGCCTGTCCCGGATTGTCCTCCGCAGCCACGAGGAGGCCTGCAGACGTCGTGGGCAACCCTTATAAAATCTTCGTTAGCGAAGATGAGAAAATTAGCATGTGTTTAGCTGGAATTTGGACACCTATTTACAATGTTGCAAGATTCCGTTGAGAAAATTAAGGATGTGTTTAGCAGTAACATTTCCGCCAGTTAAGACGCTGAAAATCGTAGATCAAAGCTGTAAAGATGTTAAAGGGACATCCTTTCTACACGAAGATGTAAAAATTCAGCAGGCCTGATAACCTAATGAAACGCAAAGGCCCTAAAGAATATTTGCACTTTGAGCGACTGCGTGGACACGTACACTAGGAAGCAACGTCGGAAGAAAGGGTGACAAGCAAAACGCGACCAGGAGTGTCTTCCCTTCCATGTTCAGAAAATCAGCATTTTATCTCCTTTGCTGTTGCTCCCGGGCCAATCGCTCTTCAGTCAAATGTGTGAGTCACTATGATGAGAGTTGGCAAAGCACATAAAAACTATCTCGCCTATTTCTGAGTCACTGTCGTAAGATTCTGTAGAAAAATAAAAAAGACTCAGAAGATAACCCATGTGAGGTACGGTTTTGATTAATAAAATTCAAGTTATTCTCTACCCAGTGAGCAAAGGTCATCGGGCCCACGACGGCCGCAGTGGGCCCGCGCACGACTGTGCGCGGGCCCACTGCGGCCGTCGTGGGCCCGAAGATGTCTTGCTACTAGGATATACTCTTTTGCCTCAGGTACGACCTTTCCACTTTTCTTTCACAATTCATGTGCGTAGGCACACGTAACAGAGTACTCACAAACCAGATAGGTGAGACTAGCGCTGGTAGAACAGCATATGATCGTCTGCGTACTTTTTCCTGTGGACTAGCGATTGGGTGCCTAATAGGCGGGGGCAGGGGATGTAACTGTGTACTGTCCAGCGCTGAGTAATTCCCCTTGGTATGTGTACTGTATCACGTAACAGAGGCTTTCCAATGCCCTTTTGTGCGCACAGTGGGAGCTCGCATACGTACACAGGAAACGAAGAGCAGAAAATCTGTTTTATTTTTGCGAATGTCAAACTACATAATTTAAATTGTCGCTTTAATCCTATATTATAGTTAGACACACGAAGAACGTTTAAAAAGAAGACGTTGCGATCTGTTGGCCCTTCATTGCATAAAGCAGGTAGCACTGTTGTTGTTGTTACACAATTTTCTCTCTCTCTCTCTTGGCTTGACTTCGCGAACGAAGATTTTATAGGAGTTGCCCACGACGTCTGCAGGCTTGTTCGTGGCTGCGGAGGCCAATCCGAGACAGGCAGGTTCGACCGCAGTGGCTGCAGGGGAAGGTATGGCCAAGGTTCTGAGCTGCGGCATCTCTGTTTTTTCTCCTGAGCCGCTTGTCCTTAAGGCTAGCTCTGTGAGAGTCCTCAAAGGAGACAGCTGCCTTGTTACACAATTTACTGCAGTACCATAAATATAATAATAAATAATAATACCCGTCATTATCTAGGAGTTTTACCCAATTCTGCGAATCGGCTCAAACCACCGTGAACTGAACCCAACACACACGCTCACGTGACACACACGCATTCACTCCTAAGCGGACAAACTCAGGACATGCACGTGGTGCGAAGGGACAGTTCAGCTACTGAGGTTTCGGAAATTTTGATCTTGTATTCGAAATTTATAAAGTGGCCTGAACCAGGTACCAAAGTGTAGGTGGAGGAAGAGCCGGAGTACCCGGAGAAAGAACCCCCGACGGTCCGCCCGAATTAACGGTGACACTTACTAAGTTACTAGAGGAGTGAAAAGTCCGGCGCAGGAACACGATATCAAACCGCGCACCTTTAGCATTGGTGGCAGGCACCTTTACCACTGCGCCACGGACCGCTCTACGGACTAAATATAATTGATAATTGGATGCTAATGTATTTTTTTTTTGGTATTTGTTAATCTGATTTATGATTTTTGCTAGCCACACTTTGTCGGTAAACATTTTGACAAACCTACTGTATCGCAGAACAGGCGATGTTAAATCAATGAATCAATTAATCCAACCGCTGACCGTAACAACCAACTAACCGGCCGATCACTCTTTTTGTCCAGTGCCATCATAACTGTAGTTTGCACGTGCTGTGTCCTGCTTTCGGCGCATGCGCAACAGGACCGGACGCGCGTGCCAGACACTTCCGGGTCAGCCATAGTGGAAGCGACATTGGCCCAGCTGCATGACGCTTGCCTGTACCCGGATGACGACTTGTTCTTACGAAGAGTGGCTTACGTTGAGACGCGAGATGGGACCGATCCAGCCACATACAGCACACCTGGCTACCACGGGGGTATCTGGAAGGTATTCTTTAACCCTTTTCATCCTGACACACCATTGCAAGAAAAACATTCGACTATGCTACTTCAGTCAAGGGTGGTGCCAGAATAGCTTGGCGCCTCAGGCGCCAAGCTATTCTGGCATCACCCTTGAACTACAATGGTTGATCTATCTCCTAATCTCGAATTTTGCCTTCATAAGAAATGAGCAAATTTTAAACAATTCAGCCTCAGGATGTAATGGGTTAAGCCCATATCTGCTACTGACGATACCGTTCGGCGGAAATGACGCGTAAATACGCGTCTTTTCCGCCGCACGGCATCGTCAGCATAGCAGCAGTCAAGGGGTTAACCCTCCCGTGCCGGGGACAGAACAAACACCACTAAGCTAATTAATTCTTCTTTGAGCTAGTTATTTTAGCCAAGGGCACTAGCACAATGGTACCACAATTAGCTTCTACTGTAGAATTGATGTTAGTAGACTCCATCTGAAACGTTAGTTTATGTTTCAAAAATAGGAACTAATTAACAAATAAAGAGGCACGCTTATGTATAAGAAGGACAACCCGATTACTACATTACCATTTTCAACATTGTCTTCTTAAAACTGTTAAAAATTGGAGTGTAAAATGGATTACTTATCTAAGAAGGATACGTAATTAACTTTCCGCCACCTTGTTTAGTATTTAGTAAATTGTTTTGTACTTGTTATTCGGAAGCTTTTCTTTCTTCTCTGCTATCGCCTTGGCTGTCACTCTTCAGATCCTGATTTAAACGATATGAATCCTATTTGTTGTATCACTTTTCAGGTGGACGAAGCGATGTTTCGAAGAACGCAGACGGAATCAGCCAGACTGGCACAACAATACAAAGACATTCACGACAAGCTCGGCATCGATTGGTCAAGGGTCACGTGGATAGACATGCGCAGACCGCTGTATTCCGCTCTGGCGGCCGCCATGGTGCTGATTCTAGGTGGCGCCCCTGCGAATGTTCCGATTGGACCAGATGCACAGGCCAGCTTTTGGTTGCGGAGCTATCGCACAGCGCAGGCTGCTTCACTCACCACGCAAAGTTTCACTGGTCCTGTGCAGCAACTTGCACAGAGTACGTTCATTCAAGTTGACTTTTTAAAAAAAAATTCAGTCAAAGGTGGTCTGGCCGGCGTCAGCCTTAGTTGGCCCACGCACGGCTGTGGCCGTGCGTGGGCCAACTAAGTCTGGCGTCGGCCTGCGGACCTTTTGCTGGGAGCCGGGCAATGTGCTCAACATAGCTGTAACTGGGTCTGTGAACAAATTGAACAGAGTAAGTTTATTGGAGCTGACATTTACTGAACCATAACCCACCAAGTCTCTTCTATATGAGAGCCATAACCCACAGAGTCCCTTTTATATGCAGACGACAGATGGGGAGACAAATAGAATCTCATAGATAGTGCTTGGAATCTTATTCATATCTTATGCAATCATATTTTCACGTGCAGCCTGCGCGCGCACCGAGGACCTTGACCTTGTCTTTCTGGTGGACACGAGCAGCAGTGTCGGGCCTGACGAGTGGTCAGCAGAGAAGAAGTTTGTGACCGACACCATCATTAGTCTGTCCGTTCACAACGGCCTTGGGCCCACCAAGGTGAATAATCGCGACCAATAGAAGCTTTCAGTAAATCAAAAGTAGGTAAAATAAAATAAACACGCCTAAAAAAAACACCCACCACCAGTGGATGAAAAGCCCGGACAAACATGCGATATCGCATGTTTGTCCGGACTTTTTTATCCACTGTCGAAACACGTGCAATGTTGACCTACTCCTGATTTCAAAATCGCCAGTTTTCAGCAGTAATAACTTACCTTATCGCATTTAATTTCTTACTTCTTATCTGCTCTCCTCATCGTATTCAGTATCAGATGTGTGGTCGCAGGACTGGTGCATGTGGTGGTCTGAGGCATATAGACCATCACAATTTGTTAACCCTTTGGCTGTCGGCAGCGCTTTTTGTCGCGATGATTCCTTCAGGAATCATCGCGACAAAAAACGCTACCGACAGCCAAAGGGTTAAAGGGAATTTAGTACTTGTCTTCCTTTGAATTTATTTTATGATTTTTTGTTTGATTCAGGAAAAGTTCTTCTGGCGGACGTTAACTCATTCGAGACGTGCCGCCTCCGGATACGCAGTATAGCCGCGTATCCGGAGGCGGCACGTCTCGAATGAGTTAACCTTATTTGGTCCACCCACTAATAAAAAAAGATGATAATAATGATAACAACATAATAATGATGATGATGATGATGCTGATAATGATGATGATAATAATAACATTATTATTATTATTATTATTATTATTATTATTATTATTATTATTATTATTATTATTTGTAGACCTGTATTCACAACATTATAAGAAAAAGGACCTTCTGTACACTTTCGTGTCAACGTTTCTGCAACCTGAAGACGTGAAGGTAGGCAAAAAAAGGTCTAGAGGACAAATCTTACATACCCTACCCCGATTTTAGGCCGTAGATTACTTGTTTTAGATGAGCTGTTTTAGTACAATAAAAAAAATACTCGTTTGTTCTTCTTCCACTTCTATTTAACAGGATCGTGTTGCCATGATAACGTTCAGTGATTTGGCAAGGTTGGCCTTCGACCTTAACACTGGCAGCAATCTTATGACCGCGATGGCGCAGGTTAGCAACGCACCGTATAGTCCTGGGACTTCTAACATCACTTCCGCCCTCAGTATGGCGCAAACACAGGTACTATCAATTGTATGATACATGTATATTTTTGAGTACTGCACAACGTGAGGAAAACTCTGCGATTAAGTATTGCGGCTTAAACTAGAGTAACCAGCTAACTAATCAGGGTCGAAAGCCCGTGAGATAAATCTACCACGCACTGTGCAATGCTTCCTTGTTTTTAAGAAGAAAAAAAAAAAAGACAAAAAGAAGAAGAAAAAAATACATATATGGCACCACACGCTCCAAAAAAGATTCAAGAGACGATAAAATCGAAGAAATATTGGATGAAAACAAGAATCGATTTACATCAAGCTATTCTGGAGTTGCGTTTTTCATCATATCGTCCTTTAGGTTTTGAACAGAGCTCGACCTGATGCCGCCAAGGTCGTTGTCTTAGTAACGGACGGTAGGGCCGACAACCGCGTTTCCATGGTGCTGGCCGCCATGCCCTTGAAGCTGTCTGACGTCACCCTGTTCACGGTGGGAGTGGGGAGACAGGTGGATCCTGCGGAGATGGCCCAGGTAGCTAGCACCCCCACCTGCTCTCACACTTACCAGGTGGCTTCCCACCAGGATCTGGATGACCTTCGCCTGGCTATAGAGAAAATCTCCTGCAGAGGTAAATGAAGGTATTTTGCATGAAGTATAGCTTATTGTGTGTTTGATTCACACACTGGGTTTATGGGGATTAGATATAACAAATCACATGGAAACACAAATGTTTTTGTTGTTATATTCAATGTTTGTTATAAGCAAAATAATTTGCATAGAGAAGGTTTTGACGGGACCTCTGCAAAAATGTTGTTATATTCAAAGATTGTTATAAGCAAAATAATTTGCATAGAGAAGGTTTTGACGGGACCTCTGCAAAAATGTTGTTATATTCAAAGTTTGTTATAAGCAAAATAATTTGCATAGAGAAGGTCTTGACGGGACCTCTGCAAAAATGTTGTTATATTCAAAGTTTGTTATAAGCAAAATAATTTGCATAGAGAAGGTCTTGACGGGACCTCTGCAAAAATGTTGTTATATTCAAAGTTTGTTATAAGCAAAATAATTTGCATAGAGAAGGTCTTGACGGGACCTCTGCAAAAATGTTGTTATATTTAAAGTTTGTTATAAGCAAAATAATTTGCATAGAGAGGGTCTTGACGGGACCTCTGCAAAAATGTTGTTATATTCAAAGTTTGTTATAAGCAAAATAATTTGCATAGAGAAGGTCTTGACGGGACCTCTGCAAAAATGTTGTTATATTCAAAGTTTGTTATAAGCAAAATAATTTGCATAGAGAAGGTCTTGACGGGACCTCTGCAAAAATGTTGTTATATTCAAAGTTTGTTATAAGCAAAATAATTTGCATAGAGAAGGTCTTGACGGGACCTCTGCAAAAATGTTGTTATATTCAAAGTTTGTTATAAGCAAAATAATTTGCATAGAGAAGGTCTTGACGGGACCTCTGCAAAAATGTTGTTATATTCAACGTTTGTTATAAGCAAAATAATTTGCATAGAGAAGGTCTTGACGGGACCTCTGCAAAAATGTTGTTATATTCAAAGTTTGTTATAAGCAAAATAATTTGCATAGAGAAGGTCTTGACGGGACCTCTGCAAAAATGTTGTTATATTCAAAGTTTGTTATAAGCAAAATAATTTGCATAGAGAAGGTCTTGACGGGACCTCTGCAAAAATGTTGATATATTCAAAGTTTGTTATAAGCAAAATAATTTGCATAGAGAAGGTCTTGACGGGACCTCTGCAAAAATGTTGTTATATTCAACGTTTGTTATAAGCAAAATAATTTGCATAGAGAAGGTCTTGACGGGACCTCTGCAAAAATGTTGTTATATTCAAAGTTTGTTATAAGCAAAATAATTTGCATAGAGAAGGTCTTGACGGGACCTCTGCAAAAATGTTGTTATATTCAAAGTTTGTTATAAGCAAAATAATTTGCATAGAGAAGGTCTTGACGGGACCTCTGCAAAAATGTTGTTATATTCAAAGTTTGTTATAAGCAAAATAATTTGCATAGAGAAGGTCTTGACGGGACCTCTGCAAAAATGTTGTTATATTCAAAGTTTGTTATAAGCAAAATAATTTGCAAAGAGAAGGTCTTGACGGGACCTCTGCAAAAATGTTGTTATATTCAACGTTTGTTATAAGCAAAATAATTTGCATAGAGAAGGTCTTGACGGGACCTCTGCAAAAATGTTGTTATATTCAAAGTTTGTTATAAGCAAAATAATTTATATAGAGAAGGTCTTGACGGGACCTCTGCAAAAATGTTGTTATATTCAAAGTTTGTTATAAGCAAAATAATTTGCATAGAGAAGGTCTTGACGGGACCTCTGGAAAAATGTTGTTATATTCAAAGTTTGTTATAAGCAAAATAATTTACATAGAGAAGGTCTTGACGGGACCTCTGCAAAAATGTTGTTATATTCAAAGTTTGTTATAAGCAAAATAATTTGCATAGAGAAGGTCTTGACGGGACCTCTGCAAAAATGTTGTAATATTTAAAGTTTGTTATAAGCAAAATAATTTGCATAGAGAAGGTCTTGACGGGACCTCTGCAAAAATGTTGTTATATTTAAAGTTTGTTATAAGCAAAATAATTTGCATAGAGAAGGTCTTGACGGGACCTCTGCAAAAATGTTGTTATATTCGAAGTTTGTTATAAGCAAAATAATTTGCATAGAGAAGGTCTTGACGGGACCTCTGCAAAAATGTTGTTATATTCAACGTTTGTTATAAGCAAAATAATTTGCATAGAGAAGGTCTTGACGGGACCTCTGCAAAAATGTTGTTATATTCAACGTTTGTTATAAGCAAAATAATTTGCATAGAGAAGGTCTTGACGGGACCTCTGCAAAAATGTTGTTATATTTAAAGTTTGTTATAAGCAAAATAATTTGCATAGAGAAGGTCTTGACGGGACCTCTGCAAAAATGTTGTTATATTCAACGTTTGTTATAAGCAAAATAATTTGCATAGAGAAGGTCTTGACGGGACCTCTGCAAAAATGTTGTTATGTTCAAAGTTTGTTATAAGCAAAATAATTTGCATAGAGAAGGTCTTGACGGGACCTCTGCAAAAATGTTGATATATTCAAAGTTTGTTATAAGCAAAATAATTTGCATAGAGAAGGTCTTGACGGGACCTCTGCAAAAATGTTGTTATATTCAAAGTTTGTTATAAGCAAAATAATTTGCATAGAGAAGGTCTTGACGGGACCTCTGCAAAAATGTTGTTATATTCAAAGTTTGTTATAAGCAAAATAATTTGCATAGAGAAGGTCTTGACGGGACCTCTGCAAAAATGTTGTTATATTCAAAGTTTGTTATAAGCAAAATAATTTGCATAGAGAAGGTCTTGACGGGACCTCTGCAAAAATGTTGTTATATTCAAAGTTTGTTATAAGCAAAATAATTTGCATAGAGAAGGTCTTGACGGGACCTCTGCAAAAATGTTGTTATATTCAAAGTTTGTTATAAGCAAAATAATTTGCATAGAGAAGGTCTTGACGGGACCTCTGCAAAAATGTTGTTATATTCAACGTTTGTTATAAGCAAAATAATTTGCATAGAGAAGGTCTTGACGGGACCTCTGCAAAAATGTTGTTATATTCAACGTTTGTTATAAGCAAAATAATTTGCATAGAGAAGGTCTTGACGGGACCTCTGCAAAAATGTTGTTATATTCAAAGTTTGTTATAAGCAAAATAATTTGCATAGAGAAGGTCTTGACGGGACCTCTGCAAAAATGTTGTTATATTCAAAGTTTGTTATAAGCAAAATAATTTGCATAGAGAAGGTCTTGACGGGACCTCTGCAAAAATGTTGTTATATTCAAAGTTTGTTATAAGCAAAATAATTTGCATAGAGAAGGTCTTGACGGGACCTCTGCAAAAATGTTGTTATATTCAAAGTTTGTTATAAGCAAAATAATTTGCATAGAGAAGGTCTTGACGGGACCTCTGCAAAAATGTTGTAATATTTAAAGTTTGTTATAAGCAAAATAATTTGCATAGAGAAGGTCTTGACGGGACCTCTGCAAAAATGTTGTTATATTCAAAGTTTGTTATAAGCAAAATAATTTGCATAGAGAAGGTCTTGACGGGACCTCTGCAAAAATGTTGTTATATTCAAAGTTTGTTATAAGCAAAATAATTTGCATAGAGAAGGTCTTGACGGGACCTCTGCAAAAATGTTGTTATATTCAAAGTTTGTTATAAGCAAAATAATTTGCATAGAGAAGGTCTTGACGGGACCTCTGCAAAAATGTTGTTATATTCAAAGTTTGTTATAAGCAAAATAATTTGCATAGAGAAGGTCTTGACGGGACCTCTGCAAAAATGTTGTTATATTCAAAGTTTGTTATAAGCAAAATAATTTGCATAGAGAAGGTCTTGACGGGACCTCTGCAAAAATGTTGTTATATTCAAAGTTTGTTATAAGCAAAATAATTTGCATAGAGAAGGTCTTGACGGGACCTCTGCAAAAATGTTGTTATATTCAAAGTTTGTTATAAGCAAAATAATTTACATAGAGAAGGTCTTGACGGGACCTCTGCAAAAATGTTGTTATATTCAAAGTTTGTTATAAGCAAAATAATTTGCATAGAGAAGGTCTTGACGGGACCTCTGCAAAAATGTTGTTATACCCGGCTATTTGTTATACCCGATCTTGTCATAAGCAAAAACTGAAACACTACTACTTCTACTACTGTTACTACTACAAACTACTACTACTAATACTGTTATAAGCAAGTAGACCGTGGGAGTGGGGAGACAGGTGATCTTGCGGAGATGGCCCAGGTAGCTAGCACCCCCACCTGCTATATTGTATAAGCAACAATCTGAAACACTACTACTCCTCCTACTGCTACTACTACTAACTACTACTACTACTACTACTGCAACTACTACTACTGCTATTGCTACTACTACTACTACTAGTACTACTATTACTATTGTTATTAGCGAAGTAGACCGTATTCCACCCATGATATACCCGACCTTTGTATAAGCAACCATCTGAAACACTACTACTACTACAACTACTACTACAACTACTACTACTACTACTGCGACCACCACTACTACTACTACAGTCTACTACTACTACTACTACTACTACTACTGTAGTTGCTGCTACTATTGCTACTACTACTAATGCTATTGTAAGCGAAGCAGACCGTATCTTACCCATGATATATCCGACCTTTGTCATAAGCAGCCATCTGAAACAGTACTACTACTACTACTGCTACTACTGCTACTACTACTACTACTGTTGTAAATGAAGCAGACCGTATCTTACCCATGATATATCCGACCTTTGTCATAAGCAGCCATCTGAAACAGTACTACTACTACTACTGCTACTACTGCTACTACTACTACTACTATTGTAAATGAAGCAGACCGTATCTTACCCATGATATATCCGACCTTTGCCATAAGCAGCCATCTAATAATAATAATAATAATACCGTTATTATATAGGCGCTTTTTCTCAATTTTGGGGAAATCGACTCAAAGCGCCGCGCCTGAAACCCAACACACACACTCACGAAACAGACACGGATTTACGCCATTTAAGACAAACACAGTACAAGACAAACGAAGGGCCAGTCAGCTACTGAAATTACAGAGATTTTTGATCGCTTGTATTTGAAATTTGTACAGTGGCCTGAGACCGGTACCAAAGTGGGAGGGGGGGGGGGGGGGTGGAAGAACCGGAGTACCCGGAGAAAGAACCCCCGACGGTCCGCCCGAATTAACGGTGACACTTACCAGAGGAGAAAAGTCCAACGCCGGAACCCGGTATCGAACCGCGCATCTTTGACATTGGTGGCAGGCGCCTTAACCACTGCGCCACGGACCGCGCCATCTGAAACATTACTACTGCTACTACTACTACTACTATTACTACTACTACTACTACTACTACTACTACTACTACTACTACTGTTATAAACGAAGTAGACCGTATCTTACCCATGATATACCCGACATTTGTCATAAGCAACCATCTGAAATTCTACTACTACCATTACTAGGACCACTGCTACTACTATAGTCTATTACTACTACTATTACTGTTGTTGCTGCTGCTACAGCTACTACTACTACTGCTGTAAGCAAAGTAGACCGTGTCTTACCCATGATATACCCGACCTTTGTCCTAAGTAGCCATCTGAAATATTACTACTAGTACTAATGCTACTACTACTACTACTACTACTACTACTACTACTACTACTACTACTACTACTACTACTACTACTACTACTACTACTACTGTTATAAACGAAGTAGACCGTATATTACTCATGATATACCCGACCTTTGTCACAAGCAACCATCTGAAACACTACTACTATTACTACGACCACTGCTACTACTATTGTCTACTACTACTACTACTACAACTACTACTACTATTAACTGTTGCTGCTGCTACAGCTACTACTACTACTACTGTAAACGAAGTAGACCGCGTCTTACCCATGATGTACCCGACCTTTGTCATACTACTACTACTACTACAAGCGAAGTCGACCATATCTTACCCATGAATGCATGTTGCAGTGCCGGTGGTCCTGACGACCGGACAGCAGTACACGTATCCTTGTGGATTCAACGTGCTGGCTCAGATCCAGGGTGGCTCTCTTGGCTCATCCGTCACAGTAAGTCGCTCGTCCGGTGCTGCGCAAATAACCTTCTGATAATAAGCACGCATTTCAGAACTGGTTATGAATTTGTAACACACCATTGTGCAAAGGCCCTCGGTCCCACGACGACTGCCGTTGGCCTGCACACGGCTGTGCGCGGGTCAACAGCGGGCGTCGACGGCCCGATGGCCTTTTGCTACTGGGGACGCCAGAATGATCCATACATAAGGTTGTCTATGGGTAAGCTATGACGCAGAACGTGAGTCGACCTGAAGTCACTGGAGAGTAACACGCCGACTTGAGTCTCACGACAAATCGCTATACAGGTTTGATCATCATGGCCTGGGCAAAGTTTTATGAGAACTCACACACACAAAAGACTCTTACGCTAAGGTGAGGCTGATCTAGAGCGAAAACTATCTTTCGTAATTATGAATATTGAACGAAGAATGAAAAAACAAGAAAAACAAGATGAAGATTTCATGCCAAAGTCTACCGTATTGTTTGTAGCTCAGATGCGTTTATCTTTTAGGAACATTCAGGGTTGTTCATATTTTAGGCTTATTATGCTGATCCATTTCCCTCCCCTCTAAGTCAACGCCCGATCAACACACACGTCGGCGCACACAAGTAAAGACGGACACACGGTCTTTCCCGTCATTAGTACGCTCTGTGGACTCGTGTAGCGACAGGAATCCATCGCCTTCTACTCTAACCCACCCTTTGATCCACACACTCTGGCACACATAAATAAAGACGAATACACGGCGATTCCCGCCATTCGTAAGCTCCGTGGTCTGGTGTAGCATAGCTATTCTGAAGAAGAATAATAGTACGAGCAGCGAAATGACGTCACTTCAAGCTTCACGTCATGGCATCATTAGTCCCACGACGCTGTTTTCATAGTGACGACTCGATGTTATACGTCAATCAGTCATCACAGTACTAACATTTGACGTATCTAGAATCAGCTTTGCAATTTTCTTGCTGATTTTCACGCCTAGGGCCTACAGGTCACAATTTGACCTAATTCTTTCCCAGGACCGGGACAAACAGCAGGCTTATGCAAACACTGTTTATAAAAAATCATGCTGGTATTAATGAGAAGATATTTTATTTCATAAAAGAAAAAAATTAAAGTTATATTAGCTGTTTTACAAATGACTCCTAAAAAGTGGTGTAGAAAATTGTCTGATTTTCACACCTAGGGCATACAGGTCACAATTGACCTAATCGTACCCGACAGCCGAGACAAACTGTAGGCTTATGTAAATACCGTATACAAAAAATCATGCGATTATTAATGGCAAGATTGTTTTTTCGTAAAAAAAATTCAATTGTTTTAAGATTAACCCATATAATTCGTGAAATTAATCCCAAAAACGTGAAAATGCATATTTAAAAAAAAAAACAATTTTCACGCAAAAGGTTCTAAAGGTACAATGCTGGTTAACGAATTCATTCAATATCTCCCTTTTATCTAGCTATACGCAAAATATCTAGTACAAATAAGAAAAATAGCGGACTCCAGTGTGGATCAACCATTTTTTTTTTGTGAAACGGCCATTTTCTCGCCAATGAGCATCTTAATCAAAAAGTTTAAAAGAAGGTCCCGAGATAATTCTTTTAGGGACAATATCCTAAAATTTCCAGCTTGTCTGTCCTCAAACTCGGGTTCTAGTCTCTGTCACACACACACACAGACACACACACAGACACACACACAGACACACACACACACACACACACACACACACGTTTGGCGCCAAAAAGACGTTCTCTAGCAAGGCTTGCGTAGCTAGACGTGACGTCATTTTTAACTTGTGACTTCTTTTCCAGAATTTGTGCGCCGCACGCAAAAACGTCATGTGCATGCTCCGGAATGCGACCAGCCCCATTTCAAAGTCTCCCGTATTTTTTAAATACGGTAGACAAAAGCAAGAAAAAGAAAGAAAGAACGAGAGAAGGAAAGAAGAAAAAAAAGCAAGAAACAAATAAAATAAAATTGTGTATTGTAGGTAAGCTCATACTACCAAAGACAATACATTATAAGACAGATCACCCCTTCATAAGGTTTACTGAAAAAAAGCGAGGTCAGTGTAAGGGTTCAGTCCCTTTGCTTACTCGTGCTGGGTAGCTATGCTTTCTGAAGGGGAACTCGGCATAAACATGTGATATGTGAGTGCATTGCAGAGGACTGATTCTTTTTCAATTAAAATAAAAAATATTATTACTTTTTTTTTTACAAGAGCTTTGAATCTAAGATATGTTTCAATATTTTGCTATCTTTTATTTAAAGATTTTCTTTGTGAAAAGTAGTAAATTAACATGTGCAAGAGAAAAACAAAATATTATATTAATAAATCTTGCACTTCCTTGTTGCTGTAAGAATAGGTTGATGCATAGCATGCGCGCGCGTGCGCGCACACACACACATAAGCAAACAAACAAACCACCAACTTTGGATTTAAAAAAATTACAGAAACACTAGTTTTTAGTTGTTTTTTTTTTTACAATATCACATGATCAGTTACTCTGATCAGTATTCAAATAATTTCAACTTGCACTAGGTATTACCAATCTATCAACAAAGCCAAACAGTGATTATACGCACAAGGCATATTACCCCCCTCCTGCATACAACCCCAGGAATGGTAAACAGTACCTGGTGGTGCATGCACATGAAGATTAATGAGAAATTATCACCAATGACTTGTTCTTTTTCATCCTCCTCCTCATTCCTCCCTCCACCCAACGTATATAAACGCATGCAAATTTTAAGACAGAATTATGCATCATCCATGAAATAGTAAGTCAACTTGATTATTGATAATGACTTACAGCAGACGATACCATCAGTTACAGATGAACGTTATTACCAGTAAACTGATAAAACAGACATCACCAATCATTATGTTCTCCAACCCCCACCCCTTCCGACTCACCATCTCCAAATCCCCCTCCCTCCTTCCCCAAAACACACACACACACACACACACACACACACACACACACACACACACACACACACACACACACACACACACACACACACACACAGACGAACTGTATGTTTGAAGAGCAATTTACTTCTCAATAATACGACTAGGAACTGATTTGGGTTTTTTAAATAAAACAAATTCTTTACTGTTCATCATTCCTCCGGTGTTAATGTCTTTTTTTCTTTTCTTTTTGTAATCGTCTTTCTCCTGCAGCTTATATTCCTTATGGCGGTACAGTCTGTTGCGCCCAGTTTTTAAGTCCCTTCTTTTTATAGAAGCGTCTTTTTAGGATGGGTCGCGGTGGGGCGAATTTAATAGCATGTCCATGATGTCAAAGGCGGGCAGGCTAAACCTCTAAAAAAATTACGTCATGTCTATGTATGTATGTATGTATGTATGTATGTATGTATGTATGTATGTATGTATGTATGTATGTATGTGTGTGTGTGTGTGTGTGTGTATGATTGTATGTATGTTTGTATGATTGTATGATTGTATGATTGTATGATTGATTGTATGATTGAATGTATGAATGATTGTATGAATGATTGTATGTATGATTGTATGTATGATTGTATGTATGATTGATTGTATGATTGATTGTATGATTGATTGTATGATTGATTGTATGTATGATTGTATGTATGATTGTATGTATGATTGTATGTATGATTGTATGTATGATTGTATGTATGCATGTATGCATGCATGCATGTATGCATGTATGCATGTATGCATGCATGTATGTATGTATGTATGTATGTATGTATGTATGTATGTATGTATGTATGTATGCGTGCGTGCGTGCGTGCGTGCGTGAATGTATGTATGTATTTATGTATGATGTATGTGTGTGCGTATGCATGTAAACAAGAGAATCTCCGATATTTCTGTACACACAAGCTTGAAACTTGGCGAAATACTTTCTTAAGTGGGTGGCTAAGAGAGCATCTCCGAGCATATTGTAATTGAATGTCTCATTGATGACATAAACAACCGTTTATAGGAAGTCGGTTGACCCAGATTAAAGTCCGTAATTTTTCTCATATTTACTTGAACCTTTGCTTATAGCTAGTTTAAAGAAAGACATTGGATGAGTTTTTCAGCCAGCTTTGTATCCTTTCAACTTCTTAGTAAAAATTAATTATTTTCAGAAAAGAAATAAAACAGTAAAAAAAACCTTGACTTCTAGAGAAAGTCAGACAGTTCCGGTGACGTAAAAGAAGCAACTCCGTCACCACACAGACATACTCTAAATATGACGAAATTCTCTCTCTCTCTCTCTCTCTCTCTCTCTCTCTCTCTCTCTCTCTCTCTCTCTCTCTCTCTCTCTCTCTCTCTCTCTCTCTCTCTCTCTCTCTCTCTCTCTCGCTCTTTCTCACACATATGCGCGCATTTCCAAGAGGCATAGATCCTCATCTGCCCGGAGTGTTCATGAACATCTATGCCTCTTGAGGATGTTTGAAGCGTGCGCTTGCACTCACGCACACGCAAACACACATACACACACATCGACGCGCTTTCAGAAGAGCATGCAGGTGAACTTAGTATAGCATGTATTTAGGTAAAGTCAACCTGATTTTACACAAAAAGACTGAAATTTACCGTGAAATTCTAGTTTTGTCGCCATTTTCGCAAGTCTTGAAGCGAAAGCGAAACTCGTATCACGTTAAATATAGAATTACGTAAAAACAAACAAACAAAAAATACGTCATGACAATTGACGTTTGACAAACCAATGACACATAATATAATGCGCGCATCTCCAAGAGGCATAGATCTTCAAGTTTGCAGAGGGCGCATGAACATCTATGCCTCTTGAGGATGTTTGCAGCGCGCGAATGCACGCACTCCCACGCATACACACACATCGACGCGCTTTCAGAAGTGCATGCAGGTGTACTTAGTATAGCATGTAGCTAGGTAAAGTCAACCTGATTTCACACAAATTATAGCAAGAGTGAAATTGTACCTTGAAATTCTAGTTTTGTCAACATTTTTCCAAGTCTTGAAGCGAAAGCGAATCTCACATCACGTTAAATATAAAATTACGAAAACACGAAAAATACGTTATGACAAATGACGTTTGACAAACCAATGACGCGTATGCACTGCGCACGCCCCTTATGGAGTTCACTATGACGCATTGGCATATCTGCGAGGCTTTTTCAGAAGGAGATATTTTAACATCAGAATCAAGTCAAAGACAAAAGGTAGAGACCCTTGACAGCGAAGTCAGCTCTCATATAAAAGTGACGTTGTGGGTTATGGTTCATCCCGTCTTGTCATATTCCTCTTGAAAGGCTGCTTTCTTGTAAATCACTGGCTTGATCACCTCTCGTGAGGGGCGAATCAGTTACCTGGAGGGGTGGGGGGATGTTCCAACTTTTTTGTTTGGGTCATTCGACCTGATGCAAAAGACCTCCCGATTAGACCTTACTGCCAGTGGCCGAAAAATCAGACAACAGAGAGAGGAGTACGACTCTAACCTCTCGCCGAAATAACAAACAGCAGGGACCAGGGTAACCTTGGGAAACAAAAAAGAACTTTGTTATAGCATTGCCGGTAAAGGATTTCTCGCATGGGGAAGGGGGAGGGGTGGGGGCGGACCCCCATCCACCCCTGTTTGCTGCTGCCCCCCCCCCCTCCCACATCAGTGTTGGTTTCTCCACTGGCCTTCTTTGCATACATAAAAGCGACCATGCATGAAATCATTTTTTGACATACTGATAAACCTTCTCAACTTTACTCAAATCAACAACTCAAAACAATCAGTTCCTATTTTATGTAACACACACACACACACACACACGCACGCACACACACACACACACACACACACACACACACACACACACACACGCACGCACACACATCAAGATGTCTGAATTTAATGATAAACAGGTTTAACCCTTTGCGTATCGGTTTTAGTCGCAATGATTCCTACAGGATGTCAGGGTGTTGTTATTCCTATAGGAATCATCGCGGCTAAAACCGCTACTGACACGCAAAGGATTAAGATACAATACAATACAATACAATACAATACAATACAATACAATACAATACAATACAATACAATACAATACAATACAATACAATACAATACAACTTTATTGTCTGTTCGAGTCGAAGCACAACAGAAATTTGCCTTTTGGCTCGTCATAAAACAACAATACAAGACACTAATAAACACTACAAGAACATTCCATGAAAATATCATTGCAGCAATCTGTCACAGGCAATCTGTCACAAGATGGGAGGTAATGTTAAGTTGATCACATATATCACGGCGTTATAAATAAGAATTTAAAATCGAGACAGCAGTTGGAATAAAGACTTCTTAAAAACATTCTTTTTGGCAAGTGGCATGTTGAAACGTCTGCCTGATGGTAGCATTTGAAACTGATCAAATAGTAGGTGAGAGGATCACTGACAATGCTAGCAGCTATCCTTCGGACAGCTCTATGGTACAGATCATCTAATGGGTACTGTCCTAGACCAATGATTTTCCAGCTGTTATGACTGACAATACGTGACAGTCTGTCCCTGTTTTTTTTATACGGAGGTTGCCATACGAAGCAGTGATGTTAAAAGTCAGTATGCTTTCAATCAGGCTTCTATAAACGGATTCTAAAACCTTGGAACTGACATCAAAACTTCTCAGTTTCCTAAGTAAGTACACTGATATACTCACAAACCAGATAGGTGAGGCTAGCGCTGGCAGAATTGTATAACAAACCAAGGGGAATTACTCAGCGCTGGACAGAACAGTTAGATCCCCTGCCCCCGCCTATCAGGCACCCATTCGCCAGCCCACAGAGAAATACGCAGGTATAGAACAAGTAAGTAAGTACAGACGCTGGTTTGCTTTTTTCGCAATCAGATTCGTGTGTCAAGTAAAAGACAGCCTACTATCCACAACTGTGCCAAGGTATTTAAATTCAGTGACCACTTCTAAAGGTTGATTATTAATTGAGTTGAGACAGGTACAAAGATATCATCAACTTTCCTGTCATCAATGACGAGTTCCTTGGTTTTCTGTACATTCATTTCCAGAAAACTGTCGTTGCACCATGACTCTAATACTGCTATCTGTGCAAAGTACTCAGCCAGACTGTCTTCGTTTTGGAGTAGGCGTACAAGGGCCATGTCGTCTGAGAACTTTGAGGGTCGAGAAGTGACTGTATGACAACGCATATAGTCTGTGTATAAAGAAAACAATGTCGGAGAGAGGACACAACCTTGAGGGCAACCCGTATTTAACACCATTTGGTCCAGCCAGATTCCCATGTTCATTTATACGTTGTGGCCTGTCCTTTAAAAAGTCTCGCACCCACAGAATAATGCGTGTGTTCACATTAAAGTCCATCATACGCTGCAAATGCATCAGTGGTTCAACAGTATTAAAAGCATTAGAAAAGTCAATAAAAAGAATTCTCACGTGTGCTTTTGAATTTTTAAGATGTTGAAAAACAAGATTGTACAGAGTATGGCATGCATCTGCCACACCCTCATAATTTTTGTAAGCAAATTGGAGTGGATCCAGGAGTTCGGCAACATAATTTAACAGATGCCTCCGCACCACCTTTTTCATACATTTTGACAGAATAGAAGTCAATGCAACTGGGCGAAAATCGTTGGATTCACGAGCATTTTTTTTTTTTAAGGAATCGGAACAATGATCGATGATTTCCAAGCAGTAGG
>BTPG01000004.1:206936439-206943939 GCA_036245525.1 Semisulcospira habei | reverse complement strand
TTTCCACAGGTTATGAGGGGGATACCGCGCCCTCAGGGCACGACCTCACAGCTTCCGGCGGCCTTGACATACGTAGCCAATCAGGTCCTGACCCCTGCGGGCGGCGCACGTGCAAATGCCAGCAAGACTGTTGTGCTTGTCACGAGAGGTAACATCGTATCGTTGGCCTGTCGTAACATAGTATCCTTGGCCCCTGTCGCACAAGAAACATGGATACAAAGATGTATCAGCAAGAGGCATAGATCCTCATGAGCCCCTGCAGTTGCGGGGGCTCATGAGGATCTAAGTTTCTTGCAGAGGAGTCGCGTTCGCCTTTTCTCTGCAGTGAACAGTAAAGTGGTCTTCAGTGTTTTTTTGGGTTTTGCAAAGTAATGCTTAGAATCATTCTCAACCGCCTCAAAACTTTCGCCGAGGAACTGCTGGCAGAAGAACAGGCTGGTTTCAGAGCTGGAAGAAGCACTGTAGAGCAGATTTTCAACTGCCGCGTCCTGATCGAGAAACATCTGCAGCATCAGCGCGAACTCTACCACAACTTCATTGATTTCAGGAAAGCATTTGATCGCGTCTGGCACGACGGACTCTGGCAAGTCATGAGATCGTTCAACATAGAGGAGGGACTGATCCAAATGATAGAAGCGCTTTACAAGAACGCCTGCAGCGCGGTTCTACTTAACAATCAGTCAGGCGAGTTCTTCAGGACGACGATGGGTGTCCGTCAAGGATGCCTGCTCTCTCCTGTCCTTTTTAACATATTCCTGGAGAAGATCATGCAGGAAACCCTCCACGACCACCATACTTCAATCTCTATTGGTGGAAGATCCCTGTGCAATCTCAGATTCGCAGACGACATTGACCTCATGGCAGGCAGCAATAGTGAGCTTCAAAACCTGACAGACAAACTTTCAAGTAGCGCAGGGTCTTATGGCATGGAGATCAGTACGGATAAAAGCAAATTGATGATCAACACCACAAGCGACAGCAGCAGCAACATCCACATGAACGGCCAGAAGCTAGAAGAGGTCAATAGCTTCAAGTACTTGGGAGCCACCTTGTCCAAAGACGGTAGTTGCATAGCAGAGATCCGTATCAGGATAGGTACAGCAACATCCGCAGTGGCCAGGCTGGACAGGATCTGGCGAAGTAACTCCATCAGCTTCACCATCAAGTACAGGCTTTACAAGTCCCTCGTAGTGTCTATTCTACTCTACGGCTGTGAGACTTGGACACTGCTTGCAGACTCAGAAAAGAAAATCCAGGCCTTTGAGAACAAGTGCCTGAGGAAGTTGCTCCGCATCTCGTACCGCGAGCACAAGACCAACGAATATGTACGGAGCACTGTCACTTCCCTGGTGGGCCCACATGAATCCCTTCTGGCAACCGTGAAACGGCGCAAGCTTGCTTGGTTTGGCCACGTGGCCCGACACAACACCCTGTCCAAGACTATCCTCCAAGGCACTCTCGAAGGAAGCCGCTGGCGAGGTCGTCAGAGAAAGAGTTGGGTCGCAAACATAAAAGAATGGACCGAACTCGAGATGCCAGACTTGCATGCCACCGCCCAAAATAGAACTCAGTGGAGAACACTGTCTGTTGCTGCTGCCTTTCAGTCCCCCCAACGCCCAGATCGGGCAAGGGACTGATGATGATGATGATGATGAAATATGATACAGCTTTTGCTGTTTTGCTCACATTTATGAAACGAGGCAAAGCATGTAAATGAGATTGTATGAACACGCAAAGTAGTTTCCACAGCATTTCGTGAACAAAAGCCATCCATTATCTTTACAATTGTACCAATTCATCAAGACAAATGCTGTAGAAGTATGTGTATATCACCGGAGACAGGTTCGTCCCAGTAAGAGTAAAAGTCCTTAGTCCGACGTCCGCCTTAGTTGATCTGCGCACAGAACGTGCGCGGGCCAAGTAACGCTGACGTCTGTTCGGTTACATTTTGCTCACCGGATATTGTGAAAGGTCAGGTGGCATATGACGATAAACTCTTTTGAATTTGACGTAACACTTGGTTCGTAGCCAGCGACCTCTGCTATGACCGTGTAAAAGCAAAGGGCAGTAAGTCCTGTTTTGTGAAAACCGAGATTTTCATTGTAATACATTGAAAATCTCGCTTTTCGCAGAAAGTCGATTTACTGTCTTTTGCCTTCATGTCTGTCCGCATTAACCCCCTCGCTGCCACTGGAAACAGGTTGTGTTTTCTGAAGTCTTTGTCAACTCCCCGTCAAAGAGCCCCAGCCGCGCAAAAAACACAGATACAAGGAGTTGTCAGCAAGAGGCATAGATCCTCATGGGCCCCCGCAGCTGGGGGTGCATGAGGACCTATACCTATTGCAGATGGAGCGCGTTCACTTTCTCTCGGCAGTAAAATAATGATTAACCCATTCAGCCCTGACGCACTACAGCAGGAGATGGATCGTCCATGATAATTCAAGGGTAGTGACAGATTAGCTTGGCGCCTGTGGGCGCCAAGCTTATCTGGCACTACCCTTGAATTATCATGGTCGATCTATCTCCTGCAACTGGTGCATAGTCCTTAGATGACGCCTCCAAAATTTAAGAAATACGGCCGTCGGGCTGAATGAGTTAAAACCGATTTCGCTGTTTACGATGATGCGCGTAATGGTGCGGCATAGGAATATACTGGTTCTTGTACTACACGTGCTAAGGCTCATCTTGTATCTGTGTGGCGCAGGAACCCCATCGGACCCTCTCAACGCGGTAGCACAAGCGGCCGCTCTGCATCGTACGGGCGCAAGAATCGTCACGGTTGCCGTGGGCAGCAGTTTTGATGACGCAAACCTGCAGGCTCTATCCTCTGGTCCTCAGCACGTAGAAAAGGTCAGTGACGTCAGAGGTTTGACGTCAGTCGTGGGAAGGGTCATCGATGAAGCCTGTGGAGGTTAGTGTACACTTATGTCAAGATCACACCGGTGTTTGTTTGTTTGTGTTTGTTTGTGTTTGTTTGTTTGTGTGTGTGTGTGTGTGTGTGTGTGTGTGTGTGTGTGTGTGTGTGTGTGTGTGTGTGTGCTTTGTTTATTTTATTTTTTACTGGGTCACACATTTTCTCCCTTTTAAAATGTAGAGGTGAACTTTTTATTTCTAATTTTGTGGTTACAACATTTCTTCCTATAAAAATGTAGAGATCACACAAGTTTTGTTAATGCCACTTTTCCTGCTTATGTCAAGGTCAGACACGTTTTGCATATTTCACAATATGACGCATCCTCTTCTGTTTTGCAACTTCTTTCATTATTTTGAGTATTCTGATGCTGTAATGATTTACCTGCCATCTATTGAATATTTCCCCTTATGTTCGAGGTAATTCGAGGCTATGCATCACGCACACTTGTTGTCTTCCTCGATTCGCTGCGCTGATCAGCGCAGCGAATCGAGGAAGACAACCGGTGTGGGTTCCACGATTACCTTTTCCTCACTGCCACTGTTTGTTACAGAGGTGAAAGTGCTGTGTATGGAAGCCGGCATTCGTCGTGAATGTAGCATCGAGGACCTACTGGCCAGTCAGTATGGAAATCTGCTTGGACCAGGTGAGTGTTATCATGAAAAAAAAAACTGTACTATATCATTGAAATAATGAACCGTCCATATAGCCCTTAACGCGTTCAGCGCCAAGAAAATTTGAGCACCATCCAGCTGCAAGAGGTATAGATCCTCATGAGCCCCCGCAGTTGCGGGGGCTCATGAGGATCTATGCCTCTTGCTGACACCGCTTTCAGTCTATGTTACTGGGACATCTGGTGCTTTTCGGTGTTGAATTAACGAAGATTGCAGAAATACAGCCTGTGTCCGTTGGCACTGAACGGGTTACGACGAGGGATGCATGGATTTTAAAAGTGTTCCCTCCTCACTGAGGGGCCCAGGCGCTTGTAACATCTGACTGTTTGTGTGTGGACAGATCGCAACGCACCCACCAACCCCTGTGCACTGCAGATGGCCACCGGGTCTGGGACGAAGATCGAGCGTTTTCCGCACCCCACGGACTCGGACAAGTTCCTCCTCTGTGACAGCAATGGACAGGTATAGTGCCATTGTGTGTTTCACGACAGGTTAAACGTGCGATAATAATAATAATAATAATAATAATAATAATAATAATAATAATAATAATAATATGACAATGGTGACGATGACGACGACGATGATGATAATAATAAGAATAATAATAAGAATACGAATATGAATAATTCAATGTTCCACTGAAGAAAAATGCTTTTTCTTATATTATTATTATTATTATTATTATTATTATTATTATTATTATTATTATTATTATTATTATTATTATTATTATTATTGTTTGTAATGATGATGATGATGATGATGATGGTTGTTGATATTATTTCTAATGAGCAGGCCTACGTGGTGCTATGTCCTCTGGGCGAAACGTACAACCCAGCGGTGCACGAATGTCGACGAACAGTTGGGGTCCTACCGGTGTTTGGCTCGCTTTTCACCACATCGACCACCACGGCAAGTTAAACTCTTTGAAACGTGACTGCTTCTTTAGGGCTCTTTCTTAAATAGCGCGGTCTCGGCCCAGCCACCGGCGATCCGACGTCACACGCAGTTTTTCACTGCGTCTGACGACATCGCATTACGACATATCGCGCCAAGTACTGATGCCGTTACAGCCGTCGCATACTAGTGAGGTTTAGTTTGAGACGAACGACTCCCAGCAACGAACGAGAGTGAAATCACGGCGCATCGTCAGCTTGGACAATAAGCAAGGACAACACTCCAAACATCTCCACGAGGCATAGATCCTCATGTGCCCTAGGGGCTCATGAGGATTTATGCCTCTTGGAGATGTTTGGAGTATTGTCTATGTTTATTGTCTCTTAACTTGACTTCGCGAACGAAGATTTTATAGGACTGAGTTGCCCACGACGTCTGCAGGCTTGTTCGTGGCTGCGGAGGCCAATCCGGGACAGGCAGGTTCGACCGCAGGGACTGCAGGGGGAGGTATGGCCAGGGTTCTGAGTTGCGGCATCTCTGTTTTTTCTCCTGAGCCGCTTGTCCTTAATGCTAGCTCTGCGAGAGTCCTCAAAGGAGACAGCTGCCTTGTAAATGGTGGAGCGCCAGGTGTCACGGTCCACAGCAAGCGAAGACCACTGGTGGTGGTCGATTTGGCAGGCACTAAGTGACTTCTTGAGACAGTCTTTGTATCTCTTAAAGCTGGTTATCTGTCACGACTTGGTTATAGTCCTGTTATTGGGAGTCGATCGTTTCAAACAAAACCTCTCTATACACTGCACGATAACGTCGTCTCTCCTAGGTCCACGGACTTAAACGGGGCCAGCATGAGGCATAGATCCTCGAGTCCCGCGCAATAGCGGGGGCTCAGGAGGATTTTTGCCTCTTGAGTTCATGTTTCTCGTTGTGCTCTAGCAGTGATCGAAGACGTTGATTTACTAGCACAGTACCAGTAAACTGTGACGCAATTTTTCTAGTCTGCATGCACTTTAACACGTGAACTGGGGTACTGACACAAATGCAAATGTCGCGTCATCTCACAGTCCCAGTTTTTAACTTCAGTGACACCTAAGTGTTTTTGTCCTAGTCTCTCTACAGACTTGTCTAGGACTAAGTCTGTAACACGTGGATTCACGTGACTACAATGAGGACCCCCCCCCCCCCTGCTATTTTTAACAATAAACAAAATACATCACTTTTCCTACAGTTGTACGAGAACGAAAATTATTTACAGGCAAATTTTGATATAAACCGTGATACACGATTTTTGACGAAAACTGTCAAACGGGGAAAGCAGAACGGCTAAAATGAGATCTTCGCGGCTCATGAACCCATGACTGTAGGAGGAATATCATTAGGTCAAAGTTTACCTAATTACAAACTTTGTGGTAAAAGAGCAAGACCGGTCCCACCCAGGTATGCATCCGGTCACTCTGGTCCCGACGCCTCAAAAAATCCGAGCAGAAGAAAGTGAAGCACTCGGGGGCGTTTCGATCGGTATTCGTAGTTAGTAACTACAGGCTCCGATTTACTCATCAGGGAACCGGCCTACAATTCTCAGTCCATTTCTTGGTGTCTTCCTCCCAGTGTGTCGCATTTAAATCCTTACATAAGGACATGTTATCCGTGTAGTCCATGCATGTAACTGTAGTCCTGACGCGGCATTATTGATGTCCAGTATGGTCGCTTTCAAACCCTTGCAGTATTCCTGACGCGGTGTTATAGATGTCTAGTATGAACGCTTTCAAATCCTTGCAGTATTCCTGATGCGGTGTTATTGATTGCTTCAAATCCTTGCAGGGTCCAGTCTTGTGTCGGGATCCGATTCAGTGTATCGGTGCGTCTTCTGTTCCCTAGGCGCTTGTGCCTGTCCGTTCCAAGGTCATTTCCTGCTGCTCAGCGGGGCTTAGCCGCGATAAGACACAATGAACCGTTGGGCGGAGTTTGCGTGTATCGACGTAGGAGTCATATTCTTTGTTTATTAATCCGTCCGTTTTGACGGATCAATCCCAGACTGAGTGTCGTTGTTGTTGTTGTTGATCCTCCGTGTTTTCGTGTTTGTAGACGATGCCGGTTGTTTGTGTGGCTGTGTTGCCTTCCATACGACAGACTAGTGTTTCTAGTATTGTCCTCTGTGTAGGTGGTACGCAGTGTTGCCGTGGTGCATATCTCACAGTTGATGATTAAAATCAGCTTATTGTTGTAGCTGTCGTTTCGTTGATTGATGTTGTTGCCGTTGGCTTGTTGGGCCGCCTGAATTGTATACCGTTTTGGTGGTAGGTGCCGGGTTTTGTCGTTGTAGAAGGGCCTTCAATTCTTCGAGTGCTTCACAGAATAGTTGGCCTCGCTTGTTGCGAGCGTTCCAGTCCTCCTTTCACTTTTGTGCGCTTTAGAACGAGTTCTTTGTGACCAGTGTTGCCTGGTGTTGTAGATTAAAGTTGGTGCTGCGTAGTTTTGTGGTCGGTGTGAAGTACAGACAATGTCCGTTTCCTCTATTCCTTAGTCCGTGTTGTAGACAAAGTGGCTTGCCTTTCTTCATGGCGGGAGGTAAGTCTTTTAGCAAACAGTATGACGTCATATCGTGTAGCGATTCATGACAGATGTCTCTTCAGTAGAGGGTTATGCCGTGGGGGGGCTGCAGGGCCGATTGTTGGCCTCAGTTGAGTAGCTGGCTCACACGTGTCTTGTTAAAGCAGCAGAAAAATAGGATCGCAGTGTGTTACACTATAAGTGTATACGACCAATATCACGGTCGGGTAATTTTATAATTTCCCTTGATATGAAAATAACGAGGGTATAATTAGTACCACGGGCTCACGTGGAGTTGACAAGTGGCCGGCCCTACTAAGCTGGGACTAATGAATAAATAATGAGCCCTCGTTAGTAGTGAGGAACACAGACTCCTGCTGACAAAGAATAATTATGAGAGTCAGTAATAGGTTACTGGTCAGCTAAGATCAGAGGACGCTGGCCACCATAATAGATGTGGAATAATTA
>BTPG01000004.1:206904011-206936429 GCA_036245525.1 Semisulcospira habei | reverse complement strand
CTATTTTTAACAATAAACAAAATACATCACTTTTCCTACAGTTGTACGAGAACGAAAATTATTTACAGGCAAATTTTGATATAAACCGTGATACACGATTTTTGACGAAAACTGTCAAACGGGGAAAGCAGAACGGCTAAAATGAGATCTTCGCGGCTCATGAACCCATGACTGTAGGAGGAATATCATTAGGTCAAAGTTTACCTAATTACAAACTTTGTGGTAAAAGAGCAAGACCGGTCCCACCCAGGTATGCATCCGGTCACTCTGGTCCCGACGCCTCAAAAAATCCGAGCAGAAGAAAGTGAAGCACTCGGGGGCGTTTCGATCGGTATTCGTAGTTAGTAACTACAGGCTCCGATTTACTCATCAGGGAACCGGCCTACAATTCTCAGTCCATTTCTTGGTGTCTTCCTCCCAGTGTGTCGCATTTAAATCCTTACATAAGGACATGTTATCCGTGTAGTCCATGCATGTAACTGTAGTCCTGACGCGGCATTATTGATGTCCAGTATGGTCGCTTTCAAACCCTTGCAGTATTCCTGACGCGGTGTTATAGATGTCTAGTATGAACGCTTTCAAATCCTTGCAGTATTCCTGATGCGGTGTTATTGATTGCTTCAAATCCTTGCAGGGTCCAGTCTTGTGTCGGGATCCGATTCAGTGTATCGGTGCGTCTTCTGTTCCCTAGGCGCTTGTGCCTGTCCGTTCCAAGGTCATTTCCTGCTGCTCAGCGGGGCTTAGCCGCGATAAGACACAATGAACCGTTGGGCGGAGTTTGCGTGTATCGACGTAGGAGTCATATTCTTTGTTTATTAATCCGTCCGTTTTGACGGATCAATCCCAGACTGAGTGTCGTTGTTGTTGTTGTTGATCCTCCGTGTTTTCGTGTTTGTAGACGATGCCGGTTGTTTGTGTGGCTGTGTTGCCTTCCATACGACAGACTAGTGTTTCTAGTATTGTCCTCTGTGTAGGTGGTACGCAGTGTTGCCGTGGTGCATATCTCACAGTTGATGATTAAAATCAGCTTATTGTTGTAGCTGTCGTTTCGTTGATTGATGTTGTTGCCGTTGGCTTGTTGGGCCGCCTGAATTGTATACCGTTTTGGTGGTAGGTGCCGGGTTTTGTCGTTGTAGAAGGGCCTTCAATTCTTCGAGTGCTTCACAGAATAGTTGGCCTCGCTTGTTGCGAGCGTTCCAGTCCTCCTTTCACTTTTGTGCGCTTTAGAACGAGTTCTTTGTGACCAGTGTTGCCTGGTGTTGTAGATTAAAGTTGGTGCTGCGTAGTTTTGTGGTCGGTGTGAAGTACAGACAATGTCCGTTTCCTCTATTCCTTAGTCCGTGTTGTAGACAAAGTGGCTTGCCTTTCTTCATGGCGGGAGGTAAGTCTTTTAGCAAACAGTATGACGTCATATCGTGTAGCGATTCATGACAGATGTCTCTTCAGTAGAGGGTTATGCCGTGGGGGGGCTGCAGGGCCGATTGTTGGCCTCAGTTGAGTAGCTGGCTCACACGTGTCTTGTTAAAGCAGCAGAAAAATAGGATCGCAGTGTGTTACACTATAAGTGTATACGACCAATATCACGGTCGGGTAATTTTATAATTTCCCTTGATATGAAAATAACGAGGGTATAATTAGTACCACGGGCTCACGTGGAGTTGACAAGTGGCCGGCCCTACTAAGCTGGGACTAATGAATAAATAATGAGCCCTCGTTAGTAGTGAGGAACACAGACTCCTGCTGACAAAGAATAATTATGAGAGTCAGTAATAGGTTACTGGTCAGCTAAGATCAGAGGACGCTGGCCACCATAATAGATGTGGAATAATTAGGAGAGACAGTAATGGGTCCCTGGTCAGCTAAGATCAGAGGACGCTGGCCACCATAATAGATGTGGAATAATTAGGAGAGACAGTAATGGGTCCCTGGTCAGCTAAGATCAGAGGACGCTGGCCACCATAATAGATGTGGAATAATTATGAGAGACAGTAATGGGTTCCTTTGATAGCTAGGATCAGAGGACGCTGGCCACCATAATAGATGTGGAATAATTAGGAGAGACAGTAATGAGTTCCTTTGATAGCTAGGATCAGAGGACGCTGACCAGCATAATAGATGTGGAATAATTATGAGAGACAGTAATGGGTCCCTGGTCAGCTAGGATCAGAGGGCGCTATCCACCAGAGCAGATGGGGGATAGATTATGGGCGACAGTAATAGCTCCTTTGACAGATAGGGTCAGGGGACGCTGGCCACCATGATAGATGTGGAATAATATGGGTGACAGTAATAGCCCCTTTGACTGGTGGAGACAAAGGGGCGATGCCCTCGGCCAGAACGGGTATATATATTGGGGGTAAACACCAGAACGGGAGAGCTCACAACGAAGAAAACGAGATAGAGAGAGAGCTCGCACAATGACCAGAACGAGAGAGCTCACAACGAAGGGAACGAGATAGATAGAGAGTACACAACGAAGAGAGTGAGATAGATAGATAGAGGGAGCTGAGAAGCGAGAGACCGAGCTCCGGTATTTTCGCCATTTTAGTATGCCATGCTAGTAGGTTGGTTGTGCCCAACCTATTAGACCCACGATGACCAAGAAATAAAAGACTCTTCTGGAAACACTCTTGTCTGGCTGCGTCTTCCATCTACAACACCTTGCGTGTGGCTGCGGTAGTGTAACACTACCTTATCTTCTTATTTGGTGCCGTGGACCAGGATCTCGGAACGGGAAGAAACAGAGGAACGAAGAAACAGAAAAACTAGACTATCAGCACCAAATCGACAGCCAACGACGCAAGGGTGGAAGAGCAGACCAGAAAGAGAAGAGAAGAGTGCAAGCAACAACCCGAAGAGAAGAGAAGAGTTCGAGCCCACTTCAAGAAAAGCAGAGTTCGAGCCCACGTCAAGGAAAAGCAGAGTTCGAGCCCACGTCAAGGAAAAGCAGAGTTCGAGCCCACTTCAAGAAAAGCAGAGTTCGAGCCCACGTCAAGGAAAAGCAGAGTTCGAGCCCACTTCAAGAAAAGCAGAGTTCGAGCCCACTTCAAGAAAAGCAGAGTTCGAGCCCACGTCAAGGAAAAAACAGAGTTCGAGCCCACGAGACGTCTGCGACTCATTCAAGACCAACAGCCGAAAGGATCACGGGGTAAGTGACTTTTTTCGTTTAACCCTTGTTGAGTCTTATATAGGAGCCAGACCAGTTAGCTAGGGTTGTGTTGTTGTTACATTTAAAAAGAAACAAAAATGGCAGAGGAAGTGTTTAGGATTTTAGGCGAAAAAGTAGAGGAAATGAGTCAGGCGATTAACGCCCAGAGTATAGGGCAGATGGTAGGAACGTTTGACGGAAAGCCTACCAAATTTAGGGAGTGGATAAAAGAAATTGACAAATATGCAGTGCTAATAAAAGCCCTCAACAGGCGCCCCGTCATTGCTTATCAAGCAAGCTCGGGGGTGGTGAGCGATTTTATCCATCGATTCTTACAAACGGAAGCGGCAGGGGATTGGGATGAACTGAAAAGGCAGCTAACCGTAAGGTTCGGCGAAATCGCCGATGAAAATCATGCTTTTGCGTTGCTACAGCGGGTGAAACAAAACCCGAGGGAAAGTGTGCCTCTGTACGCAGAGCGACTAATGACTCTGGCCGGCGAAGCCTTCCCGAGTCAGATGGGCGCTGCTGTGGTACAACGGCAACTAATAAATTTCTTTGTTGACGGATTGGCGCACGACTTTCTTAAGATGAAAGTCCTGAGGGACAACTCAAATACGTTAGATAGGGCCGTGCAGGTGGCCATGCAGGAGGAAAACCTTCGCCATAGGTTTGAGCTACGCACGATAAACCATCGGCCATTTAGTCAGCCGAGAGCGACAGCTAGGGGTGGAGAAGAGACTATTGAAGTAGACCATGCTCGTCACCGTAATTGTTTTAAATGCGGGAGAGTAGGGCACCAGGCAAGAAATTGCCGAGTGATAGGGGCGGTTGGTCAGCAAACAAGGCGTCCCCCGATTCAATGCTGGAAGTGTAGGGAACGAGGTCACATTCAGCGGGAATGTAGAAAGGCCGGAAACAGACGGCCACAAGGTCAAAAAAGGTTTCCGCCGAGGCAGGAAAACTAGCAGGTTCTGCGGCACACGAAGCCGTTACGCAGGACCGGAAAAGTAGAAAGAGTCAGTTGTTTAGCATTAATGTAGCGGGTAGCCCTAAGTGCATAGTGTTCAAAATTGGGAAGCAACGATTTCGTAGCTTGATCGATACGGGAGCAGAGGTGTCTTTGATTAGCAAGGGGGCTTACGATAAACTCAGTCATAAGCCAAAGTTAGGAAAGGGAGATGTGTCGTTACAGTCAGTTAGTGGAGAAGCTTTACAAGTATTGGGGAGTTCAGAATTAGAATTTACGGTAGCGGGGCAAAAGTTTAAACATAAGTTCTACGTGGTATCAGGGCTCAACAGGAACTTTATTTTGGGAAATGACTGGTTAGACAAAAACGGGGTGAGGATTTATTTTGACTTGAAGAAACTCAGAGTCGGAAGTGTTTATGTGCCCTATGAACAGGACATCCACATTTCGTCTTTGGTCAGAGTGACTAAGACGAAAGTGATAAAACCTCAGACGGCAGAAGTACTCCAGGTACGGATGAAGAATGCTCCGTATTTTGCAAGAGAGACACTCTTAGAGATTTCGGAAACAGACAAGGGATTTATAGCACAAGAACCGGGACTGTTAGTGACAAGCACGGTAGTCAGGCAAAATAAGCACCAGACGTACCCCATACTGATAGTAAACAACACAAACAAGACGTATAGAGTTAGAAGGGGTTGTGTTGTAGGGAAGGTAACATCAGTTCAAGAAGTACATGAAGTACAGATAGGGTCGGTTGATCGGCAGGTATCGGCAGTCGACTTGACGGAAGTCACTGCGCCGGAGAATATGAAAGGTGTAGTGTCAGAGCTCATTACGAACAATCAAGACTTGTTCGCGAATAGCGACCTTGATTTAGGGGCTACTGACACTGTCACGATGAAACTAGATACCGGCGATCATCCTCCCATTAGGATAAAACCGTATAGAATCCCGCTTCAAGATAGGGAAATTGTTGACAAGGCTCTAGAAGAGATGTTACAGGCAGGTGTGATAAGACGTTCTCAGTCCCCATGGTCTTTTAGTTTAGTGATTGTATCCAAGAAGGATGGGTCGAAACGTTTATGTGTTGACTTTAGAAAACTGAATGAGGTTACAAAGAAAACATCGTACCCACTACCGCTGATAGATGACATTTTGTCACTGCTTGGAAAGGCCAAGTATTTTACCAGTCTGGACCTTAAGTCGGGATACTGGCAGGTCAAGATGGCGGATCAGGAGAGTAGGGATAGAGTAGCATTTGCATGCCACAAGGGATTATTCGAATTCACGAAAATGCCTTTTGGTTTGGTGGGAGCACCGGGATTGTTCATGATGCTTATGAATATCGTGCTAGCCGGTTTAGAAAGCTTTGCCTGTGCCTATCTCGATGACATTTTGATCTTCTCAGAAACAATAGAAGACCATCTGTGTCACCTTCAGACAGTCTTTGATCGATTGAGACAGCATGACCTGAAGCTGAAACTCAAGAAGTGTCAGTTCTTTGCGGAAGAAACCAAATACTTAGGGTTTGTCATTAGTAGCCAGGGGATAAAACCGGATGAGGAAAAGGTAAAAGTCATTAGGGCCATGGCGGCTCCGACCTGTGTCAGAGAGTGCCGTTCGTTCATTGGTATGATTGGGTTTTACAGGAAAATGATTCCTAATTTCTCCCAGATGGCTGAACCAATCATAGCACTGACACGAAAGTATGCGAGATTCAGTTGGACAGAGGAATGCCAGAAAGCGTTTGATTTGATGAAGGAAACGTTAGCTGTAGCACCAGTGTTAGCCTATCCAGATACACGGCGTCCGTACATCCTTTACACGGATGCCAGCGACACATGCGTGGGGGCATGTCTCGCGCAAAAATGCGATGAGGATTCAGACATTTCCCCAGGTTCAAAGGTAGAAAGACCTATTTACTTTCTATCCCATAAACTTAGTACCAGTCAGAGGAAATGGTCGACAATAGAGAAAGAGGCTTTTGCGATCCATTATGCGCTTCAAAAGCTAAATCACTACTTGCATAATGCGGAGTTTGTAATCCGCACGGATCACATGCCTCTTAAGTATTTGCTTAATTCACCAATGCAAAATAAGAAGGTGCAGATGTGGGCCCTTGGCATTTCAGGATATAACTGTACTATTGAATATATCCCAGGTCCTCAAAATGTTTTGGCAGACTTACTATCCAGAATGCCGAGTGGTACTCACATGCCAGAGCATGAGGAAGAAGAAGAGTTAACCAGAGAGGTCAATGACAATGCTTTTGTCATAGGAGTCATAAACTCCAACCAATTCACACCCAAGCAGTTTGCTAGTTGTACAATAAGGGCAGGGTGTGACGAGAAGCGGGAAAAAGTTGATCTTCCACGGTTTGATATTATTGAGGAACAGGAGAAGGATTCTGAAATAGTGCGCTTAAAGGACTTATTGATTAGTGAACAAGGAACCATGACAGTCAATAGGAGATACATGCTGATAGAGGATGTTCTATATTTCTTGTCTCATCCTGATGATGAACCAGTAGCCAGATTGTATGTTCCGTCTCACTTGGTAGAGTACGTAGTCAGACAGTACCATGACGAAAATGGTCACTTAGGAATAGACAAGACTCATGACACAGTCAGTAGAAAGTATTACTGGCCTAACATGTACAAACAACTGTATGAATATGTTAGTGGGTGTGTCATCTGTCAGTCTAGAGTGTTACAAAAGAAAAGGGCCCCCGTACAGGAAATGGACATTCCTCCATACCCATTCGCTAAGTTGTCATTGGACTTGGCAGGTCCGTTTGACCGCTCCCTTAGCGGGAATCGCTATGTCATAGCATTCATCTGTCATCTGACAGGTTGGGTAGAGGCGTTCCCTATACCAGATAAAACGCCGCAGTCAGTGGTACAGCTGCTCGTAGATTCTACCCAGACATGGCTGTCCATTGCAGATAGTATCAGACAATGGATCTGAGAATGTGAATAGGGTTATGGCAGAAACGCTGGCAGAACTGAACATAGATCATGTCACGACCAGTCTTTACCATCCACAGTCCAATGCTAAGGTCGAACGTTTCCATAGAACTTTTAACGACATTCTGTCCAAAAAGATACAAGAGGATTTTTCGACATGGGACGTGCATATTAACCAGGTACTAGCAGCTTATAGGGTTTGTGTTTCGGAAACTACGCAGGAATCTCCTTTCTTTTTACTGTACGGTCGCGATCCAGTGCTACCGTTAGATAACATCCTTAGACCCCGAAGAAAATACGCTGGTGAAGATTTTCACAAGATAGTGCTTGAGCAGCAACACAAGGCCTTCACCCAGGTGTATCGGCGAATTAAGAAAGCACAGAAGAAGGGGGCTAAGTATGCTAATAGAGGTGTACAGCCTGTCGAAATTAAGGTCGGTGACCCAGTGTACCTTCGTAATCACCGTAGACACAATAAGTTAGACAGTAAGTGGAGGTCGCACTATAGAGTGGTGGAACAATTGTCGCCTGTCACATTCAGGGTACGACATCAACTAGATGGCACTGAGGTCAGTTCACACGCTGAACACTTGCGGATAGCCAAAATTAGCGAGTGGCCTATTCCAAAAGCCAGGGGGAGAACATTACGTAAAGCCACACAGGTTGTAGCTCCAGAATCATCTGATAGCGACAGTGACGATGCAGTAGGGCAAGAGAACGCACGAGACAGACTGACTAGGGGGGTGCGAAAAGAGCGTGAGAATTCTTCATCCGAGGAGGACGTTCCGTTAATGGAGTTAAGAAAGCGCCTAAAGACAAGAGAGAAAAGATCTCTCTCAGCAGTAAACGTTAGTTGTAGCAAGGGCACATCAGACAGTTCTGATGATGGGGAGATCGACGACAATCGTTCGATTCAGCCTAGTTTACAGACTAATGGGGTTAGGGAAATTCTTGAAGCGATACTGACTCTTCTGCCAAAGAAGGCTTCAAATTAGAAATGCGACTCTCAGACGGTATCTGGGAGAGGACTATTGTAATGTGTAAATCATGAAGCATGATTTGAGTTTTGTCAGAGACAGTGGTATAAGTCTCTGGTGATATCTCGTATGTTGCAGACAACAACAAGATGAATTTTTATTTTTTTTTATTTTTTTAGTCTGATAGTATTGGGGCTAGCGCAGGGTTTAAATATTAATCACAATGTCGTATCTCAAAAACTTGATGAAGTTACCACTAGTAACTGGAGATTCAGGTCGGCCTGCGCCAGAATCAATGACGGCTCAGTATGACTTAGAATCCACAACAATAGCAGGAGACGCGCAACGTACGCGGTTCGCGTTCCTTACGGAAGCTGAACTTGAAGCTCGTTCCAAACCCTTGATAGGATTCTGTGCGATTCGAAGTGCAATATATCCTATGAACATTAATCAGTTTTGTGTTACGGCGCTGTTTTTTTAAACAACTCAGACGTAATTGCAACACACTGCCAAACAAAGGTCAAGTTGGGTACAGTGTTACCTATGGCACGGTATATAATGGATGGGCTATGGGTCGTTAGTAATCATAGTCCACTAAAGATGAGTATTAGTTGTCACGATAAAGGGGTCACGTACCAACAAATCAACCCACCATTATCGCTAATCCGCCTCAATGAATCATGTACGGCTATTAGTGATAGATTGATGTTAACCCCTTACTACCAACAAGAGAGCCAGTATCAGGTGGAAGACAAATTGATAGGATGGATGGAAAACTATGCATTTTCCAATGTAATGTTATGGAAACCATTTCATAGCGCTTTACCAGACTACGATCCCATCTCTTTGTCCAAAGAGTTAGGTGAAATTAAGGAAATGCCAATGGATCATCTAATTGCTCGACTTCAGAGCATGCGATTCGTTAAGCCAAAACAAGAATGGGCGATATGGAAACAGATCATCATTGGTTCTATCGTAGGGACAGTTGTAGTGATCATAATTGGGGTAGGGTGTATACGATATAAGAAGGAAACTAGCGCATGGTTTGGCTCCATACTATCACGACTCAGGAAGGGTGAACGTGAGGTCACTGTGCCTACGTTGATTTCGGCGGCTGTGCAATAAGCAGACGTGAATGACGTCGCAAGAGCGAAGGACTCTACGCCGATGATGGAGGGAGGAGTGCAGTTACTCCCCGCCTCGAACGTTGTCAAGTTTACCCGTCTTTGGGGTAACCAAGGATCAACGTGTTGCGATCCAGGAAGAATCGTGAAGAATAACGAACACATGTGCAAAGACATAACCGAGTCGACGATTTTGATGTGAACATTTATGGGCGTGATTACGCCGGACAATAATAATTTTTAATAAGGAGTGATCGATTTAAATAAGCGGTCATTCCGAAAAATGATGTATTTTGTGGATAACATGTTTAATTGTTTGAAATGATGTTGTTGTCTGAATATTGTGTAATGAAAAAAAAAAAACGAATCTTGTGAATTAAGATTCCTTTTTTTTTCGGGTAGGTTTGGGAGGAGTTGTTACACTATAAGTGTATACGACCAATATCACGGTCGGGTAATTTTATAATTTCCCTTGATATGAAAATAACGAGGGTATAATTAGTACCACGGGCTCACGTGGAGTTGACAAGTGGCCGGCCCTACTAAGCTGGGACTAATGAATAAATAATGAGCCCTCGTTAGTAGTGAGGAACACAGACTCCTGCTGACAAAGAATAATTATGAGAGTCAGTAATAGGTTACTGGTCAGCTAAGATCAGAGGACGCTGGCCACCATAATAGATGTGGAATAATTAGGAGAGACAGTAATGGGTCCCTGGTCAGCTAAGATCAGAGGACGCTGGCCACCATAATAGATGTGGAATAATTAGGAGAGACAGTAATGGGTCCCTGGTCAGCTAAGATCAGAGGACGCTGGCCACCATAATAGATGTGGAATAATTATGAGAGACAGTAATGGGTTCCTTTGATAGCTAGGATCAGAGGACGCTGGCCACCATAATAGATGTGGAATAATTAGGAGAGACAGTAATGAGTTCCTTTGATAGCTAGGATCAGAGGACGCTGACCAGCATAATAGATGTGGAATAATTATGAGAGACAGTAATGGGTCCCTGGTCAGCTAGGATCAGAGGGCGCTATCCACCAGAGCAGATGGGGGATAGATTATGGGCGACAGTAATAGCTCCTTTGACAGATAGGGTCAGGGGACGCTGGCCACCATGATAGATGTGGAATAATATGGGTGACAGTAATAGCCCCTTTGACTGGTGGAGACAAAGGGGCGATGCCCTCGGCCAGAACGGGTATATATATTGGGGGTAAACACCAGAACGGGAGAGCTCACAACGAAGAAAACGAGATAGAGAGAGAGCTCGCACAATGACCAGAACGAGAGAGCTCACAACGAAGGGAACGAGATAGATAGAGAGTACACAACGAAGAGAGTGAGATAGATAGATAGAGGGAGCTGAGAAGCGAGAGACCGAGCTCCGGTATTTTCGCCATTTTAGTATGCCATGCTAGTAGGTTGGTTGTGCCCAACCTATTAGACCCACGATGACCAAGAAATAAAAGACTCTTCTGGAAACACTCTTGTCTGGCTGCGTCTTCTATCTACAACACCTTGCGTGTGGCTGCGGTAGTGTAACAAGTGTAGTTTGTCGCTTGTTCTAGCTTGTCGATCGTGTGGTGTTAAATTTTCCACCTGAATTTCCAGCCTTGTGGGGGACGTGTTACTTGGTGGTTTTCGTTCCATCCACCTATTCTCAGGTGTGGGGAGTGCGTTCCAACCACCCTATTATAGGTGTGGGAGTGGGTCTCAACCACCCTATTATAGGTGTGGGAGTGGGTCTCAACCACCCTATTATAGGTGTGGGAGTCGGTCTCAACCACCCTATTATAGGTGTGGGAGTGGGTCTCAACCACCCTATTATAGGTGTGGGAGAATGGTCGAAGAGCTCCTTCTTGCTTGTGGTTTTCTTGGTTGTATTCGTTCCATCCACCCTTTATCAGGCGTGGGGAATGGGTCTCAACCACCCTGTTTCAGGTGTGGGAAACCATCGATGACTTTCTTCTTCCTTGTAGTTCTCCCTTGACATAGATGTCTTGGGTCTTGATCGCCGTTTCTGGCGGAGTTAGGGCTGGCAGCTGTTGTTTCCTTCGTCGTCTCGCTTCGAATCCATGTGGTAAAAGAGCAAGACCGGTCCCACCCAGGTATGCATCCGGTCACTCTGGTCCCGACGCCTCAGAATATCCGAGCAGAAGAATGTGAAGCACTCGGGGGCGTTTCGATCGGTATTCGTAGTTAGTAACTACAGGCTCCGATTTACTCATCAGGGAACCGGCCTACAATTCGCAGTCCATTTCTTGGTGTCTTCCTCTAAGTGTGTCGCATTTAATTCCTTACATAAGGACATGTTATCCGTGTAGTCCTTGCATGTAACTGTAGTCCTGACGCGGCATTATTGATGTCCAGTATGGTCGCTTTCAACCCCTTGCAGTATTCCTGACGCGGTGTTATTGATGTCTAGTATGAACGCTTTCAAATCCTTGCAGTATTCGCGATGCGGTGTTATTGATGTCAAGTATGATCGCTTCAAATCCTTGCAGGGTCCAGTCTTGTGTCGGGATCCGATTGTATCGCCGCGTCTTTTGTTCCCTCGGCGCTTGTGCCTGTCAGTTCCAAGGTCATTTCCTGCTCAGCGGGGCTTAGCCGCGATAATGAGACGCAAGGAACCGTTGGGCGGAGTTTGCGTGTATAGACGTGGGAGTCATGTTCTTTGTTTATTAATCCGTCCGTTTTGACGGATCAATCCCAGACTTAGTGTCGTTGTTGTTGTTGATTCTCCGTGTATTCGTGTTTGTAGACGATGCCGGTTGTTTGTGTGGCTGTGTTGCCTTCCATGCGACAGACTAGTGTTTCTAGTATTGTCCTCTGCGTAGGTGGTATGCAGTGTTGCCGTGGTGCATATCTCACAGTTGATGCTTTAAAATCAGCTTAATCATAGCTGTTGCTGCTGTTTTGGTGTGGCTGTCGTTTCGTTGATTGCTGTTGTTGCCGTTGGCTTGTTGGGCCGCCTGAATTGTATACCGTTTTGGTGGTAGGTGCCGGGTTTTGTCGTTGTAGAAGGGCCTTCAATTCTTCGAGTGCTTCACAAAATAGTTGGCCTCGCTTGTTGCGAGCGTTCCAGTCCTCCTTTCACTTTTGTGCGCTTTAGAACGGGTTCTTTGTGACCAGTGTTGCCTGGTGTTGTAGATTAAAGTTGGTGCTGCGTAGTTTTGTGGTCGGTGTGAAGTAGACAATGTCCGTTTCCTCTATTCCTTAGTCCGTGTTGTAGACAAAGTGGCTTGCCTTTCTCGTTGGCGGGAGGTAAGTCTTTTAGCAAACAGTATGACGTCATAGCGTGTAGCGATTCATGACAGATGTCTCTTCAGTAGAGGGTTTTGCCGTGGGGGGCTGCGGGGCCGATTGTTGGCCTCAGTTGAGTAGCTGGCTCACACGTGTCTTGTTAAAGCAGCAGAAAAATAGGATCGCGGTGTAGTTTGTCGCTTGTTCTAGCTTGTCGATCGTGTGGTGTTAAATTTTCCTTAAAAGTGTTTTTGTCCTAGTCTCTCTACAGACTTGTCTAGGACTAAGTCTGTAACACGTGGATTCACGTGACTACAATGAGGACCCCCCCCCCCCCCCTGCTATTTTTAACAATAAACAAAATACATCACTTTTCCTACAGTTGTACGAGAACGAAAATTATTTACAGGCAAATTTTGATATAAACCGTGAAACACGATTTTTGACGAAAACTGTCAAACGGGGAAAGCAGAACGGCTAAAATGAGATCTTCGCGGCTCATGAACCCATGACTGTAGGAGGAATAGCATTAGGTCAAAGTTTACCTAATTACAAACTGTTTATTTTAATTTGCATGTGATAATGTTCATTGGTATTGTCAATTATATGTCACACGTTCACTATAAATAACTTCAGAGAAGTCATGTTTTAAAAGCAAAATGCTGCGCATTAACGTTCGGGGTCATATGAAAGGTCAGCTTCCACAGACGTCATTTGTCTTTGAGCAACCTGAGAAAGGTCACGGTCATTTCGAGGCTAACAAAGTAGGCTATGTTTGTCCTCAATCTGTGACACTAAACGCTTCGTTGAAAATCAAGGTCCTCGAGTAAGCGTGGATCCAAATGTTGCCCCCTCCCCCCCCCCCCCCCACGCGGGGACAGATGTGAAGAAGACGTCAATCAAAAATAATTTGCACTGCGCACTAACCCGAATTCAAAGGCTGCGTCGTCTCAAAGTCCTAGTTATTAACTTCAGTCACACCTCAATGTTTTGTCCCCGATCTGTGTCACTGAATGCCTCATTTGATAAAAATGGTCCCCGGACCAGTGTCGATGCATGTAAGATGTCTCTGGCGCGTAGACAGATGTCAGATTAACATCAATCAAAAATGATAAGTAGGTCAGGATCTATAAGCTTAATTATGACCTTAATTGTGGACTCGCAACCTCCATCTCTCTACTGCAGGAACAACTTAGTGCAATAGGCATAGATCCTCATGAGACCCCGCGTTCGCGGGGGCTCATGAGGATCTATGCCTCTTTCTTGGTCCGTTTGTAATATACGTTTCGTTCCCCAAATCATTCATTTTAGCGTGCGATTTTTTTCTTCTTCTACAATTGTGTTTTTCCTCGAGGGAGAATTAAGGCGAGTAGGCGCAGGAGTGGCGCGACACATATACCTAGGTCTTAAGAGAGAGATACAGGCCTATAATCATGTCCACAGACAATGAAGCAGTGTATAAAGATGTCATGTTAATACTATTTAAGTTCATTTGCTTATATATCCCACCTGCTGCCCATAATAATCACTGTGGATAACCGAGCAGGACGATTTACAGTATACTGCATTGATAAAACATATACGACAGAACCTTTGTATTGCTCACTTTTTTGACACTTCATACCATAGTGGCCTGACGAGTGGTGCTTGACTAAATGCAAATCCGCTGCGCCACCTCGTGCGCGCCCCCGCGTAAACTATAAATAGCTCAAGTCAGAATACAAGAGAGGAAACGAAAGGCACGTGAAGCGGCGAAGCACTGTGATTCCAGAGCAGTTTTTAACCCCCAAAGCAACCTTCTGCCTAAAGCCTCGAACCTCGAACTGAACAAACTCAGTAGATATTTTGCCACAAATCTATACCAACCGTGTCCTCCGATCAAAACTGATAGTTTTGTATCAAAGCTTTTTGCACAGTCAAGTATCATTTTAGCGGACGTCCATTTGTTGGGTTTTAGATGTGGCCGGAAATACGCCTCATGCTCATTTTTCATTGGTTTATGTAAATTAGCATAATTATCCAGTCGGAAATTAAAACAAGAGTGCATCTTACTGTCGACATGAATTTGTGACGTGCACGCAGCAATCGCTTTAGGTGCGTATTTACCTCAGCCCGAAAAGCTGTACTTTAATGGAGTCTGGTTTAAACACTGCTCAGTTGTCAATATCTTTTCGAGTAATTCGCTTCGACTTTAGAGTAAACACGGCAGAAAACAATGGATGCACAGCAGTGCATGGGGTGGACTCTTTCACGGCACTCTACTAAAGGGTTTAACGTTAAACTCTAGATGTTGAGAAAGAGGTCCGGGATACTTCCGGCTACAGCTAGAATTTCGCGCTTGTGTTTCATTTCCCCCCTTGTATTATGACTTGAGCTAGTGTACGCGGTGGCGCGCACGCGGTGGCGCAGCGGATTTGTATTTAGTCAAAGCACCACTCGTCCTGCCCCTATGCTTCATACTGCATGCTGAAACATGGTACCGATAGCTTAAACGGCGTGCCTGATACTGATCCATCGTACCACATGCTGAAACATTGTAGCCCATGCCTAAACCGCGTACCGCATGCTTAAACTTCGTGCCTGATGCTGAAACATCGTACCGCTTGCTTAACCTTTTGACCACGGAGAAAAAAAGTGAACACGATCCAACTGCAAGAGACATAGATCTTCATGAGCTCCGCGACTGCCTCTTGCTGAGTTCAAATTTGTATCTATGTTTCTTGGATGGTGTTGGCTTTTGGTCGTTAAATGAGCCAAGAGTTTAGAAACAAAGATGTACGTTCAGCGTAGATGTGGCGGCAGTGAAAGGTTTAAGCATCGTACCGCATGCTGAAACATTGTACCGCATCCTGAAACGTCGAACCGCATGCTGAAACATCGTACCGCATCCTGAAACTTCGTTTAGATCGCACACTTCACAATGCAAATTTTGTTTCAACGTAAACTTGATATGACATTTTTGTTCGTCTGCAATGTAGAGGATACACGTATGTGTGATCACAGACAAAACACAACTAAATCGATACGCTATAGCGTATGTCCTGGCCCTGTTCACATGCTTCCCGTACACGGTTCTCCCCCGTGGTTATCTGACCGTAAAATTTGTTGTACGGGTAATCATCGCGGGAACATTGCTGAATTGCGTTAACACATTCTACCCCAGTACCTAAATCCCCAAATTTTGAAGCTGCCCTCTGAAGGACCGTATCACAATTCTAGAGACAGATTGAGCATGATAGTTCAAGGGTGGTGCCAGAATAGCTTGGCGCCTATGGGCGCCAAGCTATTCTGGCCCCACCCTTGAACTGTCATGCTCGATCCGTGTCTTGCTCTGGTGTGTCGGGGCTGAAGGAGTTAATCCAACACCTGTATGTGACAGGCTTGTCAGAAAACACGGGTGCAGTTGAATGAATAAAGATTTCAGAAACAAAATTGTACGTACAGTGGCAGGGAAGGGGTTAAACATATCAACTGAAGCCACTCTATTACTGTCAATGTGATCATTATGAGAAACGACGAAGATGATGATATCCTTAGTGTTATTTTATTATTATTATTATCATTATTATTATTATTATTATTATTATTATTATTAGTAGTAGTAGTAGTAGTAGTAGTAGTAGTAGTAGTAGTAGTAGTAATAGTAGTAGAAGAAGAAGTAGTAGTAATATTATTATTATTATTTTTCCCTATTATTATTATTATTATTATTATTATTATTATCATTATTCTGCCATGTGAAGGCAACATACAGTAACATCCACCTTAGTAAGTGAGAGATTTTTTTAAATTGATTTTTAATACAGTCATAATCTTTCTTTTCACAAATTATATGGACTCTCTTTTCCTTCATATATTATCATTACGTTTGTTATTGTTATATAATTCTATTATTATTATTATTATTATTATTATTATTATTATTAGTAGTAGTAGTAGTAGTAGTAGTAGTAGTAGTATCGTTATTATTAGTTGTAGTAGTAGTAATAGTATTATTATTAGTATTATTGTTATTATCGCTATCTTTACCATTACATCATTATTAGCATCATTATCATGTTTCCTGTGTACAGAAACAACCCACATGGGCGCCCACACTCGCGCCTATAGTGGTACCCCATATTGTGCCCACCGCCGCACCCACAACTACCACGACTACCACAACGACAACCACAGCCCCCACCACCACCCCCAACCCCTGTACAGCCGCCGTGATCCAGAGCAACAAGCTGTATCAGCCCGACCCTACTGACAAGACTCGCTACTACCAGTGCGACTTTTTTGGATTCGCCACGCTGAAAAAATGCGACCCAGGAAAAGTAAGTGGAAATACAAATAAAAATAGTGACCCATCTTCTACCAGAGAAGTGAATATTACACAAACTGCTCTGTTGAGACAAAAGACAGAAGTTCACTTTGGTGAAAAGCGGGATTTTCACAAAAGTGGACTGACTGTATTTTGCCTTCATAGAGCAGACAAATGCAATAGACAAAGGTCCTTGGAAGTCCCGTAAATGTAGTCGGTCAATCAATCAAGCAATCAATCAGGCAAGCAAGCAAGCCAGAAAACAAACAAGCAGTTCGCTATAATTCTGAGCAGGTTTTTGTTAGTGGCTATGTACCATGACAGTTTTCTGGTAGTGCCATAACAGCGTGGCGTCTAAACAGGCACAAATCTGATCTGGCGTTAATTACCCTTGATCAATCCGTGCATACATGCATTCATGAATGTATGCATCCCTCCCTCTCTACCTCCCTCCCTCCATCCATCCGTCCGTCCGTCTCTCGATCCATTAGTGCATCCATGTTTTCATCCGTCCGTCCGCCCGTCCATGCGTCGATCCATCCATCTACGCAAGCACCTCCTTCTTCCACCCATCACTCTTTCCTTCCCGTCATCCATCAATTAACACTCTAGAATCTCAATTGCGTTCTAGGAGTGGTTCCAGTTTGCGGAAACGTGCATCTTCCCCTTTGTGATTGTGGACAAGAACACGAACCAGATGGACCCCAAGCTGCCCAACCCTTGCACTGGAGGACCTGGATTCTTCCCCGCACCTCTTGATACTAGGGCATACATTCAGGTATTTGTATAAGTGTATCGTCTGCTATGTTGTTTGTTTGTGTGTTTGCGTTAGCCCTTTGAGTGTTGGTAGCGGTTTAGTCGCGATGATTCCTACAGCGACTAAACCGTTACCGACATCGGTACCGACACCCAAACGGTTAATGTTGCGTCAAATCAGTCGCTTTGTTGCGTTTTGAGGCGCTGCCCTTGCGTTGTTTTGACCCCTAAACTGCTGCTGTTTTCCGCAGAGTTGTATCGTCAGTAGCAGACAACGGGTTAATCACAGAGAAGAGAAGAACCTAGCCGAGAGAGAAACAAGCTAAGAAACGATCGTTACAACACAATGTGTTGTAACGGTCATTTCTATGCGTGTGCCTTTCTCCCTTTTGTTCTGCATTTTACACGCTTGGCGGTAGCCTGTTTCGGTCTGAATCACACAGCAGCACACATTTTGACGTATATTATGTTTGTTCGAGTTATACATCTAAAACCGTTAAAGTGACTGCTTAATCTTCCCCACATTTTGTTCTGAATTCATCTTCACCATGTAAGAAGAGCGCCCCATCCCCTCCGACACCCCCCTCCCACTCTCAAACCCCCCCCCCCCCCACTCTCACACCCCTCCGTAGAAGTACCTCGACCTGGAAATGTAAATTAAGCCATTGTTCTTGCTGACGAGTTTTGTCTCGTCGGGGAAAAAAGGAGAGTTGTCAGAGGTCAGTTTTCGGTAAAATTCATAGAATGTTTGGTGCTCTTTAACACCTTCGTGCAAGCAGCTACCGCTACTGTATACAGTGCCGATGGCGGCATGGACTGAGGAAGGGGGGTTAATTAACTCATTCAAGGGACTCCGAAACAATAGCTGCGAAAGTGTCGCATAGCGTTGCCGCTATGGATGCGGGGCGCATTGAATGAGCTAACGATATGTTTTGTCTTTGTCCTCAGTGTAATCAGTTTCATGAGGGCTACCTGAATAGCTGCCCGCCGGGGCAGGTGTGGAAACACGTGTTTGCTGCCTGCGATATGCCTTAATTTACATCATTTTGACACGTCAGCGCAGCCAGTAAAGACAAATGATGAGAAGAAAGACAAGGTCATCTGAGTGGTGTCACCTGTTTGCTGTCACTGATGTTTGCTGTTCGGTGAATCGAAAATAAAAATGATTCATTTGCGTTGAATTTTGTGACTGGGGCCCACAATTCCTTCGTATGACCGTGGCATCAGACACTTTAATGTTTTTATCGTGCTTATTACTTTTTTTATTCTTTATAATTATTTCGTTTTGAATGTTATTGTCAACAGTCAGTCAGTAAAATTGTATTGTTTGCTCATTTTTTATTTTTTATTTTTTTAATGTCGGAACTCAAAAAGAACATTTCTTCAGTTTACTTCTTTCTTCAGTATCAGGATCGACTGCTGAACTGCACACTCGAATGGAAAGCGGTGGGCTGAGCATAATGTACTGATGAGGCAAAAGAAATGCGACATTTTTTTAATAATCGGAGTCACTTAAAAAATGTCGCATTTCTTTTGCTCGTAAGTATAATTCAAAAGCACCACCCTTCAGCTATCTTGATAAATTCGTCCCTCACAACTTATCACGAAAGTAACAAAAAGCAGAAATGATTGTCGCTTCTCATGCATACACCTTCCAACAACTGTTCATTGTGCAATGTTGTTTTTCTCCAGTTATATATATATATACTGACGAGGAAAAGAAATGCGACATAATCTGAATCATCGGAAACACTTCCTATAATTCGAATGATGTCGCCTTTCTTTTGCTTGTCAGTATATATTCTAGCATTTGCTCTCGAGGTGTGATGATGTGACTGCCTAAATTGAAACGGCTTTTTAAAAAAAAAATTATATTGCTCTTGTGCATTTAAGGTTTGAACAAACTGGATGGTTCAATAATACAGAGATGATCTAAAAAACTAGGTTTATTTTTCTTCGTGTCCGTGTGTGTGTGTGTGTGTGTGTGCGTGTGTGTGTGTGTGTGTGTGTGTGTGTGTGTGTGTGTGTGTGTGTGTGTGTGTGTGTGTGTGTGTGTGTGTGTGTGTGTGTGCGCGCGCATAATGTGTGCGTGCGTTTGAAATTTTTTTAAGGGGAGAGACAAAACTGACAGAGGAAAAATGACTCCAAGCAAAAATCAAGCATTACCCTTGAAACCTCATGGTCGATCTACCTCCAGTAGTTTGTAAACTAGGGTTTAATATACTGACAAGCAAAAGAATTGCGACGTTTTTGGAATCACCCGAAACACCAATATTTTTTCCGATGATTCCAAAAATCTCGCATTTCTTTTGCTCGTCAGTATAGTTTATTAACCCCTTGACTGCTACTGACGATACCGCTCGGCGGAAAAGACGCGTGAAAACGCGTCTTTTCCGCCGAGTGGTATCGTCAGTACCCGTCAAGGGGTTAAAACATCCAGACCTAGCTGACAAACTACAGTAAAAGATCTATCGACCATAAGATTTGCACAGACAAATATTAACCAACTCGATCACCAGACAATAATTTTATTGAAACTTGTGACGAACCGCGTGGTCGGGCTCAGGACAAAATCCAGGGGACACAACTCCGTTGGCGCATGAGTCAAAGAACGGGTTGGACATGTAATTTCCGCTGGGCACTTCCGGCCTCCAGATGGACCAGTAGTCGGCGTGCATGATTTTCAGAAGTTGGTCAACGATGTCAGGGTGCAAGTAGGCCAGGTTCCGTCGCTCACCAGGGTCCAGGGCGATGTTGTAGAGCTGCGTGTGAGGGATGCTGTTTCTTGTCGGCTCCTTCTCCTGTCGCATTCCTGGCGGCGGGTTGTACCAGCCTCTGAAAAGTTAAGAACACAATGCGCTTCTTTTGAAATGATAATAATAATAATCATCATCATCATCATCATCATCATCATCATCATCATCATCATCATCATCATCATCATCATCATCACGATCCGAAAAGTTAAATACAACGCGCTTCTTTTGAAATAATATAATAATAATAGTAATACTGATTGAAATAATAATAATGCTGCTGATGATGACAATACTAATACTAATACTAATATAATAATAATAATAATAATCCGAAAAAGTAAAGACAAAATGCATTTCTTTTGATGTAATATAATAATAATTGTTGGCATCCTTATGTCTCGGAAGACAATGGAGTATATGCGCTTGCTGGGTCAGTCCGTTTTTTTTTAAAGATTTGCAGTGCCTGCTGTGACTAATCAGTCCAATGCGAGAGCGGCAGTGTCTGTTGCATTTGCTACAGGTGAAGCCTGTGACTGTTGCTGTGGGCACTGGCTCTTCTTTCTTTCGTCTGCGCTGCCGCTTCTCCTCCCACTGGTTTTCTCTCCTTTCCTCGCTCAGCTTTATGCTGGTCTTCACTGCGAGCCGCCATCTGGCACGATCTGCGGTGGTGGCTTCTAAGTCTGCGGGATTCAGGCTTCCAGCTTTCAGATCACGCTTGCAGACATCTTTGTATCTAAGCGCTGGTCTGCCTGTTGGTCTGGTGCCGGAGGCGAGCTCACCATACAAGATGTCTTTAGGAATCCTACCATCCTGCATGCGGCAGACATGACCGAGCCAGCGTAGACGTCTTTGTGAAAGGAGTGCGTACATGCTAGGAATGTTTGCCTGGGCCAGCACTTCAGTGTTTGGAACACGGTCCTTCCAAGTGATTCCCAAGATTCTCCTCAGACTGCGCAGATGGAAAGAGCTGAGTCTGCGCTCTTGACGGGTGTACAAACTCCACGTCTCGCTGCTGTAGAGAAGAATGCTGAGCACACATGTCTGGTACACTTTCATCCTAGTGTTGATGGTAAGCAAGCTGTTGTTCCACACTCTCATGGTCAGGCGAGCCATCGCTGTTGATGCCTTGCCGATTCTGGAGTCCAGTTCGTTGTCCAAAGAGAGGTTATTGGAGATAGTTGAGCCAAGGTATGTAAAGTTCTCCACTACCCCGAGGGTGTGATCGCCTATAGAGATGCAAGGGGTGCTGCTGACATCCTGGCCCATGATGTTTGTCTTCGTCAGGCTGATGGTCAGCCCAAACTCATCGGTGGCGCGAGCGAAGCTGCTGACGAGACGCTGTAGTGCTTCCTCAGTGTGGGCGGTCAGGGCATCATCATCAGCAAACAGCATCTCTCTGATCAGGACCCTGCGCACCTTGGTCTTTGCGCGCAGACGTGAAATGTTGAAGAGGCTACCTTTACTCCTAGTGTGGATGAAGACGCCATCTTCTGACTGACTGAAGGCATGGCGCATCAGCAGGGAGAAGAAAATGTCGAAAAGTGTAGGGGCGAGTACGCAGCCTTGCTTCACGCCGCTTCGGATCGGGAAGGGTTCTGAGGATGAGCCATCATACTGTACGGTACCTTTCATTTCGTCATGAAAGGATGTGACCACCTTCAGTAGCTTGGGGGGGGGGGGGGGGACATCCGATCCTGTGTAATAGGGTGAAGAGACCTCTTCTGCTGACCAAGTCGAAGGCCTTGGTCAGGTCAACGAAGGCGATGTAAAGTGGCTGTCTCTGCTTCCGGCACTTCTCCTGCAGCTGTCTCAATGAGAAAATCATGTCGACTGTTGATCTTTGAGGTCTGAAGCCGCACTGCGCCTCTGGGTAAACGCGTTCGGCCAACACTTGGATTCTGTTCAGCACCACGCGAGAGAAGACTTTTCCCACAGTGCTCAGCAAGGAGATGCCTCGATAGTTGTTACAGTCACTGCGGTCTCCTTTGTTCTTGTAGAGCGTAATGATTTTGGCATCCCGCATGTCCTGAGGGACTGTTCCCTCCTCCCAGCACAGAAGTAAAAGCTCATGGAGGTGGTCATGGAGGACACTCTTTTTACCAGCCTTGAGAACCTCTGGGGGAATACTGTCATTGCCTGGAGCTTTACCACATGCTAAGGAGTCAATGGTTTTGCTGAGTTCGTCTACGGTTGGCAGAGTGTCAAGTTCTTTCATCACAGACAGAGGGGTAGTGCTCTCCACTGCAGTGTCAGTGACGATGTTCTCCCTCGAATACAGCTGCTGGTAGTGCTCGGCCCATCTCTCCATCTGCGGTCCGTAATGATGTCTCCAGTAGTGGACCTCAGGGGGGTGACCTTAATGGTGCTTGGGCCAAATGCTTTCTTCATGCTCTCTTACATGGCGCGGATATTCCTAGAGTCGGCGGAGAGCTGGATGCTTTGGCAGAGATTCAGCCAATAGTCGTTGGCGCATTTCCTGGCGATCCGCTGAGCATTACTTCTGGCCTTTCGGAGTGCAGCTAGCGCCTTCTCTGAAGGTTCGTACTTGTAGTCCAGCAGTGCTGCACGCTTGGCTGTGATAGCTGGTTCAAGTTCGGTTATTCCTGCTTCGAACCAGTCTGGGTTTTTCTTCTCCCTCTTGCCAAAGGTTGCCATGGCTGAATTGTAGATGGCGTCACGAATGTGACTCCACCTCTCTTCAGCGTTGTTACCTGGCAGTCCTTGAGGGTCTCTTCCATGGCATTAGCAAAGCGTGTGCAAACTTCTGGTACAGATGTCAGGGTTGTGTTAATATGTGGCCGTCCTTTCTGCTTGGAGTTGTGGATCCGCTTGGGGTGGAGGCGTACCTTGCTCCCAACCAGTGAGTGGTCAGTGTCACAGTCGGCGCTGTGATAGCTGCGGGTAGTAAGAACGCAGTTCAGCAGCGGTCTTCTGGTAATGATGAGATCCAACTGGTGCCAGTGACGTGATCTGGGGTGTCGCCAGGACACTCGGTGGCAGAGTTTGGTTGAGAAGAACGTATTTGAGATACACAGGTCGTGGTACGAACAAACTTCTAGCAGTCTCTGTCCATTTTCGTTGAGTTTGCCGATGCCGAAACGACCAATGCAACGAGGCCAGGAGTTGTGGTCAGCTCCAATCCGGGCGTTAAAATCGCCGAGTAGGAATAGGTGTTCTGTGGTAGGGATCTCTCTGATGGTGGTCTCAAGCTCTTCGTAGAATTCATCCTTTATCTCAGTTGAGGAGCAGAGTGTAGGCGCGTAGGCGCTCAGGATGTTGACTGGACTTGAAGAGGTAGAGAGGCGGAGCGAGAGGATTCTGGGTGTGCCTTCGGAGGGCGGCTCAATTGAGGACAGCATGGAGTTGGACACTGCAAATCCAACACCGTGTATTCGAGGCTCCCCAGGTTCATTTCCCTGCCAGAAGAACGTGTAATCCTGTACTCTGAGGCTGCCACTAGAAAGGAGTCTAGTCTCCTGAAGGGCGGCGATGTCAATGTTCAGTCGTTTCAGCTCACGGTTGATGATAGCTGTCTTCCTGACGTCGTCGACTTGTTTTAAGTCGTCAGAGAAGCCAGGGCACATGGTTCTGACATTCCAGCTTGCCAGCCGCAAGGCTGACTGTTTTTTCTTTCTTCTTATTGTTTTGTCTGGTGCAGGGTATACAGTCTGCTCTTCGGTCGTGTCCCTAAGCTCCAAGCACCCATTGGAGCAGGCAGACTGTGGCGGGTCAGCACCTTACTGAGTGGGGGCTGCCCAGTTTGAGGCGGGCGATAGCTGACCAGTGGGACGCGATGATCCCTCCCACCGTCGGAGACAACCCGTAGCGCCCGAGCTTACGCCAATCCGCTCTGGGCTTATAACTCGTAACTGCTGTCTCCCGTGTTGTGTTGTCGCTGGAGCAGCGGCACTGGAGTGACCTCTCCAGGGCGCAAGCATGGGCGAAGTGTATGGAGATCCTGGGATGCCCAGTCGTCAAGACCCCCCTCTCGGCCTTGCTGATGTAGTCCAAAGGAATGCAAAGCAGTACGTTTGGCACCATAGTAATAATAATAATAATAATAATATATTGATGATGATGATGAGATGATGATGATGATGATAATGATAATAATAATAGTAATAATCATATAACTCTTATACAGCGCTATTCTCTTGAAAAACATTGGACTCACTGCGCATGCACAATACACAAGAGCAGACTCTCCCTCAGACACACATTCACAATCATACACTACTTTAAATAACCCCATGCTTTCCCAACACCTTGCATCCACTTCCCTGTCGCACCAAAAACTAGAATCTGTAAGAATAAAAGTTCGACAACAGCTTGCTGGGAAAAACGAGGTGCTACGTGCCAAAGGCCTGACAAAAAAGAAAAGTCTTCAATTGAATTTTGAACTGGGACAGTGTGGGCAGATTTCGTACATCAGTTCCGCATTGCAATCCTGAACTTCTTTAGTATCTGACTCCTGGAGCCGGTCCCTAAAACCTTCCAAACAAAGACAATGCAATTCTGGGAAAGGGGGGGTGGGGGTGGGGGGTGGGGACTACAAACAAAAAGAAAGACGTAGTGTTACTTATTTTCTTTAAGCCCTTCATTGCCGGGGCAAGACGAACGCTATGCAGCTGCAAGAGACGTAAACCCTCATGAGCCCACACAGTCGCGGGGGCTCATGAGGGTTTATGTCTCTTGTTAGTGCCATGTTTTTCGTGCATAATTTTGTCGCACTTACATCGGGGTAGTTCTCTGAAATGGTGGGCCACGGGTCGTGCCCTGCTCCTGGAGACTGTAATTATACACAGTAACACCAGATTAATTTTTGTGTGTGTGTGTAACATGGCTTACACATATCAAAGAAATACGGTTCAAAAGCTCGTGGTGTTAATTTTATTCCATTGCGTGTAATTTGTTAAATATATGTTACGAAAAATGTCGATTTTTCGTAATAATGATGGTAGGTGTAAACAGCTGTGTATGTTGCTGAGCAGTTGCAATAAATTGCTTTGAAAGTAATGTGGAACAGAACAGGAACATCAACAAACATGTGTATATCTCAATGATCTGTTTATGTGCAGTATATTGCGTACGATTACAAAACTAACAACATGTAATGGGCGTGACCATTCGTTGCTGAAACCATGCGTGTAGAACGGGCTGATCCAACACAAAAGCATGCTGTATTATCATCTCTGAAAATATGCCTAACACAGCATGTTAGTGTGCTCTCCCTGACGGATGTGTTTGTTTCAAACTGAAATCTTGAAATGCGAGGCAATGATGTTCACAAACCAGATAGGTGAGGCTAGCGCTGGCAGAATTGTATGCAAACCAAGGGGAATCACAGCGCTGGACAGACAACAGTTAGGAGAAAGACATGGGTTATATAAGAGACCTGATCCATTCGTTTGAGGATGGAAATGATCGTCTTATTCTATACCTGCGTATTTCTCTGTGGGCTGGCGATTGGGTGCCTGATAGGCGGGGGCAGGGGATCTAACTGTTGTCTGTCCAGCGCTGTGATTCCCCTTGGTTTGCATACAATTCTGCCAGCGCTAGCCTCACCTATCTGGTTTGTGAGTATCTATAACTCGAGGCAAATTTGTATCGTTACATTGTTGTATAATGTTCTGTGCAACTGCTGTGGGAAATCAGGGTATTTACCCGACCACATATAGTAGCGCACCTTCATGTTTGTGTATGTATGTTTCTCCTGTCTACTTCCTAAGTTCCGGAGAAAGACATGGGTTATATAAGAGACCTGATCCATTCGTTTGAGGATGGAAATGATCGTCTTATTCTATACCTGCGTATTTCTCTGTGGGCTGGCGATTGGGTGCCTGATAGGCGGGGGCAGGGGATCTAACTGTTGTCTGTCCAGCGCTGTGATTCCCCTTGGTTTGCATACAATTCTGCCAGCGCTAGCCTCACCTATCTGGTTTGTGAGTATCTATAACTCGAGGCAAATTTGTATCGTTACATTGTTGTGTAATGTTCTGTGCATCTGCTGTGGGAAATCAGGGTATTTACCCGACCACATATAGTAGCGCACCTTCATGTTTGTGTATGTATGTTTCTCCTGCCTACTTCCTAAGTTCCGGAGAAAGACATGGGTTATATAAGAGACCTGATCCATTCGTTTTGAGGATGGAAATGATCGTCTTATTCTATACCTGCGTATTTCTCTGTGGGCTGGCGATTGGGTGCCTGATAGGCGGGGGCAGGGGATCTAACTGTTGTCTGTCCAGCGCTGTGATTCCCCTTGGTTTGCATACGAGGCAGTGATGTGCAGTGATCCGCCTTTGGTTAAAAAAAAAAAGTCGCAGATACGCCCGTTCACCTTCTGAAATGCGTTACGTATTTATAAAAACAAAATCACACCATATTTGACATGAACGAACATGACGGAGGTCGCGGAAAGATGCATGCCTGAGCAATTTTCTTCACCGGTGCGTTTGAGTGGAAAATATCGCTGTGCACACAGTGGTTTCCCTACATGCTGTATGCGCTACACCCATTCACTTCAAGTTGGTCACCGCACACAGCACAGACAGTGCCTTTGAGTAACTCCATATCAACTACTGGTAATTTATTTTCATAAACAATACGAAAACATTTAAAACAGTATGAAGACTAACAAATTAACAGTGGCTAATTGGGTTACTGTGTTAGGACCGTTCAGCAGTACGTTGCGAGTGTATTACAAACAAGATGTGGATTTCATTCCAAAGTCTACCGTATTGTTTGGAGCTCAGATGTCTTTATCTTAGGAACATTCAGAGTTGTTCATTTTTTAGGCTTATAATGCTGATCCATTTCCCTCCTCTCTAAGTCAACCTCTGATCAACACACACGTCGTCGCACACAAATAAAGACGATAACACGGCGCTTCCCGTCATTAGTACGCTCTTTGGGCTCGTGTAGCGACAGCAATACATCTCCTTCTACTCTAACCCACCCTCTGATCCACACACACACACTGGTACACACAAAAAGACGGACACACGGCGATTCCCGACATTCGTAAGCTCTGTGGTCTGGCGTAGCATAACTATTCTGAAGAAGAATAATAGCACGAGCAGCGAAATGACGTCACTTCAAGCTTCACATCATGGCATCATTAGTCCCACGACGCCGTGTTCGTAGTGACGACTCGATGTTATACGTCACTTATCGCAGTGCTAACATTTGACATATCAGAGGATCAACTTTGCATTAATTTTCTTGCTGATTTTCACGCCTAGAGCTTACAGATCACAATTTGACCTAATCCTACCCCAAGGCCTGGACAAATAGGAGGCTTATGCAAACACTGTTTATGAAAAATCATGTGGGTATTAATGAGAAGACAGTTTTTTTCGTAAAAAAAAAATTAAAGTTATGTTATCTGTTTTACAAATGACTCCCAAAAAGTGCTGCAGAAAATTGTCTAATTTTCACACCTAGGGCATACAGGTCACAATTGACCTGATCGTACCCGACAGCCTTATGTAAATACCGTATATGAAAAATCATGCGATTATTAATGAGAAGATTGTTGTTGTTTTTTGTATAAAAAAGAATCGTTTTAAGATTAACCCATATAATTATTGAAATTAATCCCAAAAACGTGAAAATATATTTTTTCAAAACATATTTAATTATAACTCAATTTGTTACTTCTTTGCCAGGAGTTCTGCCCCGCACGCCAAAGGCGTCCTGTGCATGCTCCGGAATGCGCTCCGACCAGCCGCATTTCAAAGTCTACCGTATTTTCAATACGGTAGACTGAAAAGAGAACTGTTAAAAAAAAAATATGCATGAAAGTGTGTGCCAAACAGTCAGACTTATGGCGGGCATAAACGGGTAGTTAATACCCAATACTTTATTCTCTATCCTCCATGTCACACTTCTCACCCACCATTTCAGAGAACAATTAACCCATTAACCCAGTGTGCAGTAGATTCTGACGCGAAATTCGTGATCATCGGCAGCGGAGGGGTTAACATAATGTTACATTAACCCCATTATCCCCAATGTCTCATTCCCCACATTTTGCAAGAGTCACCAAACGACAATGTACCATTTGTAGAAGATGGATTGACTATGATAATTCAAGAGTAGTGCCAGATTAGCTTGGCGCCATCAGGCGCCAAGCTAATCTGGCACTAATCTTGAATTATCATAGTCGATCCCTCTCCTGCTGAACTGCGTCGTGGCTAATTGGGCTAACTCCTCAACTGAAGGAGGTACGTAGTGATTTCAGTCACTGTCATCCTTTTAATATTTATTTATGAATCTATGTGTTCTGTTGGTTTCTTTTTGTTTATCAGTTGTGATGTTTCATGTCATTTATTTTGTTTCATTTTTATTATTTTAATTATTCATTCATTTATTGCCATTTTGCCAGTGGAAAGGAAGACAAGAGGAACGAATCGGAATTTCTTAAAATTTACCATCCTTTTTACTCACGAATGATGTTAGACAAAATGGGAGAAAACGAGAAAGGGTAGATTCGAGTCATACCTCTCTCCATACTGTCCAATCAGGAGCTTGAAGTCGCCATGTCGGATGTAGGAATGGTTTCTGGTCTCTCCTATGTAGGCAACCTCCTTGCGCAAACTCGTCTGTGATCCCTGTAATTATTATGTTATTTACACAATTGAGATGAGAGAGAGAGAGAGAGAGAGAGAGAGAGAGAGAGAGAGAGAGAGAGAGAGAGAGAGAGAGAGAGAGAGAGAGAGAGAGAGAGAGAGAGAGAGAGAGAGAGAGAGAATCAATGAATCAATGAAACTTCATTTTACAACGGTTTAGGCATTGACATCGTCATCGACACAGCCATTTTACAAACCTGCCGTTGCTAACAACTACAAGACTAACTACAAATATACATACATATAAGTAAACATAATTCTTACAAACAGATGACAACACTGTTCACATAGACAGACATACTCATAGACTCACAGACACCCCCCACCCCACCCGACCCCTTTACACATAGACAGAGCTAAGTAGTCCAAATGATAAATGAAAAGGATAACAGAGTTAATTGGGAATAAATTGGACCCAGCATAAAAAGAAACATATAATACAAGTAGTTAAGGCATCCCTACGAGTGATCCACAAAATATTTGCAGAGACACTTTTTAAAACACGCTAGCGAGGAGGTGGATTTTACATGGTCGGGATGTACATTCCAGATAAGTGCCCCTGAGAAGGATAAGCTAGTTTTATATAGATCGATCCTTGGTTTAGGGACTATGAAAAGCTTTCTGATGTTTCCAAGATTGGACTCAGACTTACGGAACAAAGTGGAGATGTACTCAGGTGTTTTACGTTTCCACACTTTGAACATAAAGATTGCTTTGTTATATTTAAAATGACCTTGAAGAGGCAGGAGACCTGCTTTTGAGAGCTTTTCTTCAGTGCTTAGGTGTGGATCAGGACAGATTGTTTTGGCCGCTCGTCTGTGTAAGGAATTGAGTCTCTTTAAATGGAACTCACTACATCCATCCCATACCGTTGACGCGTAATCGATATAAGAACGTATGTGAGCGTTATAAAATAGTTTACGGGTATCTGAATCAGTATAATATTTCAGTTTTGATAACATAAATAGATTTTTGGCTACTATTTTGCATAAGGCGTCTGTATGAGCTTGCCATTTTAGCTGACTGTCGATTGTAATCCCCAGTACTCGATGTTCATTTACCTGTGCTACCTGACTACCTTTAAGTGAAAGGTTAAGTAACAGAGGCGTTATCTGCTGTTTTTGGCGCGTGGCGACTACCATCGATTTCGTTTTGGCTGGATGAACAACCATAGAATTGTTTATACACCAAGCTGATACTTCATGAAGACTTTGTTGTAGGTTGTCAGAAATTACCTGTATATCTTTACTAGTAGTATGAACTGAGGTGTCGTCAGCAAAAAGGTCGCATTGTACATCTTGGCACGTAATATGTAGAGGCAAATCATTGATAAATAAGCAAAACAGTAGGGGGCCCAGAACAGACCCTTGGGGCACACCGAAGCTTACATCTTTGAGAGAGGAGTATGAGCCATGAACAAGAACCTTTTGTTTTCTTTTAGTAAGGTAAGATGTGAGAAAAGCAACTGCGTCTCCGTTATTGAGGTATGTGTGAAGCTTAGCAGTCAGAATAGTATGGTTAATCAGATCAAAAGCATTCTTAAAATCCAGATAGACTACTCCTGTTAACTGTGACTTATTCATACCCTTGAGCCATGTGTCAACAAGGCGTGTAAGTGCTGTGCGGCATGAATGCTGCTGACGAAATCCGGATTGGAAAGGGTGGAGGAGCTTACGGTTTTCTAAGTAAGCAAGCAGGTGTTTATGAACGTGCCTTTCCAGTGGTTTGGACAAAACAGATAATAAAGAAATAGGCCGATAATTATTAGGGTCAGAACGATCTTTTGTTTTTGGAAGTGGAATTACTTTGGCATATTTAAGTTCGTTAGGAAAAGTGTTATGCTGGATACAGAGATTATAAATATAAGTTAAGGATTCTACAATGTATGGGAGGGACAGTTTAAGTATTTTCGGGCTGATGTCATCAGGCCCCGAGGACTTTTTATTTGGAAGGTTACTTATAAGTAAACCCACTTCATGAACAGCTAACATAGGGATGTTGAAGGGGGCTGTGCCCATTGTTCTTTGTTGACAAAACTCAGACAGCAGGTTTGAACGGTGATAAGTGTTATCCTGGCTTGGCGATATTAGGGATTTGGCAATCGAAAGAAAATGGTCATTGAATGTATCAGCAATAAGATTAGTGGGAATGGTAGTTGCGGTACTTGGAGACTCCCTAGTAAGTGTGTTTAAAAGGCGCCATATAGTAGAGGAATCTTTGCTGTCTTTGACCGTGTCACGAACTAACTTTTTTCTTGCCTCTCTGATCATGTATTTAACACGGTTACGCTGTTGCTTATATTCAGTGAACATTTTATTGCTACGTAGATCGTTTCTAAGCACCATCGCCTGCATGATTTCCGGAGTAAGCCAGGGAGGAAGAGTGTTAGATTTTACCCTCCTCTCGCGTAGAGGAGCATGTTTATTAAGTATATTTAGGAAAAGAAAGTACCAAATACTGAGGGCGGTATTAGAATCATAGGACAGGAGCACGTCATTAAAAGGAGTATTTTCTAGATCAAATAGAAATTCGTCTTTCCTGAAGTGTTTGAATGTCCTATACGTTATAGATGTATGGCCGTTCTTTTTTGGTTTAGGGAGTTTAGAAGACCAGGAGCAAGCCACAGGATAATGATCACTAACACTAAGATTTGAGACATCAACGTCAGAGACGGCTTTGGGTTTATTAGTATATAATGTGGTATATAAGCGTGGAAGTAGTTGGAGTAATTCTGGTGGGCGATTTCACTAACTGTACTAAGCCAAACAGAGATGACGTTGAGCCCCAGGCGGGGTGCGGCTTAAGTAAATCTATATTAAAATCGCCCAATAGAAGAATGTCGGCCTTCTTTTTTTAAAGCTCTGTCAAGGTTCTGACTAAACTGATCGTACCACTCAAAAGTTGAGGCGGGATTTCTATATAAGAACCCAATTAATACCGGTTTAGATTTCGGACACTTAACTTCGACCCACACGCACTCCACCCCCATCATTTCTAGGTCGACGCGTCGATGAACTGAATGCTGGATAGAATTATGAATATAGACAGCGATGCCAGTTTGACCGGGAGACAAGGGGTCTCGTCTAATAACTGAAAAATTGGGGATACTGATTGCTGCATCGCTCACACAGTAACTCAGTCGCGTCTCACTGAGTCCAAACAGGTGGAACGGTGTAGGATCGTTAATATATACAGATATGTCGGCTAGTTTGTTGTACAGATGAAACACATTGAGGTGCCCTATTCTCATAACTGCACCTTTGATGGAAAATTCGCTTGGACTTATTACAAAATACAGAGTGCACAAAATAAACAATGAAGAAACAATTAAATACAGAAAAACACGGAAATAAAATAGTACTATAAAGCTATAAAACGATAAAAGGCCACGTAATTGAATAAAAGTCCTCCAGAGAACAAGTAACAGTTAAGCTACTGAGCTCTCAAAAACTCGCTGCGGGAGTGACTGAACCACAAGAAAAAAGTGAGTGAGAGAGAGAGAGAGAGAGAGAGAGAGAGAGAGAGA
>BTPG01000004.1:206894011-206899011 GCA_036245525.1 Semisulcospira habei | reverse complement strand
CAAAACGAGAATTTCACTGTACAATTTCAGTCTCGCTATAATTTGTGTAAAATCAGGTTGACTTTACCTACCTACATGATGTACACCTGCATGCTCTTCTGAAAGAGCGTCGATGTGTGTGTCTGTGTGCGTGCGCGTGCGTGCGTTGCGTGCGCGCGCGCGCTCCAAACTCCATCTCCAAGAGACATAGATCCTCATGCGCCCGGAAGGACGCATGAGGATCTATGTCTCTTGGAGATCCGCGCATGTGTGTGTGTAAAAGAGAGAGCGTGTGTGAGAGAGATAATTATGCCATATTTAGAGTATTGCGTCAATGTGTGCGTGGTGACGGAGTTGCTTCTTTTACGTAACCGCCGCTGTCTGACTTTTTTCAGAAATCAAGGTTTTTACTGTTTTAATTTTTTTCTGAAAAGAATTAATTTTTACTGAAGAAGTTGGTATGGTACAAAGCTAGCTAACGAACTCATCCAATGTCTTTATGCAAACTAGCTATATTCAAAATTGTAAGTAAATATGACAAAAATTACGGACTCTAATCTGGGTCAACCGACTTTCTATAAACTCTCTTTTATGTCTTCAAGGAGACATCCCCTTAAAATATGCTCGGAGGCTCTCTTAGCCACCCTTTAAAGAAAGTATTTCGCCAGGTTTCAAGCACACACACACACACACACACACACACACACACACACACACACACACACACACACACACGCACACACATACACACACACATACATACGCACATACGGCGCTTAGCGCCAAATGTACGTTCAGCAGCGAGGTTGGCGTAACTAGACATGACGTATTTTTTCATCTTGTTCCTTCAATAGTCAGAAGATCAGGCCTGCCCGACTTTGACATAATGGACATGCTATTGAATTCACTCCACCGCGACCCATCCTAAAAAGTCCCTTCTATAATTAGAAGAGACTTTAAAAAAAAAACTGAAGCAATATAGACTCGGACCGCATTATTCGCTGTATACAGTGGAGTAGACGATGGGCGTTTCTTAGGGCAAATAATTTACTCTGTTGCCGATTTCCCAATTAAATCATAAAGCCCTGACATGCCAGGATGAGGATTGGACATGACAGTTCAAGGATGATGCCAGAATAACTTAGCGCCTGTCGGCTGGATGTGGATCGTCCATGATAGTTCAAGGGTGGTGTCAGAATAGATTGGCGCATATCGGCGCCAAGCTATTTCGACACCACCCTTGAACTATCACGGCCGACCTGACTCAAGGACTGTGGGGTAGACCTCAAAGGATTTAACAAGAAATGATAAGAAAGGTTGTAATGAGTTATCAACATTAGGGTAGGTCCTAGGTAGGTCGGCCTTTTCATGCCGCAATTGCAACGCTGTGCTAGAACAAGGCTTATGAAACGGGGGCAAGTGAAAACTGCTCTCTCGACACGAGTGATGTTCCTTGCTTGTCTGTCTGCTAGTTGTTCAATGCGTCGGCCATATATTATTATTATTATTATTATTATTATTATTATTATTATTATTTTAAGCGTCAAAACGGGTAGGCCGTGCAAGAGGAAACAAGTATAGTGAAGAGCAAAAGAAATGCGACATTTTTGGAATCATCGGAAACACTTAACACTAAAGTGTTTCCAATGATTCCAAAGTTGTCGCATTTCCTTTGCTCGTCAGTATACGTTCCTTTGTTGTGGCTTTACCTGCAGTCCCATTCTGTAGGAATAAGCTCCAGAGAAAAGAGCTGTTCGGGAGGGTCCACAGTTAGGAGGGGTGTAAGTCGAGTCCATTCTGATGCCCTTCGAACCCAATTTGTCGATAGTCGGCGTGTAAAACGTCGGGTCAAGGTGACCCAAGTCACGGAAACCAAGGTCGTCTATTAACACAAACAGAATGTTGGGTCGAACAGCTCTGACATTGGTCGTGATCTGGAGGATCAAGGTCAAGGTCACCAGGGTCCATGACATAGCTGTTTGTGGACTCTGCATCTGTCAAACAAACAAACAAACAAACAAACAAACAAACAAACAAACAAACAAACAATGCATGATGAATACCTAAAGAAATTGTGGAATTTAAATATTCAAATTCGCAAACCGAAAAGTAAGCGCCGTGAGATTGTACTCTTTAGCGATTCCCTCCCTCCCCGACCCCCCCCCCCCCCACAAAAAAACAACAACAAACAAACAAACAAAAAAACAAAAAAAACAAACAACAAGAAAGATAAACAAGATGAGGATTTCATCCCAAAGTCTACCGTATTGTTTGGAGCTCAGGCACATGCGATTTTCTTTTAGGAACATTCAGAGTTGTTCATATTTTTAAGTTTATCCTTCTGATCCATTTTCCTCCTCTCTAAGCCAATCTCTGATCAACACACATGCCGGCGCACACAAATAAAGACGGACACACGGCGCTTCCCGCCATTAGTACGCTCTGTGGGTTCGTGTAGCGACAGGAATTCTGAAGAAGAATAGCACGAGCAGCAAAATAACGTCACTATAAGCATGACGTCATGGCATCGCTAGTCTCACACACACACACACATACACGCACGGCGTTTCCCGCCAAATGTACGTTCAACAGCCGGCGCGGTTCGGCGTAGCTAGGCATGACGTAATTTTTATTGTGTTACTTCACTGTCAGAGTCTGATGTGTGGCCGCCTATGTTCGTCATTTGCATGCTACGGAACGTGCTCCGACCACCCCATCTCAAAGTCTACCGTATTTCAATGATACGGTAGACAAAAACACTATCTTTCTGAATACCAAATAATCATATAAGTAAACTCATTAACCGCATAGTGCATGCAGCATACGGTTAATGTGTTTTCTTTTACCTGTAAAGAGTACCCGTTTTTTGAAGACTGAAAAAGCAAAACACCACCACTGACATTTCACACAAATGTGCCGTCAATATCTGTTACAGCTCCTCTCCGCATGACTTACACATATTTAGACATCCGCGCTAGCAGGGTTACTAGTTAACTAATTCGAGACGTGCCGCCTCCGGATACGCGGCATAAGCCGCGTATTCGGAGGCGGCACGTCTCGAATGACTTAAGAAATCACTGTCTAGAAATTGTTTGTGCTCACAAAATAATACAAGAAGACGTTTACCTTGCCGTCAACTCAGCGTGGTTCCTCTGAGTGGGACAACAGTGACCGACATGGGCCTGAGGACTGCGTACGGTTCACTGGGCACGGCTCTCCGGGAGTGTTGTCGTTCAGTGCGCCTTCCCCGTCTTGATGTATTCATCATCCACCCACCCCTGTCTTCCACACCCCTCAAGTCATCACACCAACAGCTGGAGAAGCAGAACGATAAAAGCGATCTGCTCCATGGCGTGCTTTGATTGCTAAAATCCGCTGGTACATAAAGAGTCTTAGATCGGTGTTTAGGTGATACTGAGTATCTCACTCTCGTGGTCTTAAACCTTTATCCTACTCGCTTTCGCTCGTGCGACAAGGCTTTAAAACCACTCGAGTGAGATTCTCAGTATCACCTAACAACCTATTTCTCACTTACTGTGCGTGTGAGTAATTTGTAGTTTAGTTGTAGCAACGGCAAGTTTGAAAATTGGTCTTGTAACCAAATGCTTTTACCGTTGTCAAATAACTGAGGTTCATTGTTCATTGTTCACCTATTTTTTTTTTTTTGCAGTAATCCGATGTGATCTGATGTTTGGCACACATCCAGCCACAACCAAGCCGCCATTGCGTCTTGGCAAAGATGTTGACGTAATTTACTTTGTAATGTGGCGTCAACACTTTTGGATGCCAGACAAATGTTCCAACGCGATGACGTAATTGCGCAATATATGACGCCAGAGTCCCACTCGTCACATAAATGACGTCATTGCAGGTAAGGTTAAAGTAGGTCAAACTTCAAAGCCGCGTGTGCCCTCAACTTTTCGTTGACCAAACTTTGTACGAGACAGTTTTGTGCACACGTGGCCGTTCACGCACCAGGGCTGTATCACACACGTGTGATACGCTCAAGTTGTATCACACGTGTGTGATACAGCTTTTCCGCTCAAAGACAGCAAAGAAGCAGGTGTGTAAAAAAAACAACGTGTTATCAATGTTGTCTTGTCTCATCTAAGACTTGTCTACCCTTGTTTTCACAATTCATGTGACTAGGCGCAAGTACCAGAGGTTTTCCACTGCTTTCATTGAGCGTAACGGGTGGAACTCTCCTGAGTACAAAGGAGACAAAGTGCAGTCAAGTCTTTAATTTTACGACGTTCAAACTTCATAATTTAATCTAGGACATTTTTCCCAACATTATTGTAAGACATAAAGAGAACATTTCAAACGAAATATTGCGAACTATTATCCCCGAGGTACGAAAAACCCACATTTTGGAGTTATCCTCGGAGGACTGCATTACAATTCAGGAGACAGATCGACCATGATAGTTCAAGGGTGGTGGCAGAATAGCTTGGCGGCGCCAAGCTATTCTGCCACCACCCTTGAACTATCATGGTCGAGACATATTTTGCTGTGGTGTGTCGCGGGCAGCATAGGTTATGCCTTTACTTCCCTGGAGTAGGGCGCTTTAACTTAAACCGAGGTCTATGCCGATAACGGATTGATTTGTGTGTATAATTTGGCAGACAGGCGCGGTCTGTACTTTGAGCTTAACCCTCCCTTGCGCATGCAGCCACGGCCACCGGCACTGCAAAAAAAAAAAACAACTGCGTGTGTGTGTAGTACTGCAAACAGTAACGTTGGGCGCGAGCGCAAGGTGGTTACAATCTAAATGAACGGATTGACAGGTGATGTCATGCTACAAGGAAGCGTTAACTAGATGTTCGTAAGCTTGTGAAAAGCTCTATGCCAAGCGCTAAATCTCTATCGGGGTAACCCAATTAACCCTAAAGACCGCATTTTCCAAATCTTGGAGGTACCATCTCAGAACAGCTATGTTCCAGGAGATAGCTCGACCAAGATAATTCAAGGGTAGTGCCAGATTAGCTTGGCGCCTGATGGCGCCAAGCTTATCTGGCACT
>BTPG01000004.1:206836511-206889011 GCA_036245525.1 Semisulcospira habei | reverse complement strand
GGCAGCCTCCAAGAACTTGGCGCTGGGTACACCCTCTACTGGTCAGGCAGGTCTGCATCAGAAAGACGGCTCTCAGGCGTGGGTTTCATGGTCAAGACCTCCATTGCGACTAAGCTGGAAAACCTACCAACGGGTCATTCAGACCGCATCATGTCCATGCGCCTCCCACTGAGACACCAGCAACACGTCACCCTTCTCAGTGTGTACTCCCCAACCCTCTTGGCAGAGCCTGCTGAAAAGGACAAGTTTTACACTGACCTGCGCAGCCTCATACAGAGCACCCCTGCAGACGACAAAGTCATCATCCTTGGCGACTTCAACGCCAGAGTGGGCCAGGACTCTGAAGCCTGGAAAGGAGTCCTCGGCAAGCATGGCGTGGGGAACTGCAATGACAATGGCCGCCTACTGTTGGAGTTCTGTGCAGAGCAGCAACTGGTCATCACCAACACTACTTTTCAGCAAAAGGACAGTCGAAAGACCACCTGGATGCATCCTCGCTCCAAGCACTGGCACCTTATCGACTATGTCCTAGTGCGTCAGAGGGACCGCAGTGACGTCCTCCTCACCAGAGTGATGCCCAGCGCAGAGTGCCACACTGACCACCGCCTTGTCCGCTGCAAACTCAGGCTCCACTTCAAGCCAAAACCCAAGAAATGGGGGCCCCCCAAGAAAAAGCTTGATGTTGCCAGCCTTCAGCGTGACGACGTGAAAGCTGCCTTTCAGACAGATTTACAGCGCAGGCTCAAAGACACAGCGGACCCAGCAGACTCCTCCCCTGAAACACTTTGGGAAGAACTGAAAACTGCTATTGCAAAATCCTCTGCAGAAGTCTTGGGTTTCGCTAGAAAGAAGAATAAAGACTGGTTTGACGAAAACGATGTAGAGATCCAGGAACACCTAGCAAAACAAAGAGCCGCCCATCAGGCCCACCTAGCCCAGCCTTCCTGCCCTGTGAAGAAGTCTGCCTTCCGCCTCGTCTGCAGCAGTCTCCAGCGCAAGCTCAGAGATCTCCAGAATGAGTGGTGGACCAGACTTGCACAGAGGACCCAGCTTTGCGCAGACAATGGTGACTACAGGGGCTTCTACGAAGCATTGAAAGCAGTGTATGGCCCCAGGCACCTGGTACAAAGTCCCCTGCGAAGCGCGAATGGCCAGGCACTCCTCACAGATAATACCTCCATCTTGAACCGCTGGTCGGAATACTTTCAGAGCCTCTTCAGCGCTGAGCGCACTGTTCAAGAAGCAGTCGTCCTACAAATCCCACAGCTCCCAGTAAAAGTTGAATTGGACGAACCGCCCACCGCTGAAGAGACCCTCACAGCCATCCACCAGCTCAAGAGTGGCAAAGCAGCAGGCATTGATGGAATACCGCCAGAGATCTGGAAACATGGAGGCACAGCACTGCACAACAAGCTCCATGACCTCTTTCTCTGCTGCTGGGAGGAAGGAACACTACCAAAGGATCTCCGTGATGCAGTCGTTATCACCCTGTACAAGAACAAAGGTGAGAAGTCTGACTGTTCCAACTATCGGGGAATTACACTGCTGTCCATTGCTGGGAAAATCCTTGCAAGGCTGCTCCTGAATCGGCTGGTACCTGCCATCGCTGAAGACCAACTCCCAGAGGGCCAGTGTGGCTTCAGAGCAAACAGGAGCACCACCGATATGGTCTTTGTGCTGAGACAGCTACAGGAGAAGTGCCGCGAGCAGAACAAAGGGCTGTACGTAACGTTTGTCGACCTAACAAAAGCGTTCGACACTGTGAGCAGGCAAGGCATGTGGCAGATCCTGGAGCGACTTGGCTGTCCCCCAAAGTTCCTCAACATGATTGTCCAGCTACACGAGGACCAGCAAGGTCAGGTCAGACTCAACAATGACCTCTCAGAACCATTCCCCATTCTCAACGGCGTAAAGCAGGGCTGCGTGCTGGCACCGACCCTCTTCACCATCTTTTTTAGCATGATGTTGAAGCAGGCCACAGTGGACCTCGATGATGACGATGCAGTGTACATCAGGTATCGTCTCGATGGCAGCCTGTTCAACCTCAGACGACTGCAGGCCCACACGAAAACCCTAGACCAACTGATCCGTGAGCTGCTTTTTGCTGATGATGCTGCCCTCGTTGCACACACAGAGAGAGCCCTGCAGCGCATCACGTCCTGCTTCGCAGACGCTGCCCAGCTCTTTGGACTCGAGGTCAGTCTGAAAAAGACAGAGGTCCTCCATCAGCCGGCACCCAAGACAGTGTATCGCCCTCCTCACATCACCATCGGCGAGTCTGAACTAAAGTCAGTGCACCAGTTTACTTACCTTGGCTGCATTATCACGTCGGACGCCAAGCTGGACAAGGAGCTTGACAGCAGGCTGGCAAAAGCGAACAGCGCTTTCGGGCGACTTTTCAAGCGGGTGTGGCACAATCAACAGCTGAAAACAGGCACCAAGATCAGCGTGTACAGAGCTGTGGTCCTCACCACCCTGCTGTATGGTTCCGAGTCCTGGGCCCTCTACCGCAGCCAACTACGACTCCTCGAACGCTTCCACCAGCGCTGCCTGCGTACCATCCTGGGCATTCACTGGAGTGACTATGTCACCAATGTCGAGGTCCTTGAACAGGCTGAAACCGTGAGCATCGAGGCTTTGCTGCTGCGGACACAGCTCCGCTGGGCGGGGCATGTCTCCAGGATGGAGGATCATCGCCTACCAAAGATCACCCTGTTCGGCGAGCTTGCTACTGGACACCGTGACAGAGGGGCACCAAAGAAGAGATACAAAGACTGTCTCAAGAAGTCACTTAGTGCCTGCCAAATCGACCACCACCAGTGGTCTTCGCTTGCTGTGGACCGTGACACCTGGCGCTCCACTATTTACAAGGCAGCTGTCTCCTTTGAGGACTCTCGCAGAGCTAGCCTTAAGGACAAGCGGCTCAGGAGAAAGAACAGAGATGCCGCAACTCAGAACTCTGGCCATACCTTCCCCTGCAGCCACTGCGGTCGAACCTGCCTGTCCCGGATTGGCCTCCGCAGCCACGAACAAGCCTGCAGACGTCGTGGGCAACTCCTATAAAATCTTCGTTCGCGAAGTCCAGCCAAGAGAGGCCTTTCCGCCTTTGACATCATGGACATGCTATTAAATTCGCCCCACCGCGACCCATCCTAAAAAAAAATCCCTTTTATAAATAGAAGGGACTTAAAAAAATGGAAAGAAAAGGAAAAACAAACAACAGCAAACAAAACACGACTTTTCACCCCTTGTCCGCTAGTGGTCGCAATTGTGTTTCTGAAATCTTTGTTTATTCAAAGTCAAAGGAAAATCAATACAAAGTAGTGTCAGCAAGAGGCATATATCGGATCCTCCGCAATTACAGAGGCTCATGAGGATCTATGTCTCTTGCAGTTGGATCGTGTGCCTTGTTCTTTCTTCACAATAAATAATAAATAGTAATAATAATAATAATAATAATAATAATAATAATAATAAATCAATCAATCAATCAATCAATCAATCAATCAATCAATCAATCAATCAAACTGTAGACATCACAACAAACTTTGTTTAACACGTTCTGCCCCAGGACCGAAATCCCCATATTTTGAAGTTGCCTTCTGAAGGACTGTGTGACAATTCTAGAGACAGATCGAGCATGATAGTTCAAGGGTGGTGCCAGAATAGCTTGGCGCCTCTGGGCGCCAAGCTATTCTGGCATCACCCTTGAACTATGATGGTCAAGCCACATCTTGCTGGGGTGTGTCGGGGATGAATGAGTTCAACACTAGTCAATAGAAACAACGTCTATTAATTAATTTTGTTGAATTAAATGAATGAATTCTTTGTCTTAACAATAAATAATAATGTCAAAGGTAGGCTGAAAAACAGAACGAACCAAGCAGCCAAGCAACCCAGAAACCAAGCAACCAACCGAAAGACATCACAACAAACTGTTTTTTTTTTTTTTTCCAAGCCTCGACGATAATCAAGTCGGGTATTTAATTAGCTTCTTGAACGAAAATATCAAATGAATTAGCTCTTTGTTTTCATAATAAATAATGATGTCAGAGATGCGACTTTGACATCATCAATAACAAGCAACGCCAATTAATTAATTAATATATCGTCGACGTAAATAAACATAATCTTTGTTTTTATATGTGCCATGCCATCATTGTCGGGGGAACGATGATTAATACTTCAATCGTCAATCGTAGTTAGTTTTCAAAGCCGCAAGGTCGAAAATAACGCATTTTGCAGCTGTCCTCATAAAAGAACATTTTAGTCTAGGAGATGAATTGACCATGACAGTTCAAGGGTGGTGCCAGAATAACTTGGCGCCTAGAGTCGCCATGCTATTCTGGCACCACCCTTGTACCCCCATGGTCGATCCATATCCGACTGTAGTGTGTCGAGGTTGGTTGGATTGATTTCTGTAAGCCATGCACTTTAGTGGACGATCACATCAATTAGTTTTACAAAGGCTTTTTAACCTTTGTCAAAACAAATAGATATTTATGTCGACTAGTAATTTATTTAACACGTTTACGCTTCAAAAGACGACCGGCAGCTGAGGTCCATTGAAGCCCTGACAAAACTATAGGAAGGGGTAATTTTTATGTGTTGGTACAGGTTGAGATGTGTGTCGGTCCGTGATTTTAGACCTTACGGCTTACAGCCGTAAGGTCCAAAATCACAGACCACCGCACGAATCAATTTATGCTGCGTTGGCGTATATGCAAACTAATAATTTAAATTTACGAAGAGATGTGTACAAACCATGACGTTTGTGTGCAAGACATTTAAGCGATCTACTCCATGGCAAGGCTTTGATTGCTAAACTCTCCCGATAAAACGGGTTATCAATGTTGTCTTGCTTCAACAAAGACATATCTAACCCTTCTTTTTACAATGCACGTAAGTAGGCGCAAGTACCAGAGGTTTTCCACTGCCTTTTGAGTGCAAAGGAAGAAACTCTCCTGTATATACAATGGCGAAGAAGAGCAGAAACATCCTGTATTTTACGACATTAAGACTTAAGAGTTATGAAGGAGATATTGCAAATTATTAACCTTTTACTATCTGAAGTAGCTTCACTTAAGGACTTTAAGAAATATTTATTTTAGTTTTTTTTAAATTTAAATTTAATTTATTTTATATATTTATTTTATGTTATTTTATTAAGTGCCGATCAGCATAGCTGGCACTCGTGCCTGTTTTAGTTGGTGCCAAATAATGAAATGACGCTGTTGCTGCAGCAGATGATGATTCAGATGATGAAGATCATCATCATCATCATCATCATCTGAATCATCTGAATCATCATCACCTGAATCATGATGATGATGGTGATGATGATGATGGCAAGACAAGTCATGTCATTTTGGGACTAGAACCAAATCCAGACACAAAAAGGCCACAGTCGAGCGTGATAAATACAAAGAAATAAGAACACGCTTCGGAAAATTAAGAACAAACTAGTTTTTGTGTACAGTCGACTTCACTTAACTCATTCAGCCCGACGGCCGTATTTCCCTAATTTAGGAGGCGTCATCTAATGACTATGCACTAGTTGCAGGAGATGGATCGACCATGATAATTCAAGGGCAGTGCCAGATTAGCTTGGCGCCGACAGGCGCCAAGCTAATCTGGCACTACCCTTGAATTATCATGGTCGACCCATCTCCCGCTGTAGTGCGTCAGCGCTGAATGGGTTAAAACAATGTCCGACAAATGAAACGCGGATATGGCACCTTTCCAATTCTCCCAACCACATTTTCTTTTCTGTATTTACAACGTCCCTGAAATCACACTGAAATCACCGCCCGCCCTCCCTTAAAACAGATTACCTGTCGTTAATGACTATCATGGTTCTGTAGCCCCCCCCCCCCCCTCTCTGAACGATGGTCTTTAGTGACAGGTGACTCCTTTCGTCCTTCAAGGCTTCCATTGACAGAGCACTTGTCCTTTTTTTTTAAAAACATGTTTTCTTACCCAAAAAAACAAAACAAACAACAAAAGTGTTTGCTGTAACCAGTTCTACTGTTCAACCCGTTCCGTGCCGAGAAAAATGTGAACACCACCCAACTGCAAGAGCTATAGATCTTCATGAGCCCCCGCACTTGCGGGGGCTCATGAGGATCTATGCCTCTTGCTGACACCACTTTGAATCCATGTTCCTGGGAAAGCTAGGGTTTTGGGGGTCTTGAATTAACGAAAATTGCAGAAACACAGTCTGCGTCAGCTGGCCCTGACGTTTTTTTTTTTCTTTTTTCAACAGCATTTCGTCATATCCGTTTTACTTGTGACTAAAATGGTCTGGAAGGATGACACAACCCCTCCTTCCAACACCACGCTTGAATGTCGTCATAGTTACGGTATCCGTGGTTACTGTGAAGCTTCTCGCACAGCTGACACCACGCAAGGGCAAGACCGTCCTGTTTCACGTACTGGGCCTTCTGCCACAACATGGCGGAATACATTTTCTTGTTTGACGCCACTTCCGCCAGAAGCTGACCTAATTCTTTGGGGCCTGAGACGTCAGCCGCGTCGATAAAAGTCTGAGGGGGGAATACACTTCGATAATCCACCCTTCCTCTTACAACCGGAATTACGTGTACCTCGGGGTCAAAAAGATCAAAGAATTTTTCCGTGACGTAGTCATCGCACAAGACTTTCTCGAAAGACAGACTGAATAAATATTTGTCGAAGAAGCCTTTGGCTTCTTCGACAAACATTTCTCCAGTCTGTCTCTCGCGACAGTTTTTACTGGAAGTGTAGGTTTTTGCCTCGGAATCGCAAACGGTAATTTCGGAAACTGAAATCTCTTTGCCGAGTTGCGCAATATATTCCTCGTCCTTGCTCTGACTCGGTATATCTTGCTTATTTTTTAAGTTGACGGCCAGTTCGGATTTGAGTTTGGCAACATCGTGATAGTACGAAAACGTTTGGGGAGGGTTGATTTTCTTCAGGTACGCTACCGGTTGGAATATGTCCGCATCACGTCTGTACGACCAAGTCCAGTTGAAAGCTGCCCTCCACGCGGAGAAGAAGTAGACCAGACGGACCTCATTACTAGGTTTCATGGAGTAGTAAATGTATATCTGTTGCTCTCTCCTTTGTGGGGGGTTGTGTCTGGTGATAGTATGTGTATCAAACACTACAGCATCCGCAAATGGTATATCCTCAAACCGCGTGGATAACGTACACATCTTTACCGGGCATTTTTCAAACATGTCAGATCCGCCAGTGGCTATTGATACTGTGTTTTGTGCTTGCCACACTATATGCTTGTTTGCCGTATTTGATGACGCCTTCCCTGCATACCCCGTGCCCTTATTTGGACTGCCTGTGTCACCCCTGCGACGGTTGTCTACGTTGAAAGGAGATGAAGGAAAAGGGGAGGCCGCGATCCTTAGGGACGACAGGCTGGACACGTTAAAGTTCTGCAAATAGATAGATAGATACACAGACAGACAGACAGACAGACAGACAGACAGACAGACAGACAGGCAGACAGAAAGATAGACAGATAGACAAATAGACAGATAAATATATAAATAGAAATATGAATGAATGAATGAATGAATGAATGAATGAATGAATGAATGAATGAATGAATCAATCAATCAATCAATCAATCAATCAATCAATTAATGAAATAATAAATACACGGGCAGGTATGTCGATGGTCGGACGGACGGACGGACGGACGAAGGAACAAACAAACAAACGCACGAACAAACAAAGATGTGATGAAAGAATTTGATCATATGCTTCACACAGAATGACTACAGACCTTAGATATATGTTATACATACACAAGGCAAAGGTTCACAATTACAATTGGGGAATCACTAAACGCTAGACAGTTAGATCCATTGCTTATGGCACCAGATTCCCAGCCCGGGATAAAGGCAGAGTATTCAGTAGATGACACTCCTCATTCCGACAACAACAAAGCATTCAGTACATGAGACGCCCCATCCCATCAGCAACACACGTCATTAACTCATTCAGCCCGACGGCCGTATTTCGCAAATTTTGGAGGCGTCATCTAATGACTATGCACCAGTTGCAGGAGATGGATCGACCATGATAATTTAAGGGCAGTGCCAGATTAGCTTGGCGCCGACAGGCCCGACGCTGGTGACTAAATGCAAATCCGCTGCGCCACCGCGTGCGCAACACCCCGTCACAGGCTCAATTCTGAATTGAGTATGTGACGCGGTGTTGCGCACGCGGTGGCGCAGTGGATTTGCATTTAGTCACCATCGTCGGGCCCCTATGGCGCCAAGCTAATCTGGCACTACCCTTGAATTATCATGGTCGACCATCTCCTGCTGTAGTGCGTCAGGGCTGAATGGCTTAGGTGCATGGCTTTCCCATCCTTAAGAATGGGGAGGGGGAAAAGTACTGAATGCCTTGTATTCTTAGGTTAGGGAGCGTCATGTACTTTATGACTTGTGGGTCTATTATTAACCCTTTGCGTGTCGTTAGCGGTTTATTTCGCGATGATTCCTACAGGAATCATCAGGAGAAAACTGCTAACGACATGCAAAGTGTTAATGAGCTGGTGATTTGGTGCAATAACGATTTTTGATCGTTGAGCTGAAATTTGTGTTTTCATACCTTTTGACTCTCCCCAGCTGTCTGTGACCCTTGCATGATCAAGGTGGTGGGGCCCGACGTAGCCTGGCCTACAGCTGGTGTGCCCTGACCCTGGGTGGCTAAAGACAGTGCCAGGCGTATGGAGTTGAAAGACAGCATTGAAAGTGTCCAGATGATGACAAATCCTCCCAACAAGACCACTGCTCCCAGAACCACCTTGAAACCAGCATTGTACTAAAATAAACACACATTAAAAATAGGATATAAAAACGCTTAGTAAAGGTCCGTCAGACCTTTAAGAAAGCTTTGTTATATCCAGTTATAAACACACATTAAAAATGGGATATAACAACACTTTTTTAAAGGTCCGTCGAACCTTTAAAAAGGCATTGTTATATCCTATTTTTATGTGTGTTTATTTTATAGGGTCCCACCACACAGTCCTTGGTAACTTACTTGGTTATAGAAAATGCTGTGAATGAATTGAATAAAAATGAGTGCATCAATTTTTTTTCTAAATTTCTTCCAAGTCTAAACTTGACATATGATGTACGTAATCAGCAATAAATAAATATAGTGAAAAGCAAAAAAAAAAAAAAAAAAAAAAACCCGACATTTCTGGAATCATCGGAAACACTTTTGTGTTTCCGATGATTCCAAAAATGTCGCATTTCATTTGCTCGTCAGTATACATTAGCAAATTATTAAATTAAAGCGACCAACTCCAAGCAGTAAAGGCCCATTTACAAATGTTATTAGTATATTATGCTTTACTATAATGCTGAACAATGGTGTAAATGTCGAAAAAAATGAAATGTCGTAAAATACCATTTTTGTTTCTTCTGCTCTTCTGCCCCATCCGTTACTACGTTCAAAAGGCAGACGAATACCTCTGGTACGTGTGCCTGCTTACATGGAGTGTGAAAAGAAGGGTAGGAAGGTCTTAGCTGAGGCAAGGCAACATAGATAATAATCCCGTTGTATCGGCAATTTTTATAGCTATCAAAGGCAGTCATGGAGCAGGTCACTCATATAATCAATATGCTAATCGTGAAATTAGCGTGCTGGTACGTGATTTCGGACCTTACGGCTTCAAGCCGTAAGGTCCAAAATCACAGACCACCACGCACCTACTTTCTGCTCAAAGATCTAACGGTACCTTACCTTTCTACAAATTCGCCCTGAAGGTCTCAGTCGTCTGCGCATGGAACCTCTGTGAGGCGTCTTGCTGGCGGGAAGGTGAAACTGAAGTGCAACAGGAACTTTGTAGTCAGGACCCACGGGCGCTGATCCAAACTCTCTGGTTGCCATGGCAACAGTCTACTGATACGATTTCTTCGGTCTAGTGACCTGTATTTAATCCCTTCACTGCTGCGAAAAGAAGTGAAAATGATCTAGTGAGGGCTGTAAGACCCATTATTTGATGAGATGGGGACTGAGCTGACAAAAGTACCATAATTTTTCCAGATGATATACATGCTTTATGCTTTCCGATTTTGATATGTTCCAAGGTAGCACAGCAATAGGTTCCGAGAAACAGACTAATTAATTCGCAAAGCGTGGCGAACGCGAACAAATTATTGGTTGTGGTTGTGTCTTTGACAACCAACATTAATTAAATGAGAAAAGACTCTTCGAATAGATTAATTATTTTAAATGAGTCATCCAAGAAGCCACTGGACTAAAAGAAACAAAGAATTATACTTGCGTATGGTCCCATAACTGTTTATTTGTTATATAAAAAAGGGTGTGTGTGTTTTTTTTTTTTTTTTTTAGCTTGTTCCAGGGTTGACCTATAGTGGGTAAAAAATGGATTGGCAAGCCTATTTGATTTGCCACCAAATGACTAGTGCGAAGTTGAACTGCCCCTTAAAGGCCCATGGGAGTCAAAACAAATCGCAGCCATATAAAAAACTTTTTTGAATATCGTCAGTGAATTTCAGGGACTGCGCATGCTACCTGTGACTCTTCCCTTTGATAAAAGCTTCACAGCGGACGACTTGGTCAATAACCAGGCTCAGTGATTGCTTCATCAGGCAGAGCAGAGTCGTTTCTGAGCTGTTCTCTCGTAACCAGAACACTCCAAAAAGAAGCATTTATCACCTTGCAGCCGGAAGCAGAAAATGAGTCAGAAGAAGCTTGGCTACAAGAAATGGTTCGAAAGAGCCCCACATTTCAGTATTGGGACACCATACTCAGACTTGAACTCCTTGTTCTTCTGTTTGTCAGAGCACATCATGAGGATGACTTTGAGTTGAATGTGGGTTCCATAAAAGCTCTGGCCAAGTGGTTCTTTGCCCTGGACCATCCGAATTACTATGCCCGCTGGGTTCCTGTTCACATTCGAGACATGAAAAATCTTCCACCTTCCACCTTGGAAGAATTTGTTGAGCATGATCACTGGGTTGTCTCAAAAACGGCAAACAAGTTTTTAAGTATGCCATTAGATCAGGTTCATGAACAAAATAATGACTTGGTGACAGGCTCTGGTGGAGCCGTAAGGCTTATAGAAAACCCATCTGCTCTCCGAAAATGGCAGGTCCAGAACAAGCACGCATGCTGACTGAGTTTGAAGACTGTTCAAGACTAAACTATGCAAAACACTCTCATCATGAAGAAGGTCTGTCAACTCAAGAGTGTTTCAAACAACAAACTCTCAGCCTTACAAGAGTGTTCAAAGAAATGGACAATCCTTTCTTGACAGACAGTGGAGAATTAATGACATTAGATTCTCATGATGTCCTCAATGTCATACATACAATCCGCACCATTGAGGATCTTGGCGAACAACAGTACAACCACTACTGCAACTCAGTTCTGACTGATTGTGAAAGATCCATTCATGATCCCAACAAAAAGAACTCTTTGCGTCTGTTGAAGTGTCCAAATCCTAAAGATAAAAGCAAACAAGCAGACAAGATTGCAGATTTGAAGACTGATGTCAGCCTATTCTCCAGACTATACAACGTGGCACAACACAGAGAGTCTGATATGGCTTCCTTTTTCAGCCATGAAATCCACCCGTTCCCTCCGTCTTTGCTAGACAGAGGAAAAATTCGTCTCGGAATGAAATCTGATCTACTTACATGTTTAACAAAGACAGTGGAGGCATCTGCTCCACACTTACTGGACGATGTTGAACCATATGACACAACTGAACTGGCAGAAGCCTTAGAGCAACTCGATGAGGATGCGCAACATCCAGAAATGAAAGTCCTAGACGCTCCTCCTGAGCTGCTCTCATCTTCAGAGAAAACATGTGAGAAAGATCTACCCGATACTTTTAAAGTGAAGGTGCTTGACGGCGCAGCTGTGGTGCATCTTCTACCTGTTAGTGGCGTGAAGACTTTTGACGACTACGCTGCCGACGTGTTCTTGCCTCATGTGCGGCATCAGCTTGAGACTGCAGAGAGGATTGACATTGTTTGGGACAGGTATCTCAAAAATAGTATCAAAGGTTCTGCTAGAGAAAAGAGAGGAAAAGGCATCAGAAGAAAGGTGTCCGGCCAGAACAAAACCCCAGGACAGTGGCAGGACTTCCTGCGTGATGCAGAAAACAAGGAAAGCAGTGATTTTCCTCTTGGCAAAACAGTGGTGGTGACACAAGGAGAAAATGTTATCATCAGAAGAAGTGACCACGTCATACCTGCCTGCAACTACGAAGGGGTCGATACCAGACTACTCTTCGATGTGCAAGATGCATTACAGCAGGGTTCAAAGACTTGCTTTGTTCGCACCGTGGACACTGATGTAATTGTCATATTGACTGGCAAGTTTTACCACCTGCAAGACATATGCTCGACACTGAGCATCTGGGTTGGGTTTGGCACAGAAGGAGCTTTTCCTACATTCATATCAACGCTCTGGTCCTAACCCTTGGCAAAGAAATGTCAACTGTCTTGCCAGTTTTCCACAGCTTCACAGGCTGCAATACAGTATCAGTCTTTAGCAAGGGAAAAAGCTTGCCTGAGAGACTTGGAAATCTTTCCCTGATGTGAACAAGACCTTCGATGACATCGCCAGTCACCCTTTCAAAGAGGTGGACATCAGCGATAAGAACTTCAAACTTCTGGAGCGCTTCAAAGTCCTCATGTACCAGAAGACAAGCGGATTTGAGACTGTGAATGAGGCTCGTAGGTAAATGTTTTGCCAACAAAGCAAAACCATGGACACTATTCCTCCCACACAAGGTGCTTTCCTGCAACACACAAAGCGTTGTGTCTACCAAGCTGGAATCTAGACAACAAGCGATCAATCTCAACAGCAAATACCAACCCCAAAAAGATGGGGATGGAAAATGAACGCCACCACTTGTTGGACTGCACTGTGGACAACTTTACCAATTGCTTGTAGTGAACCTGTCAAGCTGCTGCTGGTTGTACCGGAAAATGTTCTGCAAAACAAGCCACGTGGAGATGTACAGACCTTTGCAAGTGTAACTGCATGAAGGATTAGATGTTAATTTCATACGAACATTTGACTGACTTGACAAACCCAAACGTTTTGCGGCAAAACTGATGCTGACTGAACATTAAGCCTTTAATCCTTTATACCATATTTATTTAAAAGTGATAGCGTCTGCTATGTCTACAATGCGTTCTGTGTATTTATTTTATCAAAATTAGACAAATTTATCAACAAAAAAAAATTAACCATTAGCAAGCCGCCGAACAAACCTTTTCTTGACTTTTTTCATTTGTCGCGTCATCATTTTTTGATACTTGTCACGTGAGAACATCAGCTGAGACTGATTTTGTGGAACATATCAAACACTGTTGCTACAGGACCTAACAAACATCTCCTAAAAGTTTGGTGCTTTTGTCAAAACTGTGTCCCCATCATTTTGCTTACAGCCCTCACTAATCCAACTGACGCGAAAAAAAGTAAAAATGATCAAACTGCAAGAGACGTAGATCCTCAAGAGCCTCCCACGACTGCGGGGGGCGGGGGTGGGGGAGGGGGGTAAGGGGGGGGGGGCTCATGAGGATCTATGCCTGATGCCGAGACCAATTTTTATCCATGTTTCTTGGGCGGTGTTGGGCTTTTGGTGTTTGAATGATGCAAGGTTTCAGAAACAAAAATGTACGGCGTACTTACAATGTTAGGGAAGGGAGAAAAAAAAGCGATGGACAGTGTTAATAAACAATTTGCGTTACCAGCCCGAAACAGCCAGTTTTCCAACGAACCGGCTAGCTAACAACCTACCCTGCAAAATTGAGCATCAAACACAAAATACAAAACTAAATAAACCATCAGTGAACTATCGACTAACCGACTGACTGGCCAAACAAAAAAAAAAAACCAAGAAAGAGAAAACGAGCAAGAAAATTACATAACGAAAATTAATATAGTTAGTGAAATAACTTGAAAAGCCTACTATTCGATTGCCATGTTTAATGCCTTGACTGCTAGTGATCACGGATTTCGCGTCTGAAACCACTGCACCACTGACCGACATTCGCGTGAAGAACACACATGAAACGGGACCAGACGTGGGCACAAAGAACACAGGACCAACAAGAGACATAAATCCTCATGAGCCCCCGCGAATGCGGGGGCTCATGAGGATTTATGTTTCTTGCAGATGGGTAGCGTTCGCCTTGCCCCGGCAGTTAAAGTGTTAACAGTTACGGGATTTTAAGGGAAGGTCGAAAAAAGTGAACAGTTTTTAGAGAATTTAAGGGAGTGGTTACAAACCAGAACGGGCGGCGTGCAACTGTGCTCTTGTTAACCCTTAGGCTGTCGGTAGCGGTTTTTTTTTTTTAATCACGATGATTCCTGCAAGGAACCATCGCGACAAAAACCGCTATCAACAGCCAAGGGTTCAAAGCAGAAACAAACGCCGGGAACAGCTTTGCTGCAGCAGTCAGCCAAACAAACAACTACACGGAATATATTCAGACAATCACATCGACCCGTACACGATGCCTCGGGTCGATGCTTATGTCATTTAGCCCGCGCGTGACCCCGAAACAACGTGTTGAAACAACCAGTCAGTCAAACAGTAAGTCAAATAACTGTGAAAAACACGCCAAGCAAGCAAACCAAACAAGCAAGCATGCAAGCAAGCAATCAGCCAACCAAGCAACAAACCAACCAATATATCAAACAATCAATCAATCAAGCAAGCATGGCCAATTAACCAAAACAAGCTAAGCAACCAACCAGCTCAACACAATGTAACACATTCAATAAAACATCAGTGCCTTGGTCTGTGATTTTGGATCTTACGGTCCAAGACCGCAAGGTATAAAATCAAATATCTACTCTAAAGACACACAAACGAACGAAGGAGAGAAGGAGACAGCGAACGAACGATCGAACAATGAAAACAGTAAGCGTAAGTTCTGACTAGTTTTACAACCCTTTGGGTGTCGGTAGCCGTTTTAGTCGCAATGATTCCTTCAGGAATCATCGCGACTAAAACCGCTACCGACCCCTAACGGTTTAAAAAGACTTCAGACAAACACACCATCAAGCAAAAGATCCTATGGTTGGCGTCCACTGCAGTAGGCCTGCGAACAGCGCAAGAACACATCTGTGCGCGAGCCCACTGAGGCCGAGGTCGGACCGAGTAGCTTTGCTTAGATGCGTGTGCTCACATGTTATTTTGGACTTTCTAGTCACATGGCCATAAAGTACAAAATCACAGGCCAGCACGCATAAATACAAGATCAGATACACAACAGCAACAAAGACATCAACAATGACAACAACAACAAGAACAACGACAGCAGCGATTACAATAAAAACAACAAGAACATCAACGACAACAACAAGAACATTAACGACAACAACAGCGACAGCAACAATGTCAACAAAATCAACAATGACAACAAAAACGACGGCGACAACAACGACGGCGAAAACAACAACATTGACAACAACAACAACGACAATAACAACAGCAATAACTACAGAAACAACTGCAGGTAACACAACAACGACAACAACAACAACGACCACAACAACAGCCACCACAACAACAACGACAACACCACCACCAACAACAACGACAATAACAACAACAACAACAACTGCAGTAAACGCCGTCTTACCTGTAAGAGTTTTTCCTCAGTGTAATTATTTTTAGACTTGTCAGAGTAAAGGCCAACAAGTGGAGTCGCGGTCATTACAACAAGTCACCACATATAAAACACGAACAGTCATCCTCACACCTTCCAGTCAAACCCTCTAATGTAATGCCGAGAAACATATAAACGCGATCCAACTGAAACAGCCATAATTATGACCGCATGAGTCCCCGAGACTACGGGAGGCGGGGGGAGGGGGGGGGGGGGGCTCACCGGGATCTACGACTCTTGCTAACGACACTGTGTATTCATGTTCTATCCCCAACCGCCCAAAGAACATGGATACACAGTGTCGTTAGCAAGAGTCTTAGATCTCGATGACTCCCCCGCAGTTGCGGAGACTCGTGCGGTTATATGGCTGTTATTTTGTTGGTGTTGAATGAAGGCACATTAAGCGATCGGACATCTCTAAGCGATCAAATTAATAATGATTAAAAAAAAGTATTGAATGAGCAGTTCCCAGTTAATAAATAGTTTAAAGGAGTGTGTAGCAGGATAGTGAGGGCTGTAAGGAAAATGATGGGGACGGAGTTGACAAAAGCACCAAACTTTTAGGAGATGTTTGTTAGGTCCTGTATCAACAATTTTTGATATGTTCCACAAAATCAGTCTCATCTGATGTTCTCACGTGACAATTATCCAAAAATGATGACGCGACAAATGTAAAAAGTCCAAAAAAAAGTTTGTTCGGCGCCGTTATTGGTTAATTTTTATTGATAAATTTGTCTAATTTTGACAAACTAAATACTCAGAACTCATAGTAGCCATAGCAGACGCTATCACTTTCAAACAAGTATGGTATAAAGGATTAAAGGCGTAATGTTCAGTCAGCAGCAGTTTTGCCGCAAGACGTTTGAGTTTGTCAAGTCAAATGTTCGTATGAAATTGACATCTAATCCTTCATGCAGTTACACTTGCAAAGGTCTGTACATCTCTACGTGGCTTTTTTGCAAGAACATTTTCCGGTACAGCCAGCAGCAACTTTGCAGCTACACTTGACAAGTTCACTACATGCTTCTGAAGCAATTGGTAAAGTTGTCCACAGTGGAATCCAACAACAAGTGGTAGCGTCCATTTTCCAGCCCCATCCTTTTGGAGTTGGTATTTGCTGTTGAGATTGATCGCTTGTTGTCCAGATTCCAGCTTGGTAGACACAACGCTTTGTGTGTTGCAGGAGAGCACCTTGTGTGGGAGAAATAGTGTCCATGGTTTTGCTTTGTTGGCAAAACATTTCCCTACGAGCCTCATTCACAGTCTCAAATCCGCTTGTCTTCTGGTACATGAGGACGGTGAAGCGCTCCAGAAGTTTGAAGTTCGCATCACTGATGTCCACCTCTTTGAAAGGGTGACTGGCGATGTCATTGAAGGCCTTTGACATCAGGGAAAGATTTCCAAGTCTCCCAGGCAGACCTTTTTCCAAGATCTTCAGTTTTCTGAGAGAGTGCCATATTTTTAATAAGATTTGAGCGTTTATAGATTATGATGTTTCTATTATTTTGACCTTTTTGAGAGTCTTCCGACGTTTTCTTTAAAGACCTGTGCGACATTTTAGCCTGACATATTTTTTAAGGTATATTTACATCATGTCTTAAGACCTTTCTTTTAGTCTGGCTGACCAGATTTTTACCCTTCCCGCCGTGAGATGGCCTTAGTTGCCTGCTCGGCGTTAAACCCAAATAACTGTATCGCAGCCTGTGAAGCTGTGGAAAACTGGCAAGGCAGTTGACTTTTCTTTGCCAAGGGTTAGGGCCAGAGCGTTGATATGAATGTAGGAAAAACTCCTTCCTGTGCCAAACCCAACCCAAATGTTCAGTGTCGAGCATGTCTTGAAGGTGGTAAAACTTGCCAATCAATCTGACAATAACATCGGTGTCCACGGTGCGAACAAAGCAAGTCTTTGAACCCTGCTGTAATGCATCTTGCACATGGAAGAGTAGTCTGGTATCGGCCTCTTTATGGTTGCAGGCAGGTATGACGTGGTCACTTCCTCTGATGATAACATTTTCTCCTTGTGTCACCACCACTGTTTTGCCGGGAAGAAACTCACTGCTTTCAATCTTCTTGGACAGAAATTCAAAGAATTCTTCCTTGTTTTCTGCATCACGCAGGAAGTCCTTCCACTGTTCTGGGATTTTGTTCTGGCCGGACACCTTTCTTCTCATGCCTTTTCCTCTCTTTTCTCTGACAGAACATTTGATGCTGTTTTTGAGATACCTGTCCCAAACAATGTCAATCCTCTCTGCAGTCTCAAGCTGATGCCGCGCATGAGGTAAGAACACGTCGGCAGCGTAGTCGTCAAATGTCTTCACGCCACTAACAGGTAGAAGATGCACCACAGCTGCGCCGTCAAGCACCTTCACTTCAAAAGTAACGGGTAGATCTTTCTCACATGTTTTCTCCAAAGATGAAAGTAGCTCAGGAGGAGCGTCTAGGACTTTCATTTCTGGATGTTGCTCATCCTCATCGAGTTGTTCGAAGGCTTCTGCCAGTTCAGGTGTGTCATATGGTTCAGCATCGTCCAGTAAGTGTGGAGCAGATGTCTCCACTGTCTTTGTTAAACATGTAAGTAGATCAGATTTCTTTCCGAGACGAATTTTTCCTCTGTCAGACAACGAAGGAGGGAACGGGTGGTTTTCATGGCTGAAAAAGGAAGCCATATCAGACTCTCTGTGTTGTGCCACGATGTATAGTCTGGAGAATAGGCTGACATCAGTCTTCAAATTTGTAATCTTGTCTGCTTGTTTGCTTTTGTCTTTGAGAGTTGGACACTTGAACAGACGCAAAGAATTCTTTTTGATGGGATTATGAATGGATCTTTCACAATCAGTCAGAACTGAGTTGCAGTAGTCGTTGTACTCTTGTTCGCCAAGATCTTCAATGGTGCGGACAGTATGTATGACAGAAGCATTGAGAACATCATGAGAATCTAATGTCATTAATTCTCCACTGTCTGTCAAGAAAGGATTGCCCATTTCTTTGAACACTCTTGTAAGGCTGAGAGTTTGTTGTTTGAAAGACTCTTGAGTTGACAAACCTTCTTCATGATGAGAGTGTTTTGCACAGTTTAGTCTTGAACAGTCTTCAAAATCAGTCAACATGCGTGCTTGTTCTGGACCTGCCAGTACCCATTTTCGGAGAGCAGATGGGTTTTCTGTAAGCCCTACGGCTCCACCAGAACCTTTCACCAAGTCATTATTTTGTTCATGAGCCTGATCTAATGGCATACTTGAGAACTTGTTTGCCGTTTTTGAGACAACCCAGTGGCCATGCTCAACAAATTCTTCCAAGGTAGAAGGTGGCAGATTTTCCATGTCTCGAATGTGAACAGGAACCCAGCGGGCATAATTCGGATGGTCTAGGGCAAAGAACCACTTGGCCAGAGCTTTCAGGGAACCCGCATACAACCCAAAGTTAGCCTCACGATGTGCTCTGACAAACAGAAGAACAAATAGTTCAAGTCTGAGTATGGCGCCCCAATACTGAAATGTGCGGCTCTTTCGAACCATTTCTTGTAGCCAAGCTTCTTCTGACTCTTCTTCTGCTTCCGGCTGCAAGGTGATAAATGCTTCTTTTTGGAGTTTTCTCAGAACGACAGCGTTAACTTGATGGGCATGGCGTGTTCTGGTTACGTGAGAACAGCTCAGAAACGACTCTGCTGTGCCTAATGAAGCAATCCCTGCTTGTGTTAGTGCATTGGTCCACCCAGAGCAATCTAGGTAATCACCGACAGTCTTCCACAGAGCCATTTCAATATGCAAGCCCCTAAACATGACTACTATCTTGTCCTCACCATGTGTTTCAGGCCATTGTCCATTGTTCAGAAATTCTGTCGAATGACGCACAATGTCCATGCCGTGTTTGACCATTGCAGCTGTAGCTGCCTTTTCATAGAATAAAGGCAACAGTTGAGACAGAGACGTCTCATCTTGCTGAGATGCATGATAAGCTGACCAAGACACGCAGTCCCCCTTGTCCAGCTTGTCTTTCTCAATCAGATCCAGAGCCGTTTTTAGCCATAGTTTCTCCTTCTCCATGGCTGCCTCCATATTTGTCACGACAGTCTGACTGAGGTTCTTCTTTGGAACTTCAACTGCAGATTCCTTTAGGGATACAGCTGGCACAACACTGAAATTGTCGGGCAAAGAGAAATCCTTTTCTTCACTAAGTGGAAGAAGAGTGATGGTCTCTCTTTCCTGTCCTTTGTTGAAGGAAGTGGGCGACTGAAAGATGCTTATCGCAGTTCCGTAAAATGAACCTTTGGCTGTGGTGCTTGAAGGATTGTGGTCCAGATTATCTATTGCACCCGCGGTGAACAGTCCAATACGAAGATGAGACGGACAGACAACACCTTCTCTTTGCGCTTTCTGGCAAACTGCAGAAGCTAGTTGATTCTCAAGCTGAAGAATCCGGGAATAGCTGACGCTGAGGCCCAAATCATGCAAACGAGTGATCGCCTTTTTGGACCGCGTCAGTGTGTGTTCATTCAATCCTATGTACAATGGCAATGGGGGCTCAGAATGTCGCTGTTTTGACGCACTCTTAGCCTTAGCCGTTTTTGTACAGTTGAAGAATACTGTCTGACATATTGTAAGTGTAGCCTGTGATTCTTGACTTTCTTGATTTTTCAAAGTTGGTCCTTTCAACATCATTGAGACAAGCATTTTCAGTGTTGTTGGTATTGAGTCTTCTTGGCAATTTGGTGGAAAGGTTGCATCAAAATGAAATCCTTCAGACTTGAAAATGTCCTCTCTGATGATTTTGGCAGCTTTTGCCAAAATGAAAGCATCTCCTTCATAATCAGTGAAGGCTTGTTTCAGCATTTGCCTCATTCCTTGATCAAAAATTAGCACCACGTTTTTTCCATCATTTTGTTCTTGTGCTTTGGGAAAGAAGTAGAGAATTTGCTCTTTGAAGTGCACTTTGTTGACTTCTTTCTGAATTCCAAGTGCAGCAAGACGTGCTTCATACATGTGCCGCAACTCAGAAAACCTGAAACAGAAAGTCCCATCTTCTACTGAAGTCTCTATGTAGCTTGTCAGCTCAATAAAAGCCCGAGCTTCCTTTCTTTTTTCTTCCATTTGACTCCCATCAGAATCGTTTTGTTTTCTTTGAACAATCAAGAAAGTGCGATGGCGGTTCCGGAACTCAGTGAGACATTTCAAATGGTACGTGCCATCTACAGCCACAACGTCTCCAGTAGCAATTTTTGATAGTACTACTGTATCCTGTAGATCAGTTGCCATTCGTCTAATGTTCTGGTCAGCACCCATTGTCATAAATTTATGGAGCTGGCCGTCAGACTTTGAACAAAAAATACAACTGTTTTTTGTCACTGAATGACGAACCTTCTGTCGCTTTTCTTGCACACCTTCACCAGATGGTCCTGCTTCTTCAAAGTCTCTTTTTCGTTTTGCTCGTTCTAACTTACATTTGCTGAACTTTCCATAACACGTTCTGTGCCACTGAGCCTTTTTATTGACCAAGTCGTCCGCTGTGATGCTTTCATCAAAGTGAAGACTCACAGGTAGCATGCGCAGTCCCTGAAATTCACTGACGATATTCAAACAGTTTTTATATGGCTGCGACTTGTCTTGACTCCCATGGGCCTTCAAGGGGCAGTTCAACTTCTCACTAGTTGTTTATTGGCAAATCAAACAGGCTTGCCAATCCATCCTTCATCCACTATAGGTCAACCCTGGAAAAAGCTAAAAAAAAAACAACAGCACATTTTTATAACAAATAAACAATTATGGGACCATACAAAAGTATAATTCTTTGTTTCTTTTAGTCCATTGGCTTCTAGGATGACTCATTTAAAATAATTAATCTATTCGAAGAGTCTTTTCTCATTTAATTAATGTTGGTTGTCAAAGACACAACCACATCAAATAATTTGTTCGCGTTCGCCACGCTTTGCGAATTAAATAGTCTGTTTCTCGGAACCTATTGCTGTGCTACCTTGGAACATATCAAAATCTGAAAGCATAAAGCATGTAGATCATCTGGAAAAATTATGGTACTTTTGTCACCTCAGTCCCCATCTCATCAAATAACGGGTCTTACAGCCCTCACTAGGAGTGTATACGACAGGAAATCATGCCCATGGTGTGAATCTGCCAAGGAAACTCTAGTAACAAGAGGTATAGATCCTCATGAGCCCCCGCAATTGCGGGGGCTCATGAGGATCTATGCCCCTTGTTTACGCCACTTTGCATCCATGTTCCTTTGTTGGTTGGTTAGCTCGGGGTTTAACGTCCACGGCACCGAAGGGATAATAGACGGCCCTGACGGGCGGGTTTATGGGGAACAGATAAATCTATATCCTATGGAGTACGACGTGAGCACTGATCAATGCAGGCGCACTGCAACTGTCGCACTTTGATTTACCAGGACCTTTCAACGGACATACTATGTTCCTTTGACGGTTTGGGTTCTTTAACATTGAATGTACAATGATTTTCTGTGTCCAGCGGAAGGGTTAAGATGAAATATATATATATATATATATATATATATATATATATATATATATATATATATATATATATATATATATATATATATATATATATATATATATATATATATATATATATATATATATATATATATAAGAGAAGAGTTATTAACATTTCCGAACTCATCAGACTTTGCTGATTTGTTTATTTGTTGTTGTTTTGTTTCATTTTTTATGTATTTTTTTTTTAAATTTTAAACAATATTTCGTAACAATACATTTAACAAAGCAAAGGGGAAATACTCGTCACGAGAAGACACCTCCTTTAATCTCTTCGTTGCCATCATTTCATAGACTGCGTCATTAATTATGTCCCCTGGAAACAGGGAAAGAATTATCCCGATGCTGTTTGTCTGAGGCGCACGGATGCTAACGATGAAAACAAGAGGTACAGAAACACATGCATCCCTGCAGTCTATGACACTTGGAGCAGAGTGGTATTCAGTGTGCATTGCAGGGGGCAGCATTACTTAGCGACGACGGCAGCTGATGCGGCGAATAAAAAATCTTTACCAGCTTGCATAAATCACCCATTACATCTTGATTAGTATCGTGCTGTTGATCCCGACATACACATCGGTTCAGGCAAAGATAGGGAGCTGGGGAGTTTACTTGGTAGAGCGTTCGATTATCGCAGGAAAGGTCCAAATTTGTTCAGACCCTTTTTTCTTCCGGTGCCCATTCTTTAAAATCACCTTCGTGGTGGAAAAAGACATTAACCCCTTCAATGCCGAGAAAAACGTGAACGCGACTTCTGCATGAGGCATAGATTCTCATGAGCCCCCGCGAATGCGGGGGCTCATGAGGATCTATGCCTCTTGCTGAGACCATTTTGTGTCCATGTTCTTTTGGACAGTTGCGGCTTTTTGTCGTTCAGTGAACACAGATTTCAGAAACAAAACTGAATGCACGTCCACGGCCGTTCAGGGAAGTGAGGTGGTTAAACCCTAAACGTTTCCAGAACAAGATACGCTTGATGTGTGGCGCGATGTGATGTGGGTGTGTGCGTGAGTGTGCCTGTGCGTGTGCCTGTGCGTGTGTGCGTGCTTCAGTGTGCTTGCGTGTCTGTCCAAGCAGTGTACAGAGTTCGTTTCGCCCGGTTTGCGTTGCGTTCATAGAAACACGCGCACTCGCAACAGACGTACCGCTAAAACTACACGAGTACCCCATGACACTCGTGATGTACACGAAGCAATTTCTTACTGGCAACAGGCATTGATTCTCATGAGCCCCTATTGCCGCAAGGGGTCAGAACAATATATGCCTCTCGCAGACAGAGTGGGGCAGTCTGACTCCACTGACGATGCTAATTATCTTGAAAACTTCTGTGCGTGTTTAGATTTACTTCTGACTCAGGGATACTAATTGTCATGACCTCTTGTCTATTGACCTTCTTGTCAAATTCCTGCGAAAGTGTCGCAGCTATTTGACAAGAGGGTGAATGAATTAATCCGAGCCTCTAACGGTGCCCCGATGTATCAAGTTTTAACGTTTTGTGACAGCACTGCGCAAGCACACATACGGTGCGCATATCTAAGCATAGGGTCGAACTCCTTACTCCCTGAGGACGAAATTATCACATTTTTATAGATATCCTCTGAGGTCTATATCACAGTTCTGGAGACAGATCGACCGTGATATTTCAAGGTTGGTTTCAGAATAGCTTGGCGCCTATAGGCGCCAAGCTATTCTGAAACCAACCTTGAAATGTCATGGTCGATCCACATCCTGTCTTAGTCTTTCAGGGCTTTATGGGTTAAACACTCTGATACCAACAACGAACGGCAGCGAAATCGCGATTGCTAATTACCAGCTTGACAACACTCCAAACATCTCCAAGAGGCATAGATCGGCATGAGCCCGGATAAGCATAGGCACCACTCCAAACATCTCCAAGAGGCATAGATCGGCATGAGCCCGGATAAGCATAGGCACCACTCCAAACATCTCCAAGAGGCATAGATCGGCATGAGCCCGGATAAGCATAGGCATCACTCCAAACATCTCCAAGAGGCATAGATCGGCATGAGCCCGGATAAGCATAGGCACCACTCCAAACATCTCCAAGAGGCATAGATCGGCATGAGCCCGGATAAGCATAGGCACCACTCCAAACATCTCCAAGAGGCATAGATCGGCATGAGCCCGGATAAGCATAGGCACCACTCCAAACATCTCCAAGAGGCATAGATCGGCATGAGTCCGGATAAGCATAGGCACCACTCCAAACATCTCCAAGAGGCATAGATCGGCATGAGCCCGGATAAGCATAGGCACCACTCCAAACATCTCCAAGAGGCATAGATCGGCATGAGCCCGGATAAGCATAGGCACCACTCCAAACATCTCCAAGAGGCATAGATCGTCATGAGACAGGATAAGCATAGGCACCACTCCAAACATCTCCAAGAGGCATAGATCGGCATGAGCCCGGATAAGCATAGGCACCACTCCAAACATCTCCAAGAGGCATAGATCTTCATGAGACAGGATAAGCATAGGCACCCCTCCAAACATCTCCAAGAGGCATAGATCTTCATGAGACAGGATAAGCATAGGCACCCCTCCAAACATCTCCAAGAGGCATATATCTTCAGGGGCCCAGATAAGCATAGGCACCACTCCAAACATCTCCAAGAGGCATAGATCGTCATGCGCCCTCCCGGGCTCATGACGATCTATGCCTCATGGAGATGCTTGGAGTGTTGTCTATGCTTGAAATGGCACAAGCTTGCTGTCCCCCGTGACTTTGCTCTCATTCGTTGTTGGGAGTCGCTCGGTGCAAACAAAACCTCACTTTTGTGTCGGGACTGAGTCGGTTATAAACGGTGTCCTTTGATTATTGACTCGCTGACGTGTGTTGTGCAGCCATGCGAAACCTGACGCAATAATTAGCATTCTTGTTTATTGCGAACATCTGAAGGAATTCATTCAATGACAAACACAACAACAAAAAAAAGGTGCGAGATGTCCTACAATTATTCGCTACACACACACACACACACACACACACACGCGCGCGCGCGCGCGCGCGCGAATACACACACGTGTGTTGCGCACCCATGATGCAATGATGAGGATTTATTGCTTATTGTGAATAAATCCCTAATCTATAATTCATGACGAAAATGGCAAAGAAGAACAGTAAAGAACAGGGACTGGGGGTGGTGGAGGGGAGGGGGAGGAGAAGAAGGTTAATTAGCTGCTTAGTTGTCAAATTACCCCTGATCCAGTTTCTTTCACTACACGGTTGATTTACTGTCACGATAAAGGCTATAGAATGTCAATAAGGATAGATAAGGGCACGGGGAGGGGAAGGCCCAGTGAGTAAAAGGCGTCAGGCCGACAACGGCCGCACCTGTTGTCGGAAAAGGAGGGGGTGTGGGAAGAGGCGCAGTCATCATCAGTCACTGATTTTGTCAACAATTCCTGATCTACATTCATAACAGTCTCAACAAATCGCAAGGGGATGGAATGAGTGGTTGGGTGGTGGTTGAGTGCTGGGCGATGGGCGATGGATGTGACTATGTGATGGGTTTGGGGTAATGGTTGGGGACGTTGACACGAGACGCCCATTACATGTCACTGCGTCAAGTTCACGTCAAGAAGCCAGCTCTGATTGATTGGTCGATTCTTATTCAACCCGATTGTACATACAGCCACCACTTTGTATCGTGCCCGTGGCTACAAGTACAAAGGGGTGCTGAACTGAATTGAACTGACACTATTTAATCCATTAACCCCTTCCCTGCCACTGTACGTACAGTTTTGTTTCTGAGATCTTTTCAGTCATTCAGCGCCCATGAGCCAAAACCGTCCACGAAACATGGACACAAAGTGGTCTCTGCAAGAGACATAGATCCTCATGAGCCCCCGCAGTGGCGGGGCTCATGAGGATCTATGTCTCTTGCAGTTGGCTCGTGTTTACGTTTTCTCGGCAGTGAAGCGGTTAACATGTTGCAACTTAGACGTTTGTCTTTGGTGAACATCCTTTGAAAACATAGAGAAATAATCAATCAACTTCTAACCTTACATACAATTTTAAGATTCCAACTGTGTTAACAATACCACCCCGACAACAAAAAACAAAAAAAGAAAAAAAAAGACGTTGCTGAATTTGTATGTTTAGTCTCGCAAGCAGTAGAGCATTTTAACGTTTAACTCATTCAAGGCGCCTTGCATCGGTAGCTGCGAAAGTGTCCTACAGCGTTGCCGGTGGCAACGCTGTAGGGCACTTCCTCAGCAGTTAATGAGAGGCGCGTTGAATGAGCTAATCATCAGAGCACGCGACCACTAGAGACATAGATCCCCATAAGCGTTATGCGGGGGGGGGCCCATGTGGAACTATGCCTCTAGAATGTTGGAGCAGTGTAGCTGGACAGAATCAAAGTTTAGCAGCAGAGAACGATAAAGGCTATGTACGCTGATATTACCTGTTACGCGTTACCCGTTCTCTGCCGAGAAATACTAAACGCAGTCCAGCTGCACGAGGCATAGATGATCATGAGCCCCCCCCCCCGCATAGTCGCGGGGTCTCATGAGGATCTATGTCTCTTGCTGAGACCACGTCGTATCCATGTTCATTGGACGGTTGTGGCTTTTGGTGGTTGATTTCAGAAATACAATATATGTACAGTGGCAGTGAAGGGGTTAAGTAGAACGTAGTGTAAAGCATGTTCTTAATTAAACGAACTTTAGTTCGCGAACTCTGACGAATTAGAGTTCACGATCTCGGACGAACCAGGTTGGTTCTTAATTGGACGATCTAAAGATACGGCGAACCTAGTTCGAAGTAGTTCACGAACCTCGACAAACCATTGTTCGCTGTCGGAAAAGGTTCGCTAAACGTGTTGAGCAAACCAAGGCAAACCTTTTCTCTGATTGGTCAAAACTTTTACCCTCTTCTGCGTTGGAGATAAGAAGACAGTCACCGATACAAACAAATATGGCGGACGGCGATATTTCACTCGTGCGAAAAACAAGACCTATTTTTTTTTTATTGATTTGTGGGAGGCGCAACGCTGTTTGTGGGGTCGCTACTGCAAGGAGTACAAAAACAAACATCGTCCAAATCGCGAAGCGGCATAGCGGCAGCCATTTTGAACACCTTCGCAGACACTGAGTAAGTACGCCGAATCAAGCACTTCAGTTAAGAAAGAGAACCATGGCAAACCTGGTTTGCTGAAGTTCGCCTAGGTTCGTTCAACCTCAATTAAGAAACAAACCAAAAGATCGCCGATCTTCTCCGATCTAGGTTTGCCGATCAAAAGTTCGTCCAATTAAGAACAGCTCTTAGGGTGACTCGCAGGCATACAAGAACACTGAGATGACTAAGGTTCTTATATGCTTGCGAGTCATGGACTCTCACAGCAGTCCTTGAAAACAGGATATAAGCCACTAAAACTGAGATGTTTTCGAAGGCTGATTGGCATACAGAGATCACATCACGAACGAGGAAGTGGGAAGCAGAATCAGGCAAGCCATCGGGCCCTATGAAGACCTATTAGCCATTATGAAAAAAAAAAACCCCGCAAACTGAAGTGTTCAGCACGGCTTGCCAAAACAATCCTGCAAGGCACTGTGCAAGGAGGACGACTGAAAGAGAGGAAGACAGAGGAAAAGATGAGAGGACAATATCTCAGAGTGGACAGGACTGAGGCTGGGCAATACGCTAAGAATGGCAGAGAACAGAGAGGAATGGAGGGAGCTGGTTGCCAAGTCATCAGTGGTGCCCCAACGGTCGGCAAGACTACGGGAGATAGATAGATAGATAGATAGATAGATAGATAGATAGATAGATAGATAGATAGATAGATAGATAGATAGATAGATAGATAGATAGATAGATAGATAGATAGACCAAGCCTAAAACATAAACATCGTAAAAAAAAAATTCCTATTTTACAAATAATTAATAACCAAGCCTGTCTTTTCGTGTATTTTTCGGTTAATCTGTGGGTGCCACTGCGCTAGGACGTCCCAGCGTGCAAAAAGACCGCTGTTTGCCCGCGCACGGCTGTGAGAATCATTTGGGCACTGGTCTGTTACCCCATTCAGCTCCGACGTCCTACAGCACGACAAGGATCGCCCATGATGATTTAAGGGTAGTGTCAGATTAGCTTGGCGCCTTCAGGCGCCAAGCTAATCTGGCACTACCCGTGAATTATCATGGTCAGTCCGTCTCCTGCAACTGTTACAGAATCGTTATGTGCCGTTACAATAGGGTTAAATTAGTGGTTTTCCAGACGACACAGATCTACACGTTTGCCGGCTGGGTGCCTTCCATCCATCAGCGTCCGCTGGCTTCGCGCCTTATTCTGTGATGACGGCGACCAGTTCGACTTGACTGAAGAAGGTTAGAGCGACCGTGACGCCGGCGGTGAAAAGGCTGACGCATCCCGCCAGGCAAACGTTCTGCCGATCCGTTACGCTCCTGGTGAGCAACTACGGGTCTTCGGACAGCTAGGGCCCGAGCACACAGCCTGAGGACTGAGGTTGGCTGACATCTCCCACCACGCAAAGGCAATCGGGTCAAAGTCAGCCGCAGTGGGCCCGCGCACGTCTGTGCGCGGGCCCACTGCGGCTGACTTTGGCCCGATGGTCTTTGCGCAGTGGAGGGTAATTATTCATAACCTGTCACTCAGGGACTGATGAGATTTGTTTTATACAGCGTGTTTGTTGGTTAGCTCGAGTGGCAGCACCGTGCACGTGCAGACAGTACCTCGGGTTCATGCGCGGGCCAGCGCACAGCCGAAATCAGTCCGCGGACGTTTAGCTCATCAAGTGATTACCTACATTATCATCAGTTGACTCCCCCCGTTCGTTACGACGTGAGCACAATCATGCATTTTGTCGTATAGTATTTCAGTACCACATTAACAAAAAATAAATTATCGTCATAGTGTAATGAACTAGACGCGCAAAGACGCGCACGCACACGCACATGCACACACACACGCATACACACACTTTAGAATGACTTGCATGAAAATGCTTTTCATCTTTTATTTTTAAAGTGCCATTAAGCATAAATCTGAAGATACATTTCAGCACCAACTGTGCTTGTTATGCCTTGTCGACACACCTAATGAACTTTAACAACAGTTTGGAAACGCAGCAAAAGCCCACGCGTAATCGCCATTATTTATTCTGCGCTGCCGTTAACGTGTCAGTCTATTTTTAGCTGTTTCTCATACTGATAGCGTCTCTCTCCCCCCGCCTCCGCCCCCCCCCCTCTCCGCACACACACACCTGCCGCAAACAGTGAAAAGACAGTTTTGTTCACATTAGACCAATGTAGAGTTTCAGCTGCGCTTTACTCAGACAATGAAGGAAAACCACGTGATCGTCGTCTTGAATACCATTGGCCTGGCCTGGTATATTTATTTCGAGTAAAGGCCGAGGCTTGGCAGCACGGCGTGGTATAGCTTTTCAGTAGTGCTTGTATGCTCCAAAGGCGTCATTTGGAGATCGGCACCGCTCCTTGGTCACATCGTAAGTCATTTGTTTACTCAAACTTTTCGACTAGCACGCTGCGCATGCAAGAAATTCATCGAGTCATGGCAGCGAAATTCTGGCAGAGGTCTATTGTACAATTTCTTAACCCATACAGAGGGCACCGATGTCGTCAGCTCCTGCATGCTGCGGGGACTAACGATGGATCAGTATCTATGACTGTCTCCATTTACATGCGTGTTCCTTGCCACTATAATGCCACTATAATGTCATTGTCTCTGCAAAATAACAACCAAAGTGCGAAACTAAAAACTGTATACACTAAGACAGACAACAAAGTCCGCAAACAGTGACAGATCTTTATTAGTTCCCGCGTAAGTGAGGAGAAAGAGGATCTATGAGTCTTGCTGACTAAATTTTAAATCCGTGCTACTTGCAAAATTGCTTCGCTCTCGGTGACTATGAATCAAACAGTTTGAGAGTGGGAGTCGCTCGGTCTGTCTAGAAATGATAGTATACCAACACTGCACTTATGTGCTTTGAACGGCAAAGGCTCGGCCGAAAAGAGTGTTCTCAGTGACTGAATATCAAACTCCGGTTTCTCCAACTTCAGAGCTGTGCATCCCTCTGGGTACACAAAGTCACGCTGTGACGCATCCTGCCTTGAGTTCACTGGTGGGCAGAGCACTACCCGAGGGGATTCTGAAATTTGGTGCGTCCCGAGCCATTGTGTGTAAACTGTTGTGTGAGTTTGGGTGATTGCGAGTTGCACCTGAGGTGGCGAAACAAATTTTCCTGTACGTGGTGGCAACATGTATTTGGAAGAATAAAGTTGATTGATTGATTCATTCATTCATTCATAATAGCAACATAGATCCAAGCTGCAAGAAGCATAGATCCTCACAAGCCCTCGCAATTATGAGGGCTCATGAGAATCTCTGCGTCTTGCTTATTTCCTTCTTACATACTTTGACATTCCTTTCACATCCGTGTTCCTTGCAAAGAACAAGCACAGTCTACGCTGGTACAGACATGGCCCGGATTCTCAAGTCTCTCGTCATTCTCGATTGCTTCCCTTGGCGCATGCAACGAGCTCGTCCCAGAGTTCACAGCGGCTGACCCGGAAGGAGTAAGAGTACTAGTGACTCCGACCCTCAGATGAATATCTGCTGTGATGGACGAATGTGTTGGGGTCTTTGCAAAGTCTAGAGAGTCCGACTCGCAAGGAACCCTGGAGGATGAAAAGACCTGGCCTCTTGAGGATCCGGTGGAAGGATCCGTCAGTAATGCTGTGTTCTGTGAAGGGGTACCATAGCTCACAGTGTTCACAGTCTGTTTACTCTCGCTCGAGGCCATCATCGGAGTATTAGATGGTGTAAGTCTAGATGTGTCAGGAGGGACCGCAAAAGGTGACACTTTTGCAGGAGTCACAGTCTGAGAAATTTCTGCGCCCTGCCGTCTGGAGATGTCATCATGCGTAGCAAAAATGTCTGGCGACGCTTTTGCTACGCGCGATAGCATCTCTACACTACTCGCGAACGCAGACTTTCCCGAAGCCACAGTTAAAGGAGTTTGAGGCGGAACATCATGAGGAGTTAAATACATCGAACTGGTAGTTCCAGACGACGCACTTTGCAGCGGAGAAGACATAACAGACGAACTTTGCGGCGGAGAAGGCACCGCAGACAAACTGTGCGGCGGAGAAGACACCGCAGACGAACTGTGAGGCGAAGAATACACAGAAGACGAACTTTGTAGAGGAGAAGACACAGCAGACGAACTTTGCGGCGAAGAAGACACATAATCTCTATCGTCTGTCTGTTGAGAAGCAAGCTTGCACAAGGCGATTCTCTGCTCCTCGATAGTCAGATTTGCTAGTGGGATATCGGTATCGTGCAGTGATGCTAGTTTTTCAAGGGCTCGCCGCTGCTCCGCCGTCACCACCTGACTAACAGCAGGTGTGTCGCTGCTGGGCAGCGCCGTAAGAATTTGATGAGCGCAGGTTGCAAAGTCTTGAAGAGTGGGCTTGGGTCTGCTGGACACAGGCGGAGAGGATTGTGAGCTAAATTGTGTGTAAACTGCTGCGACATCCGTGAACTGAGGAATAGGCTGGCGAGGGGGGTGCTGGAACTGCGTGAACTGTGTGTGTATTGCTCCGGAGTGAGTGAAGTGAGAGACCGGGTGACGAGGAGGTGAGCTGAACTGAGAGAGTTCTGAGCTGAGCTGTGTTTGAACTGTTGTGGAAGGAGTGTACTGAGAGACGGGCTGTCGAGGTGGTGGATTGGAGTGAGTGACACGTGAACTGAACTGTGTGTGAACTGCTGTGGCGTTAGTGAACTGCGCCTGACCATGAGGAGGTGGGCTTGACTGAGGGAGTTCTGGACTGAACTGCTTGTACTCAGCTGTGGCGTGAGGAAACTGGACGATGGGCTGACTAGTCAGCCCATCGTCCAGTTTTCTCACGCCACAGCTGAACTGAGTCAGTTCTGACCCAGGATGACTGACTTCTGAGATGGGCTGGGTCGGCCCTGGAGAGGATTGTGTCGGACCTGGTTCAGCAGTATGGGAATCTGGGTAACATACAGTCTGCCAAGGTTCACAAGTCGGACGCTTTGTAGCTTTGAAAGGCAAAGGCTCGGCCGAAAAGATTGTTCTCAGTGGCTGAATATCAAACTCCGGTTTCTCCAACTTCAGAGCTGTGCATCCCTCTGGGTACACAAAGTCACGCTGTGTCGCATCCTGCCTTGAGTTCACTGGTGGGCAGAATGCTACCCGAGGGGCTTCTGAAATTTCGTGCAAGTCTGTAATTCTGTCTCGCACGTCACGCACACCCTTAACGATGCCTCGGTCATTGGATTCTTCGGGCGTGTCGACGCACTCTGTCAGTACAACGTCGCTAGTATCTGCGTTGTAGAGAGAACTTGTCAACCCTGCGTGCAAATACTGCTGGTCACGAGCGGTCTCTTGGAGGGGGTAGATAAATCGACCGCCGAAATACGTCACCTCTGAGAGGTGCTCTGCGGGCATTGTTTGCGGTGTTGGCGGTGCGGTGACGTCACTGTCTGTGGATGAGAGAGGTTCGGAACTCGTGAAAGAGCAGCTAGAGTGACGTCGGTGTTCGATCCCAGGAGCTGTCTCTTTCAACTGCTGGGCCTCCTCATAAACACCAAAGAGACCTAGCTTTTCTGATTGGTCCGCAGCCCACGCTGCCGGTCTGGTGTCAAAGGGAGCAAACTGTACCCTGGGCCTCCCAAATTCTTCTCTCCCCTGCTGCACGGCTGCCCTACCATGATAGTCTGCCAGTCTGCTTTCAAAGCCAGGAGTTTGTGGTACAAGGTTTTGATTCCTAAAAGGTAGCGTTGATGTCTCGGAGTAGGCTGAAGCGACTTGAGGACAACCAGTCTTCCTTTCTTCAAGCAGAAGGGTGTTACCAGAAAGAAAATACGTCTTCGCGTCAGTAACCCTCCTCTCGCTCTGCCCAGACAGGTGGATAACGGCAGCAAGCGTTTCGGACCCTAGCAAAACTGACTTGGCTTTGCGGACCTTTTCTGTTTGTTTCTCCACTTCTCGCCACAGGTCTCGCACATTCCCGTTGATCGCGAGAACGTTGCACATTTGGCAGTTGGCCATGATGCGTGACATCACAGACTCTTTCTGGAGCTCCGTGGAACTGGGGTCACCGAGTGCATCGGCGGCTTCCAAGATGCTCTTGTGCTCTGCAATCTGTTTGGACGGGTCGCCGGTGAACTGATCGAGGAGCTAGAGGACAGAAAGAGATAGATTTTATCAATATCCCCCCTCGTGCATGCCTGCAGCCTCCAGTACTGATTACAGTTCCAGTATTTGCTTGCTCAAGAGGGGTTAAACAGCACACTGTCACTGCGTATCACTAACCCCTTCACTGCCAGTGAACGCAGATTGCGTATCTTAAACCCCTTCCCTGCTACTGTGCGTACATTTTCGTTTCTGAAGACCAAAAGCCAACTCCGTCCAAGAAACATGGATACAAACTGGTCTCAGCAAGAGGCATAGATCCTCATGAGCCCCCGCAGTGGCGGGGGCTCATGAGGATCTATGCCTCTTGCAGTTGGATTGTGTTCGCTTTTTCTCGGCAAGTGAAGGCGGTTAAGTCTTTGCTAATTCAACGCCACTATACAGACCCAGCCGTCCCGACAATATATAGTTATAACTAGGTCTCAGCGAGAGGCGGGATAGAACCTCACCAGCCCCCGCAACAGCAGCGGGTCGTGAGGATCTATCGTTCTTGCAGCTGGGTGGTGTTCACATTTTTTCTCGGCAGAGAAGTAATTCAAAATCGCCTACCAATAAACTTGAAGCAGAAACTTTTTTTTAATTTTTATAATGATCGATAAGATGTTACACGCAACAAGAAGTTATTCATTTGTAAACCAGAATCAGGTCAAAGACACTAGGCGGTGCCCCTTGACAGCGACGTCGCCGCTTATTATATATACAAGGACCGCTTACTGTCTGATCGATCAACTGCGGCCGTAGCGTTAACTTCGGATGTGTAAGGGAAAAACTGCATGGTCATTAGACGGATAATAAGACGCCCACTCCTAGCCAGCAGGAGGCGTAAATTCTCGAGTCCCTGCGGCTCATGAGGATCTATGCCTCTTGCCTGTGGAGGAGGATGGCTGCGTCCACTGAACGTGGGCACTTCGCGCATTTTCTGACCTACTTCTGATTTAACTTCATTGCGCACGCAGCCACAGGTATCTCAGACAGTGCCGATGACTGCATGCCCAAAGACGTTAACCGATTTACTGCCAGTGGACTGTGCTTGTGATATCTTAGTTGAGTCTTAATTCAACACCACAGAGCTCCAACCGTCCAAGGACCATGGGTACAAAGTGGTGTCAGCAAGAGGCATAGATCCTCATGAGCCCCCGCAACTGCGGGGGCTCATGAGGATCTATGCCTCTTGCAGTTAAATTACCTTCACTTTCTCTCGGCAGTCGATGGGTAAAACCTTTTCGTTTTGATACACGACTGCTTGAAACTAATTTGACTGACAGTTCAAGGGTTGTGCCAGAATAGCTTGGCGCCTCAGGTGCCAAGCTATTCTGGCACCACCCTTAAGCTAAAATGGTTGATCTGTTTTCGTAATTTGTAATGTAGCTTTCACAGGACACTCACAAACCAGATAGGTGAGGCTAGCGCTGGCAGAATTGTCAGTACTCAAACCAAGGGGAATCACAGCGCTGGACAGACAACAGTTAGATCCCCTGCCCCCGCCTATCAGGCACCCAATCGCCAGCCCACAGAGAAATACGCAGGTATAGAATAAGACAATCATTTCCATTCCAAAAGAATGGATCAGGTCTCTTATATAACCCATGTCTTTCTCCGGAACTTAGGAAGTAGGCAGGAGAAACATACATACACAAACATGAAGGTGCGCTACTATATGTGGTCGGGTAAATACCCTGATTTCCCACAGTAGATGCACAGAACATTACACAACAATGTAACGATACAAATTTTGCCTCGAGTTATACATGATACTCACAAACCAGATAGGTGAGGCTAGCGCTGGCAGAATTGTCAGTACTCAAACCAAGGGGAATCACAGCGCTGGACAGACAACAGTTAGATCCCCTGCCCCCGCCTATCAGGCACCCAATCGCCAGCCCACAGAGAAATACGCAGGTATAGAATAAGACAATCATTTCCATTCCAAAAGAATGGATCAGGTCTCTTATATAACCCATGTCTTTCTCCGGAACTTAGGAAGTAGGCAGGAGAAACATACATACACAAACATGAAGGTGCGCTACTATATGTGGTCGGGTAAATACCCTGATTTCCCACAGTAGATGCACAGAACATTACACAACAATGTAACGATACAAATTTTGCCTCGAGTTATACATGATACTCACAAACCAGATAGGTGAGGCTAGCGCTGGCAGAATTGTCAGTACTCAAACCAAGGGGAATCACAGCGCTGGACAGACAACAGTTAGATCCCCTGCCCCCGCCTATCAGGCACCCAATCGCCAGCCCACAGAGAAATACGCAGGTATAGAATAAGACAATCATTTCCATTCCAAAAGAATGGATCAGGTCTCTTATATAACCCATGTCTTTCTCCGGAACTTAGGAAGTAGGCAGGAGAAACATACATACACAAATACCTGCGTATTTCTCTGTGGGCTGGCGATTGGGTGCCTGATAGGCGGGGGCAGGGGATCTAACTGTTGTCTGTCCAGCGCTGTGATTCCCCTTGGTTTGAGTACTGACAATTCTGCCAGCGCTAGCCTCACCTATCTGGTTTGTGAGTATCATGTATAACTCGAGGCAAAATTTGTATCGTTACATTGTTGTGTAATGTTCTGTGCATCTACTGTGGGAAATCAGGGTATTTACCCGACCACATATAGTAGCGCACCTTCATGTTTGTGTATGTATGTTTCTCCTGCCTACTTCCTAAGTTCCGGAGAAAGACATGGGTTATATAAGAGACCTGATCCATTCTTTTGGAATGGAAATGATTGTCTTATTCTATACCTGCGTATTTCTCTGTGGGCTGGCGATTGGGTGCCTGATAGGCGGGGGCAGGGGATCTAACTGTTGTCTGTCCAGCGCTGTGATTCCCCTTGGTTTGAGTACTGACAATTCTGCCAGCGCCGCTAGCCTCACCTATCTGGTTTGTGAGTATCATGTATAACTCGAGGCAAAATTTGTATCGTTACATTGTTGTGTAATGTTCTGTGCATCTACTGTGGGAAATCAGGGTATTTACCCGACCACATATAGTAGCGCACCTTCATGTTTGTGTATGTATGTTTCTCCTGCCTACTTCCTAAGTTCCGGAGAAAGACATGGGTTATATAAGAGACCTGATCCATTCTTTTGGAATGGAAATGATTGTCTTATTCTATACCTGCGTATTTCTCTGTGGGCTGGCGATTGGGTGCCTGATAGGCGGGGGCAGGGGATCTAACTGTTGTCTGTCCAGCGCTGTGATTCCCCTTGGTTTGAGTACTTTCACAGGACACACAATAAGCAATTTTTAAAAAAAATCAGCTTCAGGATTAATTGGTTTTAAAAGATGACCTTGTGCTGAGTTCTTACCTGTTGCGTCCACTTCAGAAGAGTTCTGACTCTGTGGGCCTGCCACCCTTCTAGTTGCATCCGGTGTTGCACGGCAGACATGGCGACCATGAGTCCTGAATCACTCAGGTTCTCCCCGCTGGCCTCTGACAGTTCACACACCTGCATTCACAGCGAAAACTGCCGTAACACGCGAGGCAAACAGTATTCTAAAGAACGCCGCACAGTAATCGTCAGAGAACCCATTCGCTTGAGCAGCGTTAACTCATTCAGACCGACGGCCGTATTTCCCTAATTTTGGAGGCGTCATCTAATGACTATGCACCAGCTGCAGGAGATGGATCGCCCATGATAATTCAAGGGCAGTGCCAGATTAGCTTGGCGCCGTCAAGCGCCAAGCTTATCTGACACTACCCTTGAATTATCATGGTCGACCCATCTCCTGCTGTAGTGCGTCAGGGCTGAATGGGTTAAAAAAAAACTCAAGAGAACAACACAGAGTTATGCTAGAGTCTTCAATCGCAACAGCAACGATTACATCACTAATTCTAGTAATTGTAGGAATTTCAAAAGCCCACGACATGCGGTTGCTTAGATAACGACTTCCAAAGTGTGTAAACCAGCTTGTCTTCAATATGTAGCTGTTCATGTGATTTTGGAGGGATGGACAACCGTGGCTTTTAAAAGCGAATAACTTAAAGAGACACATTCAGTCATTTTCTGTAATGTATGGACACGCGAGCGTTCTCTAATTAAAAAACGTTGAATGGGTTCATTGCTTTTCAAACGGACATTAGGGTTTTCAAAATGATAACACTATTTTATTCGCAGTGGGACCACGCGCGGGCCCACTACGTCCGACGTCGGTCCGAGGACCTTTGCCAAAATTCTTGCAAAGAACAGTGACGTAAAAGATCGGATACGCAGGCGCGGATCAGTTACCTCGATACCTCGAAAGGGGGGGGTGGGGTCTAACTATTTGTTTGTGACCTTCAACCTAACACAAAAGGCCTCCACGACGCCGCTAGACCGTCTTCCAGTGGCCGAAAAGTCAAACAACGCCGGGAGGAGGGTGGGGGGTAGAGGGTGCGGGTTGAGGGGGTGGGGGAGGGGGGGTTGAAAGGCGCGTGTATGTCAAAACTGTCACCACTCGCAAAAATATCACACACACACACACACACACACACACACACACACACACACACACACACACACACACACACACACACACACACACACACAACGAAGCAAAAAAGAAACGTTACGCTGGATGACAAACCTGAGTGAGGTATTTCTTGGTGCTGGCGACGTCACAAAATGGCGGAGTGATGTACACGTGACCCAAGCACAGCGCCACTTTTCCCCTGACGTCATGTCCCGGCGTGCACCGCGCGTACACTTGCGCGGCTTCCAGTAGGTGGCGCTCTGCTCTTTTGTACTCTCCCCTATTGTCACGGACACACACGCATGCACACACACACACGCACGCACGCACGCACGCACGCAGACACAATCACACACGAAATGTTATTTTTATTTTTATTTTTTTTACACTTTCTTTGTTAAGATCGTTGGTGTATTTGCTACAGATAAAAATACGCACAAAAAACAACAACACCGCTCCATTAACTAATTCAAGACGAATGACATCCGGATACGCGGCTTCAGCCGCGTATCCGGATTCCGTTCGTCTCGAATGAGTTAAACAAGTTCAGAAACGATATCAAAGCATATTTTGCGGTTTTATTTTCTGCTTTCATTTCCGTTGTTGTCTTTTTTAAAAATTCTTTTAGTGCTAGCACTAATTCTTGCATTTCTGACACCAAATTACCGCCGTGTGCACAAATATCCGCTAATTCAAAATTCTAGAACCAGTCCATCGTAGGAGGGAGAAAAAAGAATGTCAATTTGTGTGTGTGTGTGTGTGTGTGTGTGTGTGTGTGTGCGTGTGCGTGCGTGTGTGTGTGTGTGTGTGTGTGAAAAATGAGATTTTGTTTGATTTTCATGGCAATACTGTCTTTTGCCTTCATAGGGCAACATTCTCTAAACTCTAAAGTCACTTACTTTTGTAGACAGAGCTGGCCAAGATGTTGCTGTGTGAGAGCTGTGTAGTAGTGCCAACGTCCACTTTTCGCTCTAATGGCCGCTGCTTCCTCCAGATGTTTAAAGGCCAGATCTGCACACACGCAAAACCCATGCATGACCTGTTATTTCAAATTATCGTTCACAAGGTGTTTGGAAGTGTGACACAACACAGTTCGTTTTTCAGATTTAATTCCTTGGCTGCCAGTGCACGCGGATTTCGCGTCTGAACTCACAGGCACACTAGCCGACATTCGCGAGAAGAACACGCATGTAAAATGGGACCAGACGTGGGCACAAGGGACACAGGGCTAACTAGAGACATAAAGCCTCATAAGCCCCCCGCCAATGCGGGAGGGGCTCATGAGGATTTATGTGTCACGCAGATGGGTAGAGCTCGCTTTGCTTGCCCCGGCGGTCAAAGGGTTAACACATTCTGCCCCAGGACCGAAACCGCGGCAAATTTTGAAGTTGCCGCCTGAAGACGGTATTACACTTCTGGAAACAGATCGAGCGTGATAGTTCAAGGGTTGTGCCAGAATAGCTTGGCGCCCGTAGGCGCCAAGCTATTCTGGCACAACCCTTGAACTATCACGCTCGATCCATGTCTTGCCGTGGCGTGTCGGGGTTGAATGAGTTAAACCCTTGACAGCAAGCGGCACAGCGAAGATCCTTCCCAAGGCATAGATACATCCTCGTGAGCAACAACGTAGGCCCTACCAAAGTTTCCCTGGCGGCCATACTGCATGCCGATGTTGTTGAGGCAAGGCACCATGTCGCCTGGAGCCACTGAAGCGTAGCGCCTCCGCTCCGCAAGGGAGGACAGGTAATACTGCATGGCCATCTCCTGACTGGTGCCACCTGCACGTACACGTCATATAAATTTACGCCATAAAGACGTCATGATGGCGTTGGACTTATCAACCCATTCAAACTTAAGCCTGCAGGTATCCCTTAAAGACCATGCATCTGTTTAAGGAGACGGATCGACCGTGATAATTGAAGGGTAGTTAAGGGTAGTGCCAGATTAGATTGACGCCTGATGGCTTCGTTAATCGTTAATTCAACACCCCCAAAAATCTAGATGACCCAGGAACATGGATTCAAAATGGTGTCAGCAGGAGGCATAGATCCTCATGGGCCCCCGCAACTGCGAGGTTGGGCGGTGTGAACGGCTTAAACGACAAAAAGGACTCACTGCGCTCGTACACCAGCCCCATGCTGTTGATGAGGACGGGTATATCCGGGTGGTGGGGTGCCTGCTGTGAGCAGATCTCCAGCGTTTCCTCCAGTAATCGCTTGCATGCGGCATAATGGCCTGCAAACAGAAATGGAAACGGACTCATTCAAAGCGTGCTGTGTACGGATGCGCGGCCTTTGGCCTTTTGCCGCGTATCCGTACGTGGCACGTCTTGAGTGAGGTAACTTATGCCACACTATGTCATCCTGTGCAGTTACCTCGGGGTTGTGTGTGTGTGTGTGTGTGTGTGTGCGTGCGTGAGAGGAGAAGGGGGGGGGGGGGGTTTCCAACGTTTTGTTTGGGACCTGTGACTGACACAACGGGTCTCCCTGTAGCGGAAATATCTCAAAAAGCGATGGGGGGAGGGGGTGGGGGGGGGGGGGGATTGCTCATACCAAAAAGGAACATTGATAGAGCATTTTAAAGAAATTTTGGCCTTGAAGGCGAAGGGTGGGGGCGGGGAGGGGGGGGGGGGGGGAGGGGGGCGGCGGGGGAGAGAACCGGAAGCGCTATGAGAACCAGATTCAGGCCATCCAAAAAACATGGATACAAAGTTTGTGTTAGCAAGAGGCATATAAGATCCTCACGAGCCCCCGCAAAAAGCGGGGAGTACGTGAAGATCTACCTCTCTTGCATTTGAGTCAAGTTCGCTTTTTCTCGGCAGTGAAGGGGTTAAAATGTGGGGCTGGGAAATAAACTCATTTGGCGTTGTTGTTTTACGTACTGAGCGACTTCCTACCTTGTCGATTTATTTATATATTTCAATTCACAAGCTTGGCTGTCACTGTTTTGTGGTTTATGAAACAGGCAGATACTGCACGTATAACTATAAGGCGTTTTTGTCTAAATAATTCAGCTGAACGCACCTCTGAAAATGCCGGGCAGCGCTAGCAGTGAACGCGCCCGGATGAGCAGAAAGACCTGCCGCTCTTCCTCCACTTCCGTCAAGTGGCTGACTTGCAGCGCCTCCTGTAAGCATCTTCACATACAACACAAGACGGTCACAACTTGACCCATTCAGCCCCGACGCGCCACAGCAGGAGATCAATCGACCATGATAATTCAAGGGTAGCGCCAGATTAGCTTGGCGAATTATCATGGTGTACACATCTCCTGAAACCGGTACAAAATTCTGATGGATCGATAATTCAAGGGTAGTGCCAGATTAGCTTGGCGCCATCAGGCGCCAAGCTAATCTGACTACCCTTGAATCATAATGCTCGATCCTTCTCCTAAAACCGGTACGCAGTTGTTAAGTGACATCTCTATACTTTGAGGAATGCAGCCTTGGGGTTAGATTTTGCTAACGAATCGTATTTTATCGGTATTTTGTGAAGTGTAAATGATTACAAGTCGTTAATGGTCCTGCACAGGCATCCGTCATATGAAAAAGAACGGAAGCACCTTCCTTTTAGGCCTTGTCAAACAGTACAGTTTCTGAAAACAGTTTCTGAAAACAGTTTTCTAAAACAAAAGTTTTCGAAAACTGTTTTGCTTCGAGCATGTCACACGGAGAAACCGCGTTGTTTTGTTGCGTGCATACATTTTCCATAGTTCAGTTGTTTCCCTTTGGCGATCTTTTCAGTGCCGTGAAGGGAGTTTTGAAAGGTCCCTGATGTGTATCAAAATGGCAGAATCAAGTTCTGACGACGACATTATTTTGATTCAAGCAGATAGTCCTCGAAAGGCGAAAGAGACGAGTTATAGAAGACGCGTGCATGGTGCGTACCACGCACCATGCGGCTTTGGTTGCCGCCATTTTTTCGTACTGGTCGTCACGTGATCTTTTGTTTCACGTTGATTGGTTCAAGCAGCAGTGTTTTCCGAAACAGTTGCGATATTTTAGGATCGGTTCTAAATTCTGGAAGCTGTAGAAAACTGTTTTCAAGAAACAGTTTAGTGTGCCATGTCACACGGCGTGTTTTGGTATAGTATCAGTGGTATGGTGTCTCCGAGGCGCACATCCATCCATCTATTTAAAGATGCTCAAGGCGCCGTAGGGATGGAAGCTGGAGCTTTGAAAGCCCATCCGGGTGCCATTAGAAATGGATCAGTGAAGCTAACTGTTTGTTTATCCAGCGCTCAGCGACTTCCCTTGTCTACCAGCACTTGCCTCGCATTTGGTTCGTGATTCGTGAACTCTATAAATGTAGTCTGTTGGACGGCAAACGTTCATGAGACAATATTGAAGTAATTCACTTACCCTGTAGCAAAATGTCTTCGGGCCCACGACGGCCGCAGTGGGCCCGCGCACAGTCGTGCGCGGGCTACTTACGGCCGTCGTGGGCCCGAACGCGTTTTGCTTACTGTGTTTAGTAGCATGGTAAACTATGATGTTCCATATGCCGGCGAAGCAAAGTAGAGAAGTACGGCGAAGTAAAGAAGTACATAAGGCACTAAGCACTAATTCAGCACTACCTGTCAGCTTCGTGCAGCTGGTTGAGCCTGAAGTAGGTGAATCCCATGTCGCACAGGAGTCTGGGCAGGTTGATGGAGCGAGGGTCTTGCTGCAGTACGGGTAGCGCGCGGTGGTAATACTGCAAAGCTTCGTGCCATCCAGTACCTGCTGAGCACGTCACACGTCACATCAGGACATCAGGCTGAGGCAGTAGCGTAGGCACCCTGAGGAGGGGGAAGGACTGTCGGGGAGGGAGGGAGCGAGGAAGGGTAGCAGCCGTAACGTGGCCATACTTTATCTGAACGCGACATGGACATAACCGTTCCTCCTGCTCCCCCCCCCCACACACACACACCCTCCTCCCCTATCCCGCCCCCCCCCCCACCCACCCCCAGTCAGCGAAGGTCGTTGGGCCCACGAAGGGCGCAGTGGCTGTGCGCGGACCCACTGCGGCCGTCTTGAGCCCGAAGTCGTTTTGCTACTGGAGGCAGGCCCGAAAGTCAAATGGATTCAGCATCTATTTTCTGCTACTCATCTACGAAAAGCAGACGGATCATGATAGCAGAATATACTTTTCTTTTTTTTTTTTTTTTTTTTTTTTTTTTTTTTTTTGGCGCAGGGCGTATTAGAGCTACTGCACCTGCGCATGCAAGATGCCCGTCCTGCCCCCCCCCCCCCCCTCCCCCCCCCTCGCCCTCTCAAGTAAGCTAAGCACAAGAACCTCGGGCCGACGTCGGCCGCAGTGGGTCCGCGCACGACAGTGCGCGGGCCCACTGCGGCCGACGACGGTTCGAGGACCTTTGATTACTTGGTCATTCACCGGAAGAAAAAGTGGAAAATATTTCTTTAAAACTTTGACCTCTTAACTTGACCTCACCTTGACCTTGAGTTAGGACCATGCCCGTCAGCCCCTGCAGCACGGCCTGGTCACGTGGTGTGCCGAACCGGATGGCGGCGGCGGCCATGGCATGGTAGAACTGCAGCGCCTCTTCCGGGAAGCACTTGACTAGCAGCTTGTCGGACTCTACTGCCACCTGGACGAACATACACAGCGAATAACGAATAGCACAGAACAGTCGAATAGCTGAATAACGAAATAAAGCAGAAACATGTCCGAATAGTCAGCGAATAAACGAATAAGCAGAAACAGTCCGAAATAGCTCAGGCGGACGTCAGAGCGAAAGAGAGCGAAGGGAATCGCCGGGTCGTGGGTTCGAGTCCCCGTCCCCACGGCCCGGTAGCTGTCCAGGGCAAAAAGACAGGCTTGTTCAGTTGCATGTCCGTTGAAAGGTCCTGGTACATCAAAGTGACACATTTGCAGTGCGCCTGAGTTGATCAGTGTTCAGGTCGTACTCCATATGCAATAAATTCCCATAACCCGCCCGTCAGGGCCGTCTACTATCACTTTGGTGCCGTGGACGTTAAACCCCGAACTAACCAACCAACCAACCAGCAATGAAAGAAAGAAACCAAGCCACGAGCTCGGCAACCAAGAAACAAACAACCCAAAAAGACCATGCACAACCAAGCAACAAACCATGCAAGAAACAACCAATTTTAACCAACCAAGCAACAAAGCAAGCAAGTAAGCAAGCCAGTAGGCAAGCAATCAACCAAACAACCATCACACAAGTAGGACAGTCGTACTTGTTGACATTCGCAAATTAACTCTTGAATTCACAGGATTAAATGACTTCCATTCTCTAGAATGGAAGTCATTTAGTTCAGGGAATTTAAGAGTTAAGAAAAAGACCGCACAGAATTCACCCATATATCTGACAGGGCCGGAAATCCTACATAAATCAAAAGCGACATTTTTATTGTAACACAATGAAAATTTCGATTTTCACGAAAATGAACTTGCTGTGTTTAGCCATTACAGGTCAGAGGACTGACGTCCGAGAGAGTATGATACACATGCAATGTTTGATGTTTCAGTTTTCAACCCCTTTTTGACGATACCGCCCGGCGGAAAGACGCGTAACTACGTCACTACCTAACTACGTAACTACGTCACTACCTAACTACGTAACTACGTCACTACCTAACTACGTAACTACGTCAGGACCTAACTACGCGTCTTTTCCGCCGAGCGGTATCGTCAGCAGCAGTCTCAAAAGGTTAAATTCGTTTGTCACCGCGGAGGTGATGTCAAAGTACCTTGAGGTATGCGTGGTACGTGTTATCCGTGCAGTGAATCGCCTGACGTAACAAAAGCTGCAGCTGGGGCCAGTCACCATGGAGATGACCGTACACCGTGTTCTGACCTTCAATGTACAGCTCGCGCTCCGCCTGGGTCAGTACGCGGCCTATCAAGGTCACCACGCGCAGACGGGCCTGTAACGACAGATCATGCGAATAAAATCTTTTACATTCGGTATTAGAATTTTATGCAGAGAACACGACTCCTCCCCCCCCCCCTTCCCCCCCCCCCCCCCCCCCCCCCCCCGACACTGAATATCAAGTATGTTACTTCACACACAAATTTAAATTTTAAATAAAAATGTAAAAAACCAAGTTTTTTTCACGACTGTACAGCCACACTGGCAAATTGTTCGAGTTTAGATCAACAGGCACTGAATGATATTTGTTTTCAGAGTTTTAAGAGTGGTACAGAAAAGTAATTGTTTGCTAAAAACCTTTTGCACTCCGATGTCGAGCGACCCATACTACTGAATATGACACTGAAGCTGCTGAAACAGTCTCGAATGTGTTAATAGACTGAGCACGAGTGTCATGCAAGTATGCGCACTGATTTCAGGCAGAAACATATGACACCGGTTTGATGGTAGATCTCTGGTGGATTACCGAATAGTTTTTCCCTAGAAGTTTATTTGATGGGACAAATTACCTATAACCCATTGGAGTGCGAATCCATCCCCCCACCCCCCTTCCATCTATTAAATCAATTTACTCATGAGCAACTCCCCACAACGCCCTGTAGAGCTCCATCCAGGCGTGCGCGGACCGATTGCGGCCGATATCAGCCAGATGGCATTTGCCTGCTGTTCAGAAACAGCACAAGAGTGTGTCGCGGATGATGAATCTGACCTGGTCGTCGGCGGTCATGTGACCCAGCTTCCTGACGTGATGCAGCACGACCGGTTCGATGAACATGCGCTGTGACGTCACGTCTATCACCAGCGGCGACTCCTCACACAGGCGTCTGACGACAAAAACCACAGATAGAGACGTTGAGGAGATATTATGGTCGTACAATAAACGATTTCCGGAAAACCAAAATTAGGTGAACAATTGCACGTGTTTCGACAAAAAAAAAACAGTGGATTTAAAAGCCCGGCCAAACAATCGATATCGCATGTTTGTCCGGGCTTTTAACTCATTCTACCCCAGCACCGAAATCCTCAAAATTTTGCCGTTGTCCCCTGAAGACTGCAGTGTAGTGCAGGACACAGATCGACCATGATAGTTCAAGGGTGATGCCAGAATAGCTTGGCGCCCATAGGCGCCAAGCTATTCTGGCATCACCCTTGAACTATCATGGTCGATCCTTATCTTGCTGTGGCGTGTCTGGGGTAGAAAGTGTTAATCCACTGTTTTCGTCGAAACACATGCAAATTTCACCCACTTCTGAATTTTCAAACAGCGTCTATTACGAGACGCGTGTGTTGTATTATTTAACTGGTTCAGCACCCAGAGATAATTTGAACATCACCCAACGACAAGAGACGCAGATCCTCATGCGCCCCCGCAATTGCGGGGGCTCATGAGGATCTACGCCTCTTCAGTGCTGACACGACTTGTTATCCATGTTCCGGGACAGCTAGTGTTTCTTGGGCGTTGCATTATCGAAGACTGCTGAAACACAGTCAGCGTCAGCTAGCACTTAACGGGTTTAGCTCATTCGTGGCCAGCCGCATCCGGATGCGCGGCTTATGCTCGAGCAACCGGATGCGGCTGGCCGCGAATGAGTTAAGTCTTGAAGAGCTTCGCTTGATTTTCTTTTTCTTCAGGAACTCGATCAGGCTTTCTTCCCTTGGCAATATTGTTTCGGGCGGTTTTGTCGACGGCAACTTCCTCATTTCCCCTCAAGGGACGATTAAAAAAAGATGAGAAGTCACATTCAAGTTATACGTACAATCATGGTGAAGTGTTTAGATAGCGTGTCCGTTATAAAGTCCTGGTAAATCAAAGTGGCACAACTGCAGTGCGGCCCAATTGATCAGTGTTTAGGTCTGTTCCGGTCGTACTCCATAGGTAATAGCTGTCTGTGTCCGCCCCATGACCCGCCCGCTAGGGCCTTTCTCAATGCAATTCAATTAACCTATTCAGCCCTGACACACTACAGCAGGAGATGGGGTCGAAATGATAATTCAAGCTTGGCGCCTGTCGGCGCCAAGCTAATCTGGCACTGCCCTTCAATAATCATGGTCGATCCATTTCCTGCAACAGGTTCATAGTCGTTAGATGACGCCTCCAAAATTTGGAAAATACGTGCGCCGGGCTGAAGGTGTTAAAAAAACCCCACTTATTTATCCCTTAACTCTTTCTACCCCAGACACACCACAGCAAGATAAGGATCGACCATGATAGTTCAAGGGTGATGCCAGAATAGCTTGGCGCCTATGGGCGCCAAGCTATTCTGGCATCACCCTTGAACTATCACGGTCGATCTGTGCACTGCACTGCAATGCAGTCTTCAGAGAACAACGGCAACATTTGGGGGATTTCGGTGATGGGGTAGAATGAGTTAAAGGTCAATTACAATGTTGATTATTACTCATGTGCCGTGGACAACAACCACAGTGAAGATTGCATGATTTGATAATGTGAACAAACGTGGGAGTGACTGACAAGCGCTCAATGGTCTCTCACCGGATCACAGTTTTGGCACGCGCTCCTTCCAAGCCCAGTGCTGCTTGCAGCGCCTCCATAGAGAACGTGCCGTCCAGCAATTGGGCAAGCGTGGCCACGTGACTCTGTACCACGGGACTCAGTCCAGAGAAGATTTGCTTCGCCTCCTCCCCAAGTCCTTTCATGAGCAAACTGGGGTCTTCGTCTAAAGCCTGGTGAACCAATACATAAATACTGATCAAAATGTGGCCAAGCCAATCTGACACAATATTCATTGAGCTAGCATGGTCCATTTAACTACCACAGCTGCTATACAGACTTCGTAGACTCACCCCCAAAAATATGAAAGTCATTATAAGGCATGAATAAGCAAAAGACAATAGATTTCCGCAGCGCTTCAATATTAATTTAAACGTTATATTTACTTGGATTGCAAAGGTAGGCAGAGAGCCTACCCTAAGCTGCAATTTATGTAATATATAAATTTTTAACCCGTTCAGCGTCGAGAAAATCTGAACACTACCCAACCGCAAGAGGTATAGATCCTCATGAGCCCCCGCAGTTGCGGGGGCTCATGAGGGTCTATGCCTCTTGCTGTCACCACTTTGAATGCATTATGTGCCCGAGACACGAGGGCTTTGTGTGGTTGAATTAACGAAGATTGTAAAAACATAAATCTGTGTCACCTGGCACTGAACGGGTTAAATTAACACATTCACGACGTGACGCATCCGGATAAGCGGCGTTAACGCCGCGTATCCGGATGCGTCACGTCGTGAATGAGTTAACATTGAAACAGTGACAAGCCTTCTCACTGTTTTCAATGTTAAGGGGATTGGGGGGGGGGGGGAAAGGGAGGGGCGGGGGGGGGGTGAATGGGGATCAAGATATTTTCCATTAAATGTTATACATGAAATGGACATGTATCTTTGGTTCCCACACAGCATAGACAGCATGTTTGTTATTCAATTAAAAATAAAAACCTTTATACGCCACCAAGTTATTTTTGTTAACAGCGAAAGGCTTTTTTTTCTGTATTGCTATATTACAGTGCATGCATTTCAGTAATTTGTTATTTTTAAAACTCTTTTTCGAACACATACGTATACCACAGGTACCTGACTGAGTTCGTCTGCAGTGTAGGCCAACATGGGGTCGCCGCTGACAAACTGCGCTACCTGCAGGACTAGAGGAGGCAACCCGTGACAGTGCTTCTCCAGAATGCCAACGAAATCCTCTACGTTTGCGTCTCTTGCGTGTTGCCTAAGCAACTGCAGGCAGTCAGTCGTCGACATTGCCTTCACAAAATATTTTGACGTGATCAGCAGAGGTCGGCGTGACGTCACAATGGTTGTGACGTCATGGTTGGTCAGAGAGTTGAGGAAGAGGTTGAAACTTTCCATGTGCTCGGACTGGGGAACTAGGCTGTGTAGTTTCAGCATGAGTAGCATCACTCCGCCCCTCCCTTCTTTGGCAATTTGCAGGCGATCCAACACTGCTCCTAGCAGCAAGTTCTCATTGGTGAAAGCCTCGCCCAATGAGAGAGCCGAACACAAAGCCTTCATGACGTCTGGCCAATCTGAGGCGGTCTTACAGTCCACGGTGTACACGACGATGGGCTCTCTGCCTTGGGCCTCGTTTTCGGCCTGAAGCTCCTCTGCCACCTGTTCGGTGATTGGACGAGAACAGGTAAATATAAGATGATGATCCACTGCCGTGGAATACGAGCTATACAATGACTATTATATTGTGTAATGACGACTATGGGCTAAAGTTCACTGAAAACGGCATATGTATCATGGTATGCAATGTACTCACAAATGGGGAGTGAAAGATGTACATTTTGAGGGAAAATACTTGTGGCGTCCTGGGTCTGTCTGGGAAGTACTCCCGCCGCGAACGACACGAGATGTGTTGTATAGTTTTGAGACACATCAGACTTGACCTTTCTGGCCTTACAGACCTGAAACATTAATCCTTTTAGCCCCAAGGTCCCATTTCTCAAATTTTGGAAGGGTTGTCTAACGACTATGTACCAATTGCAAGAGATGATAATCATGATAATTCAAGGATAACCATGATAATTCAAGGGTAGTGCCAGATTAGCTTGCGCCTTCAGGCGCCAAGCTAATCTGGCACTACCTTTGAATTATCATGGTCAAGCCATCTCCTTCTGTAGGGCCGGATCCGGGGCTAAAAGGGTTAACGCGGCTGTACTGAACATTGAGCCTCCATACCGCAGCAGAACAACAAACCTGACATTAGACGATTTCCGGAAATTAGAATTTGGTCAAAACTGCACGTGTTTCGACGAACAAATTGGATGAAAAGCCCGGACAAACACGCGATATGGGACCTTTAATCTATTTTTTTTTCATCGAAACACGTGCAATGTTGACCTACTTATGATTACCGGAAATCGTCCATTCAATTTGGTCCTTAACCCTTGACCTACGCTTACTGACCTGTGACGCCAGCCTGGCCTTGCCAACCATTGGCTGTCCGTACAGCAGCAGCACGCGCTCTCCTTCTCCCAGCCTCGTTTTGATTGCCTCGCGCTCCGCATGGCGTCCGATGAACACACGATTCAAACGCCCGCCTTCTGGTTCGCGCATGTCGGCTGAGCATGCGCACAGGAAACTAGGTCAGCGGCATAATGAGGTCAGGACGGAGAGCGGAAAAAAGCTTTGCCTTCACAATGACCTGAAATTGTTAAGAAAAAGGTTTCTGAGCATTTTGTGGAGGTGACCTCATTATAGATACAACATTCGCAGTGCATTTGGATAAATAAAAGCGATGTCGTAACAGAAGTCTGCTTTGTTAACTCATTCGAGACGTGCCGCCTCCTGATACGCGGCTTTAAGCCGCGTATCCGGGGGCGGCACGTCTCGAATGAGTTATGCCACTTGTCACAGTAAGCTGTCACTGCACGTGTGGTAACCTCCCGTTTGTTGGAGAAAAACAAATTTCCCGGAGAGCTGTAAAAATAAAATCTACTTGACATTAAAAATGTCAACTCCCGGCTATCGCTAGCACTTTCTGTCGGGGTGATTCCTATATGGGAGTCACCTCGACGAAAAGCACTACCGACAGCCGAGGGGATAAAAGCAAACGCGTGCACATGCTCCAACTGGACAACAACACTGCCAGTGGACGCAGATACAGTTTCTAAAACCTTTGTTAATTCCAAGCCAAAGATCCTCAGCCGTCCAAGGGACATGGATACAATATAGTGCCAGCAAGAGGCATAGATCATCATAAGCCCCCGCAACTGCGGGGCTTATGAGGATCTATGTCTCTTGCAGTTGGGTCTTGGGCACTTTTTCTCAACACTTTGTACTTCAGCAACAACAAAGATATATCTCTAGGACGTACGTGTACCTGCGTTGCGTTGCGAGTGGAATATACCCACTGAATGTTATATATATGTCGCCAAGCCGGTCTAACAAGCAAATTAAATACAGATTGTTCGGACATAAATAATATGGTGAGACCAATGTTTCCCTGAAAGAAAAAAAAAAAAAAACTTCCGACGATCCTTGAGCTATTGTTCTTATCTTTAACCCTTATTCTTCTACACCCATTGCTTGAAATAAATTTGACTGGTAGTTCAAGGGTGGTGCCAGAATAGCTTGGCGCCTCAGGCGCCAAGCTATTCTGGCACCACCCTTGAACTAAAACAGTTCATCTATCTCCTAATCTGTAATTTAGTCTTCATAGGTCAATAAGCAATTTTTTTTTTAACGAAATCAGCCTCAGGATGTAATGGGTTCACATCGGATTACTCCTACAGGTCACGATACATATTTAGATTAGGCAGGTCAGGCAGTAAGAGGAATGTTAAAAAAAAATCTTCTGCCTTGTTTGAAATTGTGTACATTGGAAGTATATTATATTATTGGAATTTACTTGAAATTTCCTAATAGACGAGAAGAGATGTGCTTTTGCCCTAGTTTGAGTTGCCACTCAATGATGACTTGCGGTGCGTACCAGTTTTTGCTGCGTTTGGGCGTGGGTTTATCAAGTTCATAGCCAGGAAATGAGACGGCTGATGTTCTGATTGTTTTAATTTCTTTTTAATTTTGTGCATGGTAAATGAGCAGCTGATGGGCGGTAATAAAACTTAGGGGACTGAATAATTAGGACAGACTAAGGCTAAGCCATTTTAACGTATAGGAAGGTAGGGAAGATCAACTCTGGTCTGCCTTCTGCCAAGCACTGGCTGTCGGCAGCGCTTTTCGTCGAGGTGATTCCTGCAGGAATCACCTCGACGAAAAGCGCTGCCAACAGCCAAAGGGTTAATTAAGCTACGTGCAAGCTTCAACATTAAAAATATGAGACCACAAAGTGGCAGGATGTCGGGCTCATGAGGATCTATGCCACTTTGTAGACGCGGGGCGCTGCATGAGCAGACTATCGCTACAAAATGTTGACTCATTCGAGACGTGCCGCCTCCGGATACGCGGCTTATGCCGCGTATCCGGAGGCGTCTGGAATGAGTTAACGTGGAAGTGACCTCATTATAAATACGACATTCGCACTGCACTTGCATACAGCAATGTCGTAATGGAAATCTACTTTGTTAAAGTCACAGTGACTTGGTGTCAGCGTGTGTCGTGACCTCCTTTTTGGTGACTGAACAGGGCGCAACGCTGAACACATGCACCCAGTTGCAGGAAACTTTTCCAGGCTGCATTGCAGAGGAACAGTTGGTTGGCAGATGCTGAGCTGCCCACCAACAGTGTCCCCCTGCGTTGCAGACAGAATTTTTATTTATTTATTTATTTATTTATTTTGCGTGGGGCTAAAAACACCTCAAACAAAGCCGTTGGAACTATGACAGGTTATTGAAAATTACGTGCAACTCGACACTGATTTTGCGAACCACCGTGGAAAGGCGGCAAAATGGTTGGGATTTAATGATCTAACAGACGGACGTGCCGCAGTTGAAAGTAATTGATTGATTTGCAACATCATATTTTAGCCGAGACATCAAACACGCATAGGTGAGTCAGTCGCGTTTTCCAAATTTGTAACAACAGCAACAAATCAAATGACAGCAAATGGGTGGGGGTGGGATGGGGCGGCGGAAGTTAGGGGTGGGGGGGGGGGGACAATAAGGCAATTCACTTGATAATAGCAAAGATGTTAATGAGGACAGTTTTGGCCGTAGCACATTTTTTTTGTTTTTTGTTTTTTTGTTGTTGTGATTGTCACCCTCTTC
>BTPG01000004.1:206684011-206834011 GCA_036245525.1 Semisulcospira habei | reverse complement strand
AGGCGCCAAGCTATTCTGGCACCACCCTTGAACTAAAGCCATTGGTCTATATCATTATCTGTAAGTACAATAATGTAGCTTGCATATGGCAGTGTACAAATTTGAAGCTTTTAGCCTCAGTATGATATGGGTTAATATTTCGGGTTTTCACCCAAAACATATTAATAAATTGTGTTGTAATTAAGATAAGATAAGATAAGATATAGTTTATTGCCGAATGTTTTCATGTAAAAAGCACAATACAAACATCGGAATACTTTTTAGTCAGTAACTAAAAGACTAAGCTCTATTATCTCATTCAGCCCGACGGCCGTATTTCCCAAATCTTGGAGGCGTCATCTATCGACCATGATAATTCAAGGGCAGTGCCAGATTAGCCGACAGGCGCCAAAGCTAATCTGGCACTACCCTTGAATTATAATGGTCGACCCATCTACTGCTGTAGTGCGTCAAGGCTGAATGGGTTAATTGTAACCCTTATTCAAAATAGATATATACAAACAAGTACACAATTTGCGACTTGTCTTTTTCGTGACCGGAAACGTCAGCTTCACAATCGTAAGGTCCGAAGTCACAAACCAGAAGGTGACACTTACGATCACGAAGGGGCAAGAAGAAAATTGTGTACTTGTCTGAGTGTCTATTGTAAGGGAAAACAAAATGAGGATTTCATCCCAAAGTCTATCGTATTGTTTGGAGCTCACGTGCGTTTTTCTTTTAGGAACATTCAGAGTTGTTCATAATTTTAAGCTTATCCTTTTGATCCATTTCTCTCCTCTCTAAGCCATCCTCTGATCAACACACACACACACACACACACCAGAGCACACAAATAAAGACGGACACACAGCGCTTCCCGCCATTAGTACGCTCTGTGGGCTGGAGAAGCGACAGGAATTATGAAGAAGAAGAATAGCACGAGCAGCAAAATGACGTCATGGCATCGCTGGTCTCACGACGCCGTATACACTGTGACGAATTTGACGTCTTACGTCACTCATCCAAAAGGCACCCTCTTCCAGAGCTGACTGTTTTGTTCCACACAGCCTCTTCCAGGGCTGGGAGTAAATAGTGGCCGCTCCAAAACTTGCAAAAATTAATTATTATTTAAAAAGTTCAAGAGGTACAAGGCTGATTACGAACTCATTCGGTAGTATCTCCTTTTAATCCCACCCCCCCCTCCCCGCTCCCTCTAATCCGCACGGCAAAAATGGCACACACAAACACAAACGGCAGAATGGCACACACAAACACAGACGGCAGATACACGCCGCTTCCTACCGGTAATACGTTCTACGTTCTGTGGGCTGGCGTAGCCACAGCCCTTTTGAAGAATAAGGTGGAATGGCCCATGCCCACAGAGCCTCTTCTGTATGAGCTTGCGTACATATTCCACCCGTTTTCCACAATACGTTCGCAAATATCATACATAAATAAATGAAGGAGAACATCGCGCCAGCTCATACACATGTAGAACACTGACGTGCTGGTGATTTGCGTCAATGAAGAGCATTGTATAAAACACTGACGCATTCGGTGCTTTTACGTCATCGTCACTGTTTGATTCTTCTGATGAAATCAAGGAGTCTTACTTTTGACATTTTTTTCCGCACGGAACTTTTATTTTCGAAAAAGTTAAAGAGGCACAAAGCTGGCTAACGAACTCATCCAATGTCTTTATACAAACTAACCGCCATATCCACAATTTCAAGTGCATAATAATATATCAAAATTGCGGACTCTAATCTGGGTCAACCGACTTTCTATAAACGGTCTTTTATGTCTTCAATGAGACATCCAATTACAATATGCTCGGAGGCTCTCTTAATAAAGGATTGTGCCATGTTTCAAGTTTGTGCGTACAGTAATATCGGAGATTCTCGTGTTTACACACACACACACACACACACACACACACACACACACACACACACACACACACACACACACACACACACACACCATCACACACACACACACACACACACACACACACACACACACACACACACACACACACACACACACACACACACGGCGCTTCGCGCCAAAACGACGTTCAACAGCAAGGTTTGAGTGGCTGGACGTGACTGATGTCATTTCAAATCTTGTTACTTCTTTGCCAGACCATGAGCCCCGCCCGCCTGTTATGGCCTGTACGGAACGCGCTCTAACCAGCCCCATCCGCAAAGTCTACCGTATTTTCAATACGGTAGAGAAAAAGGCGTTTAACCCGAAATATTACTAAACTGTAACTGTAAATTGTCTTTAGTCCTAAGCGTGTTTCTTTCCTCGTTGGGTTTCTGCTCCACATAGTTTTACACGCTTGACAGTCACCGTTCTGATCAGATATTTGCCGATAGCTGCCAGTAGTACAGGTCGTTTGATATCGGAGCGCACAGCGTGTTTTCGCAAATATCTCCGCAAAGAAACAATTTTCTATTACCAGTCTGAGGCCAAATCATCATTAAAACTCATTCTACCCCAGACACACCACAGCAAGATAAGGATCGACCATGATAGTTCAAGGATGATGCCACAATAGCTTGGCGCCTATGGGCGCCAAGCTATTCTGGCATCACCCTTGAATTATCCCGCACTGCACTGCAGTCTTCAGAGGACAACAGCAAAATTTGGGGATTTCGGTGTTGGGGTAGAAAGAGTTAAGTGCCAGCTGACCTAATACGCTTTACTTTTTAAAAAACGCGAACGATGTGTCAGTTTTGCTGTACAGTCGTGAAAATTCAGATTTTTCATGAAATAACTGATTTTACATCCCTAAATGTGCCCCATATATATTAAGCGCGGTATAACAAAGATCCGTAAGGTCCATAATCACTGTCCGGCTCACACATAATAGTTTTCGCGTGATATTGTGCGTGTAGAGTACAGAAACAGGTCACACATACATTACAACAGACACTGTTTGGAACGACAATTATCTTCTCGCGAGGAAAAAAAAAAGCGCACTTAACCCATTTAACCACGAGGCACGACAGCTGGAGATGGATCGACCATGATAACTCAAGAGTAGTGCTAGAACAGCTTGGCGCCTGATGTCACATTGAACAAAGATGTGTTACTTTAACTCTACGGCCACATTTTGCAGATTTTGGAGGTGTCGACAATCCGCTACATACCAGTTGCAGGAGATGTATCGATCAAAGGTAGGGCCAGATTAGCTTGGCGCCTGAAGGCGCCAAGCTAATCTGGCACTGCCTTTGAATTATCATGATCGATCCATCTCCTGCTGTAGTGCGTCGGGGCTAAATGCATGGGTTCACGCAGTCAGGTAAATAATAACAATAATACCTGGCATTATATAGGCGCTTTACATAATCATGCGAATCGGCTCAAACGTACGCTCACGTGAAACACACGCATTCACGGCTCTGGATACAAACACAGTACAAGACAAGCACAGAACAGGTGGTGCGAAGGGTCAGCTCAGCTATTGAAGTTTCGAAAATGCCATCGTAAAAACTCTAGAATTATAAATTATACTAATTCATCGACTGGCCGGCGAGCATTGACAACAGACCTACTACTTTGTGTTCACTCTGGAAAACTTCTTCAAGCGGGTAGTCCTGTCCATGCAAGAACCTCACAGGCCATGAGATGATCGACGAATGGCAAACGCATGGCACGACTACTCGCCCTTTTGTTTGCATGTAAACAAGTGAAGCATAGAAATTGCGCCATTTCAACACCCACGATTGGGAAACAGATTCACTCGCAATTATCATATAAGTTTCTAACGCAGTATATGCTTGGAAAAAATGGCAAAATCCCCTCAAAGAATTTACCCGACACCCGTACACCTAACTGCTTTCCGGCTGCAGCCTATTATGTGGAAAACCGTCTTTTCCTAAACTGAATTTCAAAATAGCGCCACAGGTCCAGGTATCCGACACAAACTGTGCTCCCTGGGAGTGGCTTTCCCTCAGAATAGCCTGTCATGGAACTCGATCGTGTCGGATACTTAGACCTGTGGTAGTAACGTACTGTAGTGTGGTTTTGGTTTCGCTCTAAGATCAGTGCTATACTGAACCACCATGCACTTCTCTCTCTGAGGAACAAGGAAAAAAACTGAGCCATGGCGAGGTTCAGCGCCCAGTTGCAGGAAACTGTTCCAGCCAACTGTCCTTCTGCAGTACAGCGAGATTCATGCTCCGTTCAGTGCCAGTTAACCCCTATCATACTGAGGCTAAAAGCTTCAAATTTGTACACTGCCATACGCAAGCTACATTATAGTACTTACAGATAAGGATATAGACCAATGGCTTTAGTTCAACGGTGGTGCCAGAATAGCTTGGCGCCTAGAGGCGCCAAGCTATTCTGGCACTACCCTTGAACTATTTTAGTCAACCTTATTTCACACACTGGTGTATTCCGAATGATAAGGGTTAACGCAAACCGTTTTTTTTTCTGTCTTCATTAATTCAACACTAGCTGTCCCAGGAACACGGACTCAAAGTGGTCTCAGCAAAAGGCATAGATCCTCATGAACCCCGCAACTGCGGGGGCTCATGAAGATCTATGCCTCTTGCAGATGTGTGGTGTTTACATTTTTCTGAACAGTTTAAAACAAAGCCTTTGGAACTATGACAGGCGGGTAATGGACTAATGGTTATTTAAAATTACGTGCAACTTGACCCCAGGTCTTCATGACTTCTAACTGGCGATAGAATATTGAATCTAGATCAACACAAAAAAATGTGTGTAAACTGCAAAGAATTGCCCACCAAAGAAAGAAACACGCTTAGAAATGGAAAGCACAAAGTCTTAACAAAGTAATCACCAAAGAAAGAAACACGCTTAGAAATGGAAAGCACAAAGTCTTAACAAAGTAATCAGGAAAGCGGGCGGGGTGATTGGTAGAGCACAGATACCTTGGACACACTGTACAACAGACGGATTGCGAACAAACTGGCTGACATTCTTGATGACAAAACATATCCACTTAGACATGAATTTGACAGCAGACATATCGAACGAAGCAGCAAACTTCGAGTACCCAAAAGTAGTACATCACGTTATACCAACTCTTTTGTCCCTCAGGCTGTTACCCTTTTCAATAGTAATATCAGTATATAGTGTCTGTCAACATTCTTTCGTTGTTTAGTACTAGCCCATTCAGTAGTTCATTGCAAAATTGCTGACACCAGAAGCACAAGGGGTATAAACCATAAGTATTTCTGATGCCAACAGTGTTACAAAGGTAACAGTACGTCTGTTACAGTTCATCTTTTTAACTGAGAGTTATACGTTATTTAATTAATTGCATGAGTGAATGATGATGCCATGTGTTGTACGGGCAGACAGTGAATTTCCTCATGAGGGATTAATAAAGTATTATTGTATTGTATTGTACAACACAAGTTGTCTTCATACGACACTACGTCACACGACCAATCCCTTTAGCGCAAACTGTACCACATGACCGAGCTATAAAAACCCTTGTAGCGACTAATGGCGTAGACCTCTTTCTGACGCGTCTTGGATGCCAGTTTTGTTCTATAAAAGATCACCAAAATGTTCTAAAGTACAACGTTACTTAGTGTTGTTCGAAACAACAGGCACACTGCTGGAGACGGCAACGTCACGAACAGATTTTAAATTACGTCATAAGTCTATTATTTTTAAATAAATATTCCTTTGACGTCAGTCATTTTTGGGCGTGATCCAGGTCGGAAGATTTCTTCTTGATTTCTTTTACGAAATTAGCGGAGGAATGAAAACAAATTCGTTATTGGTAGCAGGGGCTTGCTGCACGGACCCTTGTAGGCCTTCGGGAGGTCGGGAGGTAAAATGGTTCTATTGACCTCGCTTAGGCTTACAAGAGTCCTGTAGCAAACCCCTGCTAACAATAACTTATATTTACACTGAGCGTGTTTCGCTCTTTGTTAGGTATACCTTGAAACTCTTAACCGCTCCCATATGCATTGGTTTCCTGAAGCCTGTCAGCTCAGCGCCAAATTGGGCCCCCATCCATTAAAAGGACATAGGTAAAAATTGATTTTCGCAAGAGGCATAGTAATACAGCTCCTACTGTAGTGCGCAGTTGCTAAATGGGTTACTTCGGCGACGAATACAGAACCTGCACTGTGTATTGGTGATTTTAAGAAAGCAAGTTTATTTTTGTACAAAGCGAAACTTTCATTGTGTTACAATGAAAATCTCGCTTTTTCTCAAAAATGGACTTCTTCCTGAATGAATAAATTAATCAATCAATCAAGCAAGCAATGAGTTGCTGACTGACTGGCTGACTAACTGACTGAGTGGCTGGCTGGCAGACTGACTGGCTGGCTGGCTGACTGACTGACTGAATAACTGGCTGACTGACTGGTTGACTGACTGGTTGAGTGCCTGAGTGGCTGGCTGGCTGGCTGACTGAATAATTGGCTGACTGACTGACTGGCCGACTGACTGGCTGTCTGGCTGACTGACTGATCGCGTCAGTGAATGAATGGGTGAGTGAATGAATAGATCAATGAAAAAACGAACAAACGTATGAACGAACAGCCGACTGATCGACCATCCGAAAGACTGAAAGAATGTTATGTAAGGAATCTTCACAAAAACACAACTCTTTAAACTTGAAACTTAATAGTCTAAACTATAAACGCATTACAAAAGTTTTCCTATAAAAGTCTGACATATCAATTTAACAATATTTGTTGCTATGCTTGTATAAAAAATATCTTCTACTGCTTCCTGCTGCCGAATGACTGACTCACTGAATGCATGAATGAATGAATCAAGCTGTCAAATGAATGATCAGTGAATGAATTCATGCAATCCTGTGCAACTGGTGATATTTTCATACAGGAAATTCCCATCCGCCACCACCCCTCCTCGCCACTTCCCCCTCCCACCTGCCCAACTCCGCCTCCCATGCACGCGAGAAAGAGGCAAAGATCCTGAAGGACCCCCTTATACATGCAGAGGTCCATGAGGCTCTGTGTCTCTATTCTTGCAACAGACCGGTGGCATATGTTGCAATAATGATCGGAAACTATTCTGTACCAGGAAATAATGGAGAGGTTACGTTTCCGCGGAACGACTCTCAAAACCGAACGAGAGCGGATAACCAGCTTGTACCATAAGAACACTCCAAAAATCTCCAAGAGGCATAGACCCTCATGAGCTCTCCGGGCTCATGAGGATCTATGCCTCATGGAGATGTTGACTTTGCTTTTTTAAAGTTTGGCGTAAACGCAACTTCTGTAATGTCTAACACAGTGTGACCATTTTAAGTATGCTTACATCACAGGGTGAGGAAACCAACACCAGTTAGCTCCATTGGCACCGGCACCGAGCCTCGGAATAGACTCGCAGCTGCTTTCAGAGGACCTATAACTTTTAAAGGGGCAAGCCAGACCCTTTTTAAGGCTTCAGTTTGCAAAAAGGTTTTACTGGGCTTCAGTATACATACCCACTTAGACAGTGACCTCCACCAAATGCTTTCTTTCGTCCGTTCAAAGCGAAAAGAGGCCCACCGGATTCTTCTGACGGATACATAAAATGATTGCTTCTGATAGGCGATGGTACTGACGTCATAACTATTCTATACGACCTTAGGTCATCTGCATAATTATAACCAATCAGAGACAAGATGGCGGATGAACCAGCGAAGAATAAACAAAGTATCATCGCCGGACTCGCGCCGACAATGACAGACTCGGAATTGAAGAGAAGAAAGCGGAAGAGAGACAAAATACCCCTAAGTAGAATTGACATCGGACAAGGGAATATGGAGCTTGGCTTGACCGCCCATCCGGAATTTGTCGCTTTCCTGCTCTGTAAATCAGTAAGTAATCTACGGTCTTTGTCGATCTTCCTATAGTTCCGCGAGCGCTAGTCATTTTCACAATTCATGATCTTCCGTAGAATTTATCTCTTACTGATTTCGCAAGATTTTAAACCCGTTTTATCATATAGTTACGAGCTAGTTATCAGAATTTATGCTGCAAGGATCTGAAAACTACGGTGTGTGTCAAAGTCATTTGCACATAGCTGGGCGTGACACGTTTTTGTCCGTCTGTGCGGGCTCTCATTCACTCGATTCAGAGGTAGTGTTTCTGCAGCGATAGTGCATTTGTCCTTTTCAATGATGCTTTCAGTTACGTAGACTTCGTTTGATGTGTGAGATGTGAAAATGACTGCAGTGCAGAAAGTGGGTATAAATACCAATGTTCTGTTTCAATGATGGAAGACTGTGCGTGTTGCCGAGGGGTAAAGGATTAAAGGTCAAACTAGGCACCGTGGGTCAAAGGGTTGCCGGCCGAGAACATCACTACACCTGTACACTGACACGTGTGTACACCACACCGATGACCTCGTGACCTTGCAGTATTACGATATACTAAAAGTCGGCCGGGTTCTGTCTTGTGACGTAGGCTCATTAATATGCATATTAATTCAAAACGAAGACGATGCAGACGATAAATCCGCGACTCGGGTACAAAACAATACACCCTCCAAACGATCAATTTGGCATTGTAGTTACACCATAAAGCTCTAAGATAATACACAAAGGGCCCATACACATACTGTCAGCAGTATCTGTTGCAGACAGTTTTCTGAGTGTGTTGAGATGCTCGATCCTGGGGAATATAACTTTAATGTTTCCTTGTCCTGTGCTTATCTTGTTCCGTGTCTTCATTAGCGATCAATAGAACACAACGTGTTGCCTGTTCGAACATTCAGTTCATTACCCAATGGCTATGATTAGCATCGGTTTTGTGTGCCTTTTTTTCCTCATCCCTTGCGTGCCTCTGAGACTGAATAGATGGCACAGCCACAGGCTGAGGATACATAAATGCCTCTTCGCGATGTGTACCGAGGTAGAGTATTTCTTTCTTCTGGTCACTGTAAAAGAAAATGTCTTGTTTTACAGTGACTAAAGGAAATAATACATGTAATGGATATTGAGGGGGTTTCCCCTAAAATCATGATTCGTGATTTTCGGTTTGTCGGTTCTTGTGATATGTGATTGAATTTTTTTTCATCGTCGTGATCCGGAAAAGAAAGGTCGTCGTGAAACGTGTAAGCCCGAAATAGATTTTCGTGATCCGTGAAAACGCCCTGGTTAGCTCGTGAAAGGTGCAAGTCTGTTGCCAGAATGTAAATTTGAGTCAGAAATCTGCACCCACCCCTCCACCCCCTCCCGTCGTTTGATTTTCCGGTCAGTTGGGGATTGCGCCGGCAGCAAGAGCCTCCCCCCCCCCTCCGCCCCCCGTCTGCCTCCCCCCCCCCCCTCCTCTACGCCCCCCCCCCCCCACCCCCTAATCACCCCGGGTGTCGTGGTTTTCGGCCAGTGAAAGAGGTTCTAACAGTTGGAACTTATCTCTTCGTCGTCTCTTTCCATCGTGCAACGTGAATGCTATTGTTTTGCGATTCGTGAGTCGCAAATCCCCCATGCCCTCCCCCCTCCCCTTCCCTCCCCCCCCCCCCCTCCCACACTGCCACACATCACGAAAACGCATTTTCCGATCCCAGGCTCTCTAACCCATAATTATCATACTTAGGCTAAAACTGAGCTTCGAATTTGCACACTGCCATTATAGAACTTACAGATAAAGATATAGACCAATGGCTTTAGTTCAAGGGTGGTGCCAGAATAGCTTGAACTAGTTTTAGTCACACTTATTTCACACACTGGTGTATTCAGAATGATCCTCTTGCAGCTGAGGAATCGGATACATCAACATGTCGACCCTCTCACTGTCGAGAAAACGCACACACACCACTTGACTGCAAGAGGCATAGATCCTCATGAGCCCCCGCAGTGTGTGGGGGCGCATGAGGATCTATGTCTCTTACTGATACCGCTTTGCACCCACGTTCCTTCGACTCATCCTGGGGCCCATTGAAGTTGAATTAATTAACTAAGAGTCTTCGTCAATTGGCAGTGCTGCGCCCACCCTAGTCAATCATATGTACTCATAGTGACATCCAGTAGGATTAGCCAGGCATACTGGGTCAGTGATGCAACGTTTACGGCTTTCTGGTCATACGGGCCTAGCGAGCGAAGCGCGCTAACACGCCTGACAGTCTCCGCGCGCTCTGCGACATCTCACTCATACATACACCGAAGGGGAGAAAGATACGTCACGTCTGAAAATCAGAAGAGGCGATGGCACTGTGATTCGATGACAGTTTTCTACCTTCAAAGCAAACTATCCGCTTAAAACCCTGCTATGAACAAACCCAGTACTATAAAGATTTATCTATGCAATGATGTGCTTTACTAAGAGTGTCTAAAGAAATGATTTTTTTGCATATATCTAGGTAGGTCTGGCCCCTTAAAGTTGCTGGAAGGGTGATGTGATTATCTTGTTTCTTTTATTAGTTATTTATGTGTATTTTTGCACCTGTGTTTTAGTGCATCCTTAAACCCAAAGCGCTAACGGGCTAAGTCTGCCACCGTGCTGTGATACTGAGAGAGGAGGCTGACTGTGTCACTCCGCCTTGTGGGTTACGACGCCGGACGTGGGTGCTGTTGCGCGTGTATCGGCACGCCCCGTGTTTAGTCAGGTCTGGTCGTCCCATGTAGTTATTCCTAATTTAATTGAAGTTTTGTATAATTATAGTGTTATAACGAACGTTGATCTATTTCGTCTCCTCGTAGTATCAATATTGTGAGAGGAGCGTTGTCAGTGACATTTTGAGATATTGTATTTAAAGCAGCCTGTGTTACACGGCGGAAGCGAGAGAGCCGAGCTGAGTTGAGCTCAACGGTTGTGCTTCCGGCGTAAAGGTCTAGTGACTTTTGACTTTTTAAGTTTTATTAACTTTCGGCTGTTTTGTATTTGGGGACGTTAGTTCCATTATATAGTCGATTTAGTTAAAGGAACCTTGTGCTGTGAATGTGTAGTTTGTGAAAGCTTTAGTTGAGTCGAACTTGTCGTTCGTGATCCCGCTGGGGAGATTCAGTAGCTTACGGATTATGTTCATTTTTTCTCGATCTTTATTTGTGTGTTAAAAAGCATATTTGGTTGATCGTATATTTGATATTGTGCTAATTGAGATACTGTTAGGGACCCATGTGCTGTAAGGGACTATCCGCGGAAGCAAAGGCGTAGGTCTGTTGACGTTAGCGCTTGACGCTTATGCTTCCGGCGGGATCCAGTGGCTGTTGATTTAAGCTTTTCAGTTTGAGTTTTCGTTTGTATTATTAAGGATAGTCGTTATTATATATTAGTTTAATTAAATCTGTTTTTTTTAATTAGAGATATTTGGTTATATATTAGTTTCCTCGACCTTTTGTATTTTAGGGACATTTAGTTTATTATATAGTTTGTTAGTATTTATTTTGTGTTGTGTAACGGATATTCGGGGCGGGGAATTTGGACGTGTGTGAATGTGATGTGTGAATGCGTGGTTAGGATTGCGTGAGAATAGTTGTTTATTGTTAGGGTTTTATGTAATAAATGTCGTCGTCATTGTTCCTCTGGTGTTTGTGTTAGGTTTGTGTTAGTGTGGGTTGGGTGTATCTCGAGTGGGTGCATCATCGCGCGCCCGAAGCGGGGTCGTGACACATTGTTTGCTCTACAAAGCAGCGAATCTCAACAAAATCAGCGATTAGCGGCTCAGACCGGCACAGCCGAGAAACAGGCTAAAGCGAAGCAGTCGTCTGCTTTGCTTTTTTGGTGACCGGATTCATATTGTGGAGGGTTCTTTAAAACATAAACGTGGAGTATTCGTATACTATAATTCAAACAGTTTGAGAATGGCAGTCGCGAGGTCTGTCTAGAAATGATAGTATGCGAACATTCCACTTGAGTCTTCTATGCTATAATCAACCTTAAAGGGACTTCCATGTCGTCAAAATGTACCTCATTACAAAATATGTAATGCTGAACATGTTATGTTTACTTTGCACCTGATATTGTTTATTGATATTGTAATAAAGGTTTTCGACATAAATTTATGAACGTATTCTGTTTAGAGGAGAAGAAAAAACCTGCGTTTTTACTTCCTGGTTACCATGAATAGGTCAAATTCTCCCATGACCGTTATTTTCAAGTTTTTAGTTTATAATTATGCCTGTACATTTACATACTTAGTTTCCGGCAGGTTTAAAAAATAGCTATGTCTGTGCCGACGCCAATGCCTTAACCGCTTATAAATAAAGCGTCATTGATTCATTCATTAATCCCCAGTAGTTGCTCGTCTAAACTAGAATTGATTAGAAGACCGCAGGTGCTCGTTCTTTTCAGTACCAGATCCCTCATGTGTGGAACTCAACACCTCCCGTCAGTCCCCTACACTCTCAGTTATTAAAACCAACCTGAAAACAATTTAAATTAGCATCTGAGGGTTAATTTTCTTTGCTCCCATCATGTGATTTTGGAAGGCATAACTGTTAACAAAATGTGTGTGTTGTGTGAATGACTGTGGTATGTATGCCTGAATCTGTTCTTCAGGGGGGCAGGGGGGGGGGGGGAGGGGGATCATAAATAAAATAAATAACTCGGCGCAGTTTCGTAGGCGCTTTATCCCAATGGAAAATCGGAAAAATGCGCCGCCGCGAACTGAACCCAACAAGCACGCTCACGTGAATCGGCGCGCATTCACTCGCACACTGTACGCACACACAGAACATACGCGTGGTGCTCAGGGCAAGCTCAAGCGAGCTACTGAGGTTTTTGGAAATTTAAATCCTTTGTATTTAAATGTCAATTAGTGGGCTGAAACTGATGCCAAAGTTGTCGGGGAGGAAGAGCCGGAGTACCCGGAGAAAAAAAAAAAAAAAAAAAACCCGACGGCCCGCTCGAATGAGTGACACTTACTAGACGAGAAAAATCCGACGCCGAAACCGGGTTTCGAACCTCGCACCTCTAGCATTGGTGACAGGTTCTTTACGGCTGCGCCACGGCCGACCGCCTCGCTTGCTGATCAGTTGCCTCGAGGGGGGAGGGGGAGGGGGGTTCCAACTTGTTTGTTTGGGACTTTCAACCTGACACAAAAGACCTCCCGACGCTAGACCTTGCTTAAAATGGCCAAAAGAAATCAAACAACGTGGGAGAAAGGGTGGAGGGGGAGGGAGGGGGGGGGGGGTCGGAGGGTCGGGAGGGGGGGGGGGCGGATGGGGAATAGGCGCCGTGTGTGTCAGGACTCTCACCAGTCGCCGTTCAAACAACGGGGGCAAGGAGGTGGGTGGGAGGTGGGGGGGGGGGGGGTGGGGATGGGGGCTTTATGATCGTGTGTCCGCGGCGGGGAAGGGCGCCGCTATAGAAAAGCACTGTATTATTATTCGCCTATTCAGAAAACACTTGGAAAAAAACTGTGTACTAAGGGTCAACAGCGAGCATAAAAACTAGCACCCTTCGCTGCCGAGAAAAAAAAAAGTGAACACGGCCCAACTGCAAGAGACATAGATCCTCATGAGGCCCCCGCGACTGCGGGGGCTCATGAGGATCTATGTCTCTTGCTGAAACCACTTTGTATCCATTGTTCATGGGACGGTTGGAGCTCTCTGGCGGTGACTGAATTTGCGCGTAGATTTCACGCGTGCAATGTACGTACAGTGGCAAAGAAGGGGAAAGCTTCGACAGCGAGCCGGCATTGTGGGAGGTATTTACGTCTCCCACATCAGTGTCGCCAGGAAATATGAGGGGAATCCCCTCCGAATCCCACGGCGTACACAGTAAATGTAAGTAAGGCTAACAAACCGTGCCACAGCGACTTCTTGGCCTGTTCTTCCCATCTAAACGCAAGAGTGCATAACAGTGGTCCCAGTGATCCCATTCCGCGGCGCACTGAAGCGGCACAGATTATCATGCCATTTGCATGTGGCATACAGATTTACATGACCCCCCCCCCCCCCCCATGCCATCTGCAAGCGGCCGCAGGGACTCTCATGAGAATATATGCCGCTTGTTTAACCCTTTTCATCCTGATACACTACTACTTGAAATAAATTTGACTGGGATAGTTCAAGGGTGCTGACAGAACAAGCTATTCTGGCACCACCCATGAACTAAAATGGTTTATCTATCTCCTAATCTGTAATGTAGCCTTCATAGGACAATAAGCAGCATTAAAGAAAGTCAGCCTTAGGATGTAATGGGTTAAAGCGATCCGGCTGCTCCATGGCAGGCTTTGATTGCCAAAATTCGCGGCCGACACAATTGTTATCAATGTTGTCTTGAGTCAAGTCAGCTAAGACATTTTTTTTTTTTTTACCCTTCTCAGTTTTCGCCAAAACAAATTGTGTGCAAGAGCAGAAAAGTCTTTCATTAGTTATGACATTCAGACCTCATAACTCAATTCAGTTGGCCATTTTGTTACTGCAAGGCACACTACAAATATGTATCAACCCTCTACTGCCTGTAGTAGGTCGCTTTGCGTTAGACAGATCGGTTCAACCTGTGTCTCACTGGACGTGATCATCTGGTTTCAACGTAGGGGAAGGAGAGTTCGAGGGGGGGGGGGATGGAGGGGGTAGGGGAGGGAGGGCCCAACGCAGAATCTTTGTGTAGGTTTGACCCAGGACTCCCTGCGTGAAGCGCCAAAACCTTAACCGCTACCGTTGCCACAGTACGTACATTGTTGCCAAACTCAAGCTGTGGGGGAGGAAGAGCCAACAACCAGAAGCCCCAAAAAAGTTCAAGAACTGAAGCACGAATACGCATCGGTCTCAGCAAAAGGCATATATCCTCATGAGCCCCCGCAGTCGCGGGGGCTCATGAGGATCTATGCCTCTTGCAACTGGATCTGTGTTCACTTTTTTTTAGTCTCGGTTGTGAAACTGGTTAAACCGTTGTAATGTGTACTCCCCCGACCCTTTCGTAGCTTGCAATAAAACGGGTATTGGGACCAACAAAAAAAAAAAAAAAAAGACCTTTCTGAGTCCGCCCAGCCTAACAGGGAAAGTACCCGGTGCTCTTTCCAGTAACCGTTGACTAATGGATCGGAGCCCTGAACACCTCGGCCACAGTCATTCACTGCGGACAGGCATTCAACATAATTTACAGAGGCATTGAGCTTTGGCACAGCGGCGTTCTATACGCGATAAACCCCATCACTGCCGAGTTCCAAGTGCAAGAGGCATAGATCGTCATGAGCCCCCGCGACTGCGGGGGCTCATGACGATCTACGCTACTTGCTGAGACCAGTTTGTATCCATAGTTTCTTGACTGAAGGAAGATTACAGACGCCAAAATTGTATGTACAGTGTACGTGCGGTGGCAAGGAAGGGGTTAAATCTCTTGTATACATGCACCCTCTAGCGCTGCCGCTTTACATTCAACGGTGACTGCAAATAATAATAATAATAATAATAATAATAATAATAATAATACCGTTATTATATAGGCACACTAGGGGACGCCTGATCAGAGAAGCTTGTACACGCGGCCGCTTGCCTTCACGGTAATTTTGAATGCCGCTATCAACTTTAAATCTGAAGCGATGTCACTTTATATAAAGTTTTCGCCAAAAGAATTTGCAAGCCACATTTGAGTGCTATGAGCCGAAATGAGATTAGCAGGCTGTAGTACATGGCCCTGGGCCCAGTTGCACGAGTGGGCTTAGTCCTACGCCATCCACTAAGCAAGGTGCTCCGCTTTTAGCGCGGAGCACCTTGTTTAGTGACTGGCGCATGACTAAACTCACTCATGCAACTGGCACCTGGCCTCAAAAGCATGAGCACGCCACTAAGCAAGGTACTATAGCGTAGCACCTCGCTAAGTGGCTTGCGCAGAATTCAAGCTCACTCATGCAATCGACCCCTGCAACACGCAAAAAAGTGACTCACACAATGATGACTGTGTCCTCAATGCAGGAAAACATCCTGAGTAGTAGTAGTTTCGATATTTAATTTAAATTAACTCATTCGCGGCCAGCCGCATCCCGATGCGCGGCATAAGCCGCGCATCCGGACGCGGCTGGCCGCGAATGAGTTAGCAGGGTCATAAATGTTATTTTTGCCAGGGTGTGAAAGTCCACCAAATTACTCACCCATTTTACCACAAACAGCCCTCGACCTTTATCTCTGCCATGAACTCCCTGATCGGATCCGAGAGGCGACAAGAACCGTAGGCAAAGCGTAATAAAGTTACCGTTTCCACAAGCACGAATCCGATACGAATACGATCCGAACCCGATGCGATGATGCAATTTTCCTTCAAAAAATGCGTCATTTTCGTTCGAAGCCGGATACGAATTCGTTTATCGCATCGGACGTATGGGAACACACAAACATGAAAAGGCCTTGAACGATTTGTTTTCTGTTTCGGACCCGCTTTGGATTTGGATCGGGTTTGTATGGGATTCGTGTTTATTTATACCCATTACTCGTAGCATAATATCGCGTCTCTCTCTGACAAGCTAGACCTGCAAAAATGCAATGTATGGTTTCATTGGTTTTATTCTTCACCCCTTAAATGCCGGTTAACGCAGATTGCTTTTCTGAAATCTTTTTATTATTTATTAAAGCAAATCTTTTCTCATCCTAACTATCAGTGTTCATGCAGTTAGTCATTTTCTGTTCTTCTGTGTAATTTGTACACGCGGCTTTGGTTTTGTCACTTTTTGTGTATTATTTTTCATGTTCATATGTACGACGCCTAGAGCATCTTACCATGTATAGGCGCCTTATAAATCCTCTTTATTATTATTATTATTATTATTATTATTATTAACTCCAATGAGTCCAAGCCGTTCAAGTAATATGGGTACAAATTAGTATCAGCAAGAGGCATAGATCCTCATGAGTCCCCGCGACTGCGGGGACTCATGAGGATCTGTGTCTCTTGCAATTGGAAAACGTTCTGTTTTTCTCGGCAGTAAGGGGCTTTAATTCTTGACAAAGTGTCGCCCTGATCTGTTGTTATCGGCGATGCCGGACTTGCAGCGAAAGCCTTGGCATTCACCGTGCAGTCAAAATACACACACAAAATGGGACGAAGCCAATGTTTGCGCAGAATAACACAACAGATCTAGCGGACCTTCTTTTAAAACTTGCATCCTAGAACGATTGTTAACCCTTTTCGTCCTGAAATAAAATTGACTGTGATAGTTCAAGGGTGGTGCCAGAATAGTTTGGCGCCTCAGGCGCCAAGCTATTCTGGCACCACCCTTGAACTAAAATGGTTGATCCATCTCCTAATCTGTAATGTAGCCTTGATAGGACAAATAAGCGAATTTTTAAAAAATAGCCTCAGGATGTAATAAGCAAATTAAAAAAAAATTCAGTCTCAAAAGGTAATGGGTTAAGAGCAATCGCGGATAAACAGGCATCATATAATTTCGTTTTATACAAAAAGAAAACAAGATGGGATGAACCATAACCCACAAAGTCCCTTCTATATGAGAGCTGTCCTCGCTGTCAATGGTCTCTAACTTTTGTCCTTGACCTGATTCTGATGTTGAATTATCTCCTATCAATGGTTCAGTCAGTTCTATAAGGGGCGCAGGACATACGCGTCATTGATTTGTCAAACGTCATTTATCATGACGTAAGTCTTAGTTTTTACGTAATTTTATATTTTACGTGATATGAGATTCACTTTCGCTTCATAGACTTGAGAAAACGGTGACAAAACTAGAACTTCACGGTACAATTTCAGTCTTGCTATAATTTGCGTGAAAGCAGGTTGACTTTACCTAGCTACATGATATACTAAGTACACGGGTCACCTGCATGCTCTTCTGAAAACGCGTCGATGTGTGTGCGTGTTAGTGCGTGCGTGCGCGCTCGCGCGCTCCAAACATCTCCAAGAGGCATAGATCCTCATGCGCCTGGAAGGCGCATGAGGATCTATTCCTCCTGGAGATGCGCGCATGTATGAGAGAGAGAGAGAGAGAGAGAGAGAGAGAGAGAGAGAGAGAGAGAGAGAGAGAGAGAGAGAGAGAGAATGACGTCATGTTTAGAGTATTATGTCATTGTCTGCGTGGTGACGGAGTTGCCTCTTTTACGTCACCGCCACTGTCTGACTTTCTCTAGAAGTAAAGTTTTTTTTTAGTATTTTTTTTTTCTGAAAATAATTAATTTACTAAAGAAGTTCAGAAAAGAAACAAAGCTGGCTAACGAACTCATCCAATGTCTTTCTCCAACTGAACTAGCTATATGCAAAAGTCTAAGTAAATATGACAAAAATTACGGACTCTAATCCGGGTCAACCGACTTACTATAAACGGTTGTTTATGTCTTTAATGAGACATTCAATTACAATATGCTCGGAGGCTTTCTTAGCCACCCACTTAAAAAAGTATTTAGCCAAGTTTCAAACTTGTGTGTACAGAAATATCGGAGATTCTCTTGTTTACATACATACGCACACCCATACACACACAGATACATATACATACATACATATACACATACACACACACACATATACATACATGCATACATACATTACGCATAGTACGGAGCTTCGCGCCAAATGTACGTGCAGCAGCGAGGCCTTAGCGTAACTAGACATGACGTAATTTTTATCTTGTGACTTCAATTGTTAGAGGTTTAGCCTGCCCGCCTTTGACACCATGGACATGCCATTAAATTCGCCCCACCGCGTCCTAAAAAGTCCCTTCGATAAATAGAAGGGACTTAAACAAAGAGAAATCAAATAACGCTAAATAAAAGAAACAAATACTAACTTCCGGCGCTTATCTCTCTGTGTGTGTGTGTGTGTGTGTGTGTGTGTGAGTGTGTGAGAGTATGTGTCAGTGTAGGTGCGTGCCTACGTAAGTGTGCGTGCGTGTGGGTAATGATGTGTGAGCGCGTGTGTGTGTACTATGTGCGTTTGCATGTGTGTGTGTGTGTGTGTACGTGCGTCTGTGTTTGTGTGCGCGTGTGTGTGGCTGGGTTTGCCCGTTTGCTGTCTATGTATGTGTGTGCATGTGTAATTATATGCGTGTGTGTGTGCGTGCGCGCGTGTGTACGTGCCTGTGTGTGTGTGTGTGTGTGTGGTGCATGTGCGTACGTGCGTGTGTGTGTGTTTGTGTGTGCATGCTTGTGTGTGTGCGTGCGTGTGTGTATGTATGTTTTTTCCGTACGTGTGTGTGTGTGCGTGCGTGTGTGTGTGTGTCCGGATACGCTCGTTCGCTGCAGTATGTGCCTCATTTTCTAAATCCGGGTTTGCATGTTGACTGAAGAAAACACGTCTACTTACTTTAAAACAGCCCTTTTGGTAAATCCAGCTGAATGAAAGGTTAAAATCATGTTGTCACAGCACATATTGCGTATTTCAGTCAGTAGTTCCAGGTTTACCACATAATCCTTGATCCTGACCTTGGCTAACTATTTCTAAATGAAGATACATCCTGGATCGGCGAAACAAGATCTTCGTATCACGTTTGTTTCAGCAGTGTTGCGCCCTATGGTGTCCTTCATTCTTTACCGTGTATTCAATATCACGCACAGGCAGGGAATGGCGAAAAGGGATTTGAAATTAAATTTATCTTAGGTTCCGTCTGGCTACACAAAAATATCACTAAAGTGAATCTTATGAAATCAGACTACCGAACCTAAGGTACGGAAGCCAGACGAAACCTAAGGTAAATTTTGTTTCTAACCACTCTTGAATTTTATTTTATGTCACACGAAAATGTCACTATATGTCTTCTGGAAACCAGACCGCGAAACGTAAGTTTCGCAAGCCAGACGAAATCTAAGTAAATTCTATTTTAAACTACTCTTCAATTTCATTATGTGAGTCACACGAAAAATGTCACTATATAAGTGCGTCAATCTTATGGAAATGAGACCACGAAACCTAAGGTACGGAAACCAGACGAAACCTACGGTAAGTTCGATTTCTAACCACTCTTCAATTTCATTCTGTGAGTCACACGAAAAATGTCACTATAGTGTGTCAATCTTAGGGAAATGAGACCGCGAAACCTAAGGTACGGAAGCCAGACGAAACCTAAGGTAAATTCAATTTTTAGCCACACTTCAATTTCATTCTGTGAGTCACACGAACATGTTATAGTGTGTTATACAGTTGTTAATCTTATAGAAATCAGACCGCGAAACCTAAGATACAGAAGCCAGAGAAAACCTAAGGTAAATTCAATTTTTAGCCACACTTGAATTTCATTATGTGAGTCACACGAACATGCTATAGTGTGTTAATCTTATGGAACGGAACTTAAGGTACGGAAGCCAGATGCCGAAACCTGAGGTAAATTCAGTTTCTACCCACTTTTGGATTTCAGTCTATGAGTCACACGAAAATGTCATTACAGTGTGTCAATCTCAGTTATGGAAATCAGACCTCCGGGCTCATGAGGATCTGTCTCTTGGGGATGTCTGTAGTGTTTTCTATGCTTATGGTCCAAACTTATTATGCGCTTTGATTTCGCTCTCGTTCTTTGTGGGAGTTGTTCGTCGCAAACGAAACCTCACTAACATCAGAAGAATGATCTAGGGACTTGTAATTTCAGATCACTGTTAAGTCGGCCATGTCAAAGCCGCACGACAAAACCCTTAACACTGATAAAATCAATCTGAAGTCCCTTTCAAGTTGCGCCCTCTGTTTGTGTAGGCATGCATTTAAACACAATCACAAGTCCATTACTGTATAGTAAAACACTTCCCAGTGCGCAAAGGCCATCGGGCCGACGTCGGCCCGACGGCCTTTAACGCATTGCGTTATGAGTATGACACAATCAAGACACGTGGGTTATTAACCTGTAATATAAAACCTAACCCCCAAATCACTACTATCATGACTCTGATACCAATCAGTTAAATATTACGAAGATGAAAATCGTCATTACTGACGCCCTGATCCGAATCAACATACGTAACACACGTACAGTTTATACGTACATCTGCATTAGTCTTAGTAGTTGTTGTTGTTGTCGTCGTCGTTTGTAAGGTCACAGTAGGGGACCGGATGACTGTGTGAATAATGCCGTCCTTTCCAGTCCTCGCTGAGGGCCACTACTGAGTCTTTAGTGATATCACAGTCCTCAGCAGACGACTGTTTATGGCAGGAACACTGACACATGTCAGTGTAAAGCTGTTCGGTAAAGCTTTACCTCTGAATGTCAACACCTGTTGAGGTTTCAACGCCATGTTAAAACCAACGCTGGCGTTGACACATGAAACGAACAAACTGTCAGGCTAACAAATCAGTAAAACATCATCTCGTGCATCGAACCAATCTCACTGAGTTGCAAGAGGCATAGGTTCTCATGAGCCCCTGCCGCCTAGCAAGCAGGGGCTCATGAGAATCTATGCCTCTTCAGTGCTGACTCGATCGGCACCAGTTGTTTCATTGAATCGACGGCCCTGATTAGCAAGCCTACTTTTTTTTTTTTTAAACTGAAAAGCTTAAAAAGAATCCACTATACACACAACACATAATGAGTAGATAGACTGCCCTGAGCTATTTCACTGCAGAGTTATTTCACTGCTGACACAATACACTGAGACAGTTGCGGTGACTTGTCGCCTGACGAAATTTCGTGTCGAGTCTAGGCGGAGGACAATGCACACTGGTTATCTCCGACAATTCACTATTAGCGGTATCGAATCGAGGGAGACAACAACCAGAGTGAGGTTACTGCTGTGAGCGGGAGCACCAATTGATCCTGAGAAACACAACTCTGACCTATACATGATGAATTCAAGGCCGGGAGTAATGTGTTGCTATGCGGCCTTTTCATCGGTGTAATTAACTTACATCACACAGTGGACAAACGCTTCAAATCTGTAAACTGCCTTATGCAAGTTACATTATAGTACCTTAGTACAGATTAGGATATAGACCAATGGCTTTAGCACTACCCTTGAACTATTTTAGTCAAACTTATTTCGCACACTGGTGTATTCCGAATGATAAGGGTTAATGTTCACACAAAACCGCCCCCATACAGCAGACGATCGACTGATGGCGGACTGCTACCCTTTTCCTGAGAAAATATGAACCCTAAAGCCGCGGGCTAGCAGCGAACAGACAGCAGTACTAACGTGTGTATACTCATTTTCCTACACCCGAAGCCATTCTTGACTATATTAGACACACAGATTTGACCTGCCGTTTGTAGTCCCCGATCACTTTTTGTGCCAGTGGGACATTAAAAGGAAGATAGTCAGTCAGACCTGCCGTCAGTTTGGTGCATAGATCCTCATCACTGTGCACAAAACAGTCCTTACTGGACCGGCAAGACTGAGGCAAATATCCTCACGAGCCCCCCACGACGTTTTAAATCGACTGAATAACAACCACTGAAACGCCCCAAACAAACCTAGTGAAGGGAGCCAGTGAGAAAAGTACAACCGGCCGAACTGAGCAGAAAGTGGCATAGCTTAGCAGTCCTCACGATCCCCCGCAGATGTCTTCCTGGCTGAGGAAGTAGAGGCAATTAGCAGACCAGCAAGAGGCATAGATCCTCACGAGCCCCCGCTTTCAGCGGGGGCTCGTGAGGATCTATGCCTCTTGCACTGTGATTTGTCAGTCGGGTCCTTGGCTACTCAATACATTTAGTACAAACATTGTCACGGCTGTCGATCGCGCCAACATTTTACAACACTGGCTAAATAAAGTGTTGTAAATGTACATACCGTGCAACACTGCATACTGTAATCAGTCGATTTGATAAACCAAGTGCGCAGTGATCCGATGCCCCCCACTGACTTTGCCGGCGCCACGGAATTTAGGAAACCGGATGTACATTCGCGATAGGCTTTGTTGGCTTTCCGCCAGGGTCAGCCCAGACTGGGTTTCGCCCTTGTCGGGACAAGCCAAAGGCGCTGGTCACGCGGTTGTTATATAAAGCCGCGGCAATACATTCTTACTGTTTAGCCCGTTCCAGTGTCAGCTGACACAGATTGTGTTCCTGTATTTTTTTTTAAGTCAACACCAAACTGCCCTAGCTGTCCCAGGAACACGGATTCAAAATGGTGTCAACAAGAGGCATAGATCCGATCCAGGGCCGGACCCAGGGGGGGGGTTACCTGGGTTCCGGAACCCCCCCTCCCAACTAAAAAAAAAAAAAAAAAAAAAAAAAAAACAGTGAATTTTTTTTTTATGCAAAGGGAGTTCCAAAGTTTTTTTTTGTTTTTTTTAATTGTTTTTAAAACATTGCAGTTTTTAGTCACTTTTGATCCAAGGCACAAAGAGTTATTTATAGACAATTCAACGGAAATCCATTTCAAGGGATCCGTTTAAACGTCCAAAACGTTTTCCCGTTGAAACGACCAAGTAACCCAACCACTAACCCTATTATTAGTAAATGCAGCCATATTTTCTTGTTCTGGCCGCAAGCCTCTTCCAGCGCCTTCACCTTGATACAGCCCTAATCCCCCAAAAACGACTTTTTAGAAAGATTAATTAAGACGCTAAGTTGATAATTATGATAATTCGTTGTAACGAACATCCGTTAAAACGACCATCATTGAATCGTCCAAAAACATCGTTGAAATGGATTTCCGTTGAATCGACCAGGTACCCAAAAGAGTTGCTCTCCTTCAGTGCACGTCTTTCCGAGAAAGATCAGTGAAAAGACGACTGACGTCATTAAGGTTTGTGGGGGGAAGTTTAAATCTAGATCTATTTTCTTTGGTAACACTTCACTTTTGCTGTCTCCTCGAAAATGCCGAAACTGAAAAAAAAACAGATGCTGATGGCAGTAGGCGACTGTCATGCTGGTTTTCATCAAGCTCCATTTCAGAAGGTGGGTACATTTTTAAATCCAATTTTGTCTCATAAAAGAAATGTAGTCAGTAGAACTAGGTAAAATTCACCCATTCCGAATTCGATTCAAATGAGCACGTGGCGATGGCGCCGGTACTTCCTTCCTGTGAGTGTAGCCTACGCTGTAGGAGCTGATACTAGCTGCATATAATGAATATCATAGATATAAAACAGCCCCACTTATTAAAATACCAAAACAGGTAACAATTAAAGTAATGCATAGCCTAAAATTTATTTCACAAAGTATTATGATATATAACTTTAAAAATGTCAATTTAAAAAATAAAGATATCGGCATCAATGATCAATATTGCTTTTATATTTATAAAAAAAAATCTTTGGACGGCAAAATATCGTTTTCAATAACAAAACCAAGGGCTAAGTTATAAGGTATCGTTATCACTAGTGCAGCTTACTAGCTATGTATTGTGACGTAAATCTCTTCGGAGAGCAAAACAGAACCGTCTTGATGGCTGACTATGGAAACCATAGCCTATCTGACGCCACTTGTTGACAGCGTCGCCATCAATTGTGACGGCAACATAGCCTTTCCGGGTGCGAAACCGTCATGACGACTTCGGTTTCTGGAACGACAAGAAGCCATCATGACGGCATCCCAACCACTGCCTTTTTTACATAATAAAATGGAAAATAAAAATGTGCTGAAATTTTGCCAACTGCTGAAAATCAGCAAATTTGTTAACAGTTCCTATGCCTGTGAACAACGTGCTACAAAATAAGATTATTCACCCTTAGGCCTTTTGTTGATGAAATTTAAAATAAGCTAAGAACTAGTCAGAAAACCACTGTTTTTCTTTTTTTTATATTAAATTATTATTATAAAATTGTAGTAGACGTGTTAACACCTGCAATGCATAATCATATATAAGATGTTGAAAAGACGGTTCTATTTTATTTTACATTTTTGTTGTTGCTTTTAGGATAAAATTTCATGTTTTAATTTTTATGTTATGTCTTTGTTTTTTCTTTTTTTTTCTTTTTGTTTGTTGTTGTTGAGTAAATTGTAAAGCGCTTAGAGCTGTTTACAGGTAAGCGCTATATAAGAAAACTTTTAATAATAATAATAATAATAATAATAATAATAATAATAATAATAATAATAATAATAATAATAATAATAAAAGTTGTTTTTCTAAACGGCAGATGATGCAGTTCCTCAAAAGAGACAAAAATCAACCCAAAGTGAGACCACTGGCAGTGGAGTTCGAAACAGTGACATGGGAACAAGTAAAAGCAGTGTTGGTGAGTAATTTACTGCCCCCCCCCCCCCCGCCCCCCCCCCGCCCCCCTCTCCAAAAAAAAAATTAAATTAAATACAACCTGAAATTGATACGTGATTGAGTGTTTCAATTTAATAATTAATATTAAACAAAATGACTGGTGGGTTCCATTGGCTATCATTAGCCTGAAGAAGACTCTACGAGTCATAAAGTAGCAAAGATTTTGTCCATCATTTGGGGGGAGGGGTCTAAAAAGAAAAGCTGTTATTTCAGATCATAAATATATATCTAAGCTTGACTGAAGTGTGTAAACGAAGACATATATATGCTTTAAATGTAATTATCTTGTTGCAGGTCTCTCTCTCTCTCTCTCTCTCTCTCTCTCTCTCTCTCTCTCTCTCTCTCTCTATGATCTCTCTCTCTCTCTCTCTCTCTATGATCTCTCTCTCTCTATGATCTCTCTCTCTCTCTCTCTCTCTCTCTCTCTCTCTCTCTCTCTATATATATATATATATATATAATATATATATATATATTATATATATATATATATATATATATATATATATATATATATATATATATATATATCTATATATATCACAGTTACACACACAATCGTTTTAGTATTTCAGACTTCTCATAGACCTAACTTTTATTTGTATTTCAGACTCCTCCTCAAGCATTGATCAGCCTGCCGGGGGCCTGCTTTCTGAATCCTCTGCCATGCCAATGACCAACCAGCCTGATGTGAGCCTGCTTTCTGACTCCTCTTCAGATTTCTCCTCTCAGATCACCAGCAACAAAAATATCGATTTTGGTGAAGTCAATTTCATGAAACACACGCGAGTCGTTTCACTGTCAAACAGTGACAAGGAGCATCTTCTAAGGCAACACTGGAGACCATCACCTGGTTTTCAGTTTCCAACAACAGTGATAAACAACAAGAACCGAAAATTTCAGCATGAGTGGTTGCAAAAGTACTCCTGGCTTGTGTATTCTCCTTTCGAGGATGGGGCTTACTGCAAGTATTGCCTATTATTTGCAAAGTCTACTGAAAACCTGGGCAAGTTTGTGAAGACGCCATGCAAGAACTGGAATAAAGCCTGTGGTCAGATCAAAAAGCACTCGTTATCACAACACCACAAAGATGCAATGGCAAATGGAGAGCAGTTTTTGACAATCATGGATAAACCAGAGCAGAGCATCGCCAGTGAAATCAATCAGAAAAATGCAGAAAACATCGCTGCAAATCGACAAGTTCTGACAAGCCTCTTCAGGATTGTTGAAGTGTGTGGAAGACAGGAGTTAGCTCTGAGGGGCAACTGTGATGATGGCATTCTTCAGAGTGAGAACAGAAGCAATTTCAATGCCCTTTTGAATCTGTGCATCAATGCAGGAGATGAAACTCTCCGGAAACTTCTAGATACATGCGATAAGAAGGCCATATACATTTCAAAAAGTACACAAAACAGACTGATAGAGGTTCTTGGTGATCAGATCCGCAACAAGATTCTTGCAGAAATTATTGCAGCAAAACAGTTTACCGTGCTTGCTGACGAAGTCACAGACAGCTCAAATTGGGAACAACTTTCAATTATATTGAGATTCGTCGATGGAAGTCTGAAAGTTCGTGAAGAGTTCCTGGCCTTTGTCCAGTGCAGAGATACCACAGGTGAAACACTTTACAACAAGATTGTTGAGTGTCTGGCCTTGTGGGGGCTTGATTTCAACAATGTTAGAGGACAAGGTTATGACGGGGCCGCAAACATGGCAGGAAAGTTTAAAGGAGTGCAGGCACGTTTTCAAGCAAGGAACAACAAAGCACTGTACTTTCACTGTGCTTCCCATAGCTTGAGTCTGCATTGTAAAAGCATGCGGCTTGCCTGCAGTGAAAAACATGATGGGAGCACTGAGGGAACTGTCACTGTTTTTCTCAAACTCTCCAAAGAGACAAAGAAAACTTGAAGATACCATCGAAGCATCTCAGCCTGACACGACAAAGACAAAGCTTGTTGATCTGTGCAGAACAAGATGGGTAGAAAAACATGAAGCACTGGAGGTTTACACATCTCTCTTCCTGGTTGTTCACGACTGTTTGGGACAAATGTGTGAAGACAGTGACATTTGGGACAGTGAGACATTGACCAAGGCAACTGGCTTTCTCCACACCTTGAGCAGCAGTGTTTTCCTCGTTGCATTCGTTGTCGTCCGCAATTGTTTGCGTTACTTAAAACCCTTGACAGTGAAGCTCCAGAAAAGAACAAAAGATGTTGTCGATGCCTACAGGGAAAGAGGTCAGTAACTGCATGTCTTCTATTAGAAGAGATGTCGACACAGCGTTCGTTGCCTGGTTTGGTGAAGTCAGCAAAATGGCAAATGCTTTGACAACTGATGTTGTTGTTCCTCGTCAAGCATCCCGCCAGACACTCCGTGACAACCAACCTGCGGCCACTCCAGAAGAATATTTCAAGATTAGCATTGACATTCCTTTCTTGGAACACCTGTCAACCGAATTGAACTCGAGGTTCAAAAATGCTGACCTAGCAGTTGATGGTCTCTGTCTGGTGCCAAGCACTTTAATAGACAACCAGGATGGTTTCATGCAGGTTCCAGAAGGGGTGAAGACACTGGCAATGTTGTGGGAGTCTGACCTACCAGACAACGCTACCCTTGATGCAGAATACCAACGGTGGGTTTGCAAATGGCGAAGTGCTGCTGAGAATGCGACAGCTATCATCCCATCCAAGGCATCAGAAGCACTGAAACACTGTGACAGGGATTTTTATCCCAACCTGTTCATCATGCTAAAGAACCTTTGCATCCTGCCTGTCACTACTGCCGAGTGTGAGCGTTCAAACAGTCAGTTGCGCAACCTGAAAAACTACCTGCGCTCTACAATGGGGCAACAGAGACTCAATGCACTTGCTTTACTGAAAGTGCACAGGGATGTTGATATTGACTTCAAAGAGGCAGTGAACTGTTTTGCCAGAAGATACAATTCACAAATGGTACTAATGCCGAGGAACCTAGTGCAGCAAGACTGAAAGTGAAAGCAGGGCCCTGATGTTCATAAACTACAAGGTAAAGCTTTATACCGTTAACGATCAACGAAAAGTAGTGAATAATAATAGTATACAAAACATCTCTGTTGATAAATAAATGTGTGTGTGTGTGTGTGTGTGTGGGTGGGTGTTTTTTTTTAAGGGAGGGGCAGGTGATAATTTTTGTACCCCAGAGTTTGTCAGTTCGATTGTTCAAAAAGCTCAAAGTCCCCAGACCATCACAAATGGCTTTTTCAAGGCTCAGATTGCACCAGATTGCACCATTTTGCATCCTTGAAAAAAAAAAATTCCGGGGGGGCATGCCCCCGGACCCCCCTAGAAGGCTCGGCGCTTCGCGCCTTCGCTTTATACTGAATCTGTAACCCCCCCATCGACTTTTCCCAGGTCCGGCCCTGGATCCTCATGCGCCCCTGCAACTGCGGGGGCTCATGAGGATCTATACCTCTTGCAATCGGGTGGTGTTCACATTTTCTCGGCACTGAACGGGTTAAAGTGACATGCTCCCAGGAAGATCAGTTTCGACCGCTACTCCTAACGGGTATTCAATGTTTTCTTGCATTAACTAAGACTTTCCTACCCTTCTTTTCACAATCCCTGAATTGGCACAGGGGCGGGAACGAGAGGATTTCTGCTCCACGGCTGGGCCGTGTGCCGGGCCGGGAGCAACTCGACTGTACAAAGAAAAAAAAATAATAAAGTATGATCTTCAAGACTGAGTCACATACTGAAGAGCAAAAGAAATGCGACATTTTTTGGTGGAATTTTGGGGAAATCCTAAACTGAGTGTTTCCGATCATTCCAAAAATGTCGCATTTCTTTTGTTCCTCAGTATACAACCAAGGACGTGACAAGCGGCCCTGCTGGTCGTCTTGTCCAGCCCCCTCACCTTTCCCATCGGTATAGGCCCTCTACCGCCGGCGTAACTGTTCAAGGATACACTTCTGTAACAGATGGTTACGAAACACTACACACACGTCAGTCTAGCTATGGTTCAATTAGACACAGGACAATCCATTTCACAACACGTCGTCTTTATATCAAGTAAGATGACAATGACTCCACTCTGTTCTATTTATAAAGCTTTCAGTACGAGAAACAGATAAAAAAAAAAAAAATAGTTTGACACGCTACGGGCTGCGCAGAATAAATAAGTGCGATTGCTCGTGTGCTTTTGCTGCGTGTCCAGACTGCTGTTAAAGTTTATTAGGTGTATTGGCAAAGCATAACAAACACAAATGGTGCTGAAATATGTCTTCAAATTTACGCGAACTGCTACTTTAACCGCACTGCCCACCGATGACTTGTCTATTCCCTTCTCTCTGTATGTCAATTAATACTATATCTACCGGGTCTACATAAGAGATTAACCCTTTGCGTGTCGTTAGCGGTTTTTGTCGCGACGATTCATCTGATGTAGAATCATCGCGACAAAAACCGCTACCGACACACACAGGGTTAACCGACTACTGGACTGTTTGTGCCTAAGAGTCAAGATATGAGAGGTTACACCACCAGACACACTCACTTGCGACACCTTGCCGCAAGACCAAACAATTGAACATCCACCCTGACCACGGAGAGCACGAATTGTACAGGAATGACATAAGAGATGTGTCAGTGTTTCTGAGTGGGGCTCTATAAGGGTACGTTTGAACAGGCGGTTTTGAATAGGTCATTTTTCAAATTTTTCAGAGGGCAACGGCTAAACCATTGTTATCAGTACTACAGGAAACTTAAAATAAAATAGGTCAAAGTTCGGCGATCATCTTTTCGTTTTAGAATTGTCTTGAAATATTATGCGGTTTTTTTTTTTTTTTGTTTTGGTTTTTTTCCAATTTTAAACCATGGGCCAGGCTTTGCTCAAACGGACTATAAACAATTTGTAAACTCGTGACACTGAAAAAAGAAACTAACTTCAACAGTGCCCGGGAGTTTATTTAATTACCAATAAACGAAAATTCTCAGCGGCCGTTTTTCTTTGTTGTGAAACACACATACACACACACACACACACACACACACACACACACACACACACACACACACACACACACACACACACACACACACAGGCGCGCGCATGTCCGCACGCACGCCGCCACACACACACACACACACACACACACACACACACACACACACACACACACTCACACACACACACGCACACACGCAAACACACACACACACACACACACACACACACACACCGGCACACACACACACACACACACACACACACACACACACACACACACACACACACACACACAGAGTCTTCATTCAAAAAAAGCTAAATTCGCAAAACAGTTCAGCACACTGGTGACACATCCCACAATATTACGTGAGCGGATTAGCAGTTAGGTTTGGCGTTGATGTTATTTTCTATTTTTAGCTCAAAGACGTCATTTCACCATTATGTTAATTATATAATATGAGCATGTTTTAAAATACAACAGGTGTCATAAACGCAACTCTCCGCCATAGTTGCCGCAAACACTATTTTCTTAAGTCGAAACGTGACTTAACGGCTATTCGCCTAATTGTGAAAACTAACAAGGAAGACTAGTGTCTGCCCAGCCAACTACATTACCGTTCCCAACTGTTGCAATATATTTCATATTTTAAAAAAATAATAATAATAAACAAAACTTTATTCGGCTATGCCAAAAATCACAAGTAGGCGCCATGCATGCACGCAAGCGACAACGGAAGCAGGAAGTAACTTTAGCCAAGTACTAAACTGAACTCCCTCATTTATAACCCCCATCGCGTACTGAACTGAACTCCCTATAACCTCCTAGGGCCACAGAAGCACATATGCAAACGTAAGGATAACAAGAAACTCTCAATGCTTCGCTTCTAGTTTCTTTTCTACCCAGCCTGTGATCTATAAAAGGGGGAGGGAGGAGGGGGGGGGGGGAGGGAGGAAATAATTTATAAAAAAAAAAAAAAAGAAGTTTCCAACGGAGTCAAACTGAAGAAGACGCCAACCAAGAGAAACGTAATTAGACATTAACCCTTTGGGTTTCGGTAGCGGTTTTAGTCGCGATGATTCCTGCAGGAATCATAGCAACTGAAACCGCTACTGACACCCAAAGGGTTGCGATATCACGTCGAAATTTCACAAATTTCGAAGTTAGATTTTGTTTTTTCATCTCTAGGCTGCAGGACTGTTCACTGAGGTGACGTCCATCAATACATGATAGTTCTAGGTTGGTGCCAGAATAGCTTGGCGCCCTAGGCGCGGCCAAGCAATTCTGGCACCAACCTAAAACTACCACGAAAGATATCTCCGTAAACAACATCAGTGGTCTCTCTGTCTCCACACTGTGACGTAGGCCTCCGACGACTGTTCATTTAACATTTACGGCTCACTGTGTGTTGAATTGTTATAAACACTGGGAAAGCGAAAGACAATCAGTCAGTTGTCCTATTTACATCTGTGTTGTATTCGCTAATAAATACGTCAGCGTGTGCAGTCGTTTCAAACACGCAATTTAATGGTATGCAAGTTAGGCCCTACCAACGACCGGACTAATCACCGACAGCGAAATAAGGCAAAAATACCTAATACGTTCTACGTGGATCACATAACATCTTCAATCGGCATAGATACTCATAAGCCCCTTCCATAGACACGAGGCATGAGGATGTAGGCCTGTGCTGCTTGCAGTTTTACCCCTTCACTCACTAAAATAAAATTCAAAAAAATAAAAAAAATGTTTGCGAACTACACTAGGCACCACCCAACTGCAAGAGGCAAAGAACCATGGGCTCATGGGTTTCTTAGCCTTTTGCTGTAACGTGTGAATCTGTGTGCCTTGGTTTCAAAACAAAAAATCTATAATTTGCATTTGCTGGTAGTGAAAGGGTTGAGGGGCAGGGCGAGCGTTGTTTTCATTGGCAGGGACTCCTCCCAATCACATATGTTCCTCCAGGGCGTGACGTAACCTCGTTGGCACAGGATCCTGGCTGTACAGTTTTGTGTTGGTTGTGTGTGTGTGTGTGTGTGTGTGTGTGTGTGTGTGTGTGTGTGTGTGTGTGTGTGTGTGTGTGTGTGTGTGTGTGTGTGTGTGTGTGTTAATTTTAATTTACAACGCATGTTTTGGGGGTATGTTTTCATTCACAATAAGGTCTTTTTTTCAGAACAGTTCCTACCCCCTCCCACCCCCTCCCAGCCCCCCCCCCCCCCACACACACACACACAAAACACAACAAAGTAAGGAAAAAAAGAAAATAAACACACACACCAAGAGATTAAGCCATGATGCATAGTTGCTATACATCTGTACAGTATGTATTGGTACAGGTCGTTTGACATCGGAGCGTACAACGTTTATCGCCAATATTTCTGCAAAGAAACACTTTTCTCTACCACTCTTAGAACAAATATCATTCAGTGACAGTTGACCCATTACGGTTTACTTTTAATAAAAACGAACAATGTGTCAGGATTGCTGTACAGTTGTAATAATTCGGAATGTTTTCATGAAAAGACTGATTTTGCATCCCTAAATGTGCCCCAGATATATTAAGCTCAGTATAAGACAGATCAATTTTCACGTGAATTGGCCACGTTTTAAAACCTGAAACAGCGCAGGCATACATTAAGTCTGCATGCGGACCTCGATATTTGAAATCTGCCGGGCCTTTATTTAGGGTCTTGAAAATGGCTTGTTCTTGTCTTTTCACCAAATTTTCACGACTCGACAGCAAAATCGACAAATCATAGAAGTCTTGGCTTGACTTCGCGAACGAAGATTTTATAGGAGTTGCCCACGACGTCTGCAGGCTTGTTCGTGGCTGCGGAGGCCAATCCGTGACAGGCAGGTTCGACCACAGTGGCTGCAGGTATGGCCAGGGTTCTGAGTTGCGGCATCTCTGTTTTTCCTCCTGAGCCGCTTGTCCTTAAGGCTAGCTCTGCGAGAGTCCTCAAAGGAGACAGCTGCCTTGTAAATGGTGGAGCGCCAGGTGTCACGGTCCACAGCAAGCGATGACCACTGGTGGTGGTCGATTTGGCAGGCACTAAGTGACTTCTTGAGACAGTCTTTGTATCTCTTGTTTGGTGCCCCTCTGTCACGGTGTCCAGTAGCAAGCTCGCCGAACAGGTAGGCGATGATCCTCCATCCTGGAGACATGCCCCGCCCAGCGGAGCTGTGTCCGCAGCAGCAAAGCCTCGATGCTCACAGTTTCAGCCTGTTCAAGGACCTCGACGTTGGCGACATAGTCACTCCAGTGAATGCCCAGGATGGTGCGCAGGCAGCGCTGGTGGAAGCGTTCGAGGAGTCGTAGTTGGCTGCGGTAGAGGGCCCAGGACTCGGAACCATACAGCAGGGTGGTGAGGACCACAGCTCTGTACACGCTGATCTTGGTGCCTGTTTTCAGCTGTTGATTGTGCCACACCCGCTTGAAAAGTCGCCTGAAAGCGCTGTTCGCTTTTGCCAGCCTGTTATCCAGCTCCTTGTCCAGCTTGGCGTCCGACGTGATAATGCAGCCAAGGTAAGTAAACTGGTGCACTGACTTTAGTTCAGACTCGCCAATGGTGATGTGAGGAGGGCGATACACTGTCTTGGGTGCCGGCTGATGGAGGACCTCTGTCTTTTTCAGACTGACCTCGAGTCCAAAGAGCTGGGCAGCGTCTGCGAAGCAGGACGTGATGCGCTGCAGGGCTCTCTCTGTGTGTGCAACGAGGGCAGCATCATCAGCAAAAAGCAGCTCACGAATCAGTTGGTCTAGGGTTTTCGTGTGGGCCTGCAGTCGTCTGAGGTTGAACATGCTGCCATCGAGACGATACCTGATGTACACTGCATCGTCATCATCAAGGTCCACTGTGGCCTGCTTCAACATCATGCTAAAAAAGATGGTGAAGAGGGTCGGTGCCAGCACTCAGCCCTGTTTTACGCCGTTGAGAATATGGAATGGTTCTGAGAGGTCATTGTTGAGTCTGACCTGGCCTTGCTGGTCCTCGTGTAGCTGGACAATCATGCTGAGGAACTTTGGGGGACAGCCAAGTCGCTCCAGGATCTGCCATATGCCTTGCCTGCTCACAGTGTCGAACGCTTTTGCTAGGTCGACAAACGTTACGTACAGCCCTTTGTTCTGCTCGCGGCACTTCTCCTGAAGCTGTCTCAGCACAAAGACCATATCGGTGGTGCTCCTGTTTGCTCTGAAGCCACACTGGCCCTCTGGGAGGTGGTCTTCAGCGATGGCAGGTACCAGCCGATTCAGGAGCAGCCTTGCAAGAATTTTCCCAGCAATGGACAGCAGGGTAATTCCCTGATAGTTGGAACAGTCAGACTTCTCGCCTTTGTTCTTGTACAGGGTGATAACGACAGCATCACGGAGATCCTTTGGTAGTGTTCCTTCCTCCCAGCAGCAGAGAAAGAGGTCATGGAGCTTGTTGTGCAGTGCTTTGCCTCCATGTTTCCAGATCTCTGGCGGTATTCTATCAATGCCTGCTGCTTTGCCACTCTTGAGCTGGTGGATGGCTGTGAGGGTCTCTTCAGCGGTGGGCGGTTCGTCCAATTCAACCTTTACTGGGAGTTGTGGGATTTGTAGGACGACTGCTTCTTGAACAGTGCGCTCAGCGCTGAAGAGGCTCTGAAAGTACTCCGACCAGCGGTTCAAGATGGAGGTATTATCTGTGAGGAGTGCCTGGCCATTCGCGCTTCGCAGGGGACTTTGTACCAGGTGCCTGGGGCCATACACTGCTTTCAGTGCTTCGTAGAAGCCCCTGTAGTCACCATTGTCAGCGCAAAGCTGGGTCCTCTGTGCAAGTCTGGTCCACCACTCATTCTGGAGATCTCTCAGCTTGCGCTGGAGACTGCTGCAGACGAGGCGGAAGGCAGACTTCTTCACAGGGCAGGAAGGCTGGGCTAGGTGGGCCTGATGGGCGGCTCTTTTTTTTTTTTTTTTGCTGGGTGTTCCTGGATCTCAACATCGTTTTCGTCAAACCAGTCTTTGTTCTTCTTTCTAGCGAAACCCAAGACTTCTGCAGAGGATTTTGCAATAGCAGTTTTCAGTTGTTCCCAGAGTGTTTCAGGGGAGGAGTCTGCTGGGTCCGCTGTGTCTTTGAGCCTGCGCTGTAAATCTGTCTGAAAGGCAGCTTTCACGTCGTCACGCTGAAGGCTGGCAACATCAAGCTTTTTCTTGGGGGGCCCCCATTTCTTGGGTTTTGGCTTGACGTGGAGCCTGAGTTTGCAGCGGACAAGGCGGTGGTCAGTGTGGCACTCTGCGCTGGGCATCACTCTGGTGATGTCATAGAAGTACAGTAAAAAATATTCCATATTAGGTCAATTGGCACAAAATAATATTTGTTCTTAAAGAGGTCGAGAAAAGTGTTTCTTTGCGGAGATATTGGGGAAAAACGTTGTCCACTCCGATGTCAAACGGCCTAAATACAGACATATGTTCTTGAAAACTGTGTGGTCTTGTTAAGTGCAAGCATGTCGTCTCCTGTCAACTCAACGCTTTTACATTAATCCATTTAACTTCATTGTCGCATTTTGGAGCTTTCGCCGTACGAATATGTACCAGATGCAGGAGATGACTTGACCATGATAATTCACGGGTAGTGCCAGATCAGCTTGCCGCCATCAGGAGCCAAGCTAACCTTGCACTATCCTTAAATTGTCATGGTCAAGCTATCTCATGCATCTGGCACATATTAGTACGGTGACATACTCCTGCAGTGGTGTGTCGGGGTCACATAAATTAATACATGCATAATGACAACAGGTACTCGAAGTTAGCGGCCACACATATTTGGAAGCAATATTTATTTAAACAATGTCAAACAAATGCATACAATCGTGAAACAGTTTTTGTCACTGACAAGAGTCAAGTTTAAAAAGACGTTTTTGTGTTCTTAGACATTTTTTTTTTTTTAATAGAAATGTATTTCCCATAATATCGTAATGATTTGATCCTGTGATGTTATGAGAGCTCCTCAGCATTTGCCACTGTTGGTTTTTTTTTTTTTGGTTGTTGTTGTTGTGAATGCGTTCCTATTCCAGTCTGTTATGAGTTCATGTTCTACAATGTTTTTGTTTGTTTTTTCTTCTTCTGTAAACCGCAATATATTGGATGCGTCTTCCTCTCAGTTGCAGTCATGCTCTTTTGTTTGTGCATATTCCTGTTTCGGTGGGTTATGGGACATTGTTTCTGTTCTGTTGTGGGTGCGTGTGTACTGCGATGGGTGCATCTTCCTCTAAGTTTGATGTTTGTTCTTCTATGGACGCATGCTGCTCGTCTGTTGCGGGTGCATGCGCGTGTTCTTCTATGGGTACACGTTCCTGTGTTATGGTTGCATGTCCGTGTACTCCTGCGGATGCGTGCACTTGTTCTGCTATAGGTTCATGATTATCCTCTTCTACGGGTGTACGCTTCGCCGTTTGTGCGTTCCTCTCCCGGGTTTTCTCACTGTCTTCAATCTCTACATTTTCTTGCGGTTCACTATCATGTTCTAGCAGCGATTCTTCTTGAATCCCTATTGCTGCGTAAGAGCCACCAAAGCTGAGCTCTGCATCAGGAGAACTACGACCACCTGGCTGTCGACTGTGACCCATCGAACCAAATGCCCAAAGCCCGTCCGAATCACCTGACCCTTGCTGTGTACCAACGTCTTCTGGCCCACGACGGCCGCAGTGGGCCCGCGCACCTGCGTTTGCTGGCTTGGGCATACGGTAAGAAGGGGCAAGTTCGACCGCCCCGTGGACACTGTTGATTGTGACGTGTAATATGGGTTGAGTGTTGAAACAGTTGGTGAAAACGCCGCCAGAGATGTTCCCAATGGAAAATGAGGGCCCGGAAGCTTGAGGTGATCCAGAACTTTCCGGAAATTGTGGCGTTGCATTGGCTTCTTCCCCAAACTGAGACAGCAGGGTAGCCAGATTTTGATTTTTAAAAATCTCACGGTTTGGCACCGACTCGTCGCTCTCTTCCTGACTGTTTCGTTCAATGCTTGGCGAACATGCTTCAGCTGGTTCGGAAAACGACTGACTGAGGGAGCTTTCTGCAGCCTCAACGATGTTCTGTTGTCGCTGTTGCTGATGATTATGCTGTTGTTGTTGTTGTTGTTGCTGTTGATAAAGATGATGTAGTTTTTCATGTTCATGTTGTTGATAACGCTGCTGTTCTAATTTAGCCTCAGTTTGAGCCTGCCGGATCACACGCTGATAACTTCCACTATTTTGATGGACATGACCCTCTGGTAATACGGCCGTTTTTTCGCTTGTAGCGTGTGTTTCTTGTATAGAAAGTCTTTCACCTGCAACCTGTGTTTCGTGTGTTGCGCGGGCTTCGTGTGCAACAAGCGTTTCAGGAATAACGCGCGTTGCTGGTGGAACATGTGTTCCTCGCGTCGTTTGTGCTTCGTGTGCCGCTGGCGTTCCTGGTGTACCGCTCGTTTCCAATGCGCAAAAGGCCATCGGGCCGATGTCGGCCGCCGTTGGCCCACGCACATCCGTGCGCGGGCCAACGGCAGCCGACGTCGTCCCGATGACCTTAGCGCGCTGTGAAGATTCTTCTTTTTCGTATTCACTGTCTCCTTCTTTTTCGTCCTCTCGTACCGCAGTGTAGGCCATGCCGGATCCCTCTTCAGCCTTATCTTCCTCAGACAAGTCCCTCTGCTTAACCCCCTTTGGCTCGCAGTCACCGTTACTGTACACATTACGGGCGGCTGCGGGCAAAAGAGGGTCAACGTCCCCAGTGACTTGCTGAGTAACTTTGTCTCTTCCCTCATCTTTTGACTGCATGATGTTCTGCATGATGTCAGAGTTTTGCAAAATCTCCCGCGTTTTTCTGTGTTCATCAGTCTCACGCTCAACTTTTCCCCAAAGTTCAAGAGCGTCGTCACTTCCTTCTAACGCCGTGCACTGCTGGCAACCCTTGATCACGTCCTGCGTCAGCGTCTCTTTCTGGTCCTCGGTGACGCCACTTCCGAGAGTGAGAGCCTTCTCCAAAATGCTTTGGTGGTTTTGCATCCGTTCTGACTTGTCCCCAGCATAGTTCTTTAATAGCTGGAAACACAATGAAATGCAGACCTTCAGATGACTCTGTCTTGGACACAGACATCACCAATACGTCATTATTTGAGTGCGTGCGACGTCAAATAATGACACACTGGCTGTGTTTCTGGTGCAGGCGGCTGCGATACGTCATTGTTTGACGCATTGAAAAACTGCGTGTGACTTCAATTTAATTATAAAGTGTCGTAGTTGTCTGTGTCCTAGATTGCGTGTTACGTCACACTGTGACTAATTGCAGCTGCCAACTTAGAGCCCCCAGTACAAAATGAATAGCACACATACAACGGGACTCAAAACGATTGCTTAACTCATTCTACCCCAGACACACCACAGGAAGATGAGGATCGACCATGATAGTTCAAGGGTGATGCCAGAATAGCTTGGCGCCTACGGGCGCCAAGCTATTCTGGCATCACCCTTGAACTATCATGGTCGATATGTGTCGTGCACTGCAATGCAGTCTTCAGAGGACAACGGCAAAATGTAAGAATTTCGGTGTCGGGGTAGAATGAGTTAACAGTTTCCAGGATGGAACGTAATTAGAAGAAGGTCAAAATTGCCTAAAGCATTGGATTAAAAACGGGATTCTAACCCTTTGCGTGTCGGTAGCGTATTAGTCGCGATGATTCCAACAGAAATCATCGCGACTAAAACCGCAACCGATACGCAGAGGGTTAAACTACTGTTTGCGTCAAAAGACGCGCAGCTTTTGATCTACTTTTGAGTGACGGAATCGTCCATTTCAGCACTAAAGACATGGGATCGACCTACCACAAGAGGCCAGGTCCAGGGTAATGCCTGAATAACCCCTTGACTGCTACGGACGATACTGCTCGGCGGAAAAAAAACCCGCGTAACTACGCGTCTTTTGTGCCGAACAGTTTAGTCAATGGTGGCGTTACTCATATTATATACCGTTTAGTAGACAGGACATCAGAACACCTCCCCCGCCCCCCCCCCCCCCCCACACACACACACACACCCTCCTACAAATAAAATAAATATAAAAAATAAAAAAAAATATTAAAAAAAAAAATTAAAAAAAATAATAAAATAAAAAAATACAATAAAATAAAATAAAAGCGTGGTATGATGTTTCACTTTATTTTCTGGAGTTAACACTGTAAGAAAACGTAATAAAGTATTACATCAACGCGCGCTTGGCGGGAACTAAAACAGTTGGCTTAGTACAATAGTAGTAAGCTCACATGAGATGAAAGAAAATAATAATAATAATAATAATAATAATAATAATAATAATAATAATAATAATAATAATAATAATAATTTAGTTGGTTAGATATCTGGGTTTAACGCCGAGCATGCGACTAAAGCCATCTCACGGCGGAATAATAATAACAATAATAATACAGCAAGGCATTGTACATCGAAATTATTACTTAAGATATACTGACAAGCAAAAGAAATGCGACATTTTTTAAATCATCGGAAACACTATAGTGTTTCCGGTGATTTTAAAATGTCGCATTTCTTTTTCTTCGTCAGTATACTACTCTAAAATTGAACACACGGGCAAAAAATGGAAACTAATAAAACAAAACAAAAAAAAGTAGAGAAAGATGTTGGTGACGATAAAAAGAAAGAAAAATTAGTACCTCAAGAGTCCATGCAAGTATGTCTCCAGTCCAAGGATTTGTGACTCTCCAACCGTCCATTTGTAGCAAGTGCTCTATTGCTGACGTCAAAACCAGCAAGGTCACGTCACCTAGAGTATCTTTCTTAGACTGGCATATCTCACAGGTCTGACGTAATAACTCTCGGACTTTTGTGACGTCAAAGCACTTTGACGTAATGAAAATATGTGCTCGAAACAGCGCAACTTTAGCGCGCACGTCATGGTGTGGAGTGATGTCACTGTACACACGGTCTGCCATCACTAGGTGTCGCTCAGCCCGCTCGAAGTCTCCGCTGAAAAACAATAGTTGGTCACACACACATGCACACGCACGAACACAAATGTACACAAAAATTTGTAAACACAATCGTGATCATTAACCCATTCACCCCTGACGCACTACAGCAGGAGATGGGTCGACCATGATAATTCAAGGGTAGTGCCAGATTAGCTTGGCGCCGACAGGCGCCAAGCTAATCTGGCACTGCCCTTGAATTATCATGGTCGATCCATCTCCTGCAGCTGGTGCATAGTCATTAGATGACGCCTCCAACATTTGGAAAATACGGCCGTCGGGCTGAATGAGTTAATAACGAGTGTCAGTTTTTCATCAATGTAAAACTTAACCCTTTACGTGTCGGTATCTGTTTTTTGCCACGATGACTGATTCCTGTAGACAAAAACCGCTACAGACATGCTCAGGGTTAAACGCACTAATCTGTTGCTAGCCAGTTCCCATGTACAAAATCGGATACCGTAAATAAACAAATTAATTCCATGGAATGAACAATGTGCTTTGATGACCACCCGCCGTGAGATGGCCTTAGTTGCCTGCTCGGCGTTAAACCCAAATAACTAACTAACTAACTTTGATAACCACTGAACAACAAGACACATAACATGTGCATTTATACTCGTTGGTACATGCAATGCAGTCTGAATTTACCTTTGCATGCACACCTGGGCCAGGTGCTGTTGTGTGAGCCCTGTACTGAAATGTTTGGTGTTGCCCATTATGGAGGCTGCCTCTTCCAGGTGTTTCAGAGCCCGGACTGCGGATTAGAATGCAAGTACACTGTATAAAAACAAATCTTTGCCTGTAAAATGCTCACAGGCATTGAAGTAGTGTGTAACGTCTTCATGTAAAAAATAAGGCTGTATCTGCCCTAGGAGAACAATAGATGTCAAGTCTATTCGTGTGTTACGTGGTAGTCGTTGTCGTAGTATGATGCAATCACACCAGACGCATTCACGTAGGGTTCTTGTAAAGAAACTTCACTCAGCTGCAACTCGTCACACGTGGCACAAGGTTGTAGACTACACTGGAGTAACAGGTCCAACAGTACTTTATTCTCACGATGCAGTCTCAGCACAATGCATCCACAAATGCACCAACACTGTCGCCTCTACAATGCATCAACACTTTTGACACACTGCGTCTCTCATACAATGTACACATATTTCCTAACATTTTACAGATTCCTAGAACAATCCAGCAAATTCATTCAATATCAACAATCAGAAAAGAAAACGTAACCAAAACGCATTAATATGCATGAGAAAGAACACTCTAGATCTGCCTACAACTTTCTACAAACTTCGACTAATTTCGGAGAACTCCAGATTTCCGTAATTGTTGCTAACTGTAGAGAAACATATTTACTTTGACGTCATATCTGAGGTCATTAGAAAGATCGCGACCCTGCTCGAAACTTCCAGTCTAATGTAGGACAAACTTTACAAAATTCTAGCGAAAATACACGTCACAACAAAAATCGATCGCAATTCTCCGTGCAAAAGAAAATGAAACCTACTAAAAAGGTACGTAATTCTTGTCCAAAATAACAAATGAATATCGGATCTTTCCTATGATCAACACACACATGCTCTCAAAAGAATAACACAACCACAAACGTAACATTGTGTGAAAGCGAAGTTTTCATTGTCTTAAATCATCGCGACTAAAACCGCTGCCGACGAGCAAAGCGTTAAAACGAAAGTCTCGCTTTTCAAAACACTGACTTGACTTCTTTTGTCTAGCCAGGTCAGATAGTTCAGTGCAGTGATGGGATTATTAGGTGCTGCATTTGTCCTGCTTGTACCGACATAGTGTTGTGTCCACGGACAGTGATGGGGTTGATAAACATATAGTAATAATAATACTAATAATAATAATGGTAATGACAACAACAATAATAATAACAATGATGATGATGATAATAATAATACATGATAATATTATTATAATCACATACGTGTACACACTTGTGCAGCAAGCAAGAAGATAAGAATTTCAATTTTTAAGATCTGTATGCATTTGTGAATTTACAGACACGATGCATGATTCTATGAAAAGATTATTACCGTGGTTTCCCCGCTTGCAGTACTGCATGCCGATGTTATTGAGAGGAGGAACCAAGTCACGGGAGTTGGACTTCATGTAGCGACGCCTTTCGGCCAGGGAGCTTAGGTAATAGTTCAGCGCTTGCTCTTGGCTCTCACCACCTTGAAATTCATACACGCACGCACGCACGCACGCACGCACGCACGCACACATAATGTGCTTCCATCAGTCACCAGAAAACAAAGGCTTGAAGGCTAAGCCTGCAAGCCTATGTTTTCTGGTGACTGATGGAAACACACTGTGAAGGCTTAGCCTTCATGCCTACGTTTTCTGGTAACTGATGCAAACTAAAAATTCACTCGTCCGACCGACCTAGTGTTATCAAGCTTATCCTGAATTTATTTCACCGGGAAGAAAAAAGAAAGAAAAAACCCGCAGCGGTAAGGAGCAGGCATGACTCGTGTCAAACGTGCAGACACTGCAAGGAACATCACTCATGACGAGTTATTTGCTCTTGGCTCTCACCGACGTCTGCATGCTACAAATATAAAAAATTTAAAAAAATAAAATAAAATTATTTAAATAAAATAAAAATAACAGTAACAATATAATGAGGTACTTAATTTTTGAAAACCGGAATCGGGTTTGTATTTAATTATTGTATTTTTAAAAAAAATTAATTAATTAATTAATTACAATTTGTGTTTGTGTGTCTGGGGAGGGGGGGGGGATTGTTGTAAGACATATTAGGCACATTAACAGGTGATTTTACGCTCTATTAATCCTTTACTGCCTGGAGTAGGTCGCTCTAAACTGCGTGTTAAACTCACTTCGTTCAAAACAGAGCCCCAGGCTGTTGAGCAAGACTGGTTTATGCGGGTGATGTTTGTAAGGCTGAGCGGAGTCACACAGCTCCAGTGTCTCGAGTATCAGCTCCTTGGCAATGCTTACCTGGCCTGCAGACAGCCAAAGTTCAAAGGTCAAGCTTGGGATGATGATGATGATGATAAAGTATTACATCAACGCTCGCTTGGCGGGCACACTCTAAAACAGTTGGCTTAGCAGCAAGATCACATGAGATGAGAGAACATGATACTACTACTACTACTACTGATAATAATAATATATATAGCAAGTACATCGAAATTATTACATAAGATATACTGACGAGCAAAGTGTTTCCGCCGATGGTTCCAAAAATATCGTATTTCTTTTGCTCGTCAGTATACTAAAAACACGAAAAAGAAAGTAAAACGACAAATACAACTTAATATACAACATACGAATAAGAAGACAGTAAGCAGACAGTAAGGAAAATATTAAAAAGGAAAATACAGGTGAATGGACCAAGAGTAGACAGAAAACCCAACCCTTTGTGACAGGGTGACCCTGGGAACCAAAAGTAGCTTATCCCATCCAAGTCCCCCAGGTGAGGGGGAGGGGCGGGGGGGGGGGAGGAGGAGGAAGGAGAACGCGTACCTTTAAAGATGTAAGGCAGGGACAACAAAGAGCGAATCTGGATCAGCTGGAAGTTCACCCTCTCGTCATCAGCGTCCACCAGTCTACACGCCTCCAGCGCCTCCTTCAGGTATCTGTGGCGAGAGGGAACACACGAATTAATGATACATGCAGCGATGATGATGACGTTCGTCCATCGACGATGACAAGACCATGACATCAACTGGGAGTTTGTGATCGGTGTGTCCAGAGTTGGCTGATGAGGCCAACACGCGCACGGAAGACCTACTGACCTACATGTGGGTGGGTCTAGTGGTGGAGATGCGGTCTGCTCGGGGCTTTTCGTGCCGCACGCTTCCTTACCAGTAAACAAAGGTTCTCGGGTCCACGACGGCCGCAGTGGGCCCGCGCACAGCTGTATCTTCCGGCCAACGTCTGCAGCAGTAGGCCCGCGCACAGCTGTATCTTCCGGCCCACGTCTGCATCAGTAGGCCCGCGCACAGCTGTGCGCGGGCGTACTGCGGCAGACGTGGGCGGGAAGACGTTTTGATACTGGGGTTTCAGCGTCGGCGGATCGTTGGGCTTCGGTCGCCATGGCCCCAGAGGGGATTTGGCTCCGCCAGGACAAGGCGGGTCGGAGTCCAAGGTTTTCAAGGACTCAACCGCAAAATAATGATGATAGTGTTCATTGATGCTTTCAGGGAGTCCTCGGGGCGCTTCTTCTGGCCTCCCACCGAGCTATTGCCCTTACAGAGTTTGCTGTGCAAAACAACTCTTTGGTGTATGGCGCAATACGCAAAGGTCCTCGGGCCCACGACAGCTGTCGTGGGCCCGAAGACGGTTTGCTACTTGGGGGGGGGGCAAGGGAGGGGAGGGAGGGGGAGATAGTGACCTACTAACATTCCGACACTACAATGGTTACTGCATAATTGTGTAGATGTCATTTAATTTGTTTATCATTTCACAATCCTCCCACTACGCTGCTCCCCCTTCCATGCCTCCCCTCCCCTCCCCCTCCCCCCCCCCCCCCCCAGCATTTTTTTTCTAAACAAAAGACAGGACAAAGAAAAAAAAAAAAAAAAAAAAAACCCGAAAACGAACATTAAAAATAAACGCGCGCATAATTCTCTTGGAATGGTGTAGAATATACACGTATTATAGTATACGAAAACAAACCTAACGGTATTCAGCACACACACACACACACACACACACACACACACACACACACACACACACACACACACGAGCCCGCCCCAACCACCCCCCCCCTCCCTCCCCCCCCCCCCCCTCCCACCCCCCCCCACCTCCTCCCCCCCCCCCCAAGCTACACCGACGAGCAAAAGAATGCGACGTTTTAAAAATGTCGCATTTGTTTTGCTTGTCAGTATCATATATGGTGTTTGTTTCTACATACCTTTCGGACTCTTCGAACTTGCTCTGCCTGAAGTAGGCGGACCCTATGTAGCAGAGAAGTCGTGGCAAGTTCAGGGACTTCTTGTCCGCTTCGCGAAGTCTGGGCAGGGCTCGCTTAAAGCAGTCCATAGCCTCGCCCCATTCCGTCATCGCTGCAAAGATAAATTATAACCCCCTTCACTAAGAAAACGTAAACACGATCCATCTGCAAAAGACATAGATCCTCATGAGCCCCCGCATTCGCGGGGGCTCATGAGGATCTATGTCTCTTGTTGGGACCAATTGGCATCCACGTTCCTTGGACGGTTATTGCTTTCGGGTCGAACACAGATTTCTGAAACAAATTATGCGTCCAGTGGAAGTGAAGGGCTTAAACTCTAACGGGGTGGGGGGGGGGGGGGGGGGCGAAGTTTAGCTTTCAACAGTGCATGTCAGTACCTGCGCTCTGCGTCAGAGCCGAGCCAATCAGACCCTGCAGCGCCGCTTGGTCACGTGACGTCCCGAACCGCACCGAGACGACCGCCATTTTGCGAAAGAATTCTGTCGCCTCCTCGGGAAAGCATCTCACCAGTAGCTTCTCAGCCTCGAGCGCCACCTGTGGAACCAACTGTTTTAGCTTTTTTTTTCTTTACCCCTATAACCCTGACATACTTAAGAGTGGAGAGATGGGTCGACCGTGATAGTCAAGATAGTGCCAGATTAGCCGTCAGGATGTTTACAGCAAAGCAACAAGACGTCCGCTAATATATATAACAGACGATGCTTGAAAATCAGAATAAGATCAACACAGCACGTGTCTTGACGAAAATAGTGGATTAAAAGCCCGGACAAAAATTCGACTGATCTCGCATGTTTGTCCAGGCTTTCAACCCATTGTTCTCGTCGAAACACTCGTGATGTTGACGCAATTCGTCTATTATCTTCTTCTCAGAGGTCATTTTTCTTTTGTGTCAGTTTTGAGAAAATTTTGTGTCGTTGCTGATCCGAAGCATGTGTTTTCTTTTTTGTTGGTTATTTCCTAACATTTCTATAGGCGTAGTTCCAAAACTTGACGTAGGTAAAAACTGCACGTGTTTCGATGAAAACAGTGGATACAAAGCCAGGAGAAACACGCTTTTTGTTGGTTATTTCCTAACATTTCTAAAGGCGTAGTTCAAAAACTTGACGTAGGTAAAAACTGCACGTGTTTCGATGAAAACAGTGGATACAAAGCCAGGAGAACACGCTTTTTGTTGGTTATTTCCTAACATTTCTATAGGCGTAGTTCAAAAACTTGACGTCGGTAAAAACTGCACGTGTTTCGATGAAAACAGTGGATACAAAGCCAGGAGAACACGCTTTTTGTTGGTTATTTCCTAACATTTCTATAGGCGTAGTTCAAAAACTTGACGTAGGTAAAAACTGCACGTGTTTCGCCATGAAAACAGTGGATACAAAGCCAGGAGAACACGCTTTTTGTTGGTTATTTCCTAACATTTCTATAGGCGTAGTTCAAAAACTTGACGTAGGTAAAAACTGCACGTGTTTCGATGAAAACAGTGGATACAAAGCCAGGAGAACACGCTTTTTGTTGGTTATTTCCTAACATTTCTATAGGCGTAGTTCCAAAACTTGTCGTAAGTAAAAACTGCACGTTTCCGACGGCGATGAAAACAGTGGATAGAAAGGCAGGAGAAACACCCTTTTTGTTGGTTATTTCCTAACATTTCTATAGGCGTAGTTCCAAAACTTGACGTCGGTAAAAACTGCACGTGTTTCGATGAAAACAGTGGATACAAAGCCAGGAGAAACACGCTTTTTGTTGGTTATTTCCTAACATTTCTAAAGGCGTAGTTCAAAAACTTGACGTAGGTAAAAACTGCACGTGTTTCGATGAAAACAGTGGATACAAAGCCAGGAGAACACACTTTTTGTTGGTTATTTCCTAACATTTCTAAAGGCGTAGTTCCAAAACTTGTCGTAAGTAAAAACTGCACGTGTTTCCGACGGCGATGAAAACAGTGGATAGAAAGGCAGGAGAAACACCCTTTTTGTTGGTTATTTCCTAACATTTCTATAGGCGTAGTTCCAAAACTTGACGTCGGTAAAAACTGCACGTGTTTCGATGAAAACAGTGGATAGAAAGCCAGGAGAAACACGCTTTTTGTTGGTTATTTCCTAACATTTCTAAAGGCGTAGTTCAAAAACTTGACGTAGGTAAAAACTGCACGTGTTTCGATGAAAACAGTGGATACAAAGCCAGGAGAACACGCTTTTTGTTGGTTATTTCCTAACATTTCTATAGGCGTAGTTCAAAAACTTGACGTCGGTAAAAACTGCACGTGTTTCGATGAAAACAGTGGATACAAAGCCAGGAGAACACGCTTTTTGTTGGTTATTTCCTAACATTTCTATAGGCGTAGTTCCAAAACTTGACGTAGGTAAAAAAACTGCACGTGTTTCGCCATGAAAACAGTGGATATAAAGCCAGGAGAAACATGCGATATCGCATGTTTGTCCTGGCTTTTAATGTACTGTTTTCGTGAAAAGACCCGCATTAAACAAACAAACAAAAAAAAAAAAAAAAAAAAAAAAACAAACTACTACTTCCGATTTACGGAAAACATCTATTACACACGCTTGAGTCACTCACTACTCTGGTGGTGTGGCTTTTTAGTTAACCGCCTTGTTCATGGAGCCGTCGGGGACCGTACCGGCAGCATAGAACGAGGCGGTTAACCCCTTTACTGATTCTGACGATACGGTTCGGAACCCGTAGGCGGCGTCTTTTCCTACGGGCGGTATCGTCAGCAGCAAGCAACGAAAAGTATACTGACGAGCAAAACAAATGCGACCTTTTTGGAATCATCGGAAACACGCAAGTGTTTTCGATGATTCCAAAAATGTCGCATTTCTTTTGCTCGTCAGCATATTATTTCACATATATTTTGCTCGTCGGTATATTATTCTTTTGACCATCAGTAGAGTATTTCACATATATTTTGCTCGTTGGCATATTATTCTTTCGACCATCAGTAGATTATTTCACATATTATTTGCTTGTCAGTATATTATTCTTTTGTCCGTCAGTAGATTATTTCAGATATTATTTGCTCGTCAGTGTATTATTATTTTGCCCGTCAGCAGATTATTTTCACATATTATTTGCTCGTCAGCATATTATTTTTTTTGCCCGTCAGTAGATTATTTCACATATTATTTTTCTGGTCAGTATATTATTTTTTTGCCCGTCAGTATATTATTTCACATATTATTTGCTCGTCAGCATATTACTTTTTGCCCGTCAGTAGATTATTTCACATATTATTTTTCTGGTCAGCATATTATTTTTTTGCCCGTCAGAATATTATTTTACATATTATTTGCTCGTCAGCATATTATTTTTTTGCCCGTCAGTAGATTATTTCACATATTATTTTTCTGTCAGCATATTATTTTTTTTTGCCCGTCAGTATATTATTTCACATATTATTTGCCCGTCAGTATATTATTTTTACCTTGAGGTATGCGGGATAGACGTTGTCCGTGCAGTGTATGGCTTGTCGGAGCACGTGCTGCAGTACCGGCCAGTCACCATGGAGATAGCCGTGGACCGTGTCCTGCTCAGCCAAGTACAGCTCGCGCTCCGCAGTGGTCAGCACGCGACCCACAAAGGTCACCACGCGCAGACGAGCCTGCCAGGGTTAACAGATCCCATATCTTCTATATTAACCCCTTGACTGCCTATAATAAGTGAACACGATCCAAATGCAAAAGGTATAGATCCTGTTGAGCCCCCGCGACTGCGGGGGCTCACCAGGATCTATACCTCTTGTCGAGAACAGTTCCTTGGACGGTTGTGAGTTTTTGGTCGTTGAATGAAAAAGATTTCAAAAACATCATATATATCCAGTAGCAGGGAATGGGTTAATTTTCTTAGTATGTCTTACAGTAATGCTGAAGAAAATTGTGAAGTTTGGATGTCGTAAAACGAAAGACTTTTCTGCTCTTCTTCTTCTTTGTAAGCAGGAGAGTTCTTTCCGTTACGCTCAAAGGGCAGTGGCAAAACTTCAGTATGCGTGCATAATCTGGTAATAACATGGATTGTGAAAAGAAGTATCAGTCATACCGGCGAACATTTAGCAATCAAAGCCCGCCATGGGGCAGATCACTTTAATTATGTTTTATTTTAGCAAATTTTCGGTTCAAAAGGGGGAATACGTCTAATGTGGATGGGCACGTTTTTACTGACTCACATAATAAAAATGAAAAATTCCAAGACGAATACAGCAAATAGGCGCGCAAGAAAAGTTCACCTTAAAGAAAAACACGAGGGCCGTGCGAGGGCATACTGCGGCCGACGTCGGCCCCAGGGTCTTTTGCTTGCTCGATCTAGCGTACTCTAGACTGGCTCCCCGCTCAAGATCGTTTCTGGGAAGTATTACCGGCTGAATATAAATTCTCACCTGATCATCAGTCTCCACGTGACCCATGTTTCTCACGTGATGCAGGATGAAGGGTTCCACCTGCAGACGCCGGGATTCAGTGCCGGCACTGGGATCGGAGGTTGGTTCCAGCACCACAGTCGATTCCTCACATAGGCTTCTGATGACAACCTTGGCCGAGCCATCCTCCACCCCCAGCGCCACGCGCAGGGCCTTCACCGAAAACGCGCCGTCCAGCAATTGGACCAGCTTGGTCACGTGACTCCTTACCTCGGAACTGAGGACGGAGAAGAAGCCTTCCGCTTCCGGTTCAAGATCTTTCATCAGCATTCCAGGGTTTTCTTGGAGTTGCTGTGATGAGAAAGAATATAAACTTTTTTTTCAGGTTATTATTTGTGCAGTATAGTGACTCGGTGTTACACTGCCAATAAACCTACCATTATTACCCGACGGTGGTGTCGGCATAGCTTGGCGCCAAAACTATGCTGCTCCACCACCCAAAACGCCCCTAACCTGAATGTGATCAAATTTTGCAGTTAACTCTTTGGTTGTCGGTAGCGCTTTTTTTTCGCGACGATTTCTTCAGAATGAGCTACCGATAGCCGAAGGCCTAACACAGTCAGCCTTGGTGTCGAAATTTAACCATTTCGGAGCTGTCCTCATTAGATTGCACATCAATTTCAGCGGACAGATCGACTATCATAGTTCAAAGGCGCTGCCAAAATTAGCGTAGCGTCAATAGCTCGATCAGAAATGTTCATAGAAACTCCACTCCAAACCCTACAAAGTCGACAAGACAAATGCACAATACCAGCAACAACTGTCCACTAAAAAAAAAAAAAACGACGTGAAATATCAGAAAACCCTGTCTTGAGTGACCACCATATTGCAGGATATAAAATGGTCTTAAAAGACAGGTGCTCTCTCTCGTGAGAAGTCTTGAAGGGCAAAGTGTCACCCTTCATTACAGACCAGCATCAGGCGGCTACAATCACCTAAATGATAGCCTTTAAACCGTTCAACTCCGACACGCCACGGCAAGACATGGATCGAGCGTGATAGTTCAAGGGTTGTGCCAGAATAGCTTGGCGCCTATGGGCGCCAAGCTATTCTGGCACAACCCCTTGAACTATCACGCTCGATCTGTTTCCAAAAGTGTAATACAGCCTTCAGGGGGCGACTTCAAAATTTGCGGATTTTGGTCCTGGAGCAGAATGTGTTAGTCGGTTCAGCGTCAGCTGACACAGACCGTGTTTCTGAAGTCATAGTTCATTCAAGAGTAAAAACCCTAGATGTTCCAGAGACAAGGATTCAAAGTGGTATCAGCAAGAGGCATAGATCCTCATGAGACCCCGCAACTGCGGGGGCTCATGAGAATCTATACCTCTTGCAGTCGGGTGACGTTCACATGTTCTCAGGTCATCTTTTATAAGGGTGGTCGCCCAAATTCTGTTGCAAATATAGGCACACTGTATGCAAATGTAAGAAAACAATATAAATTTTACGTACAATGTACACATCGATAAAATGAGGTGGGGGGGGGGGAGGGGGGGGAGGAATAATCACCTGTTTTAGTTCCTCCGCTGTGAGCGCCATTGCGGGATCTCCGCCGACTAGCTGAGCCATCTGGATTACTAGGGGAGGTAATCCATGACAGCATTTCAAAACATCAACGAAGTCCGACAGTTTTACATCGGGAGCTTCCTGACTCAGCAGCAATTTCACGTCAGCATCCGTCATGGCTTTTACCTCCTTGACGCATTGCACTCGAAGTCGACGGCGTGACGTCAATAGTGTGGTGACGTCATACTTTACAAGCGCCATCAGGAAGTGAGTGAGTCGCTCTGTTTGTCTGGGGTAGAGTTTGTTAAGTTTTAACAGCAGTAGCATCACTCTAGTCTCTGCCCCTTCAACTTTCTTCCTCTCACCGCTACGAGTATCGGGTTTGACCTTTCCAACTGGCTTCCCCGTCGCGCCAAAACGTCTCCCAATAGCATCAAGAAGAGCTTCCTCAGTGAGTGTCTCATCAAATGAGAAAGCCGAACACAAAGCTTTGATGACGTCGGACCAATTCTCAGCTGCTTTACAATCGGCAATGTACACTATTGGTCGTTGTATGCCTGCAGCGGTGTTTTCATCACACACCTCTTCAGCTACCTGAAAAGCAGGATTGGCTCTTTTTAAGGAATAGACAAGCGATACCACAATACAAATTATGGCAGAAGCAGTGATATCGTAGCAGTGTTTGCATAGTCATCATCATCAACATTATCCTCGTCATTAACTCATTCGAGACGCTAAACTCGGATACGGCTCGTCTCGAACGAGTTAATCTTCAACACATCTCTGCCAGTGATCACTACTTTTGCGTCCAAAACGACTGCAATCAGACAGACTTCGCGTGGAGAAAAAAAAATGTAGGCTGGAAAAAGACAGACATGAAGAACAAACATGACTAACAAGAGATAAACACCCTCATAAGCCACCGCGACTGCGAGGACTCATGAGGGTTTATATCTCTTGCAGCTGGGCAGCGTTCGTCTTGCCTAGGCAGATAAGGGGTTAATATTATCAATCACATGACTTTTTGATTATCGCATATGAAAAATACATTAAAAAAAATCATCAAACCTACACCTCAAAATAAAATGAAATAAAATACAAAATACAAATATTTATTATTATAATGATTATAAAGATGAGGGTTATAATTAGTCTTGTTCTTATTATTTTTAAGCCTTTGACTTTAATAACCTGTGACGCCAGCCTGGCCTTGCCAACCATTGGCTGCCCGTACAGCAACAGCACGCGCTCTCCCGCTCCCAGCCTTGTTTTGATCTCCGCACGTTCTGGCAACCTTCCCACAAATGGCGTTTCCCCCATCGGATCGTACATGGTGGATGTAGCTCTAGTGTCGTTCCTGCAAATGATGTCGCATTTTTTTTTACTCGTCAGAATTCTGTGTATGTGTCGTGCCTGCAGAGGGTGTGAGAAGTTTGATGAGCACTATGTGAGATGTCGCTGGTGAACAAACATACAGTTAACCGCTTAAGAAATGTAACACGCCCGCTGACCCACTTTTTGTTGTCAGTGTACATGTATATAAATAGCTTTATAGATACTGCCGAGTAACAACAATAAACTCGACGGTATCAATTAACCCATTCAGCCCTGACGCACTACAGCAGGAGATGGGTCGACCAAGATAATTCAAGGGTAGTGCCAGATTAGCTTGGCGCCTGTCGGCGCTAAGCTAATCTAGCACTGCCCTGGAATTATTATGGTAAGATCTATCTCTTGCAACTGGTGCATAGTCATTAGATGACGCCTCCAAAATTTGGGAAATACGGACGTCGGGCTGAATGAGTTAAGTAATCCACTTTTTTTGCTCTTATATGGGAAGCTTATATACTTACGAGCAAAACAAATGCAACATCTTCCAAATCGTCGGAAACACTTATGTGGTAGGGTGGGTGGGTGATGCGGGGGGTGGGGGGGGGGGGAGGGTGGGAGCGAGGGGAGGGGGGAGGTGAGAGAGGGAGGGCAGCGTACCTGACATGTTTCTTTTCTCCAATCAATCAAACAACGCGGGGTTGGTGGGGTGAGGGGAGAAGAGGGGTGGGGGGGGGGGGGGTGAAGATCGACAGTTCAGCCTTATAAAAATCAAACCTAATAATCAAAATCTAACAATACGTTTTTCTACAAAAACAGTTTCTTCTCCAAATAACAATACAAATATATAACGTACAGTTTTTACTGCAAATATGTAGTTTCTCTCCCCCGCCCCCCACCCCCACTCCACCACCACCAACAACAACAACAACAAATCAATAACGATTCTCCCAAAAACTTTTGGGGGATACTCCCCTCCCTCCCCCGTACTTTTTCATTGGAGGACCAGCCCCCAGTTGCAGACCAGTAACTGCCAGCCAACTGTCCCTTCGCGGCATTGCAGCCAGATTTTTGCGTGAGGCTAAAAATAGCTCAAAACAAGAAACCCTTTGGAACTATGCCTGGATGTTTGAAAATTACGTGCAACTTGACCCAGGGTTCCCCCTACAACCAAGCACTTTCTACCCCCTCTCTCTCTTGTCTTCCCCCCCCCCCCCCACCCCGACCCCACCCCCCTCAGGTTTCTACGCCACAAATTGAATCCACCACTCCTTCCCCACCGCACTTTTACAAGGACAGTTTGTGAGCAGCAGTCCGACATAGAAAGCACGTCCTTGGACTCTTGATAAGAGTGCCTACATCGAAGACTGCCCAATACGCAAAAGGCCTTCGGGTCGACGTCCGCCCGATGGCCTTTTTGCGCATTGGGTTATGTCAGAGCGACTCGCGATAACACTGCGACCTTACAACAAAGACTCTACCTTTATCCGTTGTTATGTTAAATTGCACCGTGCGACCCACAGCCCTGAGGCGGTGGATCTGTGATTTTGGACCTTACGGCTACCAGCTGTAAGGTCCAATATCACATAGCAGCCCACAGCTGGTGTGCGTGCACGTTCCTGTCACAGTCAGTAAATCCTACATCTATTACCGGATAACATCATCCGGCCGTGGCAGGATATATGTAAATGAGGTAGATCTGTCACAAGCAACCGGAATAGACACTCATGAGCCCTGCACCTGCGGGGGAGCATGCGAATCTATGCCTCTTGCAGATATGGGAGGTGGGAGTATTTGCGACTCAGTTTATTTGGAAACGATCCAGAAATTTCCAATGAACAGTTAACAGTCAAGTGTACGTGTTGTGTGTGGTGGGCAGACGACTGAAAAATTAATAGACTCACGACCAAAAACAACATCATTTATTAACCCGTTCAGGGCCGAGACAATCTGAAAATCACCCAACTGCAAGAGGTATAGATTCACATGTGCCCCCGCAGTTGCGGGGGCTCATGAGGATCTATGCCTCTTGCTGACACCACTTTGAATCCATTTTCCTTGGACCTTAATGGCAAAAACGGCTACGGCATGCCTTCAGGGTTATTATCATCCCTTTCAATGCTGAGAAAAAAAAAAACAACTGAACATCACCCAACTGCAAGAGGCATACATCCTCATGAGCCCCCGCAGTTGCGGGGGCTCATGAGGATGTATGCCTCTTGCTGAAACCACTTTGTATCTGTGTTCCTTGGACGGCTGGAGATCTTTGACGTTGAATTTACAACGATTTCTAGTGAAGAGTAAATTTATGAACGATTGTATACAGTATCGAGTCAGTCCACCAATTTTAAGCCCACTGAGGCAGTCAACAGAGTACAGATCTTCATAAACAGTTGCCTTAGAAGAATTTTGAAAATCCACTGGCCAGAGAAGATCAGCAACGTCAGACTCTGGGAGAGAACAGAGCAGATAACAGCCTGGCAAAGAATGAAATTGGGCGAAGAAGATGGGGATGAATTGGTCACAGTCTGAGAAAGCCAGCTTCCAGTATCACTAGGCAGGCATTGTCATGGAACCCCCAGGGGAAGAGAAAAAGAGGCAGGCCGAGAAACACCTGGCGTCGAGACCTCCAAGCAGACGTTAAGAGACTGGGAACCACCTGGAGTAAAATCGAAGGAGAAGCACAGGACAGGAGTCGCTGGAGGTCTCTCGTCGACGGCCTATACCCGGAGAGGGGTGACAGGCGTAAGTAAGTAAGTAAGAGGCCTGTGGATATGGGCCTAGCTCGCAGTCAACGTGAGCGAATTTAAGTGATTAATTAAGCACGATAATGCACTAGTCGCTCTGGGGGGGGGGGGCGGGCGGTATACCGTGTTTAAAAAGCACGTTGTGTCTTTTCCTATTACTTAAGACAGTTGCAAAATCCCAAAAGAAAACACTTCCCACGACATGTGTGCGCACTTTTCCCGACGATATTCGAATTTCGAAACTTGGTGGTCTTAACCACTTTACTGCGGAGACACAGTAACTCTTATCATCTCACACACCTTCGATGCCACTCATGGTTTGCGTTTGTCTCCTTCTTAACCCATTCCGTGGGTGCAGACAGTGTTTCTGAAATCATTGTAAATTCAACGTCAAATAGTCCCAGCCGTCCGGCAAGGAACACAGATACAAAGTGGTTTCAGCAAGAGGCATAGATCCTCATGAGCCCCCGCAACTGCGGGGGCTCATGAGGATCTATGTCTCTTGCATTTAAATTGTGTTCACTTTCTCTCGGCAGTGAATGGGTTAACGAGCTGACCTCTACTGAGATTTTACCTGTTGCGTCCACTTCAGAAGAGGTCTGACTGTGCGCGCCTGCCGCCCTTCCTGCTGCTCTTGGCTTTAGATGACTTGAGTAATGACTTGTGTAACCAGTCCAAAGCAAAACTTGACCTTGGCCTCGAGTCCTTCAGTTTGCAACTAAACACTGGCAGATGACATGAACAGTCAATACCACTAATGAAAAGAGTTTGACAACGTTTCGGAAAATGGACTTTTCCTGTCTAGGTGACAATATTATTTGCGGAAACCCTTTACACATGCAGTCCACACCAGAATCTTATTACTGTGTATTTTTCATCACTGGAACCTACACTGACTTCCTTTCAAGACCAACTTTTTTGAGACCTTGTGTAACGGATTGCCGAAACGCGGCACGAGGGTTTCAGTGACTCTGGGGACAGAGCGCATTCAACCAGTTGATAGTTGGGCCTTGTTACTCACTGAATCATGACAAAGTAAAAGCATTGGTCTCGACCCTAGCCAAAGAACACGCAACAAAATCCACCGGTGTTTTCCCGTGTACGTTTTGTGAGCGACATAAGGGGAACAACCCGGCTGTTTATACCCAGGGACGGATCGGAAAGGGTTTGTTCCAGGGGTTTCGGAGCCACCCCCCCCTTCCCCCCCCTTCCCCCCCCAATGCCCCCCCTCCTCCCCATCTAATTTGTTTTCAAATGATATAAAAAGTCCCTTTTTGGGGTGTTTCATTTTTCAGCCATTGGAAGGAGGTCTAGTATCGGGGAAGCCTTTGGTGTCAGGTTGAGGGTCCCACACAAAACGTCGCCCCCCCCCCCCCCCCCCCCCGAGCTAAATGCACCATTCAAAGTGGCGCCAAGCTAATCTGGCACTACCCTTTAATTATCATGGTTGACCCATCTCCCGCATCTAGTACATAATCGTTAGGTCACACCTCCAAAATTAGAGATAAAGTTATGGGCTTAAAATGGGTTAACCCATTCAGCCCTGACGCACTACAGCAGGAGATGGGTCGACCATGGTCGATCCATCTCCTGCAACAGGTGCATAGTCGTTAGATGACGCCTCCAAAATTTGGGAAATACCTGCGCCGGGCTGAATGAGTTAACACCTTCGCGAGAAATGCTATCGGACATCTTTGTCACTACTGCAGCGATTCGCTTCGCACGTCATTGCTGTCGTCTGTTCTCCGTTTATTTGAATGTATGGACAAAATTTCCGATAGTACGAACACACTAAGAAGTATTTCATTACTGGGTAGACATAAAGAGCTTGTTAGCCGATTTAACCGACACGGCCGCATTTCCCAAATTTTGGAAGTGTCACCTGACGACTGTGTACTAGTTGCATGAGACGGATCGACCATGATATTTCAAGGGTAATGCCAGATCAGCTTGGCGCCGTCAGGCGCCAAGCTGATCTGGCACTACCCTTGAATTATTATGGTCGAGCCATCTCATGCTGTAGGGCGTTGGGGCTAAATGGGTTAATGTAACAGGACGAGAAAATCATGTTTTACGTTTGCGTTGTGACAAATGCAGGTCATTTATCCGGATCGTTCCCTCTTGGCCAGCAAGGGGTTGGGACTGGAAAGTATACTAAGCAGACTCATGTACGTTGATTTGCTCGTCGCAGTCGTTCATTGTAGCCTATCAGTGCAAGGGTCAATGAAGGAAAAACTTTATGGAGTGGGTACACTGTCATTTGTGATAGTAGGCATAGTGAGTGCTTGTGTGTGTGTGTGTGTGTGTGTGTGTTTGCATGTGTCGCAGTATAATTGTCACACAACTCATTCGAGGCGCGGTGGCAAATACGCAACACGCCTTGAATTTCTTTCTTAACCCTTTGGGTGTCGTTAGCGTTTTTAGTCGCGATGACTCCGACAGGAATCATTACGACAAAAACCGCTACTGACATCCAACGGGTTAATAGTATATATATATATATATATATATATATATATATATATATATATATATATATATATATATATATATATATATATATATATATATATATATATATATATATATATTTTTTTTTATTTCTCTCGCTCTTTCTCTCTCTCTCTCTCTCTCTCTCTCTCTCTCTCTCTCTCTCTCTATATATATATATATATATATATATATATATATATATATATATATATATATATATATATAGAGAGAGAGAGAGAGAGAGAGATGAGAGAGAGAGAGAGAGAGAGAGAGAGAGAGAGAGAGAGAGAAATGCGCCTTACCTTAAAAGCTAGAAACGCCTCACAGCTGATTTGTTCCGGACACCTCCATTTTTTTACGCATATACACAACTGCATATGTTGACACCTTCACAAGTACATTACACATTATGATGCATGGCGCATTACACCCCGCTGTCTTTGCGCTAACCACTAAACTTCCTTCATATGTTGACAACAAAAGCAAAAGCGCGAAGCCGCTGTAGGCCTACATAGTCTAGCGGCAGTGGGACCCCGCGCTGGGAACGGAATGATTGTACGATTGTGCAGGCTGTTCTAAATTTGCACTATGCGTTCACGGCTTCCGTCTCAACTCAGTTTCACGTCGGCAACAAAACACAGAGCGTGCACTTTGCCTGGAGAAAGCTGAAATAACTAACTAGGAAGGAAGCTACTGATACTGTCACTCATATAGAAACCAGACAAGGAGGGGGACGAGTCCCGCCAAAGCGCGACATGCGATTGGCAGCGTCACAATCTTGTCACTAGTAGTCACTTTGGGGCTTTTCGTTAGTCTAACCCGCTTAGTGCCGAGAAAATTTGAACACAATCTAACTGCAAGAGGTAGCCCTATAGATCCTTGCGCTAACCACTATACCTCTTGCTCACACTTTAAATCCATGTTCCTGGGAAATCTTGGGTTTAGGGGTCTTGATTTAACGAAAATTGCACTGAGAAACTCAGGCGTCTGCGTCAGATGCTACTGAACGGGCTAAACATGTTTCACACCGACAGAGAGAGAGAGAGAGAGAGAGAGAGAGAGAGAGAGAACACACCGCCTGCACAGCCAAGGATCCGTTTGTAATCATGGCAGTTTCTCGGAAATGTGCATTCCAAAGTCAAGTAGGCTAGGCCTTTCTATTTGTCTTACATGCTGGTGACCGATGTTTAGTTGTTGAGTTTCATTCCTGAATCAGAAACGGGTCAAGGACAGTAGGCTGAGCCCCCTTATAGTAAGGACTAGAAGAGCCGTTTCCTGGCTTCCCTGACAGGCGTCCTCGGTGACGTTGCACTGTTAACCCCGTCGCTGCCTCGATCACGAATGGCGAGTCTGATACGTCTGCGCACTGACGGACATTTCCGTGAAGAACGCAGATGTAAATGACACCAAACTAGGCATGAAGAACACAGGAAGAATGACAAGAGACATAACTCCTCATCAGCCTACGCGACTGCGGGGGCTCATGAGGGTATATGCCTCATGCAGCTGTGTAGCGTTCGCCTCGTCCCAGCAGTTACTATGGGTTTAATGCCAGTGGCAAAATGATGCTAAGGAGAATGTGTCTGAAATCACCACAGGTTCATTGATGGATACGTTAACCCTGTTTCTCTGAGGAGCACAGATATAAATATAGACTGCAAGAAGCAACGATCTTTATGAGCCCCCGCAGATGCGGGGGCTCATGAAGATCGTTGCATCTTGCATTTGTTCGCTGTGGTCCGGTTGTGCTGGCGTTAACAGCGGAAATTCTTGCAGGGGTTTTCAACTCAAATCATTGAACAGGGAAACATTGAAACACGCCGCCTATCTAAATCGCATTGATTAAAAATGATATTGTCCGTGTTTTCCTCAGTCAGTTCAAACCTTAGAGGGAGAAAACCGATGTTATGGCAGTCATGTGAAGAGTTGTGCGGCCTCTGACTTGAAGCGTTAAGGCGCAGATACACGGTCAGATCGTGTCGTGCGACTGTGCGCGATCTGATGGGTTTCCAGGGCAACTATCAGATTTCTGACGTCACCATCGGATCGCGCGGGCCGCGGGACGAGTAGAGGCTGGCGCTACTTTCAGCCCGCAGAGTCTGACGGCTGGTACCGGATGACCAATCACATTGCGAGTTTCGCGCACACCCCTCTCTTTTGAAAAATGGCGCTGCTGCCGTGTGAATCCGCCATTGTTTACCGAAGCAGAGGCCTTGACCCCTTCTGGAATTTCCAGCAGGCAGTGGTATCTGCGGGTCGGGCTATGCGGGAACGTGTAGCGCTCCATCCCGTCAGACTTCCGATCAGGCGGCCGACCAATCACATTGCGAGTTTCGCGCACACCCCTCTCTTTGAAAAATGGCGCTGCTGCCGTGTGAATCCGCCATTGTTTACCGAAGCAGAGGCCTTGACCCCTTCTGGAATTTCCAGCAGGCAGTGGTATCTGCGGGTCGGGCTATGCGGGAACGTGTAGCGCTCCATCCCGTCAGACTTCCGATCAGGCGGCCGACCGACCCGCACAGTCGCACGACACGAACGGACCGTGTATCTGCGCCTTTACGGGTAAAATAAACAAACTAAAATTCCTAGCATATATTCTATTGGGGGGGGGGGGGGGGGCAGAACTCTTGCCATAAGTTCGGTTTTCTCTACTTCTCTACCTGTGATCCGACCGGCATACCAGCGCGCAGATTTGTTGACCAGCAAAAGCACGTGCAGTGTTCGCGAATCTCCACATACAGCCCTGTATGCTTATCATAATATCCACAATGTGTGAGCCGGAGGTAAAACGAATGGTTGGCCAGATTTATAAGAAATAAATAAATAGTACACGTTTGTTAGCCGGTCAACAGCCGGTACTATCCTTACAGCTCCGGGAAAATGCCGTTTTAGCCGACACGATTTACCCTTTGCATCCTGAGGCTGATTTTTTAAAATAAAAAATTGCTTATTGCCCTATGAGGGGTGCATTACAGACTACAAGATAGATCAAACATTTTAGTTCAAGGGTGGTGCCAGAATAGCTTGGCGCCTCAGGCGCCGAGCTATTCTGGCACCACCTTTGAGCTGTCATAGTCAATCTTATCATTGCGACAAACCGCTACTGCGGACACGCAGAATAATGCAGGGATAAGCAGAATAATGGATAGTTTATTGCTCATGGTTGCTGTGGAACAGATTTTCTTGGCTGTTGAGCGCATACACGACGATACAGCAGCCGAGTCTAACAGTAAGCTTGTCTACGCAAATATCTGTCCCACTTTTATCAATTAGCTATGTAGGTTATGTGCGTCAGAGGGACCGCAGTGACGTCCTCCTCACCAGAGTGATGCCCAGCGCAGAGTGCCACACTGACCACCGCCTTGTCCGCTGCAAACTCAGGCTCCACTTCAAGCCAAAACCCAAGAAATGGGGGCCCCTCAAGAAAAAGCTTGATGTTGCCAGCCTTCAGCGTGACGATGTGAAAGCTGCCTTTCAGACAGATTTACAGCGCAGGCTCAAAGACACAGCGGACCCAGTAGACTCCTCCCCTGAAACACTTTGGGAACAACTGAAAACTGCTATTGCAAAATCCTCTGCAGAAGTCTTGGGTTTCGCCAGAAAGAAGAACAAAGACTGGTTTGACGAAAACAATGTAGAGATCCAGGAACACCTAGCAAAAAAAAAAGAGCCGCCCATCAGGCCCACCTAGCCCAGCCTTCCTGCCCTGTAAAGAAGTCTGCCTTCCGCCTCGTCTGCAGCGGTCTCCAGCGCAAGCTCAGAGATCTCCAGAATGAGTGGTGGACCAGACTTGCACAGAGGACCCAGCTTTGTGCTGACAATGGTGACTACAGGGGCTTCTACGAAGCACTGAAAGCAGTGTATGGCCCCAGGCACCTGGTACAAAGTCCCCTGCGAAGCGCGAATGGCCAGGCACTCCTCACAGATAATACCTCCATCTTGAACCGCTGGTCGGAATACTTTCAGAGCCTCTTCAGCGCTGAGCGCACTGTTCAAGAAGCAGTCGTCCTACAAATCCCACACCTCCCAGTAAAGGTTGAATTGGACGAACCGCCCACCGCTGAAGAGACCCTCACAGCCATCCACCAGCTCAAGAGTGGCAAAGCAGCAGGCATTGATGGAATACCGCCAGAGATCTGGAAACATGGAGGCACAGCACTGCACAACAAGCTCCATGACCTCTTTCTCTGCTGCTGGGAGGAAGGAACACTACCAAAAGATCTCCGTGATGCAGTCGTTATCACCCTGTACAAGAACAAAGCCGAGAAGTCTGACTGTTCTAACTATCGGGGAATTACCCTGCTGTCCATTGCTGGGAAAATCCTTGCAAGGCTGCTCCTGAATCGGCTGGTACCTGCCATCGCTGAAGACCAACTCCCAGAGGGCCAGTGCGGCTTCAGAGCAAACAGGAGCACCACCGATATGGTCTTTGTGCTGAGACAGCTACAGGAGAAGTGCCGCGAGCTGAACAAAGGGCTGTACGTAACATTTGTCGACCTAACAAAAGCGTTCGACACTGTGAGCAGGCAAGGCATGTGGCAGATCCTGGAGCGACTTGGCTGTCCCCCAAAGTTCCTCAGCATGATTGTCCAGCTACACGAGGACCAGCAAGGCCAGGTCAGACTCAACAATGACCTCTCAGAACCATTCCCTATTCTCAACGGCGTAAAGCAGGGCTGCGTGTTGGCACCGACCCTCTTCACCATCTTTTTTAGCATGATGTTGAAGCAGGCCACAGTGGACCTCGATGATGACGATGCAGTGTACATCAGGTATCGTCTCGATGGCAGCCTGTTCAACCTCAGACGACTGCAAGCCCACACGAAAACCCTAGACCAACTGATTCGTGAGCTGCTTTTTGCTGATGATGCTGCCCTCGTTGCACACACAGAGAGAGCCCTGCAGCGCATCACGTCTTGCTTCGCAGATGCTGCCCAGCTCTTTGGACTCGAGGTCAGTCTGAAAAAGACAGAGGTCCTCCATCAGCCGGCACCCAAGACAGTGTATCGCCCTCCTCACATCACCATTGGCGAGTCTGAACTAAAGTCAGTGCACCAGTTTACTTACCTTGGCTGCATTATCACGTCGGACGCCAAGCTGGACAAGGAGCTTGACAGCAGGCTGGCAAAAGCGAACAGCGCTTTCGGGCGACTTTTCAAGCGGGTGTGGCACAATCAACAGCTGAAAACAGGCACCAAGATCAGCGTGTACAGAGCTGTGGTCCTCACCACCCTGCTGTATGGTTCCGAGTCCTGGGCCCTCTACCGCAGCCAACTACGACTCCTCGAACGCTTCCACCAGCGCTGCCTGCGTACCATCCTGGGCATTCACTGGAGTGACTATGTCACCAACGTCGAGGTCCTTGAACAGGCTGAAACTGTGAGCATCGAGGCTTTGCTGCTGCGGACACAGCTCCGCTGGGCGGGGCATGTCTCCAGGATGGAGGATCATCGCCTACCAAAGATCACCCTGTTCGGCGAGCTTGCTACTGGACACCGTGACAGAGGGGCACCAAAGAAGAGATACAAAGACTGTCTCAAGAAGTCACTTAGTGCCTGCCAAATCGACCACCACCAGTGGTCTTCGCTTGCTGCGGACCGTGACACCTGGCGCTCCACCATTTACAAGGCAGCTGTCTCCTTTGAGGACTCTCACAGAGCTAGCCTTAAGGACAAGCGGCTCAGGAGAAAAAAACAGAGATGCCGCAGCTCAGAACCCTGTCTATACCTTCCCCTGCAGCCACTGCGGTCGAACCTGCCTGTCTCGGATTGGCCTCCGCAGCCACGAACAAGCCTGCAGACGTCGTGGGCAACTCCTATAAAATCTTCGTTCGCGAAGTCAAGCCAAGAGATTATGTGATGTCTTGGGCGCCTTGGACTGTTACCCGCAGCTTCGGTTTGTATGAAGTTTTGCATAGCACCAAGGTCTGCCAATATATTGAGATAGTGTGTTTGCATTTGTATTTGTTTTTTAAGTGAAGTTATGCTTGCGAGAAAACAAAGAAACAAACAAAGAAATAAACAAATATACAAGAACATTGCATTCTGAGTATTAGCAACTGTTAGTGTACGAAAATACTGTAGTTTTGTTGTTGTTATTGCTCATGTTTTTTTCTACAAACTGCGCATCGTTCGGCACAGTGTGTGCAACGTGTCTTTGTTGATAAAGACTACAATACATGAGCACTTCCGCACAAACAAGACAGAAAGTGGGGATTAGATGATATCGTTTCTCTTTTTTATTGTTTTTTTGTTTTGTTTTTTTGTTTGGGGGGTGGGGGTGGGTGGGGTGGTTCTTTTGTTGTTGATGGATCATTATCGTGGTCCATGTTTTTACGTCAACAATTCGCTATCAGTCAGTTTATCATTTCGTGACTCAAGTCAGATAATACAGCCATCGTCAAACCGCGATGATAGCTTCCTGTTAACGCCTTCCCTGTCGAGAAAAATTGAACACCACCCAACAGCAAGAGGCATAGATCCTCATGAGCCCCCGCAGTCGCGGGGACTCATGAGGATCTATGCCTCTTGCTGAGATCACTTTCAATCCATGTTCATCAAACGGCTGGGGCTCTTTGGCGTTGAATTAACACATACTTGCAGAAACGCTGTATGCGTCCATTGGTAACAATTAAAGGGTTAAATACAGAGTAATGAATCCTTCTTCGAAGGAATGGTGGCCCTGTTTAAACCCTTTGCCTGTCGGCAGCGGTTTTAGTCGCGATGATTCCGGCATAGTCGCGATGATTCCTGCCGGAATCATCGCGACTAAAACCTCTGCCGACACGCAAAGGGTTAACAGAATGCTACAGCACACCCTATTTCGACCCTTTCTTCTGGCAGCTCATTGGCCGGTTTTATGCGTCCTTCTAGTTACAGCGTTTCATTCTCAGGAGGAGGAAATCTAAACGCAGGGTCAGAACACTGAACGGCAGGGCTGAATACAGCGTCATCCTGTGGTTCTTCGTGAGCAATGTGCAGACTTGCGTCATCTGCTTGAAGGACAGAGTCAGAAGCGAGAAAGCTAAACGCCTCTGCGGAACACTGATCGGCAGGGCAAAATACAACGTCATCCCCCAGTTCTTCTTCGTGCGCTGCTGTTGCGTCATCTGCTTGAAGGAGAGACGCAGGCTCTTCCACCACATCAACCGGCTGCGTCACTTGCAATATGCCTTCTCGCTTTTGAAAAGGTTGATCTTTGTGGATTGCTGACTCGCTTTGGCGAAGCCGCCTTTCTTGCTGAGGTTCCTCTGTGTGGCTCAGCAGTCTTTGCAAAGGTTGTTCAAGTTGTCTAACCATTGTGTGCACGGTGCGGCCACCGGTACTTTGAACAGCACCTGCGTCAGCGTGCACAAGGGGGTTAACTGGTCCTCTTTGAGTAATTGGCCATTGTGGATGTTGCCCTCTTGCATCAGATTGCCCTGGCTTCCATTCAGTCTCTCCAAACATTTCTCCGCCTATCGGCGGAGAAATGTTTGGGGAGATTGAAGAAGCTTCTGTGTCAACGTTGCCATGTTCCTGAGGACTTGGTGGGTTAATCTGCAACGCCACAGATTGAACACTTTTGATGTTAAACGTATAATTGACGTTGACGATGTCTCTGTGAGGGGTGGAAGCAAGGTGCCCATCTCCTGAAAGATTTGGAGACGACAGATTTGATGATCTGTTTACATCGTGGCTGTTTTCTAGCGGCTGTTCATCGCTAGTGCAGGCCGAGGCAGGCGACTGTCTGCCACGCGGAAACTTCTTTGGAATGGCCCCTGTCGTCTGCCCGGACTGCTGCAGCTCACTGGTGATAGGCTCTGAAACACAACAATACCTTAACGCATTCGAGTCGAACGGCACCCGGATACGCGGCTTAAGCCGCGTATCCGGGTGCCGTTCGACTCGAATGAGTTTAAGTACAACTTGAAAGGTACAGTATATGCTAGACCCTAGTTGGTAGTTTAAAAATGACAGGAGTCCCAAAGCATTGGCCTAATTAAGACTCCTGAGTTAGTTTGGCGAATTACACAGCGCTGGACATTGGTATGTGTACTATTCTACCAGCACTAGTATCACCTATCTGGTATGTTAGTAATCCGGTAAAGCCACTGTCATTTTTTGTGAAAAGCTAGTTTTTTGTTATGTAATACATTAGAAATTTCCCTTTCACAAAAATAGGCGTTCTGGCTTTTGCCAGATTTGGGACGTGTCCTCAGACTGACAAAATGACACGATACAAGTTCACCGTTACCTTTAAGGATGGCCTGGAGGGCAAAGGAATCAAGCATGCCCGAGATCGCTGTTTTCTTTGACTTTATCGCACGCTCCACCTCTTTCCAAAGGGACGGCGCGTCAGCCTTTGGTGCGAGCATCCGACATGCCCGGCACGTGTCCAAGACTCTTGACGTCACTTCCCGTTTCTCCTCCTCCGGCGTGTTAGCGTCAAAATGGGCGATCCGTTGCAACAGGTTTCGGTGCTGGACCACGTCGTCTGACAGTTCGCCACTGAACTTCTCTAAGCGCTAGACACAGAAAACAAATGTCGATTCCTAACCGACTCAACTCTGACAAAATATACGGTATGGTTCGAACATGACAGGTAAAGAATTGTGCCACAGAACACTGCAGCAGATACGGACTAACATGTAATAGTTTAAGGGCGGTGCCAGAATAACTTGGCGCCTAGAGGCGCCAAGTTATTCTGGCACCACCCTTAAACTAAGCTAAACTAAGCCAACCTATTCTGGCACCACCCTTGAACTACCATAGTCGGTCAGTCAGAGTTGCGTTGCTGTCAAAGGACAGCTCCAAAACTGAGAATTTCAAGTCGACCTCAAGGCTGACCGTGACTTCAAACTACAAGTTTATGTGTGATTTGGTCGCGGCAGAACACATAAATCACAACGGTACCAGGGGCGGATCACCAACCTCGAGGGAGGGGGGCGGGGAGGGGGGGAGGTGTGAGTGGAGGAGAGGTATAGGGGGAGGGGGGTCCAACTTTTTGTTTGTGACCCTCAACCTGACACAAAAGCCCTTGAGACACCAACCCTTGATTCCCAGACACCAAATATTCAAAAAGCGGGGCGCGACTTTGGAGGGCTCATGAGTATCTATACCTCTTGCTGAGACCACTTTGTGTCTATTTTCTTTTGGACAGTTGTGGCCTTTGGTCGTTCAGTGAACACAGTTTTTAGACACAGAACACATGTACCTTGGCAGCGAAGGGGTTAACTCATTCCGGAGACCTTAAGCCGCGTAGCCGGAGGGGGAACATCTCGAATGAGTTAAGCAGTTAAGTTTAGCATTCTCCCAGCTTTACAATAGTGGTCAAGAGAAAGAAAAAAATAATAATCACGAGGAAAGTGAGACAATGTTCACCTGTAACGCCCAGTCCAGCAAGTCGGGGTCCTCTCGGACACGCCACCCATCCAGCTGCCAGCGGTGTTGTACTGCTGACATGGCCATCAGAAGTCCCGTTTCTGTCAGATCGTCTCTGCTCGCCTCGCACATTTCACACACTTCGCGCAGGTATTTCTTCACCTGAAACAAAGTCCTTTATTGTGTTCCATGTCGACATGTATGTAATTTATCAATGTATGTAAAATAAGATAGCCCTATACGTTCAGTTTGCACGGGTTTAACCAGTACAGTGCACGCTGACGCAGACTGTGGCTCTACAATCTTCGTTAACTCACTGTGCACGAGGTACGAAATACCCGCATTATGGAGTAATCCTCTGAGGACTGCTTTACAATTCAGGAGACAGATCGACCATGATAGTTAAAGGGTGGTGGCAGAATAGCTTGGCGCCTATAGGCGCCAAGCTATTCTGCCACCACCCTTGAACTATCATGGTCGAGCCATATCTTACTGTGGTGTGTCGCGGTCACACCGAGTTAATTCAAGACCGAAAAAACCTAAATGTCCCAGGAACATGGATTCAGAATGGTGTCAGCAAGAGGTTTATATGCTCATGAGCCCACGCAAATGCGGGGGGCTGTTGAGGATCTATACTTTTTGCAGTTGGGTGGTGTTCAATTTTTCTCGGCACTGATCGAGTTAATTCTTGTATACTGGTATAAATCAGTAATAATGTTTTAATTCGTGTGCGGCTGTGGAATTTCCTTTCAATACGGTTTGTGTCATGTTTTTGTGTTTTGTGCTATTATGTATAGTAATTACGATGAATTTATGATTAAGCGAAGCTCGAATTATTCTAAAATCTGAATAATCTAAAAATGCGTCACCTGTGTGGTATCAAAACAAGGTGGCGTCAGGCTGACGTGGGCCAAGAATAAGATCACTTCAGCCTGGTCGATGTGACCCGGTGTACTAACGGAGAAGACTTCAGCCGCTTGAAGAAAGTACTTCTCAGCAAGTTTGTATTCTCCCCTAAAAAAAAAAAAAAAGAAAAAAAAAAAAAAAGAAAAGAGGACAAAGCAGACTCAATCAAGACCGAAAACTGTTTTCTGCCGTTAACTCTTTCGAGACGTGTCGCAACCGGATTCGCGACATAAAGTCGCGGACCCGTTTGCGACACGACTGACTCGAATGTGTTAACCCGTTCAGTGCCAGCTGACGCAGATTGCGTTTTTGCAGTCTTCGTTTACTCAACACCAAAAAGCGCTGCCTGTCCCAGGGAGATGGATTCAAAGTGGTGTCAGCAAGAGGTATAGATTCTCATGAGCCCCCGCAACTGCGGGGGCTCATGAGGATCTATAACTCTTGCAGTTGGGGTGGTGTTCAAATTTTATCGGCACTGAAAGAGTTTTAAAAAAAAAATCTGGTGCTGCTTCTTAGAACAAGACAAAACCTGTTCCAACTTTCTCCATACCTCCAGTCACAAGTCGTGAATAGAGGAAAAACCCCTTGCAAGCTCCATTATCGAGTCCCCCCCCCCCCCCCCCGTCCCCTCCCTCCGTGTGCTTTTCTTATGTCGGGCTTAAAGAGGATTGATTATGAAATGTTTACAATGTCAACATCAAACAGACTATTTGGTATTATCAGTAATGACACCAGAAACAGGAGGGTGTAGGGCTACGCGTTGTTGTCACCGCACGTAGATTGTAGCACGAAAATTTAGATTAAGACATGCTTTGTTTGCTTGTTTGTTTGCGTCTGCGTGTACTGCTTGCCTTTTCAGGTAGACCTGTCCCGTGATGTTGTACGTGCAAGCTCCCTGGTAGTGCCGAAGTCCTGTCATGATGCTTTCGGCTTCAGCCAGGCACACCAGGGCACGGTCTGTACGAGTGAGCATGCAAAGTAAGCTTTCGATGATTGTTGGTGAATGCGCACGCACTCGCGCAGCTTGTGAACACACACACACACACACACACACACACACACACACACACACACACACACACACACACACACACACACACACAACACACACACACACACACAAACGCACGCATGCACACACACACAAACAAACACAAACAATTACACATTAACCTCTCTTCTGTCACTGTACTACTTTTTTTCTGAAGTCTTTCCTCATTCAGCGACTGAAAGCCACAACCGTCCAGAAAACATGGCTACAAAGTGGCCTCAGCATGAGGCATAGATCCTCATGAGCCCCCGCAGGTCGCGGGGGCTCATGAGGATCTATGCCTCTTGCAGTTGGATCGTGCTCACCTTTTTTCTCGGCAGTGAAAGAGTTAACAGGGCGGATCGGGGGATAGGGGGGGGGTGGTGGTGGTGTGTGTGTGTGGGGGGGGGGAGATGGAGATGTTTCCAGGGACTATAAACCACCACATCCACCCCCCCCCCCTCCAACCTTTTATATTCTCGACCCCCTCACCGCTGTCGTTTGATTTTTCAGCCATAGGAAAAGTGCTTCCCCCCCCCCCTCCCCTCCGCTCCCTCCCCACCCCCCACCCGACACACACACAAACACCTCCGTCGTTTCATTCAGTACGGCATGTGGAAAGGTGCTTACTGAAATCCTTCCCTTCCCTCCCTTCCTCCCTCCAGTTGTTTCATATTTTATGCGTACGGAACTGAAGTACGGTCTTCATCATCATCATCATCAGTCCCTTGCCCGAACTGGGCGTTGGGGGGACTGAAAGGCAGCAGCAACAGACAGTGCTCTCTGGGCGATTTCTGACTCCAGCACAATGTCTGAAACAAAGTCTTGACACCCCACTCCTCTCGAAAGGCAATTGATCCGCCTCTGACAGCCGTGCGCGGACCCACTGCGACCGTCGTGGGCCCGAGGACCTTTTTTTTTTTTTTACTGGGACACTATTATACTGCATTAACGGCTGCCTTATCTATAATTTGTACGTCATACCGTATCGGTCATTCTTTAGGTGCACCACGGCCATATTGATAAGAGGCGAGGCCAGGTCACGTGGTGCTACAGTAGCGAATCGCCTTCTTTCTGCCAATGACCGCTCGTAGCAGTCCAGTGCTGATTGGTCCTCGCCGGCTGTGGAAACAAAACAGTACCCTGCAGTATGATTTATATGATTTTCGTTTTTGTTTTATTTTGTTTTTTGTTTGTTTGTCTTTTCAATGTCTCGCCTAGCTAGAACGAGTACACATAATAATAATAATACACTGTAAACTCCGGATAATAACAAATCGCCAAGGGACCCAATTTTTCTTGTTACATCCGATGTTTGTTGTGAGCGAAGTAATTTACGTTGAAAAACTGCTGTTGGGACCTTTCAAAAAGTATTGCTATATCCGATGTTTGTTGTAAGCGAAGTAATTTACGTTGAAAAACTGCTGTTGGGACCTTTCAAAAAGTATTGCTATATCCGACTTTTGTTATATCCGACCTTGTTATAAGCGGAATAAGCTGTCATCATCATCATCATCATCATCATCATCATCATCATCATCATTCATATTATTATTATTATTTTGCCCAAAATGTTAAAATGCCTACTCCAACACCCTTAAGCTATGTTAACCCATATCATACTGAGGCTAAAAGCTTCGAATTTGTACACTGCCATTTGTAAGCTGCATTATAGTACTTACAGATAAGGATATAGACCAATGGCTTTAGTCCAAGGGTGGTGCCAAAATAGCTTGGCGCCTAGAGGCGCCAAGCTATTCTGGCACTACCCTTGAACTCTTTTACTCAAACTTATTTCACACACTGGTGCCGTATTCCGAATGATAAGGGGTAACTTTACATTTGGGGACAGTGCGTGGGCCTCAATTGTCTACGCCAAAACACTTACTGATATGAATCTGTAATCACACAGAAAGCATTTCGCCCACGAATCTGTCTCCAGTCACCACTTTTAGAAAATGGGTCAAAGACTTGAACTCACCGTGTGCGTGAATCATCCCCAGCGTGTTGATGAGGACAGGCACGTGGTAGTGGCGAGGACAATGCACTGCACACAAGTCCAGACTTTCCTGAACAAGCTCCTTGCCAGCATCAAAACGGCCTGCAAAAGTTATCAAACATCATCAGTTCAGACCTCACCGCGGCAAGAGACATAGGTCCTCATGAGCCCCCGCAGTTGCGGGGGGCCCTTGAGGATCTATGCCGCTTGCTGACGTTATATACGAGAGCAAAGACTGGGCCCGGACTATCTATCTATCTATCTATCTATCTATCTATCTATCTATCTAATCTAATCTAATCTAATCTAATCTAATCTAATCTAATCTAATCTATCTATCTATCTATCTATCTATCTATCTATCTATCTATCTATCTATCTATCTATCTATCTATCTATCTATCTATCTATCTATCTATCTATCTATCTATCTATCTATCTATATCCCGTAGTCTTGCCGACCGTTGGGGCACCACTGATGACTTGGCAACCAGCTCCCTCCAATCCTCTCTGTTCTCTGCTATTCTCAGCGTATCGCCCAGCTTCAGTCCTGTCCACTCTGAGATATTGTCCTCCCATCTTTTCCTCTGTCTTCCTCTCCTTCGTCCTCCTTGCACAGTGCCTTGCAGGATTGTTTTGGCAAGCCCTGCTGAACGCGTGACGTGCCCATACCACTTCAGTTTGCGTTTTCTCACAGTGGCTAATAAGTCTTCATAGGGCCCGATGGCTTGCCTGATTCTGCTTCCCACTTCATCCTCGTTTGTGATGTGATCTCTGTATGAGTGGGCCCGGACAGCTAGTTTCAAATATGCTTCTTTTTTTTTTTTTTTTTTTTTTTTTTCTTTTTTTTTTATGATTCCTTCAAACCCAGTTTTATACCGAAGACAAAAGTCGAGCGCTATCGACAACCAAAGCATTGCAATTTAATGGACCTGCTCTGGGATCTTTGTGTGTCAGGAATCATCGCGACAAAAACCACTACCGACACGCAAAGGGTTAATAGATGGCTATGTCTGCTTTATAAATGTTTTTGCATAAAGTATGTCTGAAAAGTAGGCCTATGTCTATAAAATATGTCTGTAAAGTATGTCTATAACGTGTGTCTATAAACCATTCAGCCCTGGCGCCCTACAGCAAGAGATGGGTAGACCATGATAATTCAAGGGTAGTGCCGGATTAGCTTGGCGCCTGTTGGCGCCAAGCTAATCTGGCACTACTCTTGAATTATCATGGTCGATCCATCTCCTGCAACTGGTGCATGGATGACGCCTCTAAATTTTGGGAAATACGGCCGTGGGGCTGAATGAGATAAAGTATGTATATAAAGTATGTCTTGCAGTAATGATGGACAAAAGGCCTAACTTAATTTAGAAAGACTGAATGTTGTAAGGTGAAAGGCTTTTACGTTCTTCTTTTCCTCAGTACGTAGGAGATTTCCACTGATGCGCACCAGGGGCAGTGCAAAACATGTCACGCGTGCGTACCCGCATGGATTGTAGAAGGGAGGGTGGAAAATTTTAGCTGAGGAAAAACATCATAGAGAACCAACATCATCGGCAAATTGTAGCAATTCATTTTGTAATCATTCGCTTGTCGGTAGCGGGTTATGTTGCCATGATTCCTATAGGAATCATGGCAACGTAACCCGCTACCGACACGCAAAAAGGTTAATGAGTTTTTCTTCCTACGATTTTTCATTCAATACCTGTGTCCATAATTGGCAAAGACATCAAGGACCGTATCTGCGCCACCAGGAACACAACTCTCTCCGGCTCTGCTCGTGTATGGGCGCACGCTTCAATCGCTTCCCTGAAGTACCTGAACACAGAGAAAGTTATAGGGACCACAGATGCAGTGAGCTACATGAGAGACACTGTACACACGCCGACGGGAATCCCACACCGCCGGACAGATATGTAAACATTTAACCCCATGCGTGTCTGTAGCGGGTTTAGTCGCGATGAGTCCTGTAGGAATCATCTCGACTAAAACCGCTACCGACACGTAAAGTGTTAGTCTGTCATTTGACGGTTTGGTGCCATATAGAAGGCATCATCTGAAGAACTAACGTTTTGTTGGGTGTTTCTCCAGGCAATAACGTATTTCGCAACATCTTCTTTATAAATGGTTTTCATATGTCATACAATAATGCTGCAGAAAAAAATGGCTAACTCAATTTATCAAGTCTGATTGTTGAAAGATGAAAGGCTTTTCTGCTCTTGCTCTCCTTTGTACGCAGAAGAGTTCTTACGTTACGCACGAAGAACAGTAGAAAACTTGTGGACTCAGATGGATGGTGGAAAAAAGGATAAAAAACCACACACGCACGCACACACACGCACGCACACACACACACACACGCACACACAAATCCAACAACAACACCAGCAGGAAATGGGTCGACCATCATAATTCAAGGGTAGTCAAGCTAATCTGGCACTACCCTTGAATTATCATGGTCGACCCATCTCCTGCAACGGGTGCATAGTCGTTTGATGACGCCTCCAAAATTTAGGAAATACACGTGCGTCGGGCTGAATGAATTAATGATCCCAAAATGGGAAATTTGTTTGGTTTCGTCATGTTTCGTTTGCAACACTGAACGACTCCGAACAACAAACGAGAACGAAGTCACGGCCCATGATCGGCTTGGACCATAAGCACAGACAACACTCCAATCAGAGGGCACATGAGGATCTGTGCCTCTTGGAGATGTTTGGGATGTTGCGTTTCCTTATAGCACACGCTGGTTATCCAACGTGATTTCGCCCTCGTTTTTTTTTTTTTTGTGTGTGTGTGTTGGGTATCGTTCGTTTCAAACGAAACCTCACTATTATTGATATGATCATCAAACTGTACGCGATAAAACAAATTAGTGAGGGAATACGCGAATAGGCGAACAGAGCTGCAACTTCAATGCGTTACCTTTCTGATACATGGAACTGGCTCCGCCGATAGTACGTTGAGCCGATGTATGCCAGTAGACGCGGCAGAGCTGGGGAACCTTTATGTTCTTCCTTACGTAACTCGACCAGAGCCTCGTCAAAACAGTCGAAAGCCTCCTGCCATCCGGACATGTCTGGAACATACACATTTGCAAAAAAAAAATTTAAAACGATTAATCCATTTTTCGGCTCAAAGCTATTCTGGCACCATACGTGCTCTACCATTGTCGACTCTTCTCCTGTCCTCGGGCCCACGACGGTCGCAGTGACCCCGCGCACGTCACTGCGGCCGACGCGGGCCCGAGGACCTTTGCTCGTTTTCTGGGGAACGGGTTAGAAATATTCACCTCGTGTGTGTGTCCTCGCCATGCCCACGAATCCCTTCAGCACGCCACGTTCGTACTGTGTCCCAAACTGCTCTGCAACGTTCGCCATGCTGCGAAAGAAGATGACGGACTCCTCGGGGTAGCATCTCAGTAACAAAGTGCCGGCATCCGTAGCCACCTGTAATATAAACAACAACAAAAAACAAATAAATAAAAAACATTTTACCTTTTGAAGTAGTCGACGTTACAATATCAAATAAAAACTTGCGACCTTGAAAATGTAACACAACCTCTGAACTTTTTAACTTTTAAGGTCAAGGTCAAACATATTTTATGTGAAAGGTCACATTGTCAATGCTTTTGTTTGAAATTCTTTCACGTCGTCATGGTCATTACAAAACAGTCGCGGGGGCTCATGAGGATCTAGGTATCTTGCAGTTTGATCGTGTTCCATTTTTCTCTCGGCAGTGAGGGGGTTAATCAGTACTGCTGTTAGCCAGTCACACGCTGACATTTTTCTCTCACTGAAATGAGCAAAATATGAAGACGTACCTTTAGAAACTAGACTCATTGTACTAGGAAGGCATATAAATATGGCGTGATAAATGAGGTTAGGCAGGCACAGTATTTGACCTATAATGGTAGACATATCTCCCACAGTAAATGCACTGTACCTTGAAGTATGCCCGGTATGTGTCTTGCGTGCAGTGTATGGCGTGACGCAGCATGTGTTGCAGCTGAGGCCAGTCCCCCTGTACTTGACCATACACAGTGTCCTGATCAGCTAAATACAGCTCGTGCTCTGCACGCGCGAGCGCACGACCCAACAAGGTCACCACGCGCAGCCTCGCCTGAGTAAGAAAACATCATCATTATCATCATCATCGTCATCATTGTGCCCCAGTAGCAAAGCATCTTCGGCCCCACGAGGTATATGAACAGATTTTATGAGTTCCTATACTGTGGGATTTTTGGGAACGGCCCCGGGTCGATCTGGCGTACGCTGTCTCAGTGTCAATTCTCTCCCGCGTTACACCGGCTGAATTTTCTCACCTGATCATCAGCCTCCATGTGACCCATCTTTCTCACGTGATGCAGGATGAAGGGATTCATTTGCAGACGTCGGGATTGCTTCTCGGAATTTGAATCAGAGTCTGGTTCCACCACAACAGTATGTTCCTCACACAGCCGCCTGATGACAGTCTTGGAGCGCGCACCCTCCACCCCCAGCGCTGCGTGCAGTGCCTCTAGCGAAAACGTGCCGTCTAACAATTGGCCCAGCGTGGTCACGTGACTCTGTACCACGTGACTGAGCCCGGAGAAGAGGTTTTCCGCTTCCGGTTCAAGACCCTCCATTAACATTTTTGGATTTTCTTCCAGTTGCTGTGATGAAAAAGAATGTAAACGCTATTTCAGTCTAGCTTGTGTATACCTCTGCTTTACATCTTCAATAAATCTACCATGATAATATCTTGATCATGCATGGCGCCAAAATACTTCAAAAATAGTTCGTCGTTTTTAGGCGCCAAACTATCATTAGCTCTGGTATGGTCAAATTTTGCAGTTAACAAATTACACTCTAAGACGGAAATTCAACAATGTAAGGGCTATACTTTATAGATTACATGATGGCTCAAGGGTCGTGCCTGAATAGCTTGAAACCAATATGCGCCAAGCTAGTCTGGCAGCACCCTTAGGATATCATGTTCGTTCTGGCTTCACTTGATTTGTCGGGGTTGGATGGGTTTAAACGTCCGCTCATTTCGTTTTCAAGTCATTTGTGTTTTCGTGATAACAACCATACAAACAACAATATGAACTCTTTGGCTGTCGGTAGTGTGTATGGTCGAGGTGATTCCTGCAGGAGTCACCTCGACCAAACACACTACCGACAGCCAAAGGGTAAATTTACTATAATAAACAAAATTACATTCAGTGATGGTCTCTGAAATGAGTCTTGATGGATTCTATCGGTCAGGTCGAAAATGACAGATCAGCACACATCTAAATATAGGCAATAGTGTACGTAACATGTATCGCTGCGCTCAGACAGGCCCATGGGTGCTCCACCCCATCTTTCAGAGCAGACGAGAAGCACAGAAAATCATTTTTATTTATTTTTAAACTGTAGATTAAAAAAAAGTTACAAGGTCTCAAAATGTTAATTGTAGAGTAAAAGAAATGCGACATTTTCGGATTCATCGGAAAACACTTTAGTGTTTCCAATTATTCCAAAAATGTCACATTTCTTTTGCTCGTCAGTGTACGTATCTATGCAAATGTAGGTATATCTTATCTTAATCCAATGTACACAACAATAAAATGGAAAGATTTTTTTTTTTAAAACCTGTTTCAGTTCCTCCGCCTTGAAGGCCGTTACGGGATCTCCGCTGACAAGCTGCGCCATCTGCATCACTAGGGGAGGTAACCCACGACAGTATTTCAAAACATCCACGAAGTCTTGTACTTTTATATCTGGAGCTTCCTGACTCAACAACAAGCGTACGTCAGCATAAGTCATGGCTTTTACCTCCATCACGCATTTCACTCGAAGTCGACGGCGTGACGTCACTATTGTGATGACGCCATAGTTGACAAGAGCGTTCAGGAAGCGAGTGAGTCTTTCTTCGTGTTTGGGGTGGATATTATTAAGTTTTAACAGCACTAGGATCACTCTAGTCTCTCCCACTTCACATTTCGTCCTCTCACCTCTACCGGCTCCGTGTTTAACCTCTCCAGCTGGCTTCCCCGTCACGCCAACACCTCTCCCAATAGCATCAAGAAGCTGCGTTTCCACAGTGTGAGTCTCATCAAATGAGAAAGCGGAACACAAAGCCGTCGTGACATCGGGCCAATCAGCAGCTGCTTTACAATCAGCGGTGTACACTGTTGGTCGTTGTTTTCCTGCGGCGGAGCTTTCGTCACACACATCCTTGGCTACCTGAAAGGCAAGATTGGAGGTTTCAGGTGTGGATTATAGTACAATAACAAGTATTGTAGTAGTAACGTCATCATCGTCACCCATCATCAATATTACCTTTAGATTATGACGTATGCATGAACACTTCCACATCCACCCCCATAAAATCAGAATTAATTAAACTCACGCCCTTTCTAACCATGTGTTATGTCTCATTTCACGTATGATGATAAAGGCATCTATCTCCGCCACTTTTGTGATTCAACGACATGACGTTAAGGAGAGGCGGAGATAGACACTGTTTGTAAACACCACAGAAATAGTTGACGTCATTTTGTGTATTACGTCACTGCAGGTGACGACTCCCCAAAAGTTGTCACATTCTCGTGAAACAATGAAAGAATACACCTGCAAGAATGACGTGAAATGACGTGAAAGAATGTCGGACCCCTTTTTGTGAGCGATTCCGGAAGAGGACATCGTCTGCAGGGGCGGATCTGGAGGGAGGTTTCAGAGCCCCAGCCCCCCCCCCCTCCTCCCCTCCCCAAAATAAATAAATAAATAAATTTAAAAATAAATAAATAAATATTTTTTTTTAATCTTTAAAATGCAATAACAAAGTTTCTTTTGGGGTGCCCACCCCCTCCCGTTGGATATTTTGGCAAATGGTGAGCGTCTTAAGACGCAAGCGCCATCACCCCCCCCCCCCTTTCAACCACCCCGCTTTTCGGTTTTTCGGACCCTGGACGAAAGGTCTAGCGCCGGGGAGACCTTTTGGATGAGGTCGAAGGTCCCAAACACAAAATTGGACCCCCCCCCCCCTCGAGGTAACTGATCCGCCTATGATCTGTAAACCGGAATCCAAGTATGGTCATGTAAAAATAAATTAAATTATGACTGACCTTTGACCTAACCTGACCAAATAAATCACTCGTGCTCAGGTTGACGGATAAAATGCTCGTTAAAACTCACATTTTATCTGTCAGCCTGAAGACCCGAGATTTATTTTGCGTAATGGGAAGACAGTCATATTTTAATCTCTATGTAACTAATGTTATCGATGGTAATAATGTATCATGATGATGATGATTATAATTAAATAATTTTCGTTATTGCTTTTTTTAATTGACCTTACTGACCTGTGACGCCAGCCTGGCCTTGCCAACCATTGGCTGCCCGTACAGCAGCAGCACGCGCTCTCCTTCTCCCACCCTCGTTTTTATCTCCGCACGTTCTTCCGTCCTTCCAACAAATGGCGTTTCTCCCTCCGGATCGTACATGTTGCCGGATGTAGTTATAGTGTCGCGGCATCAGTTTTTTTTACTCATTAGCATAAATTTGTCGTGCCCGCAGGTGTGAGAAGTTTCACGAATGTGTCAAATTTCGCTGGTGACAGAAAACTTTGGATAATGACATGCAGGCCTACAAAACAAGCCCGCGGCCTATATTATATAGAGCTTTTTTTTAAAAAAGACAAACAATATCAGTCAGTTTGAGACGAACGACTCCCAGCAACGAGCTGATCTCCCCGGAACGCACGCTAGGTGTGAAATGTACCACAGGCGCTCGACTGCAAGCTCGTAACTTTCCTGTACGGAAAGTTACGGGTTTGCAGTCGAGCGCCTGTGGTCTGGAGACAACCTGACAGCACGGCCTTGGACCGACACGACCCGGCCTGCTAAGTCAGAATGACACCAGACTCCATAACCTTGTGACCGTAGGACAATACTGCTTTATGTGTCTGCAGAGTATGTTGGTTTTGGACTTTGAGGCAGAGCTCCACAAGTCCAAAATCACAGACCAGCACACAGCGAGGCGTGTGCATGTTCCTGTCACTCATTCAGTTAATCCTACACTTTATACTGGATGACACCAACGGCAATGTCAAGATATAAATGGAGTAGGTCTGTACAAGTAAGAGGCAGCGATTTTTATGAGCCCCTGCGGCTGCAGGGTCACATGAGAATCTGTGCCTGTGGAGGAGGGTGAACTAGCGACTGAATTTTGTAAACGAGATGCATCCAGGGATTCTTCTCAGTGTTACAAAAACAAATGAGGGTGTGCATGTTTTGCCAGACGAAAACAACCTCTCGTACAAAAATTACACGACAAATATCAGTTAAAGCGGTTACTGACTGGATTTTCAAACACTTTTTTCCCTTTCTTTTTGTTTGTTTGTTTGTTTGTTTGTTTGTTTGAAGCTAGCAAGGAAGAAAGGAACAAGAACGGAACACTCTTATGAAAGAACAAAGACAAAACAACCAGTAATCAAAAAGTCCCCGGGCCGACAAAAACGTGTCACGCTGAACCCACATTGGCACAATAACCTTCCGGGTAAATGTGCAGTGAACCCCTTCTCTGCCAGTGATCACGAATTTTGCTTCTAAAACCACTCACGGCAGTCTGACAGACATTCGCTTTAAGAAACAGATGTTAATGGGACAAAAAAAGGACTAACAAGAGACATAAATCCTCATGAGCCCCGCGACTGCGGGGACTCGGTTGTTTGTCTCTTGCAGCTCGGTAGCGTTCGCCTTGCTCCGGCAGTTAGGGGGTTAATGACAGTAATTACTGTGACTATTAAATATTTTGGGCTGTGGTATACGTTTGTGTGCGTGTGTATGTTCGTGTCAGTGTATATAATTGTGTGTGTGATCGTCTTAACCCATTCAACCCTGACACACTACAGCAGGAGATGGGTCGACTATGATAATTCAAGGGTGGTGCCAGATTAGCAACTGGTGCGGCATAGTCATTAGATGACGCCTCCAAAATTTGGGAAATACGGCCGTCGGGCTGAATGAGTCAATTCGTGCGTGTTTGTGTTGCATAATGTGTTACTCTACAAATTAATTACGCGTGCGTATCGTACACGTGTTACTGTACAGAATATTTCTCACACAACTGATTTCATGTTGTAAAACAAATGCACCCTACCTTTAAACTGAATCCAAGAGGCATGCGTTACTGCACTTTCGCCCCCCTCAATTTCTACGTGTTTTCGTCTGCAAATGTTCCACACTTTTGGTACATGACGCAGAGTCCCGCCGTCCTTACACACCGGGCACTGAACTTCCTCATAAATGTACGCAACAATCAGCCAGCGGACGGCAAAATGAACGCAGTGATACTATATAATATTTAGCCCATAAAGCCCTGGCATGCTAGAACACAATAATGTTTGATGCAGATCGACTGTGATAGCTCAAGCAAGGGTTGTGTCAGAATAGCTTGGCGCCTGTAGGCGCCAAGCTATTCTGACACCACCCTTGAACTATCATGGTCGATCTATCTCCAGAACTGACATAGACCTCATCTATAAAAAATGATATTTTATCCTCAGGACGGCGTCAACGAAATTTACTGCACCGGCTGTATTCGCCTCTTGCTGGCAGCTTCAGTTGCTTCTCACTGCTGCTTCGCGGTGAAGACAAGGTCATCAGCAGACAGTCAAGGACTTTTCTCTGAAAATGTCGTCTGCAGCGGTTAGCCGAGCGGAGGGGCCTTGTAGGCCTCGTGGCATGGACATAACGCATGCGAAAATAGCCGCTCCGAAAAAGTGTCGGCTCCGCTGACCTCCTTCACATTCGGAGCGTATCACTGTAAAGATACGTCTGCAGTATACCGTGGAAGAGCATAGGATCGTCTGCTGCATGTAGAGGCTGTTTGGGCGATCTTTTATTATTGCCGTTTTTTTCTGTTGAAGGCACGGTGCCTACAAGGCCAATAAAGTGACAGCTTGCTGATGTTTAACCTGTCCACCTTTTAGTTATATTTTTGATATTGGGGTTTCGGGTTGCAGATTTAAAAATTTTAAGTTCTGCCTACGTAGTTAACGATTTTCTCCCATACCAGAGTCATATTCCAAATTAATGTGGCTAAGCCAGATTGGAGAGAGTCCCTCAGGGCTGTTTTGTTCACTCTATATTCACAACCTCTCTCTGATGTAATTGCCGCCCATGAGTGTGATTTTCACAAGTATGCTGACGATACTGAATTGTCAAGAAGTAGCGCGCCTAGCCATTTCAGCTCCGCTAAGATGAGCGTACAGTGTTGTATAGATGAGGTCCTGTCCTGGATGACAAGCAACAAACTTAAGCTTAACACCGACAAAACCGAAGTCATGCCTCAGTGTTGGCTCTCAGTCTCGCCTTAGTCTGATTAACGGCGAGTTCGCAAACATTGGTGGCTGCAGCGTTCCCTTCCAGAACTGTGTCAAATATCTGGGTGTGAAGATTGATTCGACGCTCTCCATGCATGATCATATCAGTAGCGTCTGCCGAGCTGGTTTCCTTGAGCTGCGCAGAATTTCTTCCCTCAGACCGTATCTCACAGAAAGTGCGGCGTCAAGACTTGTAAATGCATTCATTACGTCCAGGCTCGATTATTGCAATTCTGTACTGGCAGGTTTGCCGGCAGATCAGATTTCACGCTTGCAGATGATTCAAAACAATGCGGCGCGTCTTATCTTGAAGAAACGAAAGAGAGACCACGTTACGCCTCTACTGAAGCAGCTGCACTGGTTGCCCGTAAAATTCCGCTGCCAGTACAAAATTGCAATTTTCGCCTATCGGCATTTTGACGGATCTCTCCCGCCGTACCTTTCTGCCAAGCTGTCATGAACACTGAAACTGTCGGGGAGCGTTCTTTCACCTTTTTAACCCCAAGTGTGTGGAACTCGATGCTAACTGATATGCGGAATATGCCCACAATTGTCACAGTTCAAAGCTCACTTAAAGACTTTTCTTTTCTGTCGGGCATTTAACACTTAGCTCATCTTTAGCTAACTGTTGAGTGCCTTTCAAGTTATTCTGATCCTAGAGGAAGTGAATGTCACTAGTGTTGGGAAGAGATGGGGTGGTTTAAAGTAGTGTATAATCGTGCCTGTGTCTGAGAGAGAGGGTGTGCTGTTGTGCATGCGCAGTGAGTCCAGTGTTTTCCTGGAGAACAGCGCTATACAAGAACTATGTATTATTATTATTTATTATTAATTTGACTTAACACTGCGTGCGCGTGGCAACTTCCGCTCTATGAGCACCAACTAACACTTCCATCTATACGCTCTGTTTTCATTTTACTTTTAAACATATTAAATTCAAGTACAAGGAAACTATATCTACGTATAGTTACGAGGAGGGGGGTATGATCCTATAATATGAGCTGAGGAGAGATGAATGGGAGGCAAGTCGTGTCGAATCAACCCCCTCCCCCCCCCCCCTTACCCTGTTCACCTTCCCTCCCCCCCCCCCCCCCCAAAAAAAAAAAAAAAAAAAAAAAAAAAAATCTACGCGTCGCGATATTATCGAAACGCGTGATTTTTTTTTTTTTTTTTTTTAAAGTCTTGCTTCCTCTCCCTCCTACCCCTCCCCGCAAACACGCGCACTTTGTCCTATCGAGATCCGCCATAATCTCCGTTTTCGCAGACCCTCTCTACAGACAGGCCTACTGGTGAGCAGGTACTGCCCGTGTTGTCACTAATCAGCGTTTTGAAGCCGGAGAACAAACATCATTACTTGATGGCTATTTGGTAGCTAAAATTAGCTACTTGCGTACTTAACTTGCAGAGGGACCTCATGATAACGCACGCGCCTAGCTCGAACGTTAGAACAGGCTGAAACCCGTGTGAACTCGGTGCATTTCCGTCTGACCTACTGACTGGTGAATAACATCTATTCTGAACGCGTTGTTTTTTGGTGTGTTTTTTTAAACAATGACTTCAGTGCACTAGCACTTCATTGTCACATTACTGCATATAAAGATGATGTGTGTTTGACAGGTGTTCTGTGTGTAAAATAGACGAAATATGGCTAGACCTGAATGTACAGCGTTTCGTAACCACCTGTTGCAGAAGAATTTCTTTGAAGCGTTGAAGGGTTTTTAAATCATATGCACGCCCGCACTAAGCAAAGTGCTCCTGTAGAGGAGCAGCTTGCTTAACCCATATCATGCTGAGGCTAAAACCTTCACTCAAATTTGTACACTGCCATATGCAAGCTGACATTGGCGAGAGGTCTTTCTCATACCAAGGACCATTTCTTTGGAATAAACTCCCCCAGTCCCTCAGATATGTTGAATCAGCCAAATAGTTTCCGGCAGTCTTTAAAGACGCATTTATTCCTTTAAAGGTGTATTCACCGTTATAATGTTTCGTTGTCAGTGACAGCTGCCTTGTGTATCCGTTATTAGTTTTATGGTACACGTATATCTTTGGTGTGTGTGAGCATTTCTTGTTGGTGTGTTCACTCTGCTAAGCTTATTTTCCTTGTATATCTTGTTGCGTGAGTGTGTATGTTAGGGAATATATATATATATGTGTTGTAGGATGCAAAGTGTATGTATGTGTTAGTATGTCATATAAGTGCACGGCCACTAGAGCTTTTCGATCGAAAGTATAGGCGCCTTAAAAATAGACATTATTATTATTATTATTATTATTACACTATAGTACTTACAGATAAGGATATAGACCAATGGCTTTAGTTCAAGGGTGGTGCCAGAATAGCTTGGCGCCTAGAGGCGCCAAGCTATGGCACTACCCTTGAACTATTTTAGTCAAACTTATTTCACACACTGGTGCTTTCCGAATGATAAGGGTTAATGGCATGCACATGATTCAAGCTCACTCATGCAACTGGCCAGCCCAATAATCACAAACCAGCGCACATCTGGTTTTCATGTTCAGACCATGCATCAGTGCATTCTCTGTGCTGCGCATAAAACACTATCACCCCATACCGACAAAGTAAACCCCTACCTGCTTCTAACATGTTTAAACTGTACCCTGTCTTGTTGGTGTAGCCTGTCTCAGGATTTTTTTTCCCCCTCTTCTTCACAATCTTGTCATAAACATGCATTGATATTCACATGTGAACTAGTTTAACAGGACACGAAGTGTGAGGCTTGTTGTTACTATTTGGATTCTACTGCCATATCTAGTTGATCGGTGCTGATTTTTGTTGCAATAGACAGATATCTGGACTGACATTACTGTGCCGCGCATTTTGGCTACGTTGATCTCATTTTGCTTCTGACGCAGACGTCGGAATTGATATGGCCCGGACTGTGTATTTGCAAATGAGCAGCTCTCTGATTGAGCCTTAAATTGAGTTTCTAGACAAAGTGTGACATTAAACGGCTATTTCGAGAAGCTGCGTGAAAAGGGACCCACGGATTTGTTTTATTGTTATATCCACTGTGCCTGACGATGAATCTGCACTTTGGAAAGTGAAACTAGTAAAGTTTGGTTTTTATTAATGTGTGGACTGAATAGCGCCGGTTATAACGTTCTCATTAGAGGCCGGAGTGTGACTGTATAGTGAAAAATTTCGTTAACTCTTGGTTATCTGAATTGTTTTTCTTCTTCTGTACAATGATTAGTCGTACAGACTTGTGAGAGAAAGGATAACTATTGACTTAAAAAAAAAGGGTCTTTTGTCGTCGTGTGTACACTAGTGTCTATACAACGACTAAAATGGCGAGTGGATCCACTGGCTCAATCACTCAAGGACTGAAAGTCGGACATTTAAATGTGTATCATTTATATCCGAAAGTACATGATGTTTTCCTGTTTCTGAACCAGCCGTCACATTTCCATCTCTTTGGTCTCACTGAATCTCGTCTGGACGCTCGAATCGCTGACGCATGTGTCAGTATTCCAAAATGTTCTCTATTCGACGTGATGCAACTTCTCCTGGTCATACTGGGCTAGCTGTTTATGTGTACTGCACTGTTCAGCACAAGGTACGCAGACGTCTTGATCTTGAGACCAGGGAGGTGGAATGCGTATGGTTGAAAGTCAAGCTTCCTAACACTTCGCCACTGCTAGTTGGCTTTGTGTATAGGAATCCAGCATCCACCGCCGAGTGGTAGGACGACTTTGTACAGGTGATGGATAAAGTGAATGACACAGGCAGGGATATACTCATCCTCGGCGATTTTTACATTGACATCTCAAAACCCCATTCGATGTGGCAATGTACAACAAAGATTTTTGGCCTAAAACAGATGATTACCACTGCCACCAGAGTAACACACACTTCGTCACTCTACTTTGATAGACTACATCTATACTAACAACCCACAAGCTATCATTGAAACTGACGTCCCTTCACTAGCTGTCAGTGACCACTTTCCCATCACCTGTACATGGTCATGTTATGTTCCTAAACAGGGCCGAACCCAACATTTATACATTACTTACAGATGTTTTAGAAAACTAGATAGAGATAGTTTCCTACATGACCTCAGTTTATTGCCGTTCCATGAAGTTTACAATCACAATGACCCTGATGTAGCGATCTCACAGTGGCTTGAGCTGTTCCTTGGAGTGCTAAATAAGCATGTCCCCTTAAAAAGGAAACGAGTCCGGTGCCGTGAGCACCCCACCTGGATTACGATGGAGATTAAACAAACCATGGAAGCCAGAAATCAAGCCAAGCGTTACAAAGATTTTATTGAGTTCAAAATGTTACGTAACAGAGACAAATACCTTATCCGGGAGGCACGAAAAGCACTGGTAGAGAAAACCATACGTGACGGGAATCCGTCTTCAATATGGAAAGTTTTAAACTTACTAACCAACAATAGTAAATTCATTCTGCAAATACGACTGCCAACCTTACAGCCGATGCTTTTAACGACCACTTCATTTTAGCCCCGAAATCTTTACTACATGCTGAAGGCTTGGATCAGGTTGAACATGTCGCATTGCAGAAGCTTACTGACTTTTGTAAGAAAAGGCTGTCCGACTGACTGACTGACTGTACATTGCTTAACGTCCCGACAGCAACAAGGCTTTCTCAGGACGTGCCTGCACTGCTTGTGAAAAAAAAAAAAAAAAAAAAAAACTAAACAGAACATTGAATGTATGTCGCCAGCCGGTCAAATACGTTAAATAAACCTAACACATGGGGCCTAAATAAAGCTAAGACCATTTAGCAACACACATCCAATATCAAGAGCTACAGGCAGTGCAGACAGTAGGGAGAGTTTCAAAAAGGCAAATACAGGTGAATGGACCTTGGGTAGACAGAAACACATGCCCCAGAATAGAGAGAAAAACTCACCCTGTGGGGCTGACCAGGGTGACCCTGGGAACTAAAAAGTACCTAACCCCACCCAAGTCCCCCAGGGCAGACCCAAGTGGGGGAAAAGGCTGTCCGAGGGCGATGCTTTTAATGTCCCTTTCATCGCTGTACATAAAGTGGGCAGATTTATCTCTAGTCTCAAGAACAAAAAGTCAGCTGGCGTTGATGGCATCAATGGTTTTATCCTCGAACTTTCTCTTCCATATATTGTGAAAGCTTAACCTATATTTACAACCCATGTATTCAAAATAATATTGTTTTCCGGTGGCTTTCCAAAAAATTCTAAAGTGGTGCAAAACAAACAACAAAACACACATCTGATCCAAATAATTGACCCATATCCATAATATCTATTCTGTCGAAGCCTATTGAGAAGCATGTACACAAACATCTTCTCGAATTCCTGGAAGAAAAGTCTCTCCTGAATAAATAGCAGTCTGGTTTTCGCCCTAAACATTCGTGTCACACTGCCATGGTTCATATGATTGATACTTGGCTGCTCAACATCAACAGAAACAAAATGTCTGGTGCTGTCTTTCTAGACCTGAAAAAAAGCGTTCGACCTTATTATTCACGAAATTTTATTACAGAAACTAGACTGCTACTTTAACAATAACAGCCCAGGGACACTCTCATTCTTTCGTTCATATATCATAGGGAGAATTCAAAGTGTACATCAGTGATAACTTTTCTTCTGAAAAGCGTGTTGAGTATGGCGTGCCCCTGGGATCCATACTAGGACCGTTACTCTTCTGTTTGTTTATAAATGATCTTCCACTTCATATATCCAATCCAAATACAGAATCTGACACGTTTGCCGATGATTCAACTCTTCACGCGGGCGGGAAAACTGTACCTGAAATATCAAGCAATCTTCAGCTTAGTCTTCAGGAGGTCTCACTGTGGTGCAAAAATAATCAAATGCTTGTTAATCCATCTAAAACAAAAAGCATGCTAATCACAACACGCCCAAAGCATCAGCTCCGCCCCCATTCCATTAGCCTCTCTTTTGTTTTTCCTAGTTGTGTTAGATGGGACAACCAGCACAGTTGTTCGTCAACAATTACCCCGAGGAGACGATATTCCTTGACTTGCTCAATGGGATCTGAATCTGGTGCCAATTTCACAGGTATAAAACGGCTATGTCTTAGTGTTGGAACAGATACTTGATCCTCATCACCAACTACACTTTATATTTCAGTCTGTTCACACGCACGCGTGCAAACATGACAAACACAACATGGCGAAAGAAACAGGGTAGAATGCACATTAATCAGTCCATATTGACTGACTGACTGGTTGAGTTGTTGAATGAGTTATTCATGCATTTATTTACAATAAAAAAAAAAAAAAGGCCGATAGCTGAAAATATTGGAATCGATACAAATATTGCGTTGTAAAGATAAAAGAGACAAGGTAGTATTTTGGCTTGTTTATGACTAAGCTTACATTAAAAAAAATAGATGTATACGAGGTGCCTGTGTCACTATTAAACGTTTGGATTTAAACTAAGAAAAACAAACAAATTTTTATTATTGATTTTTTGTTGTTGTTGTTGTTGAGAGGGTGCGGTGTCCACAACTTCGACAGACTTTGTTTTATGATTTATTGACACTTTCAAACTATTGAAAATCGTACAACTCGGTTTTACACCGCGTTGAAATTTTGAATTTAAAATGTGGTTGTTTATGAATAACAGTAGCTTAGATTTAGAATTAATTTTAGTTCAAACGTTTATAGGTGCGAGCCAGATGGTGAGATTCTGCTGGATGTACCATCACATTTCACTTTTTCTGTTTGTTTTGTTTTGCTGATGTTTCTCCTAGACTACACGGTTTTTATATACATTAATTTGTGGTTTTGACACGCCTAGATGGAGCATCCTCTGTAATAATAATAATAATAATAATAATATCATGATATTAGATTGCTATCGAGTTTTCTCCCTAGGCTGCCTCGGTGAACTCTCAGCCGAAATAATTCAAAATTACACGTAGGCTAACTTAGACAGGTCAGTATGTAATCCCTTTTAAAAGCAGGTTTATACACAGTTTGAAAGTCGTGCTGTTTGATTAATAGTGAGCACAAAAGACGCCCGTAACTCTAGAACTGTACACCTGATAGCATGACTTCACGCGTCATATCCATATACCCTCTTGACAATTGCATTAATCCTTGTCATCCTGATACACTACATCTTGAAATGATGAATTTGATGGTTCAAGCGGGGTGCTGCCAGAATAGCTTGGCGCCTCTGGCGCCAAGCTATTCTGGCTCCATCTTTGAACTAAAATGGTTGATTTATCTCCTAATATGTAATGTAGCCTTTGAAGGACAATAAGCACATTTTAAAAAAATATCAGCCTCAGGATGTCATGGGTTAAACTCCCAGAACTAAATGACATCCATTTAGTTCTAGGGGTTTAAGAGTAAAATGTTTACACTGGTTTGTTTGCATTATACACTCACTTGCATGCCATGTTATTTTTGCATGTTTTATGTTTGTTTTACAGCAGGCTGGTATGTGATTTTGGACCTTACACTCAGTGGTGGACGATTTTTGTATTTGTTGTTGTTGGTGGGGAGGTGGGGGGTGGACAGAGAATTAGATTTTTTTGGTGCGTGGACACATGGGTGCTTGATATTCTGGCAGACTTTTCACGTCTCGCGAAGCAAGAATAATGTTTTCACGGATTACGAATTATGAATATCTTCCGTTAACTTTAACGTTTCACGACTATCACTTTTTCCGGCCACGGATCAAGTGGATTAACAGATTGCAGTCTGACGAATCTATATCTTGAAGGGGGGAAAAACTATCATGATAATGGCTATACCGCACTAACCTAACATTATTATTAGGCAGTAGGTATGAATGATACTTTATTTCTCAAGGATGGAAACAATAGGCGCACAGGCCTTTTTCGTGTTTGTCCTTGCTAAACTACAACATTTAAAACAACATGTTAACAGCACAAACAAGCGTCTACACCCACAGGTCACTTGTGTTACATTCCGATATAAGTTCACAAGTCGCTAAAGGTTACACACACACAAACACACACTTCACACACGCACATCAATTGACAGGGTCTGGGGGGGGGGGGGGGATGTAAAGTGATTGTTTATAGACAGCGACTGCGCGCTTATGATACAGCTACTCTTGTATAGGAGTATAGTGAACAGGCAAAACACTACAGCGAAGAGAGATATATGCAAACTAACAAGTGCAAAACGGAGGACCACAACAATGTGTTAAAAAAGGAAATCATTGACATGGCTCTTTTGGACACATTATCTACGTTTCTTTTGCTCTGAGATGTTTTTAAAAGCTTTCGTCCTAAACAATGGAAGATGTCTCGTTTGCTGTATATGTGGAGGAAGTGAGTTCCATAAATAGGCACCCGCGTACGAAAGGCTGGATTTAAACAAGTCAATTCGGGGCCGTTCAATGACGAGACTGTTCCTCGAAGTGCTGTAAACCCTTTAGCTCTCAGTGTAAAGCTTACTCAGTGCTTTGTGCATAAGTACGCACTTATTTAACGTAAGGTGTTGATGTAAAGGAAGGAGCCTGTTGCCTGGAGCTTTTCCTCCAAAGTTAGAGAGGTGATTGGGAGGATCAGTTTAACTGCGCGCTTGTATAGAGAATTAATCCTCTTCAGCCGTCCCAAATTGTAGATGCGTAGTCAATGTGATGTTTTATGTAGGAGTTGAAAAATAGCTTATGCGTCTTAGTATCAATGATATATTTTAATCTTGACAGTAAAAATAGCTTCCTTGATAATGTTTTTCCTAGTTGTGTTAGATGGGACAACCAGCACAGTTGTTCGTCAACAATTACCCCGAGGAGACGATATTCCTTGACTTGCTCAATGGGATCTGAATCTGGTGCCACCCTTGAACTATTATGCTCAATCCATGTCTTGCTGTGGTGTGTTGGGGCTGAATGAGTTAACGATCATATGCTGAATAAATGGGGCAAGGGAAGGGGTGTCCAATTTTTCATTTGAGACATGTAACCATGGCTGCCAGTAAGGGTTTTTGTAGGGATGATTCCCGCAGATTTGAGACATAAGGCACACAGTACCCAGAGGCCAGACAAGACTTTCTGTGGGGGATGGCGGTGGTGAGATTTGGGGTCCAAACTCTTTGGGGAAAGGGGGTGGGGGGGGGGGTGGTGTTGTTATTATTATAATAATAATAATACCGCTTCACCTAATTTTGCAAATCAGCTCAAAGCCCCGCGAACTGAATGCGACACGCACGCTCACATGGAACACATGCATTCACTCTGAAGACAAACAGTGCAAGACAAACACAGGACACTCATGTGGTAGGTCATCTCAGCTACTGAACTTTCAGAAATTTTGATCACTTGTATTTCAAATGTATTTAACCCTTTTCATCATGATACACTCACGCTTGAAATTAATTTGACTATTATAGTCCAAGGGTGGTGCCAGAATAGCTGGGCACCTCAGGCATCAAGCTATTCTGGCACCACCCTTGAACTAAAATGGTTGATCTATGTCCTAATCTGTACTGTAGCCTTTATAGGGCAATAAGCAAATTTTACAAAATCAGCCTCAGGATGTAATGGGTTAAGTGGCCTGAAACCAGAACCAAAGTGGTGGGATAGGAAGAACCCTTGACGGCCTGCTCGAATTAACAGCGACACTTGCTAGAGAAGAAAAATTGGACACCGGAGCTGGGTATAGAAACCGCGCACTTTTAGCACTGGTGGCAGACGCTTTATCACTGTGCCAGGAACCGTCTGGTGGGGGTGCATTCCCAAAAAGTAAACTGTACTAATGGCTCCACAAGGTGGCAAAATCATAATTATTTTGTATCAACTTCATCCTGCATACGGCATTTATACAGCATTCACAGTAACAGCACTTAAAGTGGGTGTCTGTTGGTCCAACTGTTTGAAACGGTGTGCACACCGGTTTCTCTCGGCCATGTATCCCAGCTGGTGGAAAAGCCGGGCTTGGTAATACACTGCATCTTTCATGCGCTGAGTTGCTTCCCTTGACTGGAAAAGCGTGATGACGTTTGTGATCAGACTTGCCGCACCTAGCAGGGCTGAAACACAAGAAGAAGAAAGGCCGTGAACTTGCATGTCTCTTGCCATGAAAGAGGTCATTCAAAGATGACGCAGTGCAAATTTTTAACACCTTCACTGCTGAAAAAAACTGCGGGGGCTCATGAGCATCTAAGCGTCTTGCCGACACAGTGCAAATTGTTAACCCCTTCACTGCCGAGAAAAAATGGACATCACTCAACTGCAAGAGGAGTAGATCCTCATGAGCCCCTGCAACTGCGGGGGCTCATGAAGATCTATGCCTCTTGCCAACACAATCCAACTGCAAGAGACACACATTCTCAACTGCATCTCTGCGTCCCCCGCCGACAACTTTTGTGTCAACGTTCCTCAGGCAGCTGAGGCTCCGTGTCGTAAAATTAACAAAGATTCCAGAACAACAACCTGTGTCCACTGACAATGAAAGGGTTAACTCATTCAGCCCGGCACACGTATTTCCCAAATTTTGGAGGCGTCATCTAACGACTATGCACCTGTTGCAGGAGATGGGTCGACCATGATAATTCAAGGGCAGTGCCAGATTAGCTTGGCGCCAACAGGCGCCAAGTTAATCTGGCACTACCCTTGAATTATCATGGTTGACCCATCTCCTGCTGTAAGGCGTCAGGGCTGAAAGGGTTAAAGTGCGAATAAATACAACCCTTGCTTCAAATTTGAATTCGACACGTTCCCTCCTCCGACAACGCAGCTTCCATACGCAAAACAGCTTGATACGGATCGGACATTTCTGTTCAAAGGCATTGCTAGGCCTCGTTGGTGCCTAGGGCCTGATCATTCAAGGTTAACCCCTTCACCGCAAGTGGACACAGATTCTGTTTCTGAAATCATTGAAAATTTGATGCCAAAGATCCCGGGGCCCAGAAGTCAAAGGAACATGGATCATGCCATACATTATTACATAGGCGTTTCAGCAAGAGGTTGCAGGGGCTCATGAGGATCTATACATCTTGCAGCTGCATGGTGTTCCATTTTTTTCCAGCAGTGAATAGCTTAGCATGTGGATAGGCATCTGACACTACCACTGAACTGTCGAGACCTGATCCACCTCCCAAGGGTGGTACACAGACTCTGCAGACACCTCTCAAAGATACAAAAAGTCATCATTTGATGTGAATATGAGGAAAAATCCAAAAACTACATGAAAATGGCTTCCCCATACTGTGGTAAAAATGCCTTGTACACGTTTTTTTTTATCGTATTATTTTTCTTCTCTTTTTGTGTAGTTAGTGTGCTCACGGCCGAGGCTGAGGTAGTTCATGAACTATTTTTGTCTCCTGCCAGCTTGGAATTTAGTGTGTACATTTACCGCCAGTAGTACTCAGTGACCGCACCTCGCCTAGTGTCGGTTTTTCCCTTTAGTTTCCAGACCTCTGCTACGGTGCCAGACAGCTGGTTACTGCGGAGTATTTTCCTCTGACAAGAGATTTGCTGGATTTTGTTTGTTAACTAAGTAGTCTTGTAAAAGTACGATTTTTCATCTGCAAGAGGATTTTATAACAATATAGTGTTTGAAGTGCTCTAAGAGTTAGTAATAGTTTCAGAACTGACAAAAGCGTATTCAGCTAGGAAAGTAATGTTCTATCGCATGGAAGAGTGCTTCACCATTTTGTAAGACGTAATGATTTTTGGTCGGGTGAGCCACTTTTTACCACTCGTCAGCTTTTGGCTAGCAAAAGCTCCGCTGCGCTCGGCACCCTACGGATTGGAGCGCAGTGTTCCCGGTCTGCGGAGATAGGTGGATTTGAGCGATTGTTATCCACGACTGCTTCTACAGTTGCCGTTTCGACTTTGCCGCTTTTTCAATTGTTCTCTCTACAAACCAGCATTTTGGACTCTGTCATTTTTCTGAGCCCTCCCTTGAACGGGAATCCCGGACTCTGTCGTTTTTCTTGAGTCCTGGGACTTTGCCATTTTTCTGGCGGCTCTACTTTGTAACGGGCGTCTCGGACTCTGCCGTTTTTCCGAGGTTTTCTTTTACAAGAGGCGCTTCGGACTCTGTCATTTTTTGGGAGTCTTCCTTTACAAAGGGCGCTTCGGACTTTACCATTTTTTTTGGGGGGAGTCTTCCTTGATAACGGGCATCTCGGACTCTGTCGTTTTTCCGAGGCTTCCCTTTATCAAAGGACCTTTCGGACTCTGCCATTTTTCTAGATAGTTAGTTATAATGGGCGCTTTGGACTCAGTCATTTTTTTGTAGTCTTCCTTTATAACGGGCGCCTCGGACTGTCTTCCCATTATTAAAAGACATTTTGGACTCTGCCATTTTCTTAGATACCTATCCTTTTGAAGGGCGGCTCGGACTCTGTCGTTTTTCCGAGGTTTCTCTTTTCAAAGGGCGTTATGGACTCTGTTATTTTTGGGGCTCTTCTTTTGTAACGGGCGCCTTGGACTCTGTCATTTTCCAAGGCTTTCCTTTTACAAAGGGCGCTTTGGACTTAGTCATTTTTGTACAGGTCTTCTTTTACCAAAGGCCTCTCTGACTTAGCTACTTTTATAGACTTTCTTTTATAAAGGGCACTTTGGACTTTGTCATTTTTGCCGAGGCTTCCTGTTATCTAATGGCCTCTCCGACTTAGTTATTTTACTAAGATTATCCTTTACAAATGGCACTTGTTGGGACTTTGTCATTCTTTTTAGAGACACGACTTAGATATTAGTACTTTGCTGCGCTACTGTAGTAACGTCTGATGACATTGTGACCAGCAGAGAATATATTTTTCTCAAACGGCCTCACGCCAGGGCATTTGTTGTCGCTTTATCACTATTAGCCTGTACTGCAATATAGTCTATACGAAATGCGATCTTCGTTTCACATGTCTTATTGTAGTTAGTATCGAGTGCGAGTGACTGTGCTTGTGTGTGTGAACTTGGCATCCTGACACGAGCAAACATTTACATACACATTCACCGGTCACACAAACATTGCACACGGTCAGCGACGCTACATAATTTGGCATCGAAGGCTGGGGTGAGGCGACACTACAATACTAATTCACATCCATCCGCATGATAACTGACATTCACATTTACCCTGTTGCTGCCCATGGCCAAAGATGATGAAACCATGGCTAAATTCAGTGGTGATGTGACCGACAGCCAGCACAAGGTGTCGATCCTCATGAACCCTTTACATCACACCAACTCTTTTACTGGGTGTGGCTCGACATGATGTCAGTGAAATCACCAGATTCGCGGACATACAGGGGCATGCAGATATGAATGTGTCCAGCAAGAGGCTTAGATTCCCACAAGCTCCCACGACAGCGGGGGCTCATGAGGATCTAAGCCTCTTGCAGATGGGTCGCGCCTCCTGTGTCCACACATGAAAGGGTTATTTCCACACCTGTTTTTCTCTCCTCGGGTGGAGCGTCGTGTGCCACGGCCACTTTGCACCGTGCATATGCGTACAGGAGTCTGGCTCGGTCATAAGCGGAGCCATGTGTCAAAACAGTCAGCATGCGTGTTTCCAGCAGTCGCAGAGCCTGACCTGGAAGCTGCATGCGCATCTGGAAAATGCATCGCAGTAATAAACAGAACCAAAAAGGGTGACTGCCAGCATTTATATTATAATCCAGGATAATGTGACTGCCAGCATTTATATTATAATCCTGGATAAGGTGCAAAGTAGGTACATGACAAAAAGTTTTGTGTCTCCCCCCCCCCCCTCCCCCCCACCAAAAAAATACAAAAACAAAAACAAAACAAACAAAATAAAATAAATAAATAAATAAATAAATAAAATAATACAAAATTCATGTTGGGTAAAAAAAATCCAAGTTAAAATATCTGCTTATCTATAATCATTCAAAGTCAGGATGCTTGATGACAACCTTAGCTAATCTGCACACACCCATGCACAGTCCATGCAAGGGTGATGTCAGCCTGTGGAACATTGATCACTAGCCATCCCCATGCGAGCCAAAGACCTGTACGTGATATTTCAGATACTGTTTTCTACAGTGCTCAATTTTGCAAAGTCAAAGTGCTTATTTCCAGTCATCGAGGTTATTTAAATATTATCTGCAAAAATCTCCACACACCTGTACAACAGCAAGATAGAGAGTAGCCAAGGCACTCAGGTAATGCAGGTGATGTGTGCTGGCATGCGTAACACACTGCGTTAGATGTGGTAACGCTGCAGTGTGGTTGCCTGTCACGATGAACACCTCTGCTTGCTCTAGCAGAACTCTGCACAAACACAAAATTAATTTAGCTCCAACATCCTACAGCAGGAGATGAACTGACCATGATAATTCAAGGGTTGTGCCAGATTAGCTTGGTGCCTTTAGGCGCCAAGTAAATCTGGCACTACCCTTGAATTATCATGGTCAATCCATCTCCTACAACTGGCACATAGTCCCGCAACTCTTTTAACAACTCCAAACTGGCAGTGACCCCCCCTCTCTCCTGCAGCAATGTTGCCAAATGAAGTCTGTCCTCAGTGTCATTCACCGCACGTAAATTGTTCACCGCTCGTTCAGCATCCGTCCACTTTCCAGTAAGCAGAGCATGCTGGAAGTTGAGGTACTGTTCGCACGCCTGTCACAAAATACAAGAAAACACGTTTCTAACATACTTTCTTTCCCTCTTCCGCAACAATGTTGCCAAATGGAGACTGCCCTCAGTGTAAAATTTTGGAAGCAAGCCAGACTCCTGTACATAATATATGCACGAAGCAAAGTGGCCGTGGCACACGACGCTCCACCCGAGGAGAGAAAAACAGGTGTGGAAATTAACCCTTCAGTTAGGTGATGCTTCCAAAATTTGGGAAATGCGGTCATGGGGTTAAATGGGTTAATGATGAAAAGTGTTATCTTGATCTGCATCATGAAATAAAGCCGTTTCTTAACCCACTGGCTGTCGGTCATGGAAGTTGTTTTTCCAATTCTTTAATATATATAACTGTTTCACAACAATCATACCTGCAAAGAAAGTCTGGCGTCAGCTCTCTGCTCTCCTCGCACAAGTCCCGCAACTCTTTTAACAACTCCAAACTGGCGGTGACCTCCCCTCTCTCCCGCAGCAATGTTGCCAAATGGAGTCTGCCCTCAGTGTCATTTACCGCACGTAAATTGTTCACCGCTCGTTCAGCATCCGTCCACTTTCCAGTAAGCAGAGCATGCTGGAAGTTGAGGTACTGTTCGCACGCCTGTCACAAAATACAAGAAAACACGTTTCTTACATACTTTCTTCTATGCGCCCTCCAACCTTAAACTTGTAAAACACAATGTGTGATACAGCTTAACTCATTCAGCCCTGACACCACAGCAAGACATGGATCAAGCATGATAGTTCAAGGGTGATGCCAGAATAGCTTAGCACCCATAGGCGCAAAGCTATTGTGGCACCACCCTTGAACTATCATGCTTGATCTGTCTCTAGAATTGTCAGTCATTCAGAGGGCAACTTTAAAATTTGGGGATTTCAGTCCTGGGGCAGAATGTGTTAAGCACATCACACACTGTGCGATAATCTCTAGTACATGAAAGGCCACATGTGCACAAAATTGTCTTACAGAAAGTCTGGTGGTGTTTTGGTCACGATGATTCCTACTGGAATCATCGTGACAAAAACTGCTACTGACACTCAAAGGGTTAAAAGCATCTTTGTGTCCTGCCACTTACAGCGGAAATTCCTGTTTTTTCCTCATCATAAGAGTTTGATTTTGAACCCTCAAAAATTTTCGTACGAGAGATTTTGAATGGACAGGGTTTCATCTGTATACATCACCCAACTGTCACCCACAGATTTACACTTTTAATACTTTCACTGCCGAGAAAAACTGAACACGATCAAACCCCAAGGGGCATAGATCCTCATGAGCTCCCGCAGTTCTATGCCTCTTGCTGACACCACTTTGTATCTATGATCCTTGGACGCCTGGGACTCTTTAGCGCTGAATTTCAGAAAGTTTTCAGAAACACAGTTTGTGAGCACTGGCAGTGAAGGGGTTAACTTCTGGAAAAACACATACAGAATTTTCACTGACCTGCCACAAGTGTGCGTGCTGCATGTGAGGCGGGAATCTCTGCCGAGCGTGCTGAATGATTTCCACGGCACAAGAGTAAGCTCCCCTGTCAGCGTGGTGACGAGCCAGTAAACACAGCGCCATGCAGACCGATTCCCCGTTGTAGAAAACACCGCCTTCCGACGTGTCGAGACACAGCACCATTTGCGCACACATCAGTGCACATTCTCTGCTCATAGAAAATAGGAGAAACATTTTCATTAATGTTCAGCCTGCTCCAGGCAATAAAGGGTTCATAGTTCACAATATCGCCTTATAGATGTTCTCAGTATTACCTACAATATATTAACTCATTAAATCCCGAGGCTGATTTTGTTAATTCGTTTACTGCCCGATGAAGGGTACATTACAGCTTAGGAGATAGATCAACCATTTTAGTTCAAGGGCGGTGCCAGAATAGCTTGGCACCTTAGGCGCCAAGTTATTCTGGCACCACCCTTGAACTATCATAATCAAATTCATTTCAAGCAGTAGTGTATCAGGATGAAAAGGGTTAATGCTGCACAAAAGGGCTAACTTAGCTGATAAGTTTGAATGTACTAAATGAAAAGACTTTGCTGCTCTTCTTCACATTTCTACGCAGCTGAGCTCCACTGATACAAGCCAGGGGCACTAAAATAAACATCTGTTATGTGTGCCTCCTCACATGCACGGTAACATAAAGGGTAAAAAGGTTTCTAACCCATATCATACGGAGGCTAAAAGCTTCAAATTTGTACACTGCCGTATGCAAGCTACATTAATTACAGTACTTACTGATAAGGATATAGACCAATGGCTTTAGTTCAAGGGTGGTGCCGGAATAGCTTGGCATCTAGAGGCGCCAAGCTATTCTGGCACTACCCTTGAACTATTTTAGTCAAACTTATTTCACACACTGGTGTATTCTGAATGATAAGGGTTAACTGAGGCAAGACGACACTGAAAACCTGCTGTATCAGGAAATTTTAGCTGTCAACGCCCGCCAAAGAGCAGCGCAGACGAACGCAAAGTACTTAGACATACTTTTGCTATTGCAGACAAGCCAACAGTTATTGTGTGCAAAACAATATGGAAGAAATCAAACAACACTGGGAAAAAAATTGTACACTGGTCTGTGATCTTGGAGTGTATGGCAAAAGCAGGCATTTAACCCTTTTTAGACAAGCTCTGACAAACAACGCACTGATTGCCTCCCTTGATTAGCAACTGCATTAGCGAATCAAGGGTGCCAACCAGTGTGCCCATATGAAAGACCATGCCGAGATGCAAAACTTGCTGACAAAAGAGAAAACAGTTTAACCTTTTCACTGACAGTGGTCGCAGACTGTGTTTTTGAAATCACTGTAAATTCAAAATCAAATATCCCGGGCTGTCCAAAGAACACTAATCAACAGTTTTCATAAAGAGATTTAGATCCTCGTGAGTCCCCACAACTGTGGGGGCTTGTGAGGATCCCTACCTCTTGCAGTTGCAAGAGTGCCCGGTTTATCTCAGTAGTAAAGGGGTTAATGACTTTGACTTGTTTGAACTCATTCAGTCCCCGAAACACACCCCAGCAAGATATAGACTGACCACGATAGTTCAAGGGTGGTGCCAGGATAGCTTGGCGCCCATAGGCGCCAAGCTATTCTGGCACCACCCTTGAACTATCATGGTCAATCTGGCCTGTTAATTGTAATGCAGTCCTCGGAGGGCAACTCCAAAAATGTGGCTATGTTGTACCTGTGACACAATGGGTCAACATGTTCTCTGCCAGTACGAAACAGTGTTCAACTGCAAAAAGCAAAGCTTCTCCAGAAACCTTGCTGATGGGTGGGCTCTTGAGGATCTACGCCTCTTGCCAGAGGCATTCATACATGTCAATGAACAATCCAGACCAAAAAGGTGACTGCCAAGCGTGTGAAATGCAAAGAAGTACCCAACGGAGAAAGAAACACGCTTAGAAAAAACGGTACAACACAATTTATTAATATTTCGGGTAAATACCCTTTGTCAAAATAGACAAACAAACAGAGACAAACAGAGACATTATTTGCTACTTATCTTCAGATGCAGAAGGAATGTGGCAACTCTCCTTTGCCACATTCCTTCTGCATCTGAAGATAAGTAGCAAATAATGTCTCTGTTTGTTTGTCTATTTTGACAAAGGGTATTTACCCGAAATATTAATAAATTGTGTTGTACCGTTTTTTCTATACATGTCAATGGTTCAAATGGTCTGTTGATAATAGAAAAAGCTCAGCCATCCGTATCATACTGAGATTAAAAGCTTCAAATTAGTACAATGCCATACGTAATTACAGATAAGGATATAGACCAATGGCTTTAGTTCAAGGGTGGTGCCAGAATAGCTTGCGCCAAGCTATTCTGGCACTACCCTTGAACTTATTTCACACACTGGTGTATTCCGAATGATAAGGGTTATTAACATGGCTCCCACTGAGGAAAAGCAAAAGTCCCTGAAATTCTCGGGTGGAGGGGGGTACGACTGGACTGCGAAAAATCAAAGGACAAAAGCAATCAACAGTTTAGAGAGGTGTATCGTTCACTTCCCGGTCCAACCGCGACCAAGACCACTTGTTCATACAACTTTTGTCAATCTCTTTCACTTTTGCAGTGTCTTGCTGACGCATGATGTCGGAGCATGACATTTTGCCTCCCTCTCGGGTAGACAAAATGGCGACTTCCCATTCTCGCAAAGGAGAGTTTACACAAGATCTCCTGACCCAATGTTGTCTGCTAGCTTCCGGAAAACACAACCACTGCTCCACGGATTCCACTGCCGCTTTTTTATTTTTTTCCCCTGAAATTTTTTTTTGCGGAAATATATTTTTTGGGCAGATTCTCATTATTACCGTTCGCGGAAAAGTGGGAGCCCTGTATTAACAAGATGAGGATTTCATCCCCAAGTCTACATTAGACAAAACACTACATTTACCTGTTGCCGTAATAAGACCACAGAGCAGATCTCTGCGCCCATCCAATACACATCATTGCGTACAATGAATGCTGACAGTTGATAACGCTGCTCTTCATTAGGTAGTCAAACACACTGAAACAGAAGAAAAGGTTAACCCCTTCACTCATACTGGTGATACCGCTTGGTAGAAAAGACGCGTAGTGACATGACATTTCCGCCAAGCAGTACCCTCAGTAGCAGCCAAGGGGTTACACCACACACAATGCATGAACAAACATCTCTAGCATGGCGACAGAAAAATTACAAAGAGGGCTAGAAGAAAAATATATACACATACAACAAGAAGGGCCATGACAATGATTTAGACTGAATGATAACAATAACAATGATAAAGAAGATTCATAAGGCACCAAAACATCATAAAATAGTACAACACATGTGTCAGTTACACACAGGTGCGACCAAATTACCTGGCAGGCATAACAGTGGCCAGAGCGTTGTGTCTCGCCAGCATCTGAACCCCCAGCGACGTCAGGTACTGCGGTGAGAAACAAAAATTGCGGACATCAATCAAAAACCTCGTCATAGACAACTCCCCTACAGTTGTGTGTGGGTCTGTGATTTTGAACCTTACACCTCTAGGACATATGGCTTAAAGTCATTGACCTGAACAGATATTAAAGTTATCCATTTACACCTGACTCCTGTAGATTAAAGTGTACGACCTGTGGAAGATAGACTGGATATGATAGTTCAAGGGTAGTGCCATATTAGCTTAGTGCCCTTCAGGGCACCAAGCTAATCTGGCACTACCCTTGAACTATGATGGCCAATCTATCTCCTACTGTAAATGTAATGGTGAGGTGTTAAAAAAAATGAATTTTTCTCTAAAAAGTATTTTTTCGAAAAATACTTACCGATGACATTACTATTAGGAAAGGATCACTTAGCTTACCAATTTTAGCCTAAGAATCCGTTGTGTACATAAAAAACTAGGGAGGCGACTCTAGGGTGCCATAACCAGGGACCCTGAGTAGTCTCCTGTCCCTCCCTATCCGGTCACATGCCCAGTGGTGTCACGCCAGTCTGAATGCTTAGCTTATTGGCGGCAAGCGGGGCATGCGGGAGGGTCCTCCGAGTAATATCAGTAAGTATTTTTCGAAAAAATACATTTTAGAGAAAAATTCATTTGTTTCCTCAAAAACATTACCGATGACATTACTATTAGGAAGAATAGCGAAGAGGAGGTGGGTGCTGCCCAAAATCTTACCTCCTGTATACGGGCTAACCAGACCCGCCCTCCCCCAGGGCAACCTCCCGACAATTTCAGCTAAGATTTACCGACGGCGCCTCTGGTGCCGGAAGGGAGTGTTGCGCCGCGGCGATGTCCCCCACCAGGGATAGGTTCTCCTGCTGGCCCGAAAGGTCCCTGAGGTAGAACCGGGCGAAGGTTGATTCCGCCCGCCAGCCCACTGTCGCCACAATGTCTTTGACGGCACAGATGCGTTCGAAGGTGAAGCTCGTGGCCATGACTCTAACCTTGTGTGCCCTGATCTTTAGCCTCTTAGCTCCTTCCGGGCAGAGGTCCTGGTAGGCGGACCAGATAACCCAGCGGAGCCAGGAAGATTTCGTCTGGGCCAAGATGTCTGGTCTTCCTGGGGACAAAGGCAGAAAGAGGCAGGATCATCCCCTCGGACGGGTTTGGATCGGCGCAGGTACACCCGTAAGGCCCTCACTGGGTCCTGCTGTCTGGTCTCCTGGGGAAAGTTCACCCCCTTCAGCGGCCGAATGGTGATTACCTGGGGCGCAGTTAATGAAGACCGAGTCTTGGCCAGAAAGGACGGATCGGTCAGGAGCTGCACAGAGCCATCCGTTCTGAACTGCAGGCAGGCGGGGTGTGCAGAGAGCCTGTGCAGGTCGCTTGCCCTGGGTCATGTTGGCGAACCGAGCCAAGAGGAGTGGTTCGAAGCGGTCTGAATTGAGCCACGTCAGCACCCAGGGTAGGTCCCATCACGAATCAGTGAACGGGGGGCAGGCCGCTAGAGGCCGAAGTGGGCCATAAGGTCAGCGACGTCCTTGCAAGCGCCAGGGTCCAGGCGGCCCAAAGTGGCGATACGTGTCACCTATCATGACCAGGTAACCCCTGATGGTGATCGGCGCACCAGGACCGAAGGACTCGCCACTTTCCCTCATAGACGTGCCTGGTCGAAGGTCTGCGGGCTGCAGCGATAGCCTCCACCGCTGCACTTAAGAAGCCTCTAGCGGCGAGGGCACGCCGCACAATCAGGCGTGTAGGAAAAGTCGCTCTGGGCACGGATGGTACAGCCTGTCAGGGTTGCTTAAGCATCATGCGCGGGGCGGGGAGCCGCAGAGGGGGACCCGTGGCGAGGCTCAGGAGGTCGGTGGTCCAAGACTTGGTCCAGCAGAACGGGGCCACCAGTAACAAAACTGTGTTGCAACCCTTGAGCTTAAGCAAGACCTTGGGGACCAGAACCGTGGGAGGATAAGCATACGCATTGAGGCCCTCCCAGGAAATGGAGAGCATGTCGACCGCCCAGGCGAGGGGGTCCGGAATGGGGGTGACAAAGAAGGGGAGCTGTCGATTCCACCTCGTCGCGAAGAGGTCAATCATGGGTGTCTCCCACTGCGCGCAGATCATCCGAAAGATATCCGGGCGGAGCACCGTGTGGAGAAGCTGGCCGCGCCGAGAGAGGGAGTTGGCGAGGACATTCAGGTGGCCGGGGATGTGTCGCGCTCAGAGAGAGATGCCGCAATCTTCGCACCACCGGAGGACCTGGTATAGGAGGATGCAGAGGGAGGGGGAGCGCATCCCAACCTGCTTCTGGGTGTAGGAGACCACTGTGGAGTTGTCGGAGAGGACGAGGAGGTTCTGGTGTCAGAGACGAATCTCCCACACGATGAGGGCTCGCCAAACCACCTCCAGCTCCAACCAGTTGATGTGCCTGTCTGCGAGGTCTGGAGGCCAGCAACCAGACGCGGTGAGGAAGGTCGTTAGAAGGTGCACGCCCCACCTGGCGAGGGATAATAGGCACCGGGGCCGCGAGATCGCCGAAGGATGGATGCCAGTGGAGTAGGAGATGCAACTGGAGCAGGCGGGAGTACAGCCTGCTGAGGGGTAACAGGTCCGCAGCCGCGCTCAAAAGGCGCAGGAGCTGTAACCCTATCTGGCGGGAACCGCCTCCTCCTCCTCTCCCTAGAAGAGCGGGCAAGCTTATTCCCGTACGGTGCGTCGGGGCCCCAAAGAGTCAGTTACCGCAGAGGAGGAGCGGGCGGGCCAGGTCCGAGAGGGCACTGTAGGACCAGAGGACGAAGTCCGGGGACCTGATGAAAACGTAGGGGCCCGACGCGTCATCCTCTCCCCAATGTCTGAGCAGGTGCGCCTGTTCCCGTCTCCCTGCACACTTGGTAAGTGCAACACATAGCAAATGTGAAAGTCGACCGGGCATGGGCTCTCCGCGATCATGCAAAACAAGCGCACGCGTGTGCGAACCACGCCTCTTACGAAGCGATACATCCACGGCCAGTGCCGTCGCCCGGCCCAACAAATGCCGGTCGAGGGCAAAGACCCAGACCTTACCTTGCCATGGCCGCGAGGCCAGTAGGGAAACTGCCACGAAGGTCACTAGGAATCCAACCAGGGCCGAGTAGGTGGAATCCAAGCAAGGCACCACAAAAATCCAAGAGGAACACAAAGCCCCCCACAACGTAATCCAAAACGTAGTCCAACGTAAACGAAGGAATCCAAGGAAAAATGAAGTAACCAAAAGTCCAGTAGGCTTGAACACAACCGTTCCCGGTAAGCTAAGCAAGAATGAATTTTTTTCTAAAATGTATTTTTTCGAAAAATACTTACCGATGACATTACTGTTAGGTATAGTGTCTTAGCTAGCCTAATTTTAGCCAAAATTGGTTGTGTACCCATATGACAGGGGAGGCAACAAGGGGCGCCATAAGCCTAGCCAGTATCCCGAGTAGCCTCCCTTCCATACCCATCCAGGCAACTGCTCAGCAGATTCCTGCCAGTCTGTTTACTTAGCTGACTAGTGGCAAGCAGGGCAGGTGGGAGGGTCATCCGAGTAAAGTCATCGGTAAATATTTTTCAAAAAAATACATTTTAAAGAAAAATTCATTTCTTTCCTCAAAACACATTAACGATGACATTACTGTTAGGAAGAATTACGAAGAGGAGGTGGGTGCCGCTTATAACGCCCCTTACCCCCAACAGTCAACCAGGCCCGCCCTCCCAGGAGCAACCTCCTGATAATTTTAGCTAAGAAGCCTACGGCACCGAGGGTGCCGGGAGGGAGTGTTGCGCTCTGGGGATGTCTCCCACCAGTGCCATGTTTCCCGCTGGCCGGAGAGGACCCGAGTGAATCTTGCGCTGTCCGGAGAGGTCCCTCAGGTAGAATCGGGCGAAGTTGACTCCGCTCCCCACCGCACAGCCGCTGCAATGTCTTGATGGCTCAGTAGCGGTCGAATGCGAGGTTGCAGCCGTGGCTCTGACCTCGTGCGCCCTGATGTTCATTCCGCTGCCGCAGGGGAGAGGTCCTGAGGCGGCGCGTAACGCAACGGAGCCAGGATGTATACCGTCTGGGCTGAGATGTCACCCCTACCTGGAAGGCAGGTGCGTCCCCTGCATATCGGCTTGGTCTGGCGCAGGTGTCCACATAGGGTTCTCACCGGGTCCTGCTGTCTGTATCCCAGGCAGGGCCCGAATCCTTCAAGGGTCGAATGGTGATCAACTGGGGTGACCCAAGGGACCGGGTCTAGACTAGAAAACCTGGTTGGGTATCAGTTGTCCAGAGCCAACCGTCCGAACTGTAAGTCAGAGGGGCGCGCTAAAGAGAGTGCAGTTCGCTGACCCTGGCAGCTGTGGCGAAGGCCAGTCAGGAAAAGGTCTTCCGTGGCACGACGGCCGTCCGCGTCAACTAGAGCGGGTCGAATTGTTCCAAGACGAGCCACCATAGCCCCTAGGTAAGGTCCCATCACAGCACCGCGAGCGAAGGCAAGAGATGTAGACCAAAGAGCGTCAGAAGGTCGGCGAGGTCTTACAGGCACCGGGGTCAGCCGGTCTAAGTCGGTCCGCTTTAGCGATCCTGGCCAGATATACCCTAACGGAGAAGGCGCCAAGTTGGTCGGTGAAGAGCCAGAGGAAGAAGTCCACCTGCTGAGGAACCGTCCAATCCATGTGGAAGAGGCGCTCGTCGACACATCAGTCGCCCAGGACTCGCCACTTCCCTCGTAAACTTGTCTGGTCGAGTGTCAACGGACTGTAGCGATAGCTCCCACTGCTGCATTTGGGAATCCTCTCGCGGCGAGGGCTTGCCGCACAACGTCCAGGCGTGGGAGAAGAGCTCTTGGGGCTGCAAGCATTGTGCATGGGGTGGTGATCCGCAGAGAGGGGGCCCACGGCGAGGCTCAGGAGGCCGGTGGTCCACAAGCATATTCTGCAGCAAGTATCCACCAGGGACAGGACCGCGTTGCAACCCTGAGCTTGAGCAGGAGCTTGGAACCAGCACCGTAGGTGGTTTGGCGAGACGACGAGTCCATCTCAAGAGAGGTAGAGAGTGTCGACTGCTCAGGCTAGTGGAAATGGAACGGGGATACGAAGCAGGGAAGCTGGCGATTCCATCTCGGCGTGATAATGGGGGACTTACAGCTGCACAGATCACCCGAAGATGTCCGGATGGAGCGTCCACCCGGTGCGGAGAAGCTGGCCACGACGCGCGATGGAGTCGGCAGGCCATGTGGAAGTCCTGGGAAGTCTCTTGCTCGGGTAGCGATGTCTCGATCTTCACACCATCGGAGCCCCTGGCAGAGGAGGAAGAAAGGGAGAGGAACCACGTGCCGCCCTGCTTTTAAACGTAGGGGACTACTGAGGCGTTGTCAGAGGGGACGAGAAGTTCCTGACGTCGCCGACGTGACACCCGATGCTGGGCCCCAAGTTCCAGAGGCCATCCGCCGGAGGCTGAGTAGAATCTCAGTAGCAGGTGAGCGCCCCCCGGTGGCGAGACTTGCGTCAGCGCAAGAGACACCTGGGGTGAAGGTGAGAAATTCATTTTTCTTTAAAAGGTATTTTTTCGAAAAATACTTACCGATGACATGACTCAAACGACCCTCCCACCTGCCCCGCTTGCCGCTGGTGCGCCAAGTATCCTGAGGGATTATGGGTACCCGGCTTCCGGGTGGTGGGTATAGGGAGACAACTCTTGGTCCCCTCGGGGTTCCCCGAGTGCCTCCCGGGTTGTGTTTTGACACAACTGGCTCTTAGGCTAGTATGAGTAAGTAGTAGACACTTCCATTCAGTCATGTCATCGGTAAGTATTTTTCGAAAAAATACCTTTTAAAGAAAAATGAATTTGTTTCTTCAAAAACATTACCGATGACATGACTGACTGGAAGAATAGCGAAGAGGAGGTGGGTGCCGCGCTGCAGCACACCTTAGGGCCCAAGGGCCATCCTCCCTAACGCAAACTCCCGACGACCCTAGGTAGGTGAATACCTATGGCGCTGAGGCGCCAGGAGGGAGTTGTGCCCCCTGCAAAAGGCCCCCACCAGAGCGAGGAGTCTCGCTGGCCTGGCAGAACTCTGCGATCGAGGCGGGCGAAGTCATCCTGCCCGCCAGCCTCCAGTAGCCATGAAGTGTAAGACAGTACAGTCCCTGACGAATGAGACGTTCGTGGCCATGCAAGTGCCTTGATACCTGTAGCCTCTAACCTCCCTGAGGGAGGGGTCCTGTAATTCAGAACGTATGACTGAGCGTAGCCAGGAAGAACGTCCGGCCTGTAGCGTCAGTGCTGCCGGAACCGGCAAAGAGGTGAGCGCGTCCGTAGCGAACGGCTATGTCATAGGTACACATGAGGCTTGTACAGGGATTTGCTACGTGGTCTCCTGGTGGAATAGCGCCCCGTAAGCGGGCACAAGGTGAACCTGTGGACCAAAGGCACGGCGGTCCAGGTAAGGTATGGTCCGAGAGGAGCTGTACGTAATTGTTCCCTCGAACTGTAGGCAGACCGGGCGAGTCGTAGCTCCTGAAGCTCGTTAACCAATCCACCATGGCAACATCCCTCAGGCGCCGTATGGCTGCAAGGGCAAGACGTAGCATGCGATGACTCCTCACGAGGGGAGTCGACAGGAGGCTCCGGACGAGCGCGTGTAAGTCTCTCCGAAACGGGCTCTGAGGAGAGGCGGGTTATCTGCCGGCAAGTGGACCCCCAGCAGGATCCCGGCGGCTTACTTGGAGACGAGTGGGTACCGAGATTGGACGTGGGACGTTGCCAAGCGCGACTCTCTGACCTGGGCTCTGTGAGGCGAGTTCTCTGCTTTTCAAAGGCTGTGTCCGGGCTCGCTCCGTCCGGGTAGCGGCCTCGTCGGTCAAAACCCCACCCTGTGCCCTAGTCCACTGAAATCGTTGTGGAGACCCTCCACAGGATCATCCTGGTCTCATGCGCCGATCCTCCGAAGGTGTCCTGGTGCATTCCGTGTGTAGCCACTGGTCCCACCGGGGAAGACTGGCCCAGATCTACCGTCGGTCCAGGTAGCATCACGCACGGAGGGAGTTGAAGTTCTTTCCCCAAGCACCAGGGTAGGGGGTACGCACTGGTCGGAGGATCGCCAGCTGCCCTGATCCTGGAAGTACACCTCCGCTGTCGCGTTGCCGGAGAGGAGAAGCTCCTGTGACCTATCCTTCCTCCCACGAGCAGAAGAAGAAGGCCTAGTAGTCCGCGTCGGATCCAAGCTAAGCACGCTCTTGTCCGTGAAGTCCGAAGGTCGGAGGGTTGGACCTCGAGAAGAATCACGGAAGTAGGAAGCATAGCTTGAGCAGCCAGGCTTAGTGACGACTAAGGTGAGTAGATCCGACTCCGTGTAGTGGCTAGGTCCTCCACCACGAACACAGCCAAGCGGTACCACCTGTCCGAAGTCCGGCACCCCCCGGGTGCCCAACGAGAGTTGTCGAGATGGTTAGACGTCAGGGAGAAGGGGCTGCGCCTTGGTTCCCCAGTGTCCACGATGGATGAGAACCCCTGGTGAGTCAGGTGGCGATGCCAGGCAAACTTCCGCAGCAGGGTGGCGGCGATGAGCTTGGATGTCCCGTCCAGCGCCGGCCGAGTGTCCATTCGCGCAGAAGAACAGGTCTGACGGAACCGCAGCACTGGAAGCCGAAGAAGAGGGAGAGGAGAACGGCTGCGACGTCCGAGCAACCAGTCCGAGGGGTCGTCAGCCATCAAACTCCGGGTGTCGAAGTCCCGCTGTCTGGAACCGGCGACCGAGGAGGGCGACGAGGGCTCCGAGGGAGGGAATCCCGCTGACGGCGAACCGCAGAGGTCGAAGACTCCCTCCGAAGGGGAGAGCAAAAGACGGAGCGACGCAGCGAGGGTCTCCTGAGAGCCGAAGGCGGGTCCTGACGAGGAGAACGGCTGCGACGAGGAGGAACGGAACGGAGAGGACGAGGGAAGGGGAAGTGGCCGGTCGATGGGAAGAGGAACGGGACGAACGGGAGTCCGAACGAGATGGGGAACGCGAAGAAGGCGAAACCCGTCTTGAGTCGAGGGAGTCCTGATCCATCGAACGATGAGTGGAGAAGGTCCTCCTACGATCTTGCGAAGCAGAGCGATGACGGTGAGTAGAATCCCGGCGCCTACGATCTTCGCCAACAGGAGGCTCCGGACGAGTGCGTGTAAGTCTCTGTGAACCAGGCTCTTGGGAGAGGCGGGTTGCTTGCCGGCAAGGGACCCCTGCGGCCAGAGACGAGTGGGGAACGAACCAGGCTCTTGGGAGAGGCGGGTTTCTGTGCACTAATCCGTTGAATACTCAGTGGCGTCTTCTGTGTCGGATCAAGTTGGTCTCGCGCGTCCGGTGCCGGGGGCACAGCGGAAGGGGTCTCAGTAATCTTCAAGCACCCGAGCGGGTAGGAGGCTCCCTCCTATAAGTTCCAGAGATTAGACCATCGCAGCTCCGGCCAGGTAGCACAGACGTCACAAGTGTGGTCGGAAGCACACCCAGCGCACAGGAGACAGACTGTATGGTTATCCGACGGCCACTGGAAGCCTCCGCATTGTGTGCAGGTCACCAGTAGGCCAATGCAACACACAAAACATGAGGGCACTCGGCGAGTGTCTACCGGATCTCTGGAGGGACATGAAGAACGGCAACTCCTAAGCACGCCAGCAGAGGAGAGTGAGCAGAGTGTAGACCTGGAGCGGCGTAAGGGTCACTCCAATGAGGCGATCCATAGAGGAAGAGCATCCAACGGTGCCGATAGTGGTCTCTACTCTGGCGCCGCGCAGAGCGAGCGGGACGAGTACCCTCGAGAGGTGGCCTGGAACTGTGTCGATAGTAGTCTCCGCTTCCTTGGAGACGAGCATCCTTACTAGAGTCTCTGGACGTGCACGTGAATGTCTCTGAGCCGGGCTCCGAGGGAGGCGGGCTTTCTTGCCGGTAAGGGGGACCCCCAGCGGGATCCCGCGGGCTTTCTTGGAGACAAGTGGGATCGATAGTGGACATGGCTTCTTGGAAGGCTTAGTCCGGGCGCGCTCCCTCCTGGAAGCGGCCTCATCGATCCAGGCCCACTTCGTGCACTAGTCCACTGAATCCGGTGTGGGGCTTCCCACAGGGACGTCCTGGTCTCAAGCGACCGGTGCCAACGTTACGTTGGATGGCGTATCCACATCCTGCGCATAGGAGACCCGACCTAGTGGTTGTCCGACGGCCACCGGAACATCTGCCTTGCGTGAAGGACATCAGCATGCCCCTCTTCATCGGGGCGGAACGGGATCCTTCAAGCACCAACAGCATAGGTCGCTCCCGCCTGCAGACGCTCCAATGCTGCCATCAGCGCTGCTGAGGCCAGGTGACACAATCATCCCAATGTGGTAGGAGGCACCTCCCGTGTCGGAAGACAGGCCTAGTCCCAATGGGCGCTGCCTGGACATGAAGAACACACCTACCAGTAGCAGCCGGGCTGGTGCTTACAGCCGAGAAGCTGCTTGTCCTCTCAAGGTGGTAGTGTACTGCAACGTCCTAAGAAGTCGGACGTGTGCGTAATTGTCTTACCGAACGGGCCTTGCCAGAGGCTGTTCACGTGCGCTCCCCCTGGCAGCGGCCTCCACGATCCACGCTCGCGCACTAGTCGTGACATCCGGTGTGGCTTCTCTCCCAGGTCAGTCCGTTGTCGTGCGGAAAGCCCGCAGTGTCCGGAAGGCGCCTAAACCGGTGCCGATCGCTTGCAACGCAAGCATGGTCGGCAGGGTATCCGGTGCAGTGGCGAAAGACCCCTGGGGGCTGAACTAGCCACTGTCATCTGTGTGAATGGGCGGGTAGCACATCCCTGCAACAGATAACACACCCGAAGGCCTGCGGGTGAGTCCTGTGGGACTAAGCCACGAAAGGTAGTCTTCGTAACAACAAAACACACAAGCACCAAAGCGGGGTAACAGACTGTCAAGCCTGCACACCAGCAGTGCAGTAAGAAGGTCGACTCACTGCCATCAAGCACTAAGGTGAGCAACCAACATATGTAGCAAAAGTCAAACATGTCATGACAGAAGCGAGGTACCAAACTGCACGCCTACAACTAGCCGTGCAGTAAGCAAGTAGGCCCACTGCCGCCAAGCGCTAAGGCGAGGGAACAACATATGTACACAAAAGTCAAATATGGCATGACAGACGCGAGGTACCAAACTGCACGCCTGCAATCTAGCAGTGCAGTAAGGAGGTAGGCTCACCGCCGCCAAGCGCTAAGGTGAGGGGACAACATATGTACACAAGAATCGAATACGTCACGACGGAAGCGAGGTACCAAACTGCACGTCTGCAATCTAGCAGTGCAGTAACGAGGTAGATTCACCGCCGTCAAGCGCTAAGGTGAGCAACAACATATGTACCAACCCCTGTCATAAAAGGAGTCAGGCCCCAAACATTATTACTAAGGGTGACCGTGTGTGGAAAAAACAACACCGGCCGCATGCTGTACAACTCAATACGCAATGACAACCAAGACAAGAAAAAACATCTGGGGCAGTAAATCACCACTTTATGTGGACATGTCACGAGGGGCCCGCCCAGCCAAGGAGCGTAAACCCCCAAGCTGCCCGCCGGAACGTATATCCACTCTCTAAGGTACGTGAGCACTTGTCCACAGCGTATGCCTGCGTATGCGAGTGTGCGCTTAAATTCATCACCCGTATCTATACAACCATCCCGCAAGCGAAAACAGAAAAGGGGCCAGAACAGGCGCTGGTACCGAACAAACTACGCGATGACAAGGCGTGACCCAAGCTGTGCCACTCAGCTAATCAGGCCATGGAGTAAAAGAATTCTCCACACCCAAGGTACAAATGCGTAGGAAACTTCGCTACGATTCACCAAAGGTGAGTGGGTGCGCAATTACAGTGAGAAGAAGACGAAAAACTTCGTACCTGCACAAACCAGTGCCCAGCCCGGGAACCGGCCGAGGGTCAACCCCGCTACCTTACCTCTCCGCCGAAGGGGAACGGGGGGAGACGTCCAAAACCCGCCTGGCACGACCGGCGAAGCTCACCGGACAGCTCACCAGAGGTCGAAGCGTAGGCGCTAAGCAGTGGGGACGAGAAAGCCACGCAGCACCACAGGCAGGGCCGACGAAACGATCCTATCTCCCGCTCTTCATTCCAACAGCAAGTCCGAAACCAGAGAACTGGTCGAAAAACCAAAGTCCGTAGGCTAGAGCCGAGCGCAAGACGACCGAATCGTGCGCCTAAGTAGACTTGACTGGGGGATTATGGGTACCCGGCTTCCGGGTGGTGGGTATAGGGAGACAACTCTTGGTCCCCTCGGGGTTCCCCGAGTGCCTCCCGGGTTGTGTTTTGACACAACTGGCTCTTAGGCTAGTATGAGTAAGTAGTAGACACTTCCATTCAGTCATGTCATCGGTAATGTTTTTGAAGAAACAAAAGAGGATCTCCCGTCGTGAGGCAGTCGGGATCCGCCCAGCGAAGAAGGTGAGGACGGAGCAATGGCCGCACCTGAACCTGAGACTCGAGGTCGTCCGTCGAGGGTCGTCCAGGGAGAAGCAGGAGCAGCTAAAGCAGGGGGCAGTCGAGGCATCGTAGGGGAAGTAGGTCCGCTGCGGTACTCACCAGTCCCCGAAGCTGAAGTCACCGTCTGGCGGAGGACGCCTGCTCTTGAGACACCCGCCGCGCTGGGCTCGCCCACTGCTGAATTCGCCACTGCAGAAGTCGCTTTTCCTGAGGTCGGTGCGTGATTCCATCCCTAGGAGGACAAGCGGCGCTACGGCGTGAGGTCGGACTTGCCCACGCAGACCAGGAAGCAAAGCCTGTCGAGGAGATCCAGAAGAGCATCTCGATCCTTCGCCCAGGAGGACTCCGATTGGTTCCGCAAGGGAAGATCGTCTAGGGAAGTCGACGTGGAGCACGAAGACGTCCGTTTGGTCCTGTCTACTACAACAAACAGCTACGGCTGAACCCCCAGAGGCTGCGATTGACACCGAAGGGAGCGTGTGACACTGGTAGATCACACCGCCGAAGGCAAAGCGGAGATAACAGCTGGAGACAGGTTGTCTGGGGACGAGCAGAATGCATTCTTCTCCATGGAGGTCTCTGACCGGCTCCGCAAGAGAAAATCGTCTAGGGATGTTGACGACTTTAGGCTAATGGCTCAGTCCAAAGGCTGTACTGCGGCGCGAAGGCTCGGGCGATCTCCACGCCAAAGAACGGGGCGGCAACGAACTTGTACAGCGTGATGCGCATGTCGACTGTCGTAGCCGCTCATCAACAGTCGGGAGGTCGAGGTCGCAGCGCAGGGGGCATCCTGAAGCACCAGTTCACACGAAGTGATAGCCGGCAAGGCGTCGACCGAGGAGTGGTACGCAGTGTGGTAGGTGGTGACCGGCAAGCCAGGAATCTCCTAAACCACGGCGAGTGGAGGGAGTCTCCAATTCTCGATGCACGGAATGAAGTCCGGTAGAGACTGAGGCATGCGTAGTCAAGCACTGTCTCCGCAGGGTCCCTGGTTACGGTGCCCTAGGGTCGCCTCCCTAGTTGTGTATGTACACAACGGATTCTTAGGCTGAAATTGGTAAGCTAAGTGATCCTTTCCTAATAGTAATGTCATCGGTAAAGTTTTGGAGGAAACAAACCTATGTTTCACTTTCAATTTTCATTGAAATCAGACAAAAAAGTAGATATTGTAATGTACATATGTTTGTTTATTATATGTAGCTGTGAATGCCAAAAAGAAATAAGTTTTTAAACACATAAAAAAGTAGAAATTTTTGTATCTGATACCCACAGGCAGACTGAGTTCCCCGCTCTTGGCGACAGATCGTTCCACCTGTGAGGCCGTTTTTCCCGTTCTGTCATCTGTCAGGAGGTTAAGCCACGCCTGCGACACACAATGAAAACACAAGATGAAGCAAAGAGAAAGAGCACTGAATGTGTCATTCAAATGAGAACGAGATATGTAAAGAGTACTGGTTAGAAGAAGTTTAAAAACGTAAACCCCTTCAAATGCCAGCGGACACAGATTGTGTTTTTCAAGTCGGTGTAAATCCCATGTCAAAAACTCCTAGACATCAAAGAAACATGGATACCAAATGGTTTCAACAGGAGGCGTAGGTCCTCATAGGTCCCCGCAACTGTGGGTACTTCTTCAAGCTGGGTGGTGTTCAGTTTTTCTCAGCAGGCAAGGGGGTAACCCCCTTGTGCATGCATCTGCCTGTTCTACCAGTACGAACAGTACTGGCAGCTGCACGCACAAGGTTAACTCGTTCACTGTCGAGAAAATCTGAACACCTACCACTTGCAAGAGGCATAGATCCTCATGAGCCCCCGCAGTTGCGGGGGCTCATGAGGATCTATGCCTCTTGCTGACACCACTTTGAATCCATGTTCCTGGGACAGCTAGGGCATTTTGGAGTTGAATAAACAAAGAATGCAGGAACACAGTCTGTGTCCGCCGACACTGAACAGGCTAAAACCTTTTCATTTCACAAGCAAATGCTGGGGTTGCTAACCTCTTGGAACTGAATGGGTCCGTGTGAAAAGTGGCATTCTATGTTAATTCATTCAAGACACCTCACATCAATAGCTGTTGAAGTGTTGCTTAATAATCAGTAAATCACTTAGTCTTTATTCCAACAGTAAAGGTACTAATTCACTCAAGGCTCCCCCCGCATTAATAGCTGTGAAAGTGTCATATAGCATTGCCACTGGCAACACTATATGACACACTCGCAGCTACAGATGCGAGGAGCCTTGAATGAGCTTTACTGTTGGAAAATAAAGATTCACTGATTCACAGATTGATTGAACTATGCTACAATCGCCATCATCAATTCCAGCTGTCAACACTAGAAATCAGATACACAACAAGACACAATAAAAGTGTGGAGGTACTGACCAGGGCGTGTTGAAGGCACACGTGATCGTTGGTTTCCTGGGCCATGCGCACAGCTTCAAGTAAGGCTGCCTTGGCTTCACTCCTGAGGTTAAAAAAAAAAAAATCAGTTAAACACACACAGTCTTCAACTCATTCAGCTTACCACTATGAAAGGAGACACAGCGATAATTTCAGACAGCACAACCTGTTTTGAGCCACCGCCAAAAAGTGGTCTTAAGTCAGGTGCTGTCTCAAGAGAAGTCTTGAAGGGGCAAAAGGCACCACTTCATTTAGGTGGCTACAGCCATCTAGAAGATGGTCTTTTACCCTTACCATTCAGAATACACCAGTGTGTGAAATAAATTTGACTAAAATAATTCAAGGGTAGTGCCAGAATAGCTTGACGCCTCTAGGCGCCAAGCTATTCTAGCATCACCCTTGAACTAAAGCCATTGGTCTAAATCTTTATCTTTAAGTACTATAATATAGCTTAATGCATATGGCAGTGTACAAATTTGAAGCTTTTAGCCTCAGTATGATATGGGTTAATGACAGATGATCTGCCATAAAGGGTGGAAGCTCAAAACATGTCCAGCTGTGAAATCTTTGCAGGCTGTTCGTGGAAATACATAGGAATGCTGCCACTAAAATAGCAACAATAACAGCAACAAATAATTAACGTTTTTTATCTCTGTGAGAACATTTTAACATTGCGCACCTACCTATTCTTAACTGCCATTTTGCAATGGCACAAGGTCACAGCAATAAAGTTATTAACACCTTAACTGCTGGGGCAAGGTGAACGATAGCAAGCTGCAAGAGACATAAACCCTCATGTGCCCCCGCTGTTGCGGGGGCACATGAGGGTTTATGTCTCTTGTTAGTCTTGTTCTTTATGCCTGTTTTTGGTCCCAGTATGTGAATGTTGGCCAGTGTGCAGTTGTTTTAGACACCAAATTTGTGATGACTGGCAGCGATGGGGTTAACCAATTTACCCCAAAAACTTTTTTTTTTTAAATTCATAACAAAAACACTCACGCATAAACCAAAGACTTACTTGTGTCCAAACTGGAAATGCAGAGCAGCCAAGTTGAGTGCTGCATAACGGCGGCTTACTTCCTCTTCAAGTTTTTTGTTGCTCCCGGTCACCTCCCCTGTGAGATGTGAGTTGCGATCGAAGTAGTGATGAAGATTATGGATAGCTGTGCAGTACTCCTTGACACGGAGACTGTTCAGGTAGCTTAGGAAATGCTGCAAGTCAAACATTTGTACAGCAATCATCAACGAGAAATTGGGAATTAGAATGTTCATTATGGTCAATCCATCTAGTAAACTTTCATAGAAACATTCACAAATGAGAGAATTTTGACATTCAGACGCTAAGGTACAACTAGCACCACCCTCAAACAATCATGGAAAATCGATCTCCTAAACTGTAATATTGTACTCTCCTAAGAAAAACTGCCATATTTGAAAATTTCAACATAAATTCAATGCGTTAACTCATTCATGATGAGAGCAGATATGTGGCTTTATGCCGTGTATTCAAATAAGACACATCTTGAATGTGTTTATCAGATGACTTGCATATTTCAAAACCGTAAGTGAACTGTATTACTCTGTAATGTAATTTTCAGGAAACTCCTCGTTGGGAAATTAACACCCTACAGCTAATGTGTTGTCTCATTCCAGACCAGCAGCATCCAGCCATGTGTCCATGCCATACAAAGCCATGTATCCAAATGCTGCACATCTCGAAAGTGATAACTACAGATTTGTAACTCAACACCATCCCTGCCAACGGACATACATTTCTGCCTTCACTAAATGACCCAAAGCCACAACTGTCCAAAGAACATGCATACAAAGTGGCCTCAGCAAGAGGCATAGATCATGAGCCCCCGCAACTGTGGGGGTTCATGAGGATCTATGCACCTTGCATAGCATGCATTTAGATTGCGTTTATTTCTTCTTGGCAGTGAAGAGGTTAAATGAAATTAAATGACAAGTTGAAGCAACTTACAGCCTCCGCCAGGTCCGGATTAGCCTGTAGGATGTCCGTAATTCTATCTTGTAGTTTGCAGGCTGACAGCGCCTTGTTCTCATCGTGTGACAACATCTGGGCCTGACATAAAGACAGTATAAAGTAAATTCATAACCAGACAGCTGGATTTTGCAGTCCTTCAACGTGGAAATGTGAGGACAAAAAATCTCAACCAAACATATTCGGCAGCTATTTGCTAAATATTTATTCATTATTATGCAAATGTCCCCTCAAATCAATGTCTCTCAAACTCTAACTGTGATTAGTTCAGGCACAAGTTTTGCAAAGAAAACTGAACCCACCTCCTCTTGCAAGAGACATAGGTTCTCATGAGCCCCTGCAGCTGCAGGGGCTCATGAGAATCTATGCCTCTTGCGGCTGGACAGGTAAACTACCGTCTTGTTTCTTTGACCTGATTCTAATATTTAGGACCAACTTCCATTTGACACACCTGCTGTGCTATGAAAAAGTCGGCCTGCTTCTGGGAGAAAAACGCACCATCCAGGTCCGAGTCCTCGCTGTCACAGACACAAATGTCAGCAGTTAAAATAAAAATTATCATATATACCATCACATGATTTCTGTTTACAAAACATCCTCTGACTTTCACAAACAGATTTTGACAGGGAAGGAAACAAATGGAAGGCCATCCGTTAAACTGATGGACAAATTTTGAGAAAACAAGAAAGGCAAAGCCATTATGGCTCACATGTATGACCTATTTACATATGCGTGACCTTTGTGACAATAAGTAAAGGGCTGGCTTTTGCACCAGCAAAATCCATGTTTTCTGAAAATGTAAGCATTTTTCACACATTTGTCAAACCCCCCGTGACCCTTGACCTTTGCGATGAGTCGACTAAATTAGTATGCATAGGAAGGTCTTATCATCAGCTTCCTTTGTGCCAAATTTGATTGAAAATTTTGCAAAACTGTTGATAATACATACAATTTTATCAAAAATTGGCATTTTACACACATTTGCCAGACTCTTGTGACCTTTCCGAGGGGTCATCCAAATTAGTATGCCTAGATACGTCTTACCATCATGTACCTCTGTACCAAATTTGGGTTTGAAGTTGTGAATAGTATTTGAGAACAAACATCTTTTGTCCAAATATGGCCATTTTGGACCTATTTCCTGAGCTCTTGTGACCCTTGACCTTTCCGAGGGATCAACCAAATTAGTATGCACAGAAAGATCTTCCCATCAGGTATCTCTGCAGCAAGTTTGGGTTTGAAGTTGTGAATAGTATTTGAGGAAAAAAAAACATCTTTTGTTAAAATATGGATATTTTGGACCTATTTCCTGAGCTCTTGTGGCCCTTGACCTTTTCAAGGGAACAATCAAATTAGTGTGCATAAAAAGGTCTTACCATCAGGTATCTTTGTACCGAGTTTGGGTTTGAAGTTGTGAATAAATTATGTCAAAATATAGCTATTTTTGGCCTATTTCCTAATCCCTTGTGACTTTGACCTTTGTGAGAGGTCACTCAAATTGGTATGTTTAGAAAGGTCTTGCCACAAAGTATCCTTGGGCAAGTTTGAAGACTGCGGCTTAAATAGTCTCCGAGAAAATGCCAACGTTAAAGTTTACCACGGATGACGAACGACAGATGAACAACCACTGGCCCAGAATATAGACTCACTTATCCTTCGCATGTGAGCCAAAAATCAAGCATCCAGTCATTTAGGAACACAGAGGCCAGATTTGTGCCTGCAGTGACGCATACGAAAATGTTTACACTGTTGTAATTTTTGGAAAGGTCACGTGATCTTACAATACGAACCTCACCCTATCGTAATCTACCCCATCCGCTTGTACACTTGTGCAGCTTTGTGATCAGTACTGATATACTTATCCCGGTCATGTTTTCAGTAAGCGATGGACTGTAGAGCAGCTGGGATGCATTTTTTTGTTAAGCTGTCCTTCCTGATGGCAGACAATTTTATATCTTGGCAGGAAACCTTCATCAATGACTCAAACACTAAAACTAAAAACAAAACTGCATATAGTTTCTAAACTTTCACCTGCGACTTGCCACTGACCAATTTAGCCATGATGCACTGCATCAGAAACTGATCAACATTGACAGTTCATCTTCATGGCTGGTGTCAAAATAGCTAAGCGCCTAGCTATTCTGACACCAGCCTTGAAGTATCCACTCACATGCACATCACATGCCCTGACCTACAGTCACAAGACCTAGACTGCAGGTGCATGACCTAACCTGTCTGTGCCAAGGTCAGCGGGTCGCAACGCACTCTGCATCAGAGGTTCGACGGACATTATGGAATCCGTGAGGGACGCCCCAAGGGAAGGTTCATGCCCCATGAGCTCTCTCTCACCCTTCTCTACGTATTCATTAAAACGCCCATGAAAGTCACACAGCTGGCTGAAGGACATCTGACTGAAGGACAGCCACAAACGACGGATGAAGATTCCTGTGAACATTTTGATCAGTTGAGCAGATGACAGTTACAATTACATTTACATTAATAATTAAAAAAAAACCAAAAAAACACAGGACATTCATATTGCATGAAGGGTCAGCTCAGCTATTAAAGTTTCAGAAATGTTGATTGTGTTTGAAATATATACAGTGGTCTGAAACTGGTACCAAATATACTAAAATATGAATTTTTCTCTAAAATGTATTTTTTCAAAAAATACTTACCGATGGCATTACTATATGGAAGATGCCCTTTAGCCTACTGAGTTCAGCCTAAGCATAAGTTGTGTCCCCTGCACAACTAGGCAGGAGATACCGGGGATCCACGCCTAGGAGCCCCAAGTGGCCTCCCCTTCCCTCCCTATCCGGTCACATTGGGTGGAAGCCCGCCAGTTTTACACTTAGCTGAAAGGCGGCAAGCGGGGCTCCTCTGAGTAAAGCCATCGGAAAGTATTTTTCGAAAAAATACATTTTAGAGAAAAATTCATTTGTTTTCTCAAAATACATTACCAATGGCATTACTATATGGAAGAATAGCGAAGAGGAGGAGGGTGCCGCCCCTTATCACCCTGCGAATTATACGCCCCAAAGGCCCCCAACAAAGCACTCCCGACGATTTCAGCTAAGAGTTACCTAGGGCGCCTGTGGCGCGAGGAGGGAGTGCTGGGCAGCTGAGATGTCCCCCACCGGGGCCAGGGAGTCACGCTGGCCGGATAGGTTGCGGAGGTAGAAGCGGGCGCAGGTGGAGTTGGCCCGCCAGCCTACCGCCGCGACAATGTCTTTAACAGAGCAGTTGCGGTCAAAAGCCACGCTGGTGGCTACTGCTCTCACCTCGTGCGCCCGGATGTGCAGCCTCTTATTCCCATCAGGGGAGAGGTCTTTATAGGCCGACCGAATGACCCACCACAGCCAGGATGAAATCATCTGCGCCGAGATATCAGGCCTGCCCGGTGAGAGGGGCAGGAAGAGGCGGGAGCGCCCTTGGCAGCGCGGCTTCGAGCGACGCAGGTAAATCCTCAGAGCCCGGACCGGGTCCTGCTGGCATGAGCTGCGGGATTGATCCGTACCTCTTGAGCGGACGGATGGTCAGCACCTGGGGCGTGGCTGAGGGAGGCTGGTTCTTGGCCAGAAAGGATGGGTCGGTGAGGAGCTGAGCCGAGCCATCGGTCCTAAACTGCAGACAGACGGGACGCACCTAGAGTGCATGTAACTCGCTCACGCGGGACGCAGTGGCAAGGGCCAGGAGAAAACACGATTTCCGGGTCAGGTCGGAGAACCGCGCCAAGGGCAGGGGTTCGAAGTGGTCCGTCCTTGCAAGCGCCCGGATCTAGGAGGCCCAGGTGGTGGTAAGTGTCCGCAATCATGGCCTGGTAGCCCATGATGGTAATCGGTGCTAAGCCCTGATCGGCAAAGAGCCACAGGAAGAAATCTGCCAGTTGCGGGGTAGTCAGATCCATGGGGGGAAGCCGCTGGGCAGCACACCAGGACTGGAAGACCTGCCACTTGCCTTCATAGACTTCTGGTAGACAGTTTGCGGGCTGCTGCGATAGCCTCCACTGCCGCACCTGAGAAACCTCTACCGGCGAGGGCTTGCCGGACAACCTCCAAGCATGTAGGAGGAGCCGCTCCGGGAACAGGTGGAAGAGAGCCTGTCGGGGCTGCTTGTGCATCGAGGGCGGGGTGGGAAGCTCCAGGGGCGGGTCCGTCGCTAGAGCTAGGAGGTCCGTGGTCCAGCTCTTGGCCCAGCTGAAGGGGGCCACCAGAAAGAGAACCGTGGAGCATCCCTGCAGTTTCCGCAGGACGGATGTGGGGGGGCGGGGGGGGGGGGGGGTAAGCATAAGCAACCAACTGGTCTCAAGGGATGGAGAGCACGTCCACCGCCCAGGCAAGGGGGTCTGGTACGGGTGAGACAATGAACGAGAGCTGCTTGTTCCACCTGGTGGCGAAGAGGTCGATTAGCGGCATCTCCCACCACGCGCAGATCAGGCAAAAGATGTCCGGGCGCAGGGACCACTCCGTGTGGAGGAGCTGACCGCTGAGATAGGGAGTCCGCGAGGACGTTTAGGTGGCCCAGGATGTAGCGGGCCCGGAGAGCAATGCCATGATCCCTGCATCAGAGCAGGAGGTGGTAAAGGAGGATGCACAGCGAGGGCGAGCGAGTGCCTCCCTGGTTCTGTATGTAGGCCACCACCGTCATGTTGTCCGAGAGTACTAGGACTTCCTGGTGTTCGAGCGTCTCCTGCCAGGCGCTGAGGGCTAACCACACCACCTTCAATTCCAGCCAGTTGATGTGCTTGCCAGCGAGTTCCCAGGGCTAGAGGCCCAAGACAGAGATGAAATCCAGAAGCAGGTGCGCTCCCCAACCCGACTGGATCGCGTCGGTGCAGATGGACCACCGGGGCAGGGGGGATGGGGGGGGAGGAGGGGAGTGCAGGGGCACGCCCGAAGCCAACGACAGGTCCGTCCACCGCAGATCAGAGGAAGAACGGGGACTGGGTCCGTCAGTCCGCCGGAGGACGGGAGGCAGTGCAGAAGCAGGTCAAGCTGCAGTGGGCGGGGGGTAACAGATCCGCTGCCGCACTGAGAAGTCCCAGGAGCTGCAGCCAGACCCTGGCCGGGAAGGAGTCTCCTAGTTCCACCTGACGAGCGAGCTCAGTGATCTTCTGTTGCTGCGCCACTGGGAGCCACACCAGGTTGAGGTCGGTCAGGAACTCCATCCCCAAGTGGACGAACCTGCGCGAAGGCATGAGATCCAACTTGCCGGGTTGACCAGATAACCGAGCCGGTGGTGGAGGCCGAGGAGAGAGTCCCTGTCGTCTTCCAGGGCTGCGGCGATCTGGTTGCGAAGGAGTAGATCGTCCAGGTAATTGGAGGCTGGGCTCAATGAACGCACCGGAAATTGGCCACCACCGCATCAAGGAGCCTCGTGAAGACCCAGGGGCTGATGTTGCGGCTGAAGGGGAAGGCTCGGAACTGGTACACGACCCCGCGAAAGGCAAATCTCAGATATCGGCGGGAGGACGGGTGTAGATACGCGTCCGCGAAATCGAGGCTGATTGCGAAGTCCATCGGCCGGACCGCCGAGCGACGGATCCTGGCTGTCTTCATCCGATAGTGCGCTGCACAAACGTACTTCTTTAGTGCCGACAGGTTGATGACTGGGCGCCACTTGCCGCCGGGCTTGGGGATGACGAACAGATGGCTGTAGAAGGCCGGGGAGTTGTGATGGGAGACTACCTCCGTGGTCGCCTTGCAGTGCAAGGCCTCCACCTCTCCGAGAAGGGTGTCTGCCTTGAGCGGGTCGCCCGGTAACTGGATCCAGAGAGGGGACCGTCGCAGAGGTGGTGGGGACTAGAAAAGATCTGAAGGCCTTCGGACAAGGTCGAGAAGATCCAGGGGTCGTCTGGGAACAGTGAGCGCCAAGCTTCGCTGTGGAGGGCCAGCCACCCGCCGACTGGCGACCCTAGAACTGTCGGCGGGGGCGGGGGGGAAGGGGGGGGGCGGGGGGGGGGCGGGGGGTGCTGGGGGGGGGGAGGAAGTCAGCCGGCCTGTCCGCGCCCCGATCTGCGGGCGCCAACAGCACCAGGAGGGGTTAGCGGTGGGGAAGGACCGCTGGGGTCCCTGAGGGGGCGAGCCCTATCGCGGGAGCAAGCGGAGGGCCGAGAGGAGGGTCTGGCGGACTGCAGGGCGCAACCCACAGCCTTGTGGGAAGCGAGAATGCAGGAGGTGGGGGGGGGGGGGGGGGGAGGGGCGGCGGGCCGGGGCCAAAGGTCCTTGGATGCCTCCTTGACAGTCTGCCACGTGTTGCTGAAGAGCTGCGGGCCCCCAAACGGGCCCTGGCGGAGCTGAGACTTCACTGACTTGGGAAGATCCGCACAGTAGCGAAGGAGGGTGTCCCGGCGCCAGAGGTCAGTTGGCCGCCGCTGCCATGGTGTTAGCTGATGAGTGATAAGCAGCCCGGTTAGCTGCCACCAAGATGGAATGGATGCCACAGAGGGGGGACGTGGCCGCCAGGTCTCAGGTGTCCTCCAAACAGCGCAGCACTGACTGCGTCGTCAGTTCCAAAAACCCAGAGCTGGCCAGGGAGTTGCGAATGAGGGTCACGATCTTGTCAAGAGCACAAGGCCAACCGTGCTGGAGCAACCTGCGCCCCCCGCCTGAGTCAGAGCTGAAGTATCCAGGTAGGGGAGAGGCTCGGAGAAGGCTTGGGAATGCCCGGCATACCACTCCTGGCAGGCCACCAGGAGTCCGTGAAGAAGCCGTTGTCGCCGAAGCTGTCCTGGCAAAGCTGAATGGAAAACGCGTCCACGAGGTCCCAGAAGCTGGCAGGCTGCGGGAGCAACTTACGATGCTTGGCTAGCCTCTGAGCATCCACCATGGCGGAACCCTGCCTCTTGAAGATGGGGGGGGGGGGGGGGGATGGAGGGCAGAAGTCCAGCGGGAGGAAGGAGGAGATAAGGCAGGCCGCCTCCTCAAGGGAGCGGATGGTCTGGGAGCCAAGTGTAAGTCCGTCCGCCGAGGGGGAGGGAGAAGCGGTTGAAACCGCTGAAAGGGCGACGGGAGATCTGGCAGGGGAGTCCCGAAGGAAGATCGCCGAGGCGGAGTCTCCCAGATGCAGGCTGAGGGCGTCGGGGTCCAAAGGCGACTGACTCCGGGAGCAAGGGCCAGCCGAAAGGGCAGGCGACAGGCGACAACGCGGGCGCAGACCGTGGGGGGGGGGGGGGGGGGGTTCGCACGCAACGACCAAGATGAAGGGCGCCGCGGGGAGGTAGAGGGGCGCCGGTGGAGTGGGGAGCGAAGGACCGAGCGCGAACGACGAAGGCCGGAAGCAAGGATGGACTCAGGAAGCCCACTCCTCCCCGAGAGGTGGGGAGATGGGGGGGGGGGGGGGGGGGGGGTTAGCAGGGTTGTCCATGACGTGTGGTCAGTGGGAGGACCGCAGGAGCTGCAGGCCGCGACTCTACGGGGGGGGGGGGTGGGGGGGGGGGGGGGGGGGGGACGGAGCGCAGGACGCACGTAAGGCTTGGAGCGAAGGGGGGGGGGGGGGGGGGGGGATGGGGTTAGCAAATCTAGGGTTCGCCGGACATACTCGGTCGAATTGGAGTGTGGGGGAAGTGTGACCAAGTCTCGCCGGCACCGCCCGGACGAATCAGAGCGACGGGGGGGGGGGAGGGGGGGGGGGCACGAAAGTAAGGCTAGCTGGCCCCGCTCGGACGAATCGGAGCTGGGGGGGAGCGGGGGCGTATCTAAATCTCGCCTGCCCCGCTCGGATGCCTCGGAACGGGGGGGGGGGGGGGGGGGGGGGGGGGGGGGGGGGGGGAGTGTCTCTGAAGCTCGCCGGCCCTGCTCGGAAGCCTCAGAGCGGGGGAGAGCGTCTCTAAAATCTGCCTAGAAGGAACGCACTTCCCTGGGGGCCGCAAGGCCAGAACGACGGAACACAGGGGAGCCCGGCGCGGCGAAGCACCGACGACATCCGAGCTGGAACGCCGCGGAGGTTCTGAAGAGGGTGGGGTTGCTGGGGGGAGACGCTGGGGCCGGGAAGGACGCTTCCGCCGGTAGAAGTCCCAGAGCTGAGACCAACGTTCTTCCCTCTAGGCAGCACACACGTCACAGGTCCGACCAGAAGCGCAGCCCGAACACGGGAGGCAGACCTTGTGGAAGTCCGCGGGCCACTGAAAGTCCCTGCAGCGAAGGCAGGTCTTCATTTGCGTACTCGCCATAACACCAAAGTCACAACACCTGCCGAAAGGCACAAATTCTCCCACGAAGCACACTCGCCGGAGCTAACAAGAGTCCAAGGCAGTCTTTGTCTCTTAGAACCACAAAGTCTGAAAACGCAGCAGGACCATACACAGTTGCAATAGGAGCTAGGCCGAAACACAACCGCACACGGTCGAGCTAAGGGTAAAACTGGCGTGCTTCTGCCCAACACATGACCGGATAGGGAGGGAAGGGAAGGCCACCCAGGGCTCCTAGGCATGGATCCCCGGTGTCTCCTCTCCAGTTGTGCAAGGGACACAACTTATGCTTAGGCTGAAATCAGTAGGCTAAAGGGTATCTTCCTTAGAGTAATGCCATCGGTAATGTATTTTGAGAGAACAAACATGTATTACCGTTACTAGTGAAATATGGCGTCATCACAGAAGAACCTAGCATCATAGACAAAAAAGGCGGCACTGATGCAGATGTCAGAGCACGAATCGGTAAAGCCAGAGCAGCCTTTCTCCAGTTGAAAAAAGTGTGGAGTTCCAGAGAGCTGTCACAACACACCAAAGTCCGGATTTTCAACTCCAATGTAAAAGCAGTTCTCCTATATGGAGCAGAGACATGGAGATTGACAAAAACCACAGTCAACAGAGTACAGACCTTCATGAACAGTTGCCTTAGAAGAATTTTGAAAATCCACTGGCCAGAGAAGATCAGCAACGTCAGACTCTGGGAGAGAACAGAGCAGATAACAGCAGAGAACGAAATTGGGCGAAGAAGATGGGGATGGATCGGTCACAGTCTGAGAAAGCCAGCTTCCAGTATCACTAGGCAGGCATTGTCATGGAACCCCCATTGTCATGGAAAAGAGGTAGGCCGAGAAACTCCTGGCGTCGAGACCTCCAAGCAGACATCAAGAGACTGGGAACCACCTGGAGTAGAATCGAAGGAGAAGCACAGGACAGGAGTTGCTGGAGGTCTCTCGTCGACGGCCTATACCCGGGTAGGGGTGACAGGCGTAAGTAAGTAAGTACAGAAGAACCTAAAGTGACTACCCTGTATGAATGATCACCTGTCATTAACTCATTCAACTCTGACACGCCACGGCAAGACATGGATCGAGCGTGATAGTTCAAGGGTTGTGCCAGAATTGCTTGGCGCCTGTAGGCGCCAAGCTATTCTGGCACAGCCCTTGAACTACCATGCTCAATCAGTTTCCAGAAGTGTAATACGGTCTTCAGGGGGCGACTTCAAAATTTGCAGATTTCGGTCCTGGAGCAGAATGTGTTCAAGATCATCATTCAGGTCAATGTAGCCACCTGAATCAGTGAATGACGATCATTAATGACAGGTGAAACTTTGTGCTCTTACAGACTACTCTTAAACCATTCAGCCCTGACGCACTACAGCAGGAGATGGGTCGACCATGATAATTCAAGGGTTGTGCCAGATTAGCTTGGCGCCTGTCGGCGCCAAGCTAATCTGGCACTACCCTTGAATTATCATGGTCGACCCATCTCCTTCAACTGGTGCATAGTCATTAGATGCCTCCAAAATTTGGGAAATACGGCCATCGGGCTGAATGAGTTAACAGAACACATGCCTTTTTTGGCCACCCTTTCTTGCAAAAAAACAAAGATGATTGCTCAAAGCATGGTGTACTGTATGATTATGCAAGATCAAGTTTACAACCACTGTACACTGACCTACAACACTGGTGCGGTGAATGATGGCCTCTCCCTGATCTGACAGAACCAGTGCTCCCAGCATTTCCACAAAATCGATGATGGCCATCGACCCCTCGTCCTGCAGCTGCATCAGTCTGCACAACACACTGGTAGTGTACACCATCAGACTCGAGCAGCTTTTTGACGCACACAATCAACACCCCGAGGAACCAGAAGGCACACTAACCTGTACCCCACAAATAATCCATGCCCCCCTGTTTAACCCATTAACCCCAAGGCCGCTCTTTCCAAAATTTTCCCCTGCACCACAACGCATCACCCCCTTTTAGGAAGAGTCCAATACAGACAGGAATGAGATCACGTTTCAGAGGACAGATAATAATAATAATAATTATGGTATTTATAATGCGCTTATCTTATAATAATTATAACTCTAAGCGCGCACTCACAACTCGCGCACGCATGCGCACGCTTTAGACAATGACTTGCGTACCACAAACAGTGGAATACATTACGATGGTCAGCTTGGGGTGGGGAGTGTGGTGATATAGTGCTAAAACTGTTGAAAGAGGTGAGTTTTGAGGGCGGACTGGAAGGAGGAGAGAGAGTGTTTCTGACGGAGAGAGAGTGGGAGAGTGTTCCAGGTGGATGGACCGTAGACGGAGAAGGAGCGGGGGCCGAAAGTGTTAAGTTTGGTGCGAGGGATGTGGAGGCGGAGAGGGTCAGAGGCAGAGCGGAGGGAGCGGGAAGGTGTGTAGGGGTGAAGTAAGTTGGAGAGATAGGCAGGAGCGCAGTTGTTCAGGGATTTGTAGCAGAGAGACAGAATTTTGTATTGGACGCGTTGGGGGATGGGGAGCCAGTGAAGGAGTTTGAGCAGGGGTGTGACGTGGTCGGATTTTTTCTTTCTGAGGACGAGGCGGGCAGCATTGTTCCGAACGCGTTGGAGAGTGAAAATGGTGGAGTGAGGGAGGCTGGAGATCTTTAGATTATGTAAGAAAATTTAGTTCTTGAGGAAAAGAAGAATGATACATATGTCAAATAATTCTCTCTCCCTAAATTTAAAAGATTAGAGACAAAACATGTGGCATGTTGATCTTTTTCGTGGCTGGAAAAATTAAAATCTTAGATCTATGCTGAACAAAAATAACAGTTAATTAAAAGAATATAACAGCAGAACCTGTTTTGAGTGATCACTCTCAGTCTCATGAGCGTTCACCTGTCATTTTAAGACCATCCTTCAGGTGACTATAGCCACCTAAATGATGATCTCTAATGACAGGCAAGGGTCCTGACAATTGCATTTTTTGCTCAGATCATGAAGTTTTGTGAGGTGTCTGCACATGTCTATCTTTGAGTTTGAGACAACAAATGGATCATTCTAAAAAATTTAGCTACCGATAGTGGTGATAAGATCATCCCCCCCCCCTCCTCCCCCAACCTCTGCATACCCCCCACCCCATGTCTAAATTTTGCAGCCAGTGATGGACAGGTAAGGTGGAATGGTCTGAAAGAACTACACATGCCTGTGCCCCACCCCACCCCACCCCCACCCCTTCATTTTCTCATTTTTTCAACCAGTGGTGGAAAGGTCTGAAAGGTCACACATAATCATATGCTCGAGGCAACCCTATACCAATGGTCATGGTGTGTAAGCACAATGATACCTGCACATGAGGGCATCCATAAAATCAGAGCTGACGACTGTCTCCAGCCTGACCTGCAGGTCTTTCAGCTCCAGGTCTGGACACTGTCACGAAGATAGACCAGTCCATAAATGCATAAAAATATACAAATATATAGTTAACCCTTTGGTTGTCAGTAGCACTTTTTGTTGTGATGATTCCTACAGGAGTCATTTTGACAAAAAACGCTACTGACAGCGACAGCCAAAGGGTTAACAAATATAGGTCAGCGTCAGCGTATCATGGTACCTGGGAGACATAATGTCAGGCTGTTATTCGAGGTCACATTTAGAAAATTTTGTATGCCGACTTTTGACATAACAAACATGGTGAAGAAAAATCATTTGATAAGGAAAAGGTCCTGTGTGCAGCCTAAGCTGATATCAGCCCAAGGACCTTTTACTCAAATGGCATCCCAGCGTGAGCAAGAAATGTGCGCGTTATCCAATACTGCGGTATAAATGAGGTTGACCTGTATGTAAGAATGTTATATATTTTTATTTTCTCTTCATCTTTTAATTCTTTTCATCCCGATACATTATTGCTTGAAATAAATTTGACCATGATAGTGCAAAGGTGGCGCCAGAATAGCTTGGTGCCTGAGGTGCCAAGCTATTCTGGCACCACCCTTCAATTAAATCAGTTTAGATCTATTTATCTTGCAATCTGTAATGAAGCCTTCATAGCAGAATAAGCTTCTTTTTTTTAAAAATCAGCCTCAGTATGTAATGGGTTAACCTGTTAACCTGTTAACCCTTTTAGCCCCAGGGTACCATTTCTCAATTTGTTTCCTCAAAACACATTACCGATGGTATTACTAATAGGAAAAGGTTCTTAGCTAGACTAATTTTAGCCAAATTTTGTTGTGTACGTATCAGGCCGCGTTGGCAGGCGAGGGGCGCCATAGCCTAGGCGGTAACCCGAGTAGCCTCCCTTCCGTCCCATCCGCGCATGCGTCCATCGGAAGCTCACCAGTCAGTTTCTTTGCTAGACAATGGAAGGTTGTGTACGTCAGTGTCTCTAGCTTCGAACTGTATATAGTTGTGGAATCGGTCGTAGTGTTTTGGAGGTTACCCTACGATGCCTTGTGTTAGGCTTGGACGCTTTTCTGTGGGATTTTCCTCGTCGGTGTTTGTGATTCTGCCCTGACGAGACAGCGGCATCTGGTGAGCTGTGCTCACGGGCTCGGGCCGGTCTGGCCGTAGCGTGATTTGCACTGGTGTGTCCTGAACTTTCTACTTTTGGTATAAGGGTAGTGAAGAGACAGAAGAGGTTCTCCTGCTACCCTCGAAGTGCCTGTGTTCGGCTCGGTGCTGTTCCCAGCTTCAGGGACCGGTCGTGCCTGTGATGCCTGCGTGGTCTCCCCTCACCTACCGTGGACTGGGTTGACTCTGCCTTTGCTGCCTTAGCTGTTGGGCTTCGCTGCGGAGAGCTGGTTGGCCTGCGACCTGTGTGGGTTCCACGGCTTCTCCATTATCAGGTAAAACCTCAGTTATTACCTACGACCGGCGCTCAAGGGAGGGGGTAGAGCGCCAGGCGTCGGCATACGCCGTGCACTTAACTTCGTTGTACGCATTGTCGTGCGGATTCGTTTTGCAGGCCTGCGGGGGCACGCTCGCTTGCTTTTCTTTATGCACCACGTTACAGTTGGCAAGTCCGCTCCTGCTCATGATGTGGACAGTTTCTTTGGCCTAGTGACGGACATGCTCTTTGCCTACCCAGTTCAGCCTGTACCTCTACTCACCCATGCCTGGTCTGCGCCCCCTGGCTGGAAGAACAGTGGACCCAGCTATGGAGCTTCTACCGCCACAAACGGCCGACGCCAGCACGGAAAAGGGGTCCAACACCGCTAAGCCCCACAGACCCGACGAGTGGCCCTTACCAGGTTGTTGAGCCTTCAACGCCGCGGCTTAGGCCGCGAGCCCGAGCTCTAGCGCCGGCAGCCACAACAGTCCCGTCGAGTGGTCCCTGCCTGGTCGCGGAACCTCGAGCGCTGCGTGCTAGGCCTCTAGTCAAGACCCTTTCACGGAACAGGGATCCAACACCGGTAAGCCCCACAGACCCGACGAGTGGCCCTTACCAGGTTGTAGAGCCTTCGATGCTGCGGCTTAGGCCGCGAGCCCGAGCTCTAGCGCCGGCAGCCACCACAGTCCCGCCGAGTGGCCTCTGCCTGGTTATGCCGCCTGTTTTGGCGCAAGATAAGATACGAGAGCAAGCTCCAGCGCCGGCAGCCGTCACAGACCGACGAGTACTGCTTACCAGGTTGTGGAGACTCTTCCGCCACGCGATGCTTCAGTCATTGCCTCCTCCTCAGCAAGGCAAGAGGCCAGCGTCGGCACAGGGATTCGGCGCCCCGCTCCAGGTTAGTGATTGGGGACCATGACCGGACAAGTATGCTGGCCTGACGCACTCTCGCTCCCCGGTAGGAAGTAGGAGACACAGCAAGGGCACGCAACGAGACGACACCCCGTCTTCTCCCCGGCGCGGACAAGCCTTGGCCCTGTAGAACAAACCAAGCGGACTCCCGTAGCTCAAAGACGTTCGCGCTCAAGGGACAGGTGGGACTGGTCGACAGACTGCTTCTCGCGTCTCGGAGGCAAGCTGGCACTCTCGAGCGACCGCCAGGTATGACCCGGCACCCGCTGATCATGTTCCCACGGCGCGTCCTCCTCAGACCTACCTCCGGACCAACGCCCACTGCAACCCGGGGTACACGCCAACACATACAGGATAGATGTCCCGGCTGCGGTGAGGGACTATACTCTCGGCCGCACGAGACTGCTGGACCATGCGGCGATGGCGTGCCTTAGCCGCAGGACGAGGACTATGCATGGCACTTCGGCCGGTGCCCGCTATCTTGAAGTTCTGATAGGACATGGTATGAGGATGGCCCACGAGGTGCAGACCCCCCCCCCCCCTCCCCCCCAATTCTTGACTTCGTCCAGCACTGATGTTCGGCGTCCCGTTCTAGGCAGTGACAGGGGACCACTAGTGGACAAGACTGCTGGATTATTGTGCTCCCGCTCCTCGGGGAAGGGTAAGCGACGAGTCGGGATCACATTCAGATATCTTGAAGCTTCGGCGTCCCACTCCAAGATCAAGTAATTTTGTTCTGGTTGCGGGTCCACGCCGCCCAGGCGACTAAGGCTGTCTCACGGCGGAGGCTCAGTGGAAGGAGTTATGACAGGACAAGTCTGCTCGGTTAAGTGCGCCCACCCGCCAGGCTCTTTCGGGATGAGCTGGGTTTACGTCGACTTCGCTCGCCCGTCTACCTTTAGGACGGTGTGGACGGACCACAGAGTGGTAATACGACCAAGTGGACGTCCTCTTTTACGGCGGCCGCGCTTGTGGGACAGACCGCCGCTACTGCAGACTGGTTCCTGCGACCTGGCTCCCACCCGTCACCCTAACCTGCCGTCGGGACAAGACTCTGACCAAGATCCTGCCACAGTCCAGCGGAAGTGTTCCGCCTCAGGCCCGTTACAAGTACCTTCGCCCCGGTCGAGACAACAGGAGCGGTGATGGCCACTCTCCTGACACTCACGGGACAGGTCGTCTAGGCCTACATGGCTTACGCCGTTTGCCTTCCAGCCCAGCACAGCGGTACGGCGTCTAACCCAGGGACGGTGCCTTTACACTGGACAAGATGAGACTGCGGGCAGTGGGTGCCTCGACCACAGCTCACCACACCGCCACCGTTGCGGCTTTAGCCACTTGTAGGGTTGGTGGCGTGTACACATTGTAAGCGCTTACAGCTGGAAGGTAAGTTAAGCGCTGTAAATTATGATCCATTTTATTACTTAGTGGCTTGGCGACGACACAGTGTCACTGCCGGCGCCCCAGGTGTTAGCCCGGTTTCTACGACCCTGGGTCGTAGCGTGTCTGCTGCGGAGACGGCACTTGGCTACCCTTGCCTCGGCCTCTATTGTTCCTAGCGTCGATGATCGGAGACTCCCTCCTCTGGCCGCGGTTATGAGCTTCCTGGCTGGCCGGTCTTCTCCTACCATGCTGCGTACCACTTTGGGCGCGACGCCTTGCCTGCTACCACTTCGTCTGAACAGGGACTTCAGGATGGCCCCTGCGCTTCAACATCCCGACCTTCGTAGCGGCTACGACAGTCGACGCGCGCACCACGCTGTACAAGTTTGTCACCGACCCGTCCTTCGGCGGGGAGCCCGCCCGAGACTTTGCCTCGCAGTGCAGACTTGGACTGGGCCTTCAGCCTGGACTCGGCGACTTCCTAGATGGTACAAAGCCGGTCGGAGACCTCCTCGGACTGCGTTGCTTCTGGTCGTCCCCAGTTAGAGAAGAGGACACCACCTCCAGCCGTTCCCTCCGCTTTACCTTCGACGGCATGACCTGCTAGGCTTGCGCGCTTACGGCGGTGGCTTCGTAGCCTCTGGGGGTTCTACCGTGGCTGTTCTCCATTGCAGACAGAACCAGTCGGATGTCTGCGTGCTCCACATTGACTTCTGTAGACGATCACTCTCACGTAACCGGTCGGAGTCCTCCTTGGAGAAGGATCGAGATGCACCCGGGATCCCCTCGGCAGGCGTGGTTCCTGGTCTTTGTGGGCAAGTTCAACCTCTCGCCTTCGCGCCGCTTCCCTTCCTGCGGATGGAACCTCGCACTGACCTCATGAATGGCAGCTTCCAAAGCGGTGAACACAGCACTTGGTGAACCCAGCGCAGCGATGGTCTCTAGAGCAGGCATACTCCGCCAGACGGGGACTTCGGCTGCAGGAATTGGTGAGTACCAGAGCGGACCTTCTTCCCCTCGGATGTCTCTACTGCCCCCACCTCAGCAGCTCCTGCTTCTCCCCGGGTGACCCTCGACAGGCGACCTCGAGTCTCAGGTTCCGGTACGACCATGGCTATGCCCTCACCTTCTTCACGGGGCGGTTCCAGACTGGTGCGCGATGGGAGTTCCCCTTCCTCCCCTCCTCCCAGGATGTCCTGCAGGTCGACGCAAGCCTTGTCTCTGGGAGCGCTCCCCTGTTGCCGAGATCCTACCCTGCCTCCAGCGGATGGCCTCCGGACTTCCTTGTCCAGCTTCGCGTGTCACGTTCCCCTTGCCAGGAGCTTCTCATTCCCTCCTACAGCGCCATGGTGGTCGACTACTTCAGTAGCAAGGCGGGGTACGCTTCCTCTCCCTGTACTTCCGCTGCAGCCACGAGCTCTGTTGGTGCAAAGATTGTGACGTCGCTTTCATGCATGAGCTTCCAGGGGCGTCTGCATGACCGGCCGACCCCATCGCGTGTCGCGGCCAGCTTCTCCGCACAGAGGGGACGGGCCGTCCAGACATCATTCGGGTCACCTGCGCAGCGGACACTTCCCCTTGATCGTGCCGAGGTGACATCGGCAGCTTCCCCGCTTGTCTCTCCGATTCCAGACTCACTTGCCGGGACAGTCGATGCTCTCTCCATCCCTGGGACGGCCTGGTTGCCTACACCTACCCGCCGATGATGCTCGTTCCGTAAGTACTACTCAAGCTCAGAGGGTGCACACCATCCTGTTCCTGGTGGCCTCGCTCTGCTGGACCAAGTCGTGGACCACCGACCTCCTGAGCCTCGCCACGGCTCCACGGCAGCAGCTTCCAACCCTGCGCATGTTGCTCAAGCAACCACGGCAGGTGCTGTACTACCCGTGCCCCTTACGGCTTCTCCTTCCCGCCCGGAGGCGGTGCGGCATGCCCTCGCCACTAGACGCTTTTCAAGTGTGGCTGTGGAAGCTATCGCTACTGCCTGCAGAATCTCAAACGGATGAGGCTACAAGGGGAGTGCTCAGTCCTGTGCGACGGGTGTGATGGTGCGCCTCTCCCCCACGGATTGTTGGTTCCTCAGCTGGCGGACTTCTTCCTCTGGCTGTTCCCCTACCAGCGTTCAGCGCCGATCTCCTGCGCGGTTACCTGACCATGGTCGCTGACACATACTGACACTTGGGACGACCCGACCCGGGTAACTACAAAGACCTCGCCGAACTGATGGCCCACTTCGGTCTACAACCTTCGCTCCATGGTGCCGCGATGGGACCCGCCTTGGGTTCTTCCTGGGCTCAACTCTGACTGCGTCAACCGACCCAGTGGGCGAGGATTCCGGACATGTCGTGGAGGACCTGCTTCTTCTGGCCTGCGCGTCTGCTTCCAGGGTCAGCGAGCTACACACCCAGCACGGGTAAGGAGTCCAAAACTGGTAAGCCCCACAGACCCGATGAGTGGCCTCTTATCAGGTTGTAGAGCCTTCAACGCCGCGGCTTAGGCCGCGAGCGCGAGCTCTAGCGCGGGAGCCCCACATTCCCTTTGAGTGGCCTCTGCCTGGTCGCGGAACCTCGAGCGCCGCGAACAGAAAGGAAAGCGGTTGTAGAACCTTCAATGCCGCGGCTTAGCCCGTGAGCCCGAGCTCTAGCGCTGGCAGCCACCACAGTCCCGTCGAGTGGTCTCTGCCCGGCCGCGTAACCTTGAGCTCCCTCACCCGGCGTTCTCGCCAAGACCCGATCTCCTTGGCTGCCCCGCAGCTACTCACGCGACTCAGGGGCCATGTCCGTACCACGGAGAGGCCTTACGGTCAGCATCTGAGGGGCCGTCGCAGGGTGGCGGTTCTTTGCCAAAAAGGATGGGTCGGTGAGAAGCTGTGCAGAACCGTCCGAGCGAAACTGCAAACAGGAGGGAAGTACCGAGAGAGCGTGAAGCTCGCTCACTCGGGACGCCGTGGCGAGAGCCAGCAGAAAACATGCCTTCCTGGTCAAATCTGAGAAACTAGCCAAATGCAGAGGTTCAAAGCGGTCCGTGTTCAGCCACGTTAGTACCCAGGCGAGATCCCACCGAGGTACTAGTGACCGAGAAACTGGTCGTCGGAGCTCAAAATGTGCTAGCAAGTCCATCAGATCCTTGCAAGCGCCTGGGTCTGGCCGGCCCAGGTGGCGGTAAGTGTCCGCGATCATGGAGCGATAACATTTGATGGTAACGGGTGCTAAGCCTTGTTCTTCAAAAAGCCACAGGAAGAACTCCGCCAGCTCCGGGGTGGCTAGATGTGTGGGAGGGAGACTTCTGGAGGCACACCAGGCCTGAAGGACCCTCCACTTGCTCTCATATACCCACCGCGTAGACCATCTGCGGGCTGCTGCAAAAGCCGCCACCACCGCATCCGAGAAACCTCTAGCAGCGAGGGCTTGCAGGACAACCTCCAGGCGTGAAGGAGGAGGCGCTCCGGGCACGGATGGAAAAGCTGCTGGTGGGGCTGCTTGAGCATCGTAGGAGGTGTAGGAAGCTCCAGCGGCAGGTCCGTCGCTAGCTCTATTAGGTCTGTGGTCCAGCTCTTGGTCCAGTTGAAGGGGGCCACCAGAAGGAGGACTGCGGAGCAACCCAGAAGCTTCCGCAGAACCTTCGGAACGAGGACTGACGGGGGATAGGCGTAAGCGATCAGACCGTCCCAGGGGATGGAAAGCGCGTCTACCGCCCAGGCGAGCAGGTCCGGGACTGGTGAGACGTAGACCGGGAGCTGTTTGTTCCACCTGGTGGCAAACAAGTCCACTAAAGGCGTTTCCCACCGGGAGCAGATCAGGCGAAAGATGTCCGGGCGTAGGGACCACTCCGTGTGGAGCAGCTGTCCGCGGCGGGACAGGGCATCCGCTATCGTGTTCAGGTGACCGGGAATGTGGCGAGCCCGTAGAGTAATGCCCCGGCCCCTGCACCAAAGGAGGAGATGGTAAAGGAGAATGCACAGGGAGGGCGAGTGAGTGCCCCCCCGGTTCTGTATGTAAGCCACCACCGTCAAGTTGTCTGAGAGAATGAGAACGTCCTGGTTGGTCAAGGTCTCCTGCCAGAAACTGAGGGCCAGCCAAACTGCCTTCAGCTCCAGCCAGTTGATGTGTTTGTCCTCCAAACCCCGCGGCCAAAGGCCCGAGGCCGAGACAAAGTCCGGTAACAGATGCGCGCCCCAGCCGGCCTGACTCGCGTCGGTGCAGAGAGACCACCGAGGCGGAGGTGAGTGAAGAGGCACGCCCGTAGCCAGCCAAGCGATGTCTGCCCACCTCTGGAGGTGTGGACGAGCCAGAGGAGTAACCGGTACAAGACCCGCAAGGGAACCCGACGAAGGACGCCAGTGTAATAGGAGATGTAGCTGCAACGAGCAGGCATAAAGCCTGCCCAAGGAAAGCAAGTCCGCAGCCGCACTGAGCAGGCCCAGAAGTTGAAGCCAGACCCTGGCTGAGAAGGAGGACCCTACCTCCATCGAAAGCACTAGATCAACGATCTTCTGCCGCCGGGCCAGAGGCAGGCGCACTAGATTGAGATCGGTCAGGAATTCCATCCACAGATGTAGAAAACGCTGAGAGGGGGTAAGATCCGATTTGCCCAGATTGAGAAGAAACCCGAGACGATGCAGGAGGAAAAGCAAGGTGTCTCTGTCCTCTTGGAGCGCCGAGGCTATCAGATTTCGCAGTAGTAGGTCGTCCAAGTAATTGGAGGCCGGGCTCAGGGATCGTTGGCGGAAGTAGGCCATCACTGTGTCGAGGATCCTCGTAAAAACCCACGGACTGATGTTGAGGCCGAAGGGAAGGGCGTAGAACTGGTAAACGACTCCCCCAAAGGCAAACCGCAGGTACCTGCGAGACGACGGATGAATCGGGACGTGAAGATAGGCGTCGGACTGATCAAGGCTGATCGCGAAGTCCATCAGTCGGACGGCCGCTCGGAGGATCCTGGCTGTCTCCATCCAGAACCGAGGGGCCGAAATGAACTTGTTTAGCGCCGACAAGTCGATGACTGGGCGCCACTTGCCTCCTGGTTTGGGAACGAGAAAGAGGCGGCTGTAAAATGCTGGTGAGTCCTGACGCGATACCACCTCCGTCGCTGCTTTGTCGAGGAGAGCCGAAACTTCTCTGCGCAGAGCGTCCGCCTGAAAGGTGTCGAGTGGAGACTGGGTCCACGAGGGGGACCTGCGAAGAGGCGGAGGGGACCGGAAAGAATGCTGGAGGCCTGTAGAAACCGTGGAAAGGATCCAGGGGTCGTCTGGGAACAGCGACCTCCAATGGTCGCTGTACAGAGACAGCCGCCCGCCGACTGGAGACCCGGGAACTGCCGACGGGGGCGAGAGAGGGGGCAAGTCAGCGGGCCCGGCCGCGCCCGGACCTATGGGCGCCATGGGACCAAGAGGGGCAGGAGGCGGGGAAGGGCTGAGGGGCCTGAGGAGGGCGAGCCCTACCTCTGGCCGAACCGACTGGCAACAAGGAGGGTCTAGAAGACCGCCGGGCACGACCCCCGGCCGGGCGGGGGCCGCGAAAGCGAGTCGCTGCAGCAGTGGAGACAGGTCTGGGCCACAGGTCCTTGGACGAGTCTTTAACTGACTGCCACGTGTCCCCGAAAAGCTGAGATCCACCTAGGGGGGCCTGTCGAAGCTGGGTCTTCACTGACTTCTGGAGATCCGCGCAGAGATGCAGAAGGGTATCCCGTCGCCAAAGATCACAATTGGAGGCCGCCGCCATGGCGTTGGTGGAGGAGTGGTAGGCAGCCCGGTTGGCCGCTATCAGGATGGACTGCACATCGTGGAGAGGAGACGGCACCTCCAGATCCCAAGTTCCCTCCAGGCACTGCAAAGCTGCCTGGGTAGCCAACTCCAGGAACCCTGAGCACGCCAGCGAATTTCGCACTAAGGAAGCAATCCTGTCGAGCGGACGATTGATTGATTGATTGATTGTACATTGCTTAACGTCCCGACAGCAACAAGGCTTTCTCAGGACGTGCCTGCACTGCTTGTGAAAAAAAAAAAAAAAACCAACTAAACAGAACATTGAATGTATGTCGCCAGCCGGTCAAACACATTAAATAAACCTAACACATGGGGCCTAAATAAAGCTAAGACCATTTAGCAACACACATCCAATATCAAGAGCTACAGGCAGTGCAGACAGTAGGGAGAGTTTTAAAAAGGCAAATACAGGTGAATGGACCTCGGGTAGACAGAAACACATGCCCCAGAATAGAGAGAAAACCCCACCCTGTGGGGCTGACCAGGGTGACCCTGGGAACTAAAAAATACCTAACCCCACCCAATTCTGCGGCCGCCCGCCTGTACTAGGGCCGCCGTATCCACCACTGGGAGAGGGACGGCGAAGGCTTGAGAATGTCCCGCGTACCAGGCCTGGCGGAAGCTCAAGTTAATCCCTGCAGGCCACCGTGAATCGGAGAAGAATCCCGCGTCGCCGAAGTTGTCTTGTCGTAACTGGTCGGAGAACGCATCTGAGAGGTCCCGGAAGCCGGCAGGTTGAGGAAGGGACTTGCGTTGCTTGACATGCCTTTGTGCGTCGACCATACCGGAAGCCTGTCTCTTCATCGAGGGTGAAGGAGGACAGAAGTCGGGCGGGAGAAACTTCGCAATAAGCCGGGAGGCCTCATCCAAAGCGCTGATAGTCTGCGATCCGAGCGAAGGGCCGACGATGTCCAAGGAGGAGGAGGCCGACGATGTCCAAGGAGGAGGAGGCCGACGATGTCCAAGGAGGAGGAGGCCGACGAGAATGCTGACAGTCGGGAAGGGAATCCCACCGCCGAATCCCGCAGGAAGATGGCCGAAGCCGAATCCGTAGGATGAAGGCTGAGGACATCCGGTTCCGAAGAACTAGACCGTCCCTCTCGTGAATGCGCCGAAAGGGGCGACCGGCTCCGAGAGAGCCGCACCGCCGCGTGAGAGATAGACGGGGCCGCCCGCGACGCCCGCCGGGCGGAGCGTCGCGGGGACAGAGGGACCGTGAAGGAAGGACGGTCAGCAGTGAAGCTAGATACCACACGCTGGTGACGGAGACCACTCTCTGAGCAAAACTGGTCTAGCGACGTAGCGGTCTGGTCACACCGGGCCCGCCTGGTCGGAACGGGGTGGGGGGGGGGGGGGGGCGCGGCCGTAATGAGTCACGCCTAGCCCGCTTAGGAAAAGCGGAGCGGGGACGGGACAAAAACCGTGTATGCGGCCCCCGCTCCAAGGTCTCGGAGCGTGGGGGACGCGCTGTGATGTCACACCGTGCCCGCCTGGTCGGAACGGGGTGGGGGGGGGGGGGGGGGGGGGCGGACATTCTAGAGTCACGCCAAGCCCGCTCAGGAAAAGTGAAGCGGGGAGGGGACAATTCATGAACACGCGACCCCAGCTCAGGCGCCTCTGAGCGAGGGGGACGTGTGTCAGAGTCACACCGTACCCGCCTGGTCGGAACGGGGTGGGGGGCGGACTGCCTATGGTCTCGCCAAGCCCGCTCAGGTGAAGCGAAACGGGGAGGGGACAAATCTTGAGCACGCGACCCCCGCTCAGACGCCTCGGAGCGTGGGGGACGAGTGTCAACTTCACCCCTGGCCCGCCCAGACGAGACCGGGCGGGGGAGGGACGAAAGCGAAGCTGGCCCAGCCCGCTCGGAAATGGTCTGAACTGGACGGCGCTCAGTTCAAACACAGTAGTCCCTACAAACTACGAGTAGGAGAGAAGTCAACGAAGTAGAGAGTCCAAGGCTATGAAAAACCCTCAAAGCGAAGGCCAAAAAACTATCAAACTCTGGTAGAAAAAAGTTTCCGAACGGAGTAAGGCAAAAGCTCGACCGTCCACGGTCGAGCTATGAGTGAAACTGACAGGGTCGCCCTACGAATGCTGGGATAGGGTAGTAAGGGGAAGCCACCTGGGGCCCCGGTGCGTGGATCCCCAGTGTCTCCTCCCCAGTTGTGTGGGTTACACAACTTTTTGGTTGAAATCTATAGGCAATTGAGTGTATTCCAGATAGTAATGCCATCGGTAAGGCTGCCTCAGACGGAGAAGCGAAACGAAACATTTCGTCGAAATGTCCGCATTTCAGACATTTCTCCAACATTTCACCGTTTCACGAAATGCGAAATGTCACATTTCACGAAATAGAACTTGTCTCTATTTTGCGAAACATTTTGCAGAAACATTTTACCCGTCGCCCAGTCAGCGCCGTCCGCTCGGTCACACCCCAATCTGACGTCATTCAAGCCCAAACACTGAGGGCTGCAACGGTAAAGTGATGCCGTGGAGTCAGGTCTATTATGGCTAGAATTGCGTGATGTGACGCACGATTCTGTACGATTTAAGCGGAGAAATCATTTTTGAAATGGAATCTATCAAGTATCATCACTAAAGTACCACCAAAATATGATTTTAGGTCAGTTTTCTGAACCCCACTTTCATCGGCTGCTCTTCGAAGCCGCCTACAAGATGGTGGATATCGCTTCGAGACGGCAGCATCCTCGATTCACTTGAACCAGCCTTGTTTACGCATTCAAAAGCGCTTACGTTTATTCGATATGGTCGGCAATTCACTTTAATTGTGTAAGTGAAGGCACACATGTCTTATATGTTTAGTTTTTAAGCGTCAGTAGTCAGAAATATGACCCGATATCCACCGATACAAACCAGAGCATGTGTCAGTGAACAGTTACTTCCCCTGTACCAGGCGAAATGAATTTTCACCGCGTTTCTGCGTGTGCGGAAAAGGCATTTCGATGCAATGAAAATGTTTCGTTTCTTGTGCATTTCGTTTCTCCGTGTAGGGAAGCCATAATGTATTTTGAAAAAACAAATACTTACCGATGGTATTACTCGAAGGTCCCTCCCACCTGCCCCGCTTGCCGCTGGTCCGCTAAGAAACTGACTGGTAAGCTTCCACTGGGCGCATGCGCGGATGGGACGGAAGGGAGGCTACTCGGGTTACTGCCTAGGTTATGGCGCCCCTCACCCGCCAACACAGCCTGATACGTACACAACAAATTTTGGCTAAAATTATTTTAGCTAAGAACCTTTTCCTATTAGTAATACCATCGGAAAGTATTTTTCGAAAAAATTCATTTTAAAGAAAAATACATTTTTAAGGTGTTGCCTAATGACTATGTACCAGTTGCAGATAGACTGACCATGATAATTCAAGGGTAGTGCCAGATTAGCTTGGCGCCTTCAGGCGCCAAGCTAATCTGGCACTACCCTTGAATTATCATGGTCAATCAAACTCCTGCTGTAGGGACTTGGGGCTAAATGGGTTAAGTATGAAATGTAATCTGCACTGGTAAAGCACTGACAAAGTGACATGATACCACAAGAGGCTATGGACTGACCATTATTAACCCATAATTATCATAATTCATACTGAGACTAGCTTCAAATTTGTACACTGCCATAATGCAAGCTGCATTATAGTACTTACTTAAGGTATAGACCAATGGCATTTAGTTCAAGGGTGGTGCCAGAATAGCTTGGCGCCTAGAGGCGCCAAGCTATTCTGGCACTACCCTTGAACTATTTTACTCACACATGTATATTTCACACACTGGTGTATTCTAAATGATACAGGTTAATATTTATAGGTCAAGCGTAGTGCACCCCCCCAAAAACAAACACAGCTTGGTACCAGGCTAGTTCACAGATGGTGCCAAAATAGTGTCAAGTTATTCTGGCACCACCCTTGATCTTTTTAACCCATTACATTCTGAGGCTCATTTTTTTACAAATTTGCTTATTGTCCTATGAACTAATGAAGGCTACATTACAGAGTAGGAGATAGATCAACCATGTTAGTTCAAGGGTGGTGCCAGAATAGCTTGGCGCCTCAGGTGCCAAGCTATTCTGGCACCACCCTTGAACTATCATAGTCTGAAACTTTATTTCAAGCAATGGGTGTACCAGAATGAAAAGGGTTAATAATTGTTATCATAGTCTTCAGAGAACAAATTTAATTTGATCTCTAAAGACCATGATAGCACTTATTTAGTTATTAAAAGATTCTCTAATTTGGAAATTCGTACCAACGTCTAGTATTATTAATATTATCATTAAATAATCATTGACAATGATATACTATCAGTTAGTATCAGTGTTGATTCTAGGATTTCAGAAAAGTGAGCCCAAAGGCTCCCTCTAATCAAAAAAGGGAGCCCCTCAAGGTGTAAAAGGGAGGCCCTCAAATCGCGTTGCACTGCTTACTTTAAAACGACATATATACACACATTCATACATACAGTGGAGTCCGCTTAACACGAATTTCTGGGGACACGGTGGAAAATCACTTTGTGTTAACCGTATTTCGTGTTAACCAATATGGCCTCAAAATTGATCACGGCCCTCAAGGAGAAAGTGTGTAAGACGTGTGCGTGAATGAGTACCAGGTTAAAAGTGCACGACATTATCGTACTTTCTATGCATACCTTCAGCTCGCTAGGAAAACACAAGGAAACGTGTACAGCTCGAGTATTTAATGTAAATCCATCAGGTAAAATCCATACTAAGTTACAATCCTCAAGTAAAAGCAACACAGGCTGAAGTACAATCCCGCATCGGTAAAAGGGTTGTGTTGGTACACGAATGATACAACATGAATACAGTACAGAAATGCTAGCCAATGAGAAGACAGATTACAACAGCCGAAGGCTATTCAGCCAATCACAGACTAGAGTTCGCTCTGATCTGTCATGTGTACTTCCACAGCGCGAGAGCGACACGTGAATTGGTTTTCTGTGAATGGAATCTGTGTTCGTGTTAAAACAGGTGAATAATAGTGAAATTGCTCTGGCTTGACTCAGGCCACACTGCACCAAGACGCTCGAGCAGGCTTTTACGCAGCAGCGGTGCGGCCGCGCTGGTCGTGCAAAAAAGCGTCCGGCAGTTTCTTTTTTCTGCGATTCTTCGGCCGCGCTATCGGTGTGTTTTTGCGATTTGGAGCATAATATTGCGAGAAATCGCGCAAAACGCGCTCTAGAATCAACACTGTAGTGTACTATTACTAATACAGTTTTAACAATTACAATATACTGGTAATTTGTATTTCTCACAACCTATTATTAGAAACAATCTCACAATCTAGTGGTCCCCAATCCGCTTAGTGCAATGGGGACCTAAACAAGAAACTGTTGGTAGCATTACCTGCAGTATATCCAGAAACGTTGTCATGAAATGGCGTTTCTCACGTTCGCTGAAAGTGACCGTGGGTGACCTGATGTTTTCTGTATTTCCATAATCTCTGTATGGCACAAGTCCGCGTAACATCTGATATTCATGGACAAGTACCAGCAGTGTCAGTTTGTGAGGAGTTATTTGCTCCTTGCTCGGCTTGCTGATGAAAGGACCCATGCCCAGTAGTTCTTCCTTCGGTGAAGACATGATACCCGGTAACAACAATTAGTGCAGCTAGAGAGAAAGGGAAAGAAAAAAAAAAGAGATGCATCAAATGGTCAACCACTGAATGATTAACCCATTACATCCTGAGGCTGGTTTTTACAAATGTGCTTATTCAAGTTATTGTCCTATGAAGGCTACATTACAAATAAAGAGAAAGATCAAGCAATTCAGTTCAAGGGTGGTGCCAGATAAGCTTGGCGTCTGAGGTGCCAAGCTATTCTGGCACCACCCTTGAACTAGTAACAGTCAATTTTAAATCAAGCATTGGGTGTAATAGAATTTTTAAAAAAGATTAATGCAAGATGAATGATCATCGGATGCACACATTAAAAGCATGCCACTCTGTCAATCAATCTCCAACTGCAGTCAGCAAGGTATACAAATCACAATCAATAAGGCCAAGTGGCAAGTCAGACAGAGAAACTTTTGCGTACTTGGCCATGATATATCCCAGAAACTGACCATGCATCGTATGAGTAGTACCCCTGAGGAAAATCTATTATGATGTTTCTTACTTTCTACTAGCCTGGTGACCATTATGCCATTAAGTTGATTAAGATCTAGGGACATACACAAAGCCTCTCCCAGTATTGTACTAGTAATGTCTTCAACACATGATGTAGGCAGTGCATAACACATTGACCTGCACAGTACAAATCCAAAGTGTCATTTCTGAAACTGGATGGGCAAAGTGACGTCCAAGCACCTATCAAAATGAGGAGTGGGATGGTGGGAAGAGTAGCGTGCCAAGCGTGTGTGTGAGCACATTCTCGCCAGTCATAAGATAATCGATTGATTGTACATTGCTTAACGTCCCGACAGCAACAAGGCTTTCTCAGGACGTGCCTGCACTGCTTGTGAAAAAAAATAAACAGAACATTGAATGTATGTCGCCAGCCGGTCAAATACATTAAATAAACCTAACACATGGGGCCTAAATAAAGCTAAGACCATTTAGCAACACACATCCAATATCAAGAGCTACAGGCAGTGCAGACAGTAGGGAGAGTTTTAAAAAGGCAAATACAGGTGAATGGACAAAGGGTAGACAGAAACACATGCCCCAGAATAGAGAGAAAAACCCACCCTGTGGGGCTGACCAGGGTGACCCTGGGAACTAAAAAATACCTAACCCCACCCAAGTCCCCCAGGGCAGACCCGGGTGGGGAATAAGATATAATCGAAGCGCGGAAGGGGTGAGGGTGTAATACCAGGTAGGCCTTTAGAATCATGTAAATGGAAGGCCCACTGCCTACAGAAACTTATGGATTATTGACCATTTAGTTGATTTAGATCAAAGTGTTATAAATGGGTCATTTTGGGAAAAGATGTGAACATTACTAATGGCGCCGTGCGCGTTCCCAAAATGAACCCTGTCTAGGGAAGGTTTAGGGGTTGTCAAAGGTCTAAAATTAGCTAGACCGTGCAAAGGTGAGAAAAATGCTAATTACCAAATCGTTTGTTTTATTTCAGTACGACAGGGTCGTCAGCCTGTTTTATTTCCGTACAGACAGCATTATCAACTTCAGTTAATTTCGTGCAACCAGTAATCGGTACATAAATTTGGACTTGAAAGATGCTGACAGAGCCTGACAAACGGACAGATGCCATTAAAAAAAAAAAAAAAAAAATATTTTTTTAAAAAAGCCCGATGACCTGCGGAAATGGAAAGTGGTACGGTAACATTGACTCTGTTCAGAAAAGATAACGAAGACCTCCAGGCATGCAATTTTGTACGTGTCGTTAATTTGCTTCAAGAATAACTACGGCAGAAAGGACCACATGTCAGAAACTGCACAATAATCTACAGACAATATTCGAGGTTAAACAGAGGCAGAGACAAAAGATGGAGAACCCCAAACCTTGATATCAAAGAAGGCATTTATCTCAAACAACCCGCCATCTTGATAAACTAAAGCTACCCCAAACTTATCGAAGGGAAGTAACCTTTCTCTTGCGGCGTCTAAAAAGGTCAATTTGTCTCTGTTAATTACGAAGTATGCATGTCATTGCAATTTTACGATTATGCGTACAACATAACATTTTAAGGTAGCCGTCTGCAAGGCAAGAGTCATCTGAGCCGGTGTAGCCACAGCCGGTGTGTCTGGACTGAAACACATGGCCGCAACGGCCGCGCTTCAGTTGTCAGTCAAGTCACTGACAAATGAGCTTCCCTCCCCACTTAACAGGGTGGCTCAGTCATTTGTGGATCAGTTTCATAAGAACATATAGAGCCACTCTTATGTGCAGTTTTCTTTTAGGATTCCTGCATTTTGGGTTTGATTCAGTGACACGTGATGTGGATTATATACGGCTTCCGGGTCAGCCTCAGCGCGCAGATATCAGTCTTCATGCCCGCAGCGGTGTGTGTCGGGCCGGCTGTCTGGTGTCAGTGTATGTGTGTGTTGGGGTGGGTGGGGGGTGGGGGTGGGGGGTTACCCCAATCAAGGCCCCAGTAGCAAAACGTCTTGTGTGTATGTGTGTGCCGGGCACGGTGTGTGTGTGTGTGTGTGTGTGTCACGGTGTGTGTCTGTGCCGAGTGTGTGTGTGTGTGTGGGGGGAGGGGGGGGGGGGGGCGGGACTGAGAGAGCAAACTGAGGAACGCATTCGGGCCTTTCTCACCAGCCTGTATAACTTGAAATTAAACTGAAGGCGACAATTATGAGTCGCCCGTGTACAGCCGCAGCGGGTCAAGTTATTATTTTATCAATGTTGTCTGGCCTCGGCCGCGGCTAAGACTTGTATCCCCGGCTTCTTTTCAGTTGACAATCCACGTGCGTCACTGAATAGGCACATCAGCGTACCAGAACGGGTTTAAGTTCCGCTGCCTTTTGAGCGTAATGACTAAAGGAACTCCCGCTTCAGGCCGTACGGGATCAGTAGGGCCGGAAGGGAGGGAATGCAGAGGTGCAGGAACCCATGCACCCCCCCCCCCCCCCACACACACACACACACACACACACACTGACACACACACACTCCGCACTCCTCCTGCCCCCCCCCCCCCCCCAATTAATTAATTTGTAACTTATTATTATGTAGCCCGTTTTCTCTGCCACAGGGGCGCTTGACAGGCCATAGTACACAGTGGGCCTCCGGCCCTGCAGTCCCATCTGTTAAAATTTAAAATGCCTTAGTCTTAGTCTGTCCCAGTCACCCCCTAATTTTTTAATCCCCTAAACAACACTACCGCCCACTTGCTGCACATTTGCCATGCACAAAATCCCCCCCCCCAAAAAAAAAAAAAAAAAAAAAAAAAAAAATCAACTCAAGTCAGTAACCACATCACCCGTCTCATTTCCTGGCTATCAACATGATTTGTACCAACCCTAAATCCAAGCGCAGCCCATACTGCTACACACCTCAAATCACCATCCGCTTGGCAACTCAAACTGACTAGGCCAAAAAGAGTCCTCTGGTTAAGCCAAGACTGGTATGAATCAAAGCACCAAACATGTCTCTTCTCATCTATCAAGAGATTTTAAGCAAATTTCACTGAATATACTGCCTTTGTACAAAATGCCAAAGAAGGCAGAAGATTTCTTTTAAAAACACCCGTCCTTGCACTGCCTCACCTACCTCATTTCAATAAAATTATATAACGTGACCCGGCTCCTGAAACGTGGCAACGGCCTGGACGGCGGCGGTGGCAGGCTACACTAACAGGCACGGGACCCGGCATTGGGTGATCTTTGCGTACTAATGGGTCACCTCATAACATTCTCTCTCTCTCTCTCTCTCTCTCTCTCTCTCTCTCTCTCTCTCTCTCTCTCTCTCTCTCTCTCTCTCTCTCTCCAGTTAAAGAGACTGAACTCGCTCTTCATCGTAGAGCCGCAAAACTTATCCTACCTGACCCTAACTCAACTACCGATAATACTGAATTGAAAACCTTGGAGATTCTTCCCCTGAAAAATCATTTAATGTACAATAAGGGAATAATTGTGTTCAAAACATTGAATAGCCAAATGCCTGATTATATTAAGAAACTATTTTCCTTTCCACCACCAACGTACTCAAGATCAAGGCAATTCATTATTGTACCACGACCTAGAATCGATCTCTACAAGACAAGTTTAGCGTTCTCAGGCCATAGCCTGTGGAACACTTTGCCTAGGAAAGTTACAACATCAACAACCCTTTCGTATTTTAGAGCCAGTATTTTCAATTACCTCACGTCAGTATCTTAATACTTTCACTGCGACCCTATATTACTCAGTGTGTGCGTGCATGCGCGTGTTTGTGTGTGTGTGTGTGTGTGTGTGTGTGCGTGTGCGGTGTGTGTGTGTGTGTGTGTGTGTGTGTGTGTGTGTGTGTGTGTGTGTGTGTGTGTGTGTGCACGTTTTTGTTGTTGTTGTTGTTGTTTTGTTTTGTTTTTATATCATATATCACTATTTTTTTTTCAATATAATATTTTTACACTTTGTGCATTATTTGTAGATTAGATTAGCAACGGCAAGTTCGAAAAATGGTTGTGTCAGCCAAAACTTTCACCGTTGTAAAATAAAGAATCATTGTCATTGTCATTGTCATTCTCTCTCTCTCTCTCTCTCTCTCTCTCTCTCTCTCTCTCTCTCTCTCTCTCTCTCTCTCTCTCTCTCTCTCTCTCTCTCTCTCTCTCTCTCTCTTGGGTCACCTCATAACAGGGGTAGCAGCAAATAGCTGAGATACCATGTTAACCACGCCGTACACCTCTTTTAACCGGTGCACGTGTTAACGTCATTGCAAGTCACGTAAGAAACGGCAGTTCACTTCAGCAATCGACCTCACCGCCTCTGAAAAACGGCATAATCTCAGTGTAACAAATTTGGACTTTTTTGAAGCATGAATGCCTACTTTGCTTAAGTAGCCTGTTTTCAATCCCCCCCCCCTCCCCCCCCGCCCCTCCCCCGCAGAGATATGCGTAGGATGACATTATCCCAAAAAGTGCGCATCGAGATGATTGCTTTCTATTCATGAAATAACTGGGAAAGAACTGTCAATAACAGACAAATAATAAGTTCATATACAAATCTGATACCCTGTGGTTATTGTTGCCAAGTTTTAGATCCCAGTATGACAAACTCAGAGTACACGAAGCCAAAGAAATTGGGCGGAAGGTGAAGTTTGCAAATGTACGCACCGGCACTGTTTGGGGAATTTCTGTTGTACGCACCGGTTTGAAGGGGGAGAATGTGCCGCACCGCCGTACAGAGAGTCCGTGAACTGTGAACAGGACTGTACAGCCTAAAACTTCAGTCGCACTTTCGATTGCGTTGCCATTTAGCCCTGTTACGACTTAAATTATGTACATGAAGCCTTAGAATCCTTAAAATATGTCTGCATTTAGCAAAATCATGACATATAAGATATTTGGAAAGAAAAGTATTTCTTTGCCATTTTACCCATTCTTTAATCAGAAAACGTCACCTCATAGCTACATATTATACAACAGAAAACAACGGAAAACAGTTAATTTGGTAGCAGATACTCTCGTGGTTTAAAGACAATAGCAATGCTTTACGGCATAATCTTTCGCAGGTCGGGCTATTGAAGCCGATTTATGAAGACTGAGACCCTTGGCGCTTTTTAGAGCGCGGTTAACTTATTCTACCCCAGACAAAATAAAGATCGAACATGATAGTTCAAGGGTGATGACAGAATAGCTTGGCGCCTATGGGCGCCAAGCTATTCTGGCATCACCCTTGAACTATCACGGTCGATCTGTGTCCTGCACTGCAACTCAGTCTTCAGAAGACAACGGCAAAATTTGGGGATTTCGGTGTTGGGGTAGAATGAGTTAAAATAGGCGTACGGCGGGTGCTCGGCGTGTTAACTTCAGTAGAGGTGACTATTACGCAACGGTGGGTGGGTGTTTGCCCCAGTAGCAAAACGTCTTTGTGCCCAAGACGGTCGCAGTGGGCCCACGCAAAGACCTTTGCTTGGGTGTGCGCGTTGACCGGCCATACACGGTTTCCAGTTATTGCTCTCTTTTCATTCATTCATTCATTCATTCATTCATTCATGTGACTTGAAGATGGCCTTATTGTCTTAACCCTTATCATTCGGAATACACCAGTGTGTGAAATAAGTTTGACTAAAATAGTTCAAGGGTAGTGCCAGAATAGCTTGGCGCCTCTAGGCGCCAAGCTATTCTGGCACCACCCTTGATCTAAAGCCATTGGTCTATATCCTGATCTGTAAGTACTATAATGTATCTTGCACATAGCAGTGTACAATGAAGCTTTTAGCCTCAGTATGATATGGGTTAATTGTATAGGCCTTATAACGTGTATGACCACGCAAATCTACGCCATTTGTTCAGCTTTTCCATTAAAAACTAAGGGTGTTATCCGGGTTTAAAACGTGCACCTGTAAGACAACCTTAATAATTTACTGTTTTCCTGCTCACGTTTCTGTGGCGGAGTTAGGGTGCCCTGACCGTAATTATCATGTTATCTCATGCTTTTGAGTTGTAATCGGTTGCGGCGTTCCAGACATGCAGCAGACGGCGAGACGTAATCATCTAAAAACCATCGCCCTTTACTCACTGGACACTGCTTATTACATCAGAAAGGGTAAACCACAAACTGAACGTAACAGTCATTTCGAAACGCAAGCACTGTATGCAGAAGAATTAAAAGCCGATAAACAACAAAACCAACAATAACTACTGAACTGATTAACAACAACAACACAAACAACCCAATAAAATTTGAATGAATGAATGAATGAATTTTGAATGAATTGGAGTTTTTGAATGACTGGATGAATTTTGAATGTATGAATTTTTGACTGAATGCATTTTTGAATTTTTGAATGAATGAACTTGAATGAATGAATGAATGAATGAATGAATGAATGAATGAATGAATGAATGAATGG
>BTPG01000004.1:206309011-206679011 GCA_036245525.1 Semisulcospira habei | reverse complement strand
GAGAGAAAAAGAGAGATGAAATGAAACTTTATATTAAGAGAGAGAGAAAACAACAGCCTAGTGATAATAATGTGTAAAATGGTTATAACTAAATAGTGTATACACGGCCAAGTGAAGACACAGTCGTACTATCCGTGAACTGAAAAACTCGAAAAGCTTTTGGTCAGGGAGTCGCAGGAGCAAAAAAGGAGGGGAGGAAATACGGTCCCGGCTGGTTTGATATGTGCCAGATATCTCTCACGACAGCTTGATGATAACTCATTAACTGACTCGCACTCATACTTGCCGGAATTCAGGGACCTTTTTTTTCTCTGTCCGTTGAGTTATAGACTGTATAACAAAGTCCCTGTTTGTGGAGTTTGGAACCGACCCACCCTGAAATAAGATCAGAAGTGAAATTGCCATGCTGCCGAATAACACGATAATAAACATGTATTTCATTTCAGGTCAGTGCTGCTGTTGACGTCTCACTGCAGAGTCACGCCCAGAGGGTATACTTGCAAACAAGCACAGAAGTATGATGCCTACACCAAGAAGAGGCAAGAGCTAGTCAGGTCATGTTTGCTCAAAGGAGAAGGCCACAGCTAAAAGCAGGCAATTCCAGTTCCAGCGGATCAACTAAAGTGAGAGAAGGCACCACTTATTGTCCTGGACTCGAGGTAAAGCATACCGATTGATTTGTGAATAGAATCAGGTTCATAACAAAACACAACTGGTTGGGATAAACACATCACACTGTAATGCTTTCTTTTATGTTGAAGATGGTGTAGTAGTAGTACCAGCATTCTCAACAACACCGAATGCTAAAATCACTTGCTGTCAACAAGTGGCACCATATTGCATTTGATTTAAAAACTAGAGGGTTGGGCAAGTCTCTAAATACTGTCATTTTCTTTAATAAGCACTTGGTGCATACAAAAAGACTAGAAAAATCTGAATACTACCCATTTGGTCCAGTGTGTGCTGTTGCTAAACAGCAATGCGTTGTGTCCTGTTTGAGACAATTTCTGCAAGTTACACTTTGAATATTGATGCTGATTCTAGATATATGTATACACCCTTTGTGGTCATTTCAAGCTCAATGGCGTCTAATTTTTGGCGCAAGTGTGATAGCAAAAGTAAGTGTTTGTAATGGGTCGTCCGTCAACTGTCTGTTACCTGTGGGCAACTTTAACATTGGCATTTCCTCGAAGACTATGCAAGCCTCAGACTTCAAACTTGGCACAAGGGTACTTTGTGGTAAAATAATTCTAAACATACCAATTTCTGTGACCTTTCAAAGGTCATCTCAAGTAGTATTTTCAACTTCAAACTCAAACTTGCTATGGAGATACCACATGATAAGGGTGACAAAAGTTAGTTTCGGGTAGAGTTGTAGTTTTTATCAATGTTTTTGCAAACTTTTCAATAAAATTTGGCATTATGATAACACTTTTCTGTGCTACTAATGTAATCAGCCCCTCACAAAGGTCAAGGGTCACAGAGGGTTGACAAATGTGTGAAAAATGAAGGGATTTGGAAAAATACTCAGGTTTCACTGACAAAATCCAGCCCTATACTTATGTTTAGACACTGTTGGAGGAGTCAAGCCAAGGTAAAAAAGGACAGACATATTATAAGGAAGTACCCAACGGAGAAAGAAACACGCTTAGAAAAAACGGTACAACACAATTTATTAATATTTCGGGTAAATACCCTTTGTCAAAATAGACAAACAAACAGAGACATTAGTCGCTACTTATCTTCAGATGCAGAAGGAATGTGGCAACTGAAGGTGACGTAAAAAGAAAAAGAAAAGGAAAGGAAGAACAAAAGTAAAAATGACGTCAAAGAAAAAATTCGTAAGAGAAAGACTCCGAGAGAAACTAAACACGAGAGACAAGAGTGTGTGTAAGCGCGCGCAGGAGCGAGCAAAAGTAAATGCGCGTGTGTGAGGCCGGGGAGAGAGAGAGAGAGAGAGAGAGAGAGAGAGAGAAGAGAGACAGCGAGAGAGAGAGAGAGAGAGGGGGGGGGGGGAGAGAGAAAGAGAGAGAGAGAGAGAGAGAGAGAGAGAGAGAGAGAGAGAGAGAGAGAGAGAGAGAACGAACGGGGAGTACCCTTGGGCACGAAGTAGGCTGAGTGTCTAATACACAAAGCCAGCTAAACACCAACCCGAAGGCAAACTGTATATCACCATCGAGTTGAGGACTACCTCGGGGAAAAACGGGAGGACCCCGGGAAAAAAACCCCAGCATTTAGCATGGTACACAACAAGGAATATCGATGAAACAAAGCAAATAATCATATTCAGTAAGAGAATAATGGTATAAGAGGAGAGTAGGTAGTTGTGAAACCATCTTCAAGGGTAACTCCAAACAAACAAACAAAAAAAAAAAAAAAAAAAAAAAAAAAAAAACGCTTGTGGGGGGAGAGAAAGACAAAAGGGGCGGGGGAAGGGGAGGAGGAAAGGGAAGAGAGAGAGAAAGGGGGAAGAGAGAAAGAGAGAGAGAGAGAGAGAGAGAGGAGAGAGAGAGAGAGAGAGAGAGAGAGAGAGAGAGAGAGAGAGAGAGAGAGAGAGAGAGAGAGAGAGAAAACAAAAAGGGAGGGGGGGGGGCGGGGAAGGCAAACAAACAGAGCCACCAGCCCCGCCCAACAGGCATCCTCCAGCCCACGGACGAACGCACAGGCATGCGAACAAGACGACCACATACATCCCCAAGGGAATGCACATGATCGCCCCCCACACCCGCGCATAAATCCAAGGACCGGCGACCAAGCGCCCGACAGGGAAGGGCAAGGGATCCAACTTAACGTATGGCCAGCGCTGAAAAAGTCCCCAAGGGAGGCACAAAGTACATATCAATCAGCGCCAGCCGCACCTATCTGGTTAGTGAGTAGACATACAGAAGCGACTCGGTAATGTAAAAGACAGTTAGCAGAAGACACAGGTAAGGTCCAAAAAGTTAATCTTTCATATTCATCCCAAGTGGCGCCACAGTGCCCAGTTTATTAATCAAAAATTTTTCTCGGTCTTTCCTGGCCCAGACATTACTGGCTTGCATAAGCCAGAGGCCTTTAACACGAATGTCCGAGACGGAGTGATCGGCCTGGTTGAAATGTCGCCCGACCGGTCTATTGTAATGGTACTTGACCGACTGAAGATGTTCTTTAAAACGGTCGTTGATGGTTCTTTCCGTCTCTCCAACATAGAGTTGGCCGCATTTCACACAGGAGATGACATAAATCACGTTGGTAGTTTGACATGTGAAGTATCTGTCTATGTTGAATTTGTAGCGTGGACCATTCACCACTGTAGAAGGGCAAATAAAAGGACATGTCTTGCAATTTGGAACATTGCACGGTGTGGAGCCGGAGGGTCTGGTGGTAGAACGAGGCTTAAGAGTAGAGCGAACAAGCATGTCTCGTAAATTAATATCCCTCTTGAAAGCCACCAACGGAGGTTCAGAAAAGATAGCAGCGGACTCTTTACTGGATGACAAAAGACCCCAGTTAGAAAGAAGTATTTTACGAACCGGATTGGTGTGCGGGTGGTAAACCATGGTTACGATGGGCCTGTCACTCTCAGCGGTAGGCTTAGTCTGCAGTATACTCGCGCGACTAAGTTTTTGTACTGTTTGGAGAGAACCTTGAACAACAGTATGTGGGTAATGTCTGTCGATGAAAAATCCAGCCATTTCTTTGGATTGAACATCAAAATCTGATTTTTCGGAACAGATTCTTTTAAGCCGAAGAAACTGAGAAAATGGGATGCTATTCTTACATTTGGGGTTGTGCGAAGAGCGGTAGTCGAGGTATGAATGTGAATCGGTAGGCTTGTAATGTATTGAAGTTTTCAACATTCCGCAGTCAATACTGATGCTCATGTCCAGAAAGTCGACTGAAGTAGCTGATATATTGTATGTGAACTTGATGGATGGGTGGAAATCCTGCACGAAGTGAATGAAGTCTAAAAGTGCAGCGTGGGTCATGTGTGTAGCTCCGATACCATCATCGATGTAGCGTTTATACATCTCAGGGACAGGCCCGGTGTATGTCTGAAGTATTTGGTTCTCAAGGAAACCCATGAAGAGGCAGGCATAGCTGGGTCCCATTTTAGTGCCCATCGCTACGCCACTGCACTGAGCGAAGGTGACGCCATCAAAGGAGAAACTGTTAAGAGAGAGAACCAATTCAGCCAGACGTATAAGAGTATGAGTAGGAGGTTGTTTATGACTTCTTTGGTTGAGGAAGTACGAAAGTGCATTGAGGCCGTCATTGTGCGGTATGACAGTATATAGTGAAGTGACATCAAGTGTAAACAACAGTTCAGGTTTGAAAAGTTGTTTCTGGTTGACTTGGTCTATGATCTCTAGAGCATGGTTGGTGTCTTTAATGTAGGTAGGTAGAGACTGGACAAAGGGTTGGAAGATGATGTCCAGGTATTCGGAGATGTGTTCTGTGGGACAGCTGCAAGCTGACACTATGGGGCGGCCGGGATTGTTGAGTTTATGAATTTTGGGGAGAAGGTAAAAGTTAGGTTGCTTAGGCCGCTTTTTGATGAGGAGATTAGCTGTTGAAGAAGCTCTCCTTGAAGAATCATCAGACATATTATGTGGATTGGTCATACACGTGAACCATAAGGACATTGCCTTTCTTGTTCATGTTCTGACTACTGTCATATTATGCATGTATGTACTTTGTATAAATACTTGCGAATATGCACGCAATATGTGCATGTCAGAACTTTTTTTGATACAAAATTATCTTTTGCAGGTTGCGAAAGATGAGGGAATAAGAGTTCAGCGGGTACATCTCTCCGCGATGGCCAACCGACGAGAAGGCAAAGGCAGTGAACTGATTGTCCTGTGTAGGAGGGCAGACGTCCTGTTATTTTGATGTCCATCCACCAAGCTGGCCACTATGTCAAGGTTTTGGACAGTCACATCATTCGCAATGCAGCAAAAGCCTGTGCCTTACTGCCTGAGCTGATGCATAGCCATATATTAGGAGCAGGGCAAGCAGGCTTTAGGCCTGGCTATTCAACTGCAGACACAACAGCAGTGGGGCAGTGACAACAAAGTGACAATGACAAAACTCGAGAAAATAGAAATAAAGAGGGAGTGTTTCCATAAGCCCGACATAGAATCAGCGGGGCGACAAAATTGTAACGTGCAGTCGAGCAGTTCAGGGGCTATTGTACAGTGATGGGGGTGTGCTTTGTGTGTTTTCATATAACAATGTGACAAAGCGATTTGACACCCATGTTGTAATTTGTAGTGCAGTAAAAAGGTGAAAAATATCTGTATTTTGACCAAAAAGATGTTTTCTCAAGTATACACAACTTCAAACCCAGACTTGGTACAAGGTGGTAAGAACTTTTCATGCATACTAATTTCGTATGCATGAAAGGTCAAGGGTCACAAGAAATCGGGAAATAGGTACAAGATATCCATATATTGCCCAAAGATTTTTTTTCTCAAGTATTCCTAACTGTAACCCTAAACTTGGTAAAGAGATACATGATGGTAAGACCTTCCTATGCATATTTATTTGGATGACCCCCTCAGAAAAGTTACTTTTTGTCACTCTCCTGTCATGTCGCGATTTGGAAATGCAGCTTAATATGTATTAGTTTTTGATTATCCAAAGAAAACCCCTTTACTGACAATGTGTTCATTTTTCGAAGACATTTCATCATATGAACAGGTCTTTATTGTGACAAGTTCCTAAATGCTGGCATACATCAGTCATTCAAAATATGTACTCCACAGCTGACACTTATGGGGTAGGAAACAGTGGTACAGATAGATTTTGTGCAGCATCGGTGTGAGACAAGGAGAAAACTTATCACTGCTCCGCTTTGCATGATTCAAAATGATATACAGGGCTCATTCTGAAAATGGTCAGTGGCCTCAGAGTATAAAACCCACGGGTCCTTTCTGAAGAGGGGATGTGCGGAAATATAGAAACATGGGGATGTATATTTATGTCATTAAACCCTCAGCTTAAAATGTTGTGCAAATGTGGACTTGCTCAATGAAAAACGCAATACTTCTCAAGAGTGAGTTGACCATGCAGTTTTTGCATTACCCTCCAGCTGTCACAGCAGATTTAAGTGGTTGGGTGATAATATATGATATGTACTGTACTTTGTGTTTGTTTTATTTTTTCTTCCACTGTCAATCTTTGACTTTCAACTGTGTGGCTTTACTTATCGTATCAGAATTGCTAACCACATGGTTCATTTCACAAGTTTTACAGATGTACTGTACATGACGCACGCCTGCAAACAGAATGATCTTGACTATGATCCGTGTCCATTTGTGATTTGTGCTAAGGAACATGTGTACAGCGTAGTAATAAGGATAATATTTCATTTCTGAGCACATTCATGTAAGTTCTTTTGTGATATTTTTCATGCCCCAGCGGGTCCAAAATTAAATAAAGTAAACTGATGCCAACATTGTGTACAGGGTCCTATGCAGCAATCAGTTGTGACATGATAGCCTGCACCATGTTGAGTTTTTGGAGAGCAGCAATGGTATTGCTTGGATTACGGGCCAGCATGGTGCAGACTCTGTTGTAGACACTTTGCCAGCGTTATATGGTCGATTTTGTATCAAGAGCAGTACAGGTATTGTTTGGTGTGGATGCCTATATTATGCAGCCTAGGTGACACAGTGCATTGTACCCTTGTTATTCAGTTGTTATGGTATTTTGTGTTGACATCAGCATTGTGCAGTGCAAGTTATGGGGCTTGAGACTGCATTTCACTTTGTTGTGCTGCAATTGGACACAGTGTGGTACTGGTAACAGTATTGTTTGATTTTCATGCCAACATTGTGCACAGTATCTGTGTAATGTAGTTTGGTACTGCATTTCACTGTTATTATGTTGTGGGATGTGCAATGTTGAATTATATCAGGACTACAGTGATGGTACATGGTCTCTCTCTCTCTCCCCCTCCCTCTCCCTCTATATATATATGAGCAAAATAATATATGTAGTGGAAGGCTCTAAATGATAAGTCTGTCATTCCTTCTCTCCTATCCCCCTTCTTTTATATACTGTGCAGTTGGCTCCCAAATAAATACCTCATGAGCAAGTGGTTGCCGGTGTCGGTCTCCGTTGGCATGCACACAACTAAAAATGACATCAGCTCCACTTTTCTCCCAAATAGCTTGTATACAGTCAGCACTTTGTCAATGTAAATGTGAATAATGTTACATGTAGTTGAAATATGTTCTGCAGTAAAGCTGTATTTTGAGGGGGAGCTGGGTGACTCGGTGGTAGTGTAGTGTTTTTGTTTCCTTATAATTTGTAACCAAAAACTGCTGGGAAACTGAGATTCAGCTAGAGAGATAGGTACATCCACTACCAATCTGTTTACAAACATCTTTCAACCAGAGATGTTCATCGACCTGCTTTCACGGAGACACCAAAGGAGCATATAGCATTTCTTGCAGCAGGTATATTAAAACAAATTCACATCAATTAATATTTGTAGATGATGCCAGTAAAAATTATTTAAAAAAAACTGTCTGTGACAACACTCTTTGGTGTGCTTTTTCATCAGTGAAGCTGTGAATGATTGAATGAATGTAAACATGCTCACACAATGCCTGGCTGAAAAAAATGAATGAACAAATGTACCGAGGTAACCAGTGTGCATTTTTATCCAAAACTGAATCCGGTTGTTTGGTTTATGGTTTAACATTCACATTACCACAGTGATGATAATCGCATATTTAAAAAAAAAAAAAAAAAAAAAACGCGTTAATTTTTTTATTTTTTTTTTGCTTAGCGAAGTAGAAACTGTATGGGTTTCATATGTGAGCAGGAGAAAAAAATATCGCCATCTACGGGACTCGAACGCTGGTCACTGTGTGGCAAAGAAAAGTACCTTACCACTGCACTAACTAAATTACCAAGAAAACAGCTTCTGCATTTAATTACTTATAGATAAACGTTTTCATCCCGTATCTGCCGTTGTTGTTTGTTCCAGTTTACTGTCACAAATAGTAATCGAGGACTAGCAGTTTGGGCGTAGTTTGCAACAGTTTGGGCTTAGGTTTTCCCTTGTAAGTTTGGCATAGTCGTTTTCCCTTACCGGCTACGGCGGAGATATGATCTGCCGGAAGTCAGACATCGCTTGTATCCCTTATTGAATACGCACTCGAAAACGACCCAAAGTGCCCAATTTTGTGCGGGACCCCATATTTTCTTCATAATCAATGTGATAGTTATAACATAAAGTACGACTTTATCGAATAAAAAGGGCCTGAGCAATTGCCCAACATTGCAAACACTTGTAATGTTATTGATAACATCCGGGCAATTTGCGAATTTACAACATACATTTTTTTAGATTTCACTTAGAATTCCAATTATCAGAACACACTTTTTTTACGAGAAAATACTAACATACTTTATGAAGTGACCGAAATGTTTCTTTATCATTTTAACACACTATTCGATAAATTTTTATTGTGTTCTGAAATCGGCTATTTTGCCCGCGTGTTTTTTCCCGTGGGGTACCTCAGAAAAACGGCTGTAACTTACAAATATGCCCGGGACCATGGGTCTTTCAGGGTGGCAATAGCCTCCAGACTCAATAAGGCTCTCAAAAAACCCTATAAGCGGCAGTTTTCAATTAAAAAATGTAGGTATAGTATACAACCTTAAGCTGTGCTGAACCTACATGCGGACAGTGACGTAGAAAATAAAATTACGTAATGACAAATGACGTTTTCAAATCCAGTGATGCACGTATGCTTTGTCATTTACCATCACTGTGGCATCAGCAAATTAACGCGGCTTTTCAATAGGAATTATTGCAACATATCAATCAATTCAAAGACAATTTAGATAGTGCCTCTTGAAGATGTACTGGTCAGGCTAAATCTGCTGAATATGTGAACTCCGTGCTTTTCCTGACCTACTTTCTGACCTACTTCTGATTTAGAAATATAGCGTCCTCTATTTTTCCTTATGTCTGCAAGGGTATTGTGCTCCCAGCTTGTTCTTATTACATTATTACAGTGTAATCTGCGGTCTCTTTGCGGACGATGGAACACTTGATGTTTCTTTATCAGATGCGACATGGAATAATGTATCCGATTGGTGCAAAAACAACTCCATAATACAAAATTCCATTATACGCTGTAAGCTGATTACCACAAGCCACAAAACACCTGACCTGCTCCACAGGCTGACCAGTAAATGAGAGTTGAAGGAAGTAGTGCTCACTCTCCTTCCTTTAAATCCATAGTGAGTCTATTACCTAGTGTCCGCGGGCGACGCGCGTTTGAACAGGTATTTTCAAAGTGTCTATTTTAAAGCATAGGGGTCCGTTGATAGTAGCTTTGACTAATGCAAATCCACTGCGCCACTGCGTGCGCGCAAGCGCCTATACTAAGCTCAAGACAATTTGTCTTGAGCTTAGTATTAGGCGCTTGCGCGCACGCAGTGGCGCAGTGGATTTGCATTAGTCAAAGCTACTATCAACGGACCCCTATGATTTTAAGACAGGGTGTCGAGAGCACACTGGTAAAAAAAGAAACTAGGCGCCAGATACACAGAAATCTTGAACGTAAAATGTGTTATTTTATATGACGTATTGGCATGCAGACGTAATTGTAATGTTCTAAGCAAGTAATGATGAAAGAATACTTTTGATGTACGGTGCAGTATTTTGCGTGGTGTGTTTATGTGTGTGTGTGAGTGGATGGGAGTGGGGGGGGGAAGGGGGGGGGGGTTGGGAAAGGGGGGTGGGGGGTGAAGGGGCAAATGGCTGCATGAGATGACAAAAGGAAAGGGTACTATTTTATCTTCTTTTTTCTGCACCTGCACAGATGTAACAGAGCAAACAAAAATCCTGTTCAAGGCTGGTCTCATAATTATCAGACTTAATAATCGTTACCGTCCATGAACACTTTACACGTCGTTTCTCTTCGTCTTCGTTGTTTTTTCTCAGAACAATTTAAGCAGCATTGAATGACCGCATTTTCCACAATGTTGCATACTGTCAGATTACATCACCTCTCCTGAGACAATGACGTAGTGTCGGGATTTTTTACGCAACCTTCCCATGATGCCGGCCTGAAGTTCGTTCTTTGAAATCTGCGTACTTGGGTGTTTTTGTTTACGTAACTACGCAGGGCGGACAGGGGGGGGGGGGGGGGGGGGGGGAGGAGGGATCCTAGGGGTTCCGGCCTCCCCCCTCCCCCTCCCCCCCCCCCGCCTCGGACCCAAACTTGTTTAAAAAGCTATAACAATGTGCCTTTTTGGGGTGTTTGGACAACCACCCCCCCCCCCCTCCCCATTTTTCGGTCACTGGAAGAAGGTCTAGCGTCAGGTTGAAGGTCCGAAACAAAAAGTTGGATCCCCCCTCCCGAGGTAACTGATCCGCCCCTGCTAGGAGCCTTCAGGCTAGGGCGATCGAACATTACGCGTCAGCATGTTACTACATGTGCGGCCGACGTGTTGCACACTTCTGGTAATAGACTAATGTTCAATTCTCAGTTACTGGCTGCCTGTGGAGCAGGTCAGAAAAGAGTAGGTGTTTCAATCATCACCGACGATTATGACAAGTTGTGCTGGCGCAGCCACATTGCTAAATTTTGTAAACATTATCCAGAAAATATAGCCCTGCTTTTGAAAATTGACGATTTCCGAAATCAGAAGTGGTGAAAACTGCACGTGTTTCGACGAGAAAAGTAGATTAAAAGCCCGGACAAACACTCGATATAGCGTGTTTGTCCCGGCATTTAATCCACTTTTTTTTCTTCGAAACACTTGCAGTTTAACCTATTTATAATTTCGGAACGTAAAGTTTTGTTTTGGACTGGGTACATAAATCATATGAGTTAAATGTTACATGTTATAGTGCCGATAACAGGCAGATGTGATTACGAGACCCGAATCAAATTGTCCGAGTCGTAAGACTCGGACATTTTGATTCGGGTCTCGTAATCACATCTGCCGGTTATCGGCACTATATCAAGCCAAACTTGATGTGGCTCACTATAATATACTGTTCTTTTCAACCATACGTCACACGACCAATCACTTTAGCGCAAACCGGCTGTACCACATGACCGAGCCAAAAACCATTGTAGAGAAAAATGGCGGACTTCTTGTAGCCCTCTTTGTGACGCATCTTGGATGCGAGTTTTGTTCTATAACAGATCACTAAAACGTTCTAAAGTAAAAAGTTACTTAGTGTTGTTCGAAACAACAAGCACACTACTGGAGACGGCAACGTCATGAAATATTTTAAATTACTGACGTCATAAGTCTATTAGGTATAAATGTATATTCCTTTGACGTCAGTCATGTCTGGCGTGATCCAGTTCGGAAGATTTCTTCTTGATTTTTTTTTTACGAAAATTGTAGAGGAATGAAAACAAATACGTTATTGATAGCAGGGGCTTGCTGCACGGACCCTAGTAGGCCTGAGGGAGGTCAAAGGAACCATATATTGTACCCCTCAGGCCTTCGGCCTTCGGGGTACAACGGTTCCTTTGACCTCCTTCAGGCCTACACTGAAGGGTCCGTGTAGCAAACCCCTGAGTGCTACCAATAACTTATATTATGCCTATATTTGGTCCCAGTTCTGCATTGCATTCTTCCAGCGAATACCGATCAGGTGTGCAAAATTTCAGACGCTAAATTCGTAATCATTGGCATCGAAAGGGTCATCATCATCATCATCATCATCAGTCCCTTGCCCGAACTGGGCGTTGGGGGGACTGAAAGGCAGCAGCAACAGACAGTGCTCTCCACTGAGTTCTATTTTGGGCGGTTGAAAGGGTAAAGAGGGACTAACCTCGCTACACGGAAGGGCCTTTAACCCCTTCCCTGTCAGAGTATGCACATTTTGTTTCTGAAATCGTTGCTCTTTCAACGACCTAAAGCCACAACCCTCGAAGGAATAGGGCCACAAATTGGTCTTAGCAAGAGACACAGATCCCCATGAGCCCACGCGACTGCGGGGGCTCATAAGGATCTATGTCTCTTGCAGTCAGATTGTGTTCAATTTTATCTCGGCAGAGAAAGGGTTAAACTTATTGTCGACAGGGAAGTCCTTAGTACCGACAACAAATTCAAACTGTCACATCTTTCGCCTCTTGAGAAGCAGTTTCAGTGGCGTAGGAAGATGTTGATCAGTGGCCGGCCCATGTTACTTTCCAGCCTCCAAAACTCAGGCAGCGTGTGGGGGGATTAGTGGCGATAGCAATCGACAGCACAACCTCTAGAAAATCAAGCATAACATCTTGTGATTTATACCCCCCCCCCCCCCTCCCCCCAAAAAAATTAAATTAAATTAAATTAAATTAATTAAATTAATTAAATTAAATTAAATTAAATTAAATTAAATTGAATTGAATTGAATTGAATTAAATTAAATTAAATTAAATACATAAATAAATAAATAATAAATAAATAAACAATAAAAAATCGGTAATACAAATTAAGTACGATCTTATGACTTTTTCTTTTCAAAAACTGAAAAAAAAATGTTTTTACTCCAAAGGACGGCCCGAGATAACTGAACTGAACACCTCTCAACTGCGAGAGATATAGATTCTAATGAGTCCCCACAGTTGCTGAAACCACTTAGCATACCGATATTCCTTCGACGGCTGGCTCTCATTTACGTCAAGTTAAGTTTTCGCTGATTTCAAAAACACAATCTGCGTCCACTAGCATTAACTCATTCGAGACGTTCCGCCTCCGGATACGCGGCATAAGCCGCGTATCCGGAGGCGACACGTCTCGAATGAGTTAACATGTTTCCACCTCCTGTCACTACACGGTGCCTGATTTCACTTTTGTACCTAAATCCTGAACGTTTATCTTAAATTTGTATCAGTGCATTAGACTACTATTCTAACTTTGTATGTATGTATTATGTATGTATGTGTGTCTCTTCAGCGCTGAGCGCACTGTTCAAGAAGCAGTCGTCCTACAAATCCCACACCTCCCAGTAAAGGTTGAATTGGACGAACCGCCCACCGCTGAAGAGACCCTCACAGCCATCCACCAGCTCAAGAGTGGCAAAGCACCAGGCATTGATGGAATACCGCCAGAGATCTGGAAACATGGAGGCCCAGCACTGCACAACAAGCTCCACGACCTTTTTCTCTGCTGCTGGGAGGAAGGAACACTACCAAAAGATCTCCGTGATGCAGTCGTTATCACCCTGTACAAGAACAAAGGCGAAAAGTCTGACTGTTCCAACTATCGGGGAATTACCCTGCTGTCCATTGCTGGGAAAATCCTTGCAAGGCTGCTCCTGAATCGGCTGGTACCTGCCATCGCTGAAGACCAACTCCCAGAGGGCCAGTGTGGCTTCAGAGCAAACAGGAGCACCACCGATATGGTCTTTGTGCTGAGACAGCTACAGGAGAAGTGCCGCGAGCAGAACAAAGGGCTGTACGTAACATTTGTCGACCTAACAAAAGCGTTCGACACTGTGAGCAGGCAAGGCATGTGGCAGATCCTGGAGCGACTTGGCTGTCCCCCAAAGTTCCTCAACATGATTGTCCAGCTACACGAGGACCAGCAAGGCCAGGTCAGACTCAACAATGACCTCTCAGAACCATTTCCTATTCTCAACGGCGTAAAGCAGGGCTGCGTGCTGGCACCGACCCTCTTCACCATCTTTTTTAGCATGATGTTGAAGCAGGCCACAGTGGACCTCGATGATGACGATGCAGTGTACATCAGGTATCGTCTCGATGGCAGCCTGTTCAATCTCAGACGACTGCAGGCCCACACGAAAACCCTAGACCAACTGATTCGTGAGCTGCTTTTTGCTGATGATGCTGCCCTCGTTGCACACACAGAGAGAGCCCTGCAGCGCATCACATCTTGCTTCGCAGATGCTGCCCAGCTCTTTGGACTCGAGGTCAGTCTGAAAAAGACAGAGGTCCTCCATCAGCCGGCACCCAAGACAGTGTATCGCCCTCCTCACATCACCATTGGCGAGTCTGAACTAAAGTCAGTGCACCAGTTTACTTACCTTGGCTGCATTATCACGTCGGACGCCAAGCTGGACAAGGAGCTTGACAGCAGGCTGGCAAAAGCGAACAGCGCTTTCGGGCGACTTTTCAAGCGGGTGTGGCACAATCAACAGCTGAAAACAGGCACCAAGATCAGCGTGTACAGAGCTGTGGTCCTCACCACCCTGCTGTATGGTTCCGAGTCCTGGGCCCTCTACCGCAGCCAACTACGACTCCTCGAACGCTTCCACCAGCGCTGCCTGCGTACCATCCTGGGCATTCACTGGAGTGACTATGTCACCAACGTCGAGGTCCTTGAACAGGCTGAAACTGTGAGCATCGAGGCTTTGCTGCTGCGGACACAGCTCCGCTGGGCGGGGCATGTCTCCAGGATGGAGGATCATCGCCTACCAAAGATCACCCTGTTCGGCGAGCTTGCTACTGGACACCGTGACAGAGGGGCACCAAAGAAGAGATACAAAGACTGTCTCAAGAAGTCACTTAGTGCCTGCCAAATCGACCACCACCAGTGGTCTTCGCTTGCTGCGGACCGTGACACCTGGCGCTCCACCATTTACAAGGCAGCTGTCTCCTTTGAGGACTCTCACAGAGCTAGCCTTAAGGACAAGCGGCTCAGGAGAAAAAACAGAGATGCCGCAGCTCAGAACCCTGGCCATACCTTCCCCTGCAGCCACTGCGGTCAAACCTGCCTGTCTCGGATTGGCCTCCGCAGCCACGAACAAGCCTGCAGACGTCGTGGGCAATTCCTATAAAATCTTCGTTCGCGAAGTCAAGCCAAGAGTGTGTGTGTGTGTGTGTGTGTGTGTGTGTGTGTGTGTGTGTGTGTGTGTGTGTGTGTGTGTGTGTGTGTGTGTGTGTGTGTGTGTGTGTGTGTTGAATTGTATATTCTTTTTTAAAGACGCTCAGACTGACAGACGATATTGCAATTATGTGTGTCGGGGAATCAGAATGTAATGTTTTTGAAGAAAAAATACACCGTCATAACATCTAAAAACCTATGTGAAACGCACGCACTATTACAATCAAGGACGCGTGTTTGTGTGGGGGCGCACGAACTCATACGCGCACACACTCACACGCACGCACGCACGCACGCACACACACACACACACACACACACACACACACACACACACACACACACACACACACACACACACTTCAGTGACGTACGATTTGGGGGTGGGAAAGGGAGAGGCCGGGCTGTCAGGTATGACTAGGCGATATAGCTCATCTGGTCATGGTACGGAGACAGCATGCTTCGGCCAGATCTCATTTCCGTGTAGGCGCTAACACTGGCTCACGCTGGTTCAAGAAGCGACGCACGCAAACTGACCAGTAGCTGGTGCGGGCTTTTAAATGGTTTGGGCCTAGTCCTCCGGCCGTAGAGGGACTTGACTAACTTTAGATATCCGGCCTTGGAGCCGTCACATGGTCCGGCGCTAGCCGGCGAGTGTTACTGTTCATGTGAATCTGTGTTTCGTGCAGGCGAACCGGGCTTGCTGAGATACTAGTGAGGCCGGTTATGTTTGCAACGAACGACTCCCAACAACGAATGAGAGCTAAACCACGGCGGATACTGAGCTAGAGTATTCTGCCATAATATACAACACTCTAACGTCTCCAAGAAGCATAGATCCTGCGTCCAAACACCTCCAAGAGGCATAGATCCTCATGAGCCCAGAGGGCTCATGAGGATCTGTGCCTCTTGGAGGTATTTGGCTCAGTCTATGCCGTCTTGGTACAAGCAGGTTATCGGCCGTGACTTTGCTCTCGTCCGTTGTTGGGAGTCACAGTCGTTCGTTGCAACGAAAGTCACTACTGCCGGTTCGATCGCCCTCGGCCTTTATTATTATTTATTTATTATTACATGGTATTCATATGGCGCATTTCTCATATTTATAATATAACTCAATGCGCAGAATGTAGCCGCGAACTCAGTGAAACCCAACAACTTAGCACGCTCACGTGAGTCAATCACGCGCATTGACTCACACACAGAACATTCACGTGGTGCTAAGGGTAAGCTCAAACGAGCTACTGAAGTGACGGTATTTGGAAATCGTTTTGTATTTGAAATTTTATGAAGTTGGCTGAAACTGACACCAAAGTGGAAGGGGAGGAAGAACCGGAGTACCCGGAGAAAGAACCCCCGACGGTCCGCCCGAATTAACGGTGACACTTACTAGAGGAGAAAAGTCCGACGCCGGAACCCGGAATCGAACCTCGCACCTTTAGCATTGGTGGCAGGCGCCTTAACCACTGCGCCACGGACCGCCCCTTCCACCTCCCTACGCCTCCCCCCCCCCCCCTCCAAACCCCGTCGCCCCTACCTCGATACCCAGCCTCCCTTGCCTCTCTCCTCCCCTTCTATACCACCCCCCCTCCCCCCCTCCCCCCCCCCCCATTACACACACACACACACCATTACACCATCACTGACACACACACACCATATCAGCAAATCGCCGTCGGGAGGACATCGGCGCATGGTCGGCCCGCGCACAAGTGCGCGTGGGCCGACCACACGCTGATGTCCTCCTGATGGCCTTTGGCGCACTAGCTATTAACCCACACTGCGATCACTTGTTTCGTATCCACCCACTATAAATGTATATAAGCGTCATGCCCTCCGTTGGACGGTGCGAGCTTTGCTGCAGTACAACTGACGCGACCAGTCCAGCGTCCCTGTCACAGCACCGGCTCAAGACTTAAGTAGTATTGCTGGTGCAGAGTTGAAATCATCTTTCCCGTTCATATCTGCAACTCCTGGTTCTTTCAGAGGCAATTGCAACGGACGAGGACTTTGGAATTTTGTTTTACGGTTCGTATTACTTTTTGTTTTCTTGTTGTTGTTTCTTTCTTTCTGTTTCTTTTAGTATCTCAGTATCTCTTTTTTATTTCTATTATTTTGAAGAAAAAAAAAGATGTTTTGTTAAAATACTGTCTTGTGAAAAAAAAATGTATTGTTTCATTTATTTATTTATTTTATTTCGTTTCATTTGGTAACATTTCATGATCTTTTCTATTCGCAATGAAAGAGGCTTTTTCTCGATTTTCGTCAAAATGAACCTCATCTCTAGAGATGCGTATAAAATGCTCTCTTCTTTTCAAATCTGCAACTCCTGGTCTAAAGTATCTGCAACTCCTGGTATAAAATGCCAGATTACCTGTCAATAAAGACTATCATCTAGCCGCCTGCAGCGTCAGTTGTCATTAAAGATCACAATTTAGGTGGCTGTAGCCACCCGGAATGATGGTCTTTCTTGACAGATGACGCAGGTTTTATTTATTTATTTTACCTTTTCCAACTTTCTCTGAAGCGAGCACACATCTTTTAAGGCTACATTTTTTAAAAAGTCCCTTCTATTTATAGAAGGGACTTTTTAGGACGGGTCTCAGTGGGGCGAATTTAATAGCATGTCCATGATGTCAAAGGCGGGCAGGCTAAACCTCTAACAATTGAAGTAACAAGATAAAAATTACGTCATGTCTAGTTACGCTAACTCGCGAAGCGCCGTATGTGCGTATGTATGTATGTGCGTATGTATGTATGTGTGTGTGTGTATGTATGTAAACAAGAGCATCTCCGATATTTCTCTACACACAAGCTTCAAACTTGGCGAAATACTTTCTTAAGTAGGTGACTAAGAGAGCATCCGAGCATAAATGTCTCGTTAAACACATAAACAACCGTTTATAGGAAGTCGGTTGACCCAGATTACAGTCCGTAATTTTTGTCATATTTACTTGAACTTTAGCATATAGCTAGTTTGGAGAAAGACATTGGATGATTTCGTTAGCCAGCTTTGTATCCTTTCAACTTCTTTAGTAAAAAAATAATTCTTTTCAGGAAAAAAATAAAAACACTAAAAAAACAACACACCTTTACTTTTAGAGAAAGTCAGACAGTGGCGGTGACGTAAAAGAGGCAACTCCGTCACCACGCAGACACTGACATAATACTCTAAATATGACGTCATTCTCTCTCGCGCGCGCGGCTCTCTCTCTCTCTCTCTCTCTCTCTCTCTCTCTCTCTCTCTCACACACACACACACACACACACACACACACACACACACACACAAACATGCGCGCATCTCCAGCAGCAATATATCCTCATGCGCAGTCCAGGCGCATGAGGATCTATGCCTCTTGGAGATGTTTGGAGCGCACGCGCACGCACGCACTAACACGCACACACACATCGACGCGCTTTCAGAAGAGCATACCGTGACCCGCGTACTTAGTATATCATGTAGCTAGGTAAAGTCAACGTGCTTTCACACAAATTATAGCAAGACTGAAACTGTACCGTGAAGTTCTAGTTTTGTCACCATTTTCTCAAGTCTATGAAGCGAAAGTGAAACTCATATCACGTAAAATATAAAATCACGTACAAACTAAAACTTACGTCATGACAAATGACGTTTGACCAATCAATGACGCGTGTGTCCTGCGCCCCTTATAGAACTCATTGACGCATTTGCAGATCTGCGAGACGTTTTCATTAGGAGATAATTCAACATCAGAATCAGGTCAAAGAAAAAGGTAGAGAACCTTGACAGCGAGGGCAACTCTCATATAGAAGGGACTTTGTGGGTTATGGTTCATCCCATCTTCTTTGTTGTTGTTGCAAAAGAGGTGGTTGTTCAAAACAGGTTCAGTTGCACATCAAGATTTTGTCCGTGCAACAAAAGTGGTAAATAAACCTTACACTTTTAACCCATTCAGCCCTGTCGCACTACAGCAGGAGATGGATCGACCATGATAATTCAAGGGTAGTGCCAGATTAGCTTGGCGCCGACAGGCGCCAAGCTAATCTGGCACTACCCTTGAATTATCATGGTCGATCGATCTCCTGCAACAGGTGCATAGTCGTTAGATGACCCCTCCAAAATTTGGGAAATATGTGCGTCGGGCTGAATGAGTTATTTTTTATATTAACCCCTTCACTGCGGAGAAAACGTGAGCGCGGCCTAACTGCACAAGGCATGTACAGTACCAGTTCTGAGACGTGGGTGCACATTTTAGACCCTATTGTCGCCCTGGTCAGCCCCACAGGATGGTTTTTATTCTCTCTTTTTTTGTGGGACTGTAATTTCTACTTCTTCTATGTCCATTTACTTGCATTTTCCTTGTTAAATTATCACTCTTGTCGCCGCCGCCTGTGGTCTTATCATATAACTCATTTTACCCCAAGACCGAAATCCACAAATTTTGCCGTTGTCCTCTGAAGACTGATGTGCAGTGCAGGACACAGGTCGACCATGATAGTTCAAGGGTGATGCCAGAATAGCTTGGCGCCCACAGGCGCCAAGCTATTCTGGCATCACCCTTGAACTATCATGCTCGATCCATATCTTGCTGTGGTGTGTCTGGGGTGAGTTAAAACGATCTTCTCCAAGCAAGTAAGGGTTATTATTTCACAGTGTCTCCTTTATCAGTGTTCTCGATGTTTCGTACAATAATGCTGCACAAATGGACTAATTCAAATTTTGACTAGTTTAATTCATTCGAGACAAACGGCATCCAGATACGCGGCTGAAGCCGCGCATCCAGATGCCGTTCGTCTCGAATGAGTTAATTATAAAGTTTGAATGAGCTAAAATGCAGGTAAGACTTTTCTGGTCTCCTTCTCCTTTGCTTACGTATGAGAGTTCCCTGTTTCCGCCCAAGGGAAGTAGTACATTGTTATGAAAAGCAGCAAAAAAAAATCGTATTCGAAGAAAGACAACATCACACCGAGTATTATGTGTACGACATCATACTGATGAAGAAAGAAAAAAAAAAACGGCATAGAATAGAGTAGAATAGAAAAGAGTAGAGCAAAATAAAATAAAATAAAATAAAATAAAATTAAATTAAATTAAATAAAAAAAATTACATATAATTTAATTTAAGTTTTAAAAAAATGAAATTTAAAAAAATAAAAACCTTTGTCCGAAAGCCAGCAGTATCGCTATTGTGAAAATAATCAGTACTCGAAATGTCTTACACATGTAGAGGACATACAAATAAAAATCAGTACTAGTTTGACCAGATTAGTGTGACACCAGAACTTCTTGCACTCCAGATCGAACCGCGCTCAGCTCAACGTTGCTACGAAGACTTTCACGCCAGATGGACCCGTTCTCAGTTTTGGCATTGCCACAAAGGCTCTCGTACGTAAGATCAGGCTTTATCCATAAAGTTCCCATTTGGCATTGCCACAAAGGCTCTCGTACGTAAGATCAGGCTTTATCCATAAAGTTCCCATTTGGCATTGCCACAAAGGCTCTCGTACGTAAGATCAGGCTTTGTCCATTAAGTCCCCATGTGTACGTCTGCCATTCCTGTCATTAATCAAATCCGGACCACAGAATGACTGTCAATCTATTTTAACTCATTCAGCCCTGACGCACTACAGCAGGAGATGGGTCTGCGCCAAGCCAATCTGGCACTGCCCTTGAATTATCATGGTCAATCCATCTCCTGCAACTGGTGCATAGTCATTAGATGACGCCTCCAAAATTTGGGAAATACGGCCTTTGGGCTGAACGAGTTAAAATTATATTAAAATAACCACTATCACGAACACAGCCCTGTGTGCGCTGCAGGAGAACTCTCCTACGCGGAAAAGAGAAGAAAAACGTTAAGCGTTCATGGCTTAACGTCTTTCGTCCACCAAGAAGGTGATTTCAAAGAGGGGGCGCCGAAACAGGCTCTGAACAAATTTTGACCCTAGCTGGATTCGAACACATGAATTGTCGGACAAGAGTCGAACACTTTACCACCTAGCCACCCAGCTCCCCGTAAAGAGAAGAAGGAAGAAGAGCAAAAAAGTCTTCCATTTTACGACATTCAAACTTCTTAATGAAGCAAGTGAAGTTAGTCCTTTATGTACCACCATTAAGACATTCAAACTTCCTAATGAAGCAAGTTAAGTTAGTACTTTATGTACCACTATTACGACATTCAATCTTCTTAATGAAGCAAGTTAAGTTAGCCCTTTATGTACCACCATTAAGACATTCAAACTTCTTAATGAAGCAAGTGAAGTTAGCCCTTTATGTACCACTATTGCGACATTCAATCTTCTTAATGAAGCAAGTGAAGTTAGCCCTTTATGTACCACTATTGCGACATTCAATCTTCTTAATGAAGCAAGTGAAGTTAGTCCTTTATGTACCACCATTAAGACATTCAATCTTCTTAATGAAGCAAGTGAAGTTAGCCCTTTATGTACCACTATTGCGACATTCAATCTTCTTAATGAAGCAAGTGAAGTTAGTCCTTTATGTACCACTATTAAGACATTCAATCTTCTTAATGAAGCAAGTGAAGTTAGCCCTTTATGTACCACTATTGCGACATTCAATCTTCTTAATGAAGCAAGTGAAGTTAATAAGAGTACTTTAGTACTTTATTATCTCGAAAAGAGAAATTCGCTTGTGGTACATTTATCAGTAACAAATAGTACAAACAAGACATAAAAACATTATAGCATAATTATGAACATTTTCTCCCTGCACTTGCACAGCTACAAATTCCAAATGGATATAAAGTAAACACTACAAAATCTTTACACATAACTCTTACACATCTCGGCAAACATCTTTTATGGACTGAACTGAGCGGCACTTATACATTCACACCCACTCTACATATGCATACATAATACGCGTGTTTCAACCTAGTCCTAACCCTCACTACTTATTATACAAACATCTCAGTACATTATTACACATTATTACACAGCTGCATAATTAAGTCTACCATAGTAAAATAATTAGTGGGTAAACACTCAGTAACAACAATCCCAGTATGTCCATGTTCACCACCAAATGAAACGCAATATAATCACTTCTCTAAAATCAACAAGCTCCATTCCTACTGATTGCACAGGTAAAGGGGGATAGGGGGAGGAGTTAGGTTTGGGTATGCGTGGATGTACCTACAGATTGCTTAGAGTGATGGATTTGGGGATGAAACTGTGCTGTAGTCTAAGTGTTCTAGCTTTGTGCGTGCGGAGTCTGCGGCCAGAGGGGAGGAGTTCATAGAGGTGGGCAAGGACATGGGATCTGTCTGAAGCTATCCGCCTACCCTTTCTCACCACACGCTGTTCATACAGGGACTCCACACTGTTTTGCTTACTGCCAGTCACTTTGCTGCAGATGTTTACCATTCGTGCCAGGGTGTTCTTGTTCTTCACACTCAGACCTCCATACCAGCACACAGAACCGAAAGTGATGACAGACTCAATAAAAGAGCAGTAAAAAGTTTGAAGGACAGAGGGGTTCACATTCAGCTTCCTGAGTTTCTGGAGGCAGTAGATGCGTGACTGACATTTCTTGTGTATGAGGGAGGTGTTTGCGTTAAAGGACAACTTATCATCTATGACTGTTCCAAGATACTTATACTCAGTCACACGCTCAACAGACACATCATCGATCATCAGAACAGGGACAGGGGCAGGGTTTCTTCGAAAGTCTATCAGTAGTTCCTTGGTCTTACTCACATTTAGGTCTAGAAAATTATCTTTACACCAAACACTAAAACGTTCTACTTCTGCAAAGTAAGTCGCATCATTATTGGAGAGATCTTCTAAGGCAGTGTCATCCGAGTATTTTATAAGAAGGGTAGAGTCAGTGCCACTACAATCGTTAGTGTACAGTGTGAACAGCACAGGGGAGAGAACTGTACCTTGAGGGGCGCCTATGGAAGTGGACCTAAGGGATGAGAGAGCTGTTTGAAAGCGAACTGACTGGGTCCTATTTACAAGGAAGTTGACAATCCATAGGATAAGCCTTGGCGTTACATTGTAACAGAGAAGTTTTTGAGCTATGAGATAGGGTTGTATAGTGTTGAAGGCTGAAGAAAAGTCTATAAAAAGAATGCGTACAAAAGAGCCAGGTTTTTCTAAATGTGTGTATGCATGGTGCAGGAGTGTGAGTGTGGCGTCGTCTGTACATCTGTTTTGCTTGTATGCAAACTGGAAAGGATCTTGATAGGGCTTGACCTGATCGAGCAGTCTAGAAAGGACAACACGCTCAAAGCACTTCATTACTATAGAGGTGAGAGCTACAGGGCGATAGTCATTGAGTGTCTTGGGCTTGTTGTTCTTGGGGACAGGGCAGACTGTAGATGTTTTCCAGAGCCTAGGTACAGTGCAATCCTTCAGAGACCAGCTAAACAAACGGCTATAAACAACAGACAATTGACTGGCACATACTCTCAAAACTCTACCGCAAATATTATCAGGGCCTACTGCTTTCTTAACATTCAGTTTGCTAAAAAGCTTCTCAACCGCCTTGCCATGGATCTCAAAGTCTTCATCAACATTGCCTGCCACATTTACTTCAAGCTGGGAAATCATGTTATCTAAATCATCCTTCAGATCATCTTTCTCAAATCTACAATAGAACTCATTCAGTTTTTCAGAAAATTCAGTTTGTTCTTTCATTGGCATGCTACTGCTACTGAATTTTGATTTATTGTGGCCTGATAAAGTTTTAAGTCCTTTCCATGCATCTGCTAAGCTACCTGATTCAAACTGTGACTCTACTTTCTCTTTAGCCCTTTTAGCCCAGTTAGCCCTTTATGTACCACTATTGCGACATTCAAACTTCTTAATGAAGCAAGTGAAGTTAGTCCTTTATGTACCACTATTGCGACATTCAATCTTCTTAATGAAGCAAGTGAAGTTAGCCCTTTATGTACCACTATTGCGACATTCAATCTTCTTAATGAAGCAAGTGAAGTTAGCCCTTTATGTACCACCATTAAGACATTCAAACTTCTTAATGAAGCAAGTGAAGTTAGCCCTTTATGTACCACTATTGCGACATTCAAACTTCTTAATGAAGCAAGTGAAGTTAGTCCTTTATGTACCACCATTAAGACATTCAAACTTCTTAATGAAGCAAGTGAAGTTAGCCCTTTATGTACCACTATTGCGACATTCAATCTTCTTAATGAAGCAAGTGAAGTTAGTCCTTTATGTACCACCATTAAGACATTCAAACTTCCTAATAAAGCAAGTTAAGTTAGTACTTTATGTAGTACCACTATTACGACATTCAATCTTCTTAATGAAGCAAGTTAAGTTAGCCCTTTATGTACCACCATTAAGACATTCAAACTTCTTAATGAAGCAAGTGAAGTTAGCCCTTTATGTACCACTATTGCGACATTCAATCTTCTTAATGAAGCAAGTGAAGTTAGCCCTTTATGTACCACTATTGCGACATTCAATCTTCTTAATGAAGCAAGTGAAGTTAGTCCTTTATGTACCACCATTAAGACATTCAATCTTCTTAATGAAGCAAGTGAAGTTAGCTCTTTATGTACCACTATTGCGACATTCAATCTTCTTAATGAAGCAAGTGAAGTTAGTCCTTTATGTACCACCATTAAGACATTCAATCTTCTTAATGAAGCAAGTGAAGTTAGCCCTTTATGTACCACTATTGCGACATTCAATCTTCTTAATGAAGCAAGTGAAGTTAGCCCTTTATGTACCACTATTGCGACATTCAAACTTCTTAATGAAGCAAGTGAAGTTAGTCCTTTATGTACCACTATTGCGACATTCAATCTTCTTAATGAAGCAAGTGAAGTTAGCCCTTTATGTACCACTATTGCGACATTCAATCTTCTTAATGAAGCAAGTGAAGTTAGCCCTTTATGTACCACCATTAAGACATTCAAACTTCTTAATGAAGCAAGTGAAGTTAGCCCTTTATGTACCACTATTGCGACATTCAATCTTCTTAATGAAGCAAGTGAAGTTAGTCCTTTATGTACCACTATTGCGACATTCAATCTTCTTAATGAAGCAAGTGAAGTTAGCCCTTTATGTACCACTATTGCGACATTCAATCTTCTTAATGAAGCAAGTTAAGTTAGTCGTTTTGCGTAGCACTGATAGGACATTCAAACTTCTTAATGAAGCAAGTTAAGTTAGTCCTTTTGCGTAGCACTGATAGGACATTCAAACTTCATAATGAAGCTAGTTAACTTAGTCCTTTTGTGTAACACTAATATGACATCCAAACGTCATAATGAAAAAAGTTTAGAGAGTCCATTTGTGTAGCTCTACTACGACATTCATACTTCATAATCAAGTAAGTTAAGTTAGTCCATGTGTGTAGCGCTATTACTGCGACATTGAAACTTCATAATGAAGTAAGTTAACTCATTCAGCCCGGCGCACGTATTTCCCAAATTTTGGAGCATCTAACGACTATGCACATGTTGCAGGAGATGGATCGACCATGATAATTGAAGGGCAGTGCCAGATTAGCTTGGTGCCGACAGACGCCAAGCTAATCTGGCATTACCCTTGAATTATCATGGTCGACCCACCTCCTGCCGTAGTGCGTCAGTGCTTAATGGGTTAAGTTAGTCCGTTTGTGCAGCACTATTATAGAACACGTCAAAAACATTTATAACATGGATATTGTAAACTGTTAATCCTTTATCCGATGCTTCTAACATCGATGTTTAACCCGTTTCATCCTGATACACTACTGCTGTAATTTAATTTGACTTTGAGAGTTCAAGAGAGTTGCCAGAATAGCTTGGCGCCTGAGTCGGCAAGCTATTATGGCACCACCATTAAACTAACATGTTTGGTCTGTCTCCTATAATTTCTACTGTAGCCTTCATAGGAAAAAAAAGCAATCTTTTTACAAAGCAGCCTCAGGATGTAATGGTTTAAGTAATACTGAAAACTTCACTCGAGCAAAAAGCATGTAGGATAAGGTTTTAGGACAATGAAGCCGAGGTAAGAATCTTTATATTTCTTGCTCACTTCATTGTTTTCCGTATTGTAATACGATTTGACTGGATTTTCGGCACACACCGAAACAGCAACTCACCTCCTATCATGGCTAAGCGCAGATCTTGACGTAATACTTTGAAATGTGACGTCAATATTTTTTCTATGTCAAACAAAAGTTCGTACGTAATGACGTATCAACGCAATTCATGACGCTAAAGTGCCAGTCGTCACCGTAAAATGATGTCATGGCACGTGAGCAGAAAGTTTGTCAAGATAAGTTTCGCGTACGCCCACGACTGTCTTTGCTTCGGGTGCAGATTGAGTGGACCAGAAATTTTGCAAGATACTTTCGTGCACATATCGCGGTCAGTATACGTATACGCCAGGTCACACTGACCGCAATATGTGCACGCAAGTACAGACGTGTAAACACGCGTATTATTTTCTAAGTGTATCTCAAGTGTCGAGAGATCGTTTTCTCCTTGTTGATGGAGAAGGAGGTGTGCAATACTAATTGTTTAAAAAGTACAAAGAAAGGAAAGTAGAATATCAAGAAATCTTCCTCATCTTCTCCTGCGCAAATTGCATTATTACTTTGAAGAACATATCTATTAAAATGAAGTAAATCAGTAATGTCTCGGTGTCCACATGCAACAAAGGGAAGTGGATCATGAGGTAATGTCTGGGTGTCCTATGTAAATTTGCAAGTGCCAACTGAAAAACTGACCTACTTCGGAGAAGAACGGAAACTGGCGGGTAAAAAACGCAGGACACATTTCCCTCGAATTTGCTATCGCTTATCAGCGGCAGCGAATCGAGAGTCGAGCGATGCAGTGAGGGTGGGTGAAGGCTTTGAGTGTTAATTATATAATTTAGTGACACTATACCTATTAGTATTACTGTAATGTGATTTATGATTTCTTAAAATTGTCTTTGAAATCCTTGACCCATTACATCATAAGGCTGAACTTTTTTCCCAAATTTCTTATTGTCCCATAAAGGCTACATTACAGATTAGAAGATAGATAACCATTTTTGTTCAAGGGTGGTGCCAGAATAGCTTGACACCTCAGGCGCCAAGCTATTCTGGCAACATCCTTGAACTATCATAGTCAAAATTTAGTTCAAGCAATAGTTTCATCAGAATGAAAACGGTTCAACAAGAAATCCTCTGTTACCAAACCCTCCCCTTCCCCCCCCCCCTCTGCCAGGAACCTCCCCCCCAAAAAAAAACAACAACAACAACAAACAAACAAAAAACCGGTTTCTCAATGTTGTTCTTCTTGAAGTTACGTTTTTCTGCCTCTGTTTTATAAGCAGCGTGAGTAGGCCCATAAACAGGTGTCACTGCGCAACATTATTTTGAAGGTGACGAAGACTGTTTGTAAATGAGATAATGCAAACTGTTAAACCTTTTGCAGTGTTACAGGTTTTTGTTGTTGTTGTTTGTTGTTGTTGTTGTTGTTTTTGTCTCTTCTTTCCTTCCATTTATCCCTTTAACCTTTAACCCTCTGGGTGTCGGTAGCGCGCTTTGTCGAGGTGATTCCTGCAGGAATCACCTCGACAAAGCTCGCTACCGACAGCCAGAGGGTTAAAGTCTTTTGAAGCTAGGTAGTTTGCTCGTGTATCTAAGCACTTTTTATCAAGGAGATTGTAGCGGACCAATCAAAATATTTGTTCTATGCGAGATTTGTTTCGGAAAAAAACACGAAAATAGCAGACGCATTATAAGTTAATACACCTTTATTTTACTTCTGTGATTCGAAAGCTGGACCAAATCACAATCAACCAGCAAAGGTCCTCGGGCCCATGACGGCCGCTGTGGGCCCGAAGACGTTTTGCTGCTGGGGAATGGCGGAAACGGTCGGACATTACGCCTTTCTGACGCCGGTCTGACTTTCATTTTTCGTATTGATCCAACAATTAGTTGGCTGCATTCGGCGCTGCCAAATTAGCGCTATTCCCTCGGTATATTAGCCTAGATATGACAAGGAAACCATCCCCCACCCCCCACCCCCCACCCCCACCCCCCGCATCCCCCCTCCCCCCCCCCCCCCCGCATCCCCCCCACAAAAAACAAAAAAAATATATAAAAAATATAAATAAAAAATAAAATATTGAATTGAATAAAATAAAACGTTGACGTGTCTGTCGATGACTTGCCCACGTTACAAAAAGTTACCGATGAAGTGTAAAAAATGTGGGTATGTTAACCCATTCACTGCCGGCGGTTGCAAGATTGTGTTATGCACTCTTTATCTCATGACATGCCGAGGATGAAATCTTCATTTAAAAAAAAAAAACAAAAAAAAAACTTTAACTCCTTCAGCCCGACGGTCGTAGTTCCCAAATTTTGGAGGCGTCATCAAACGACTATGCACCTGTTGCAGGAGATGGATCGACCATGATAATTCAAGGGTAGGCGTCAAGCTAATCTGGCACTACCCTTGAATTATCATGGTCGACCCATCTCCTGCTGCAGTGCGTCAGGGCTGAATGGGTTAAGGTATACGTCACGGTTCGGGAGTCTGATCGACCCAGATAGTTCAAGGGTGGTGACAGCTATTTTGACACCATCCTTGAACCAGCATGGTCAGTTCACTTCCTGTGCCATCATGACAGGGTTTTACACGCTAATATTTCAACGTTAAAGAGGACATGGATCCAAAGGACATGGATTCAAAGTGGTGTCAGTACTCAAGAGCCTGAGGATATGTGCCTCTTGCGGTTGGTTGGCGTTCATTTTTTTTTCTCTCTCTCTCGGCAGTGAAGGGGTTAAGCAAGATCAACGATAACGATAATGGTAACAACAACGGTACGCTTATTGTCCCATAACTGGAGAAATTGGTTTACATTGGACTATTAACAAACATAGAAGCACAACATAAAAAAAATTAATCCATCACAATTAAACACGCCACATTGACAAGACTGGCATCACGTACTTTTAAAGGTCTTTGGACTTGTTTTTTTTTTTATTTTATAGATAACAGACAAACGGGTGTTTGTTTAATGCCAGCAGTAAATGCTATACCCTTATACCTCATCTTTGAATTCTATAATTAACACTCAAAGTGACAAACTGGCCCATTCAAAAGTTGATGAAGGCGTACTTTGTCTGTGAACTTTTGGTTGACCACACTATTTTAACCTCCTTCCCTGCGAATGTACGTACATTTCTGTTTCTAAAATCTTTGTTCATTCAACGACCAAAAGCCAAAACCGTCCAAGAAACATAGATACAAATCGGTCTCAGCAAGAGGCATAGATCCTCATGAGCCCCCGCAGTCGCGGGGGGCTCATGAGGATCTTTGCCTCTTGCAGTTTGATTTTGTTCACTTTTTTCTCGTCGGTGAAGGGGTTAATATGTTCATTTTCTGTTAATTTTCGGCGGCAGAAGCAACACGTTGCAAAAATTAGCAAACAGTGCAATCTTCATAATATTACAAAGCACGTGGAAGTGCATCAGTTGTGACTCTGGACTAGTGGGTAAATCGTTTGACATCAGAGTGGAAATGAAGGTAAATGACAATAGCCTGTAACTACTTGTTACCGGCTTGGCGTCAGATCTACGCGTTTGCTGTCCGACTTGCGCCTATACCCTTCTTTTATACGCGTTTTCTGTCCGACTTGCGCCTATACCCTTCTTTTTTACGCGTTTGCTGTCCGACTTGCGCCTATACCCTTCTTTTTTTATGAATGTGGACACCAGTGAACCGATTTAATCGACACGGGGCGTAAGCACTACACAGCGGACTTTAAAGGTTTTGTTCCGGGATGTCCCTACGGACACAATCTTCAGTTTTCTGAGACTAGAGTCCAACATTTTCAGCAAGATTTGAGTATTTGTGGACCATGAGAATTTTACTGTTTTTACATTTTCAAGAGTGTGTAGACATATCCCTTAAAGACTTGAACGACATTTTAGCATGAAATAATTACATCTTAAAACCATTTTTTTAGTCTGACTGGCCAGATCTTTGCCCTTCCCGCCATCAGATGACAATAGTCGCCTGCTCGGCGTTAAACCCAAATAATTAACGAACAACACTTCGCCGTTGTTTTCAATCGTGTGACTGGCATGCTCGAAAGTGTCTGCGCAGTAAAACAGAGCATAAACCCTTCAGAAAAACTCATTGGTGTTCATACAACATTAACACGCACATCTTAGAACTAAAGAAATTGTAAAAAAAATAAAAAAGCACGCCTTGAAAGGACGAGCAAAATATGTATTGTGCGCTTCTTTTCAAAGCGCGTTTCTGTCATAGTTGGTTTCTTAGCACTTTATACGCATTGCATGCAATCACCTTTTTTTTTTATCTGGATTTCACATTATAGAAAACGGGGGGTAATGTAACCCGTTCAGTGCCGAGAAAATAGAACACCACCCAGATGCAAGAGGTATAGATAGTCATGAGCCCCCGCAGTTGTGGGGGCTCATGAGGATCTATGCCTCTTGCTGCCACCACTTTGAATCCGTGTTCCTGGGACGTCTAATGTTCTCTGGTCGTCTTGGATTAACGAAGATTCCAGAAACAGTCTGCTGACCTGGCAACGAACGGGTTCATGCTGTCTGACGTCTTGGTTTCCAGGAGTAAGTTGCTGCGGAGCATCTTGCTTGGTGGCTGGCGCAGGATTAAGCTCACTCAAGCAACTGGCTCCTGATACATAATTATTAATGTTAACCTTTTTTTTTTTTTAAAATCCTTTCCAGACTAAGAAGCCACCAGGTGCATTAAAGGCCCAGTGATCCTGTCGCCAGCAGTGTTCTCGAAAGCGAGTACAGCCTCGGTCAAGGGCCGACAACCGAACAAGCATCATGATGTCCTTAAGAACAGCTGTCACCTTTTGCGTGGTGAGTGTTGTAAGCGATTACAGTTTTTGTAACCCCTTTCATTGCCTCAGAGAAAAAGTGAACACGATCCAACCAGCATTCGCCTTGCCTCCCCCCCTTACCCCCCCGCCCTCCCTCCGCCCCCCCCTCCACACACACACACACACACACACACACACACACACACACACACACACACACAACAGAGGCATACTTAACCCGTTCTGTGGGGAGAAAATTGAACACCGCTTAACTCCAAGAGGTATGGATCCTCATGAGCTCCCGCAGTTGCGGGGGCTCATGAGGATCTATGCCTCTTGCTGACACCACTTTGAATCTATGTCCCTAGGGACATCGAGTTTGTTTTTTTGGGATTGTAGAAAGACAGTCTGCGGCAGCGCGCACTAAGCGGGTTAAAACGGTCACCCCCTTCCCACCAAGCTACTTAGGCACACCTTTAGGAAGTCTAAATTCCTAAAATATGCAAGTGATCCTCTGATGGCTATATCAGGTCATAGCTCAGCCATGATAATTCAAGGGTGATTAGAGAATAGCTTGGCGCTTGGAGGCGCCAAGCTGTTCAGGCATCGCCTGTGATCATCCGTAACTTGCAGGCCAGGTTTAGTCTACTCAGTGCCACTTTACGCAGATTGTGTCTCTGAATTGTTTGTCAATCCAGCACCAAGCCGCTCCACCTTTTCCAGGAATGTGGATTCAAAGTGGTGTCAACAAGAGGCATAAATCCTCATGAGCGCGGCCCCCGCAGCTGAGGGGGCTCATGAGGATCTATACCTCTTGCATTTGGGTGGGCGTTAAGATTGTCTCGGCACTGAACAGGTCCAAGCAACCGTCCCTTCCTCCTCAGTCCTGCCCAAAAGTATTGACATCAACTGCGAGTAGTGCCCATGTAGGCCTACTGCCGGTTGCATAGTGCAACCAGTGCGCAAAGGCCATCGGGCCTACGTCAGCAACTGTTGGCCCGATGGCCTTTTGCGCATTGGACACCGGTTGACTACGACCCCTGACAAACGTCCAGAAATATGGCAAAGTACCTCCGATGTTTTGGTAACGTTTCGTCATGAGCATTAGCCGTGATTAGTCCGAGCGGAAATGACGCATATCATTGTATTATCAAAATGTAGCAGCAGTCAGTCACTTCGACCAGAAATCATGCAAGTAGTTCTATTATTTCAAAATTAGTAATGATTAGTAAGAGCGGAAATGACGCAAAAGCCCCGGACATGAATGGGTGGTCGGGATTGATTTTCTTCGGAGTTCCCCCGAGAACACTGCTGGTATTTCTTGAATTAGCTGGAGCGGCCAGTTACTGACATGTGATGGTTATGCATTCGCTTTAGTCTCTGTTATCGTGCGTGTGTGTGTGCTGATCTGTGATTTTGGACCTTACGAATCAGGAGCCCTTAGGTCCAAAATCAGAGTCCAGCACACATTTATTACGTTAGAGACACGTTAATCTGTGAATTTGGACCTTACGCCTGTAGAGAAGTTGGACGATGGTCAGTGACTTTGTGATTTTATTTTCGTCTGCTTTTTCTGAGATTGTGTGTGTGTGTGTGTGTGTGTGTGTGTGTGTGTGTGTGTGTGTGTACGTGTGTGTGTGTGTGTGTGTGTGTGTGTGTGTGTGTGTGTGTGTGTGTGTGTGTGTGTGTGTGTGTGCAGGGGCGGATCTGGGGCGGGGGAGGGGTTCCAGGGGTTCCGGAAGCGTCCCCTCCCCAATTTCTTTGAAATGCCCCCCCCCCCCCTCGCTCATAAGGCTCTATGCCTCTTGCTAAGACCAATTTCTATCCATGTTTCTTGGACGGAGATGGCTTTTGGTCGTTGAATGAACCAAGATTTTTGAAACAAAAATGCACGTGCAATGGCAGTTTACGGGCTAAAACCTGGGCGGATGAGATCGTTTTACAATGTGTTCGAGGAAGAAGAAGATCGTTTTACAATAATCTGCCTACTCTAGAGACGGAAAAGTGTCGTCAGTTTTCACAGATAATTAACAAAGACGATTAATAATCGTCACACTACACTAGCCTCAGTAATATTACGTATATCTTGTTTTCAAGGGTACTGGCTTTAACAGTTTGTGTTAGCACATTCTGCTCCAGGATCGAAATCCGCAAAATTTGAAGTTGCCCCCTGAAGACTGTATTACACTTCTGGAAACAGATCGAGCATGATAGTTTAAGGGTTGTGCTAGAATAGCTTGGCGCCTATGGGCGCCAAGATATTCTGGCACAACCCTTGAACTATCACGCTCGATCCATGTCTCGCCATGACGTGTCGGGGTTGAATGAGTTAAACATTTCAAGATCCAAGAGAGATTCAAGATTCAAGATTCAAGATGACTTTATTGTTGCTGTAATAGAGATAATCATACACAGCAAACATTGTCTTGCCACCGCAGGTGCTGCTCACATTCACTCACTCGCTTATTCCACAAATTACAATAACAGAGCTACAAAATGGACAATGACTCGGGACGGGTAAAGCTTTGACAGTCTAGTGGAAGTTTGACGTCGGAGCGGGCAAAGTTTTTCGCAGATATTTTTTTTTTTACAGAGAAAAAAACACTTTTCTATAACAATCAAAGATAAATATAGCATTCAGTGTCATTTGATTTAATACGATTTACATTCTAAAAAACTCTACCATTTTTACGACTGTACGGCAAAAATCAGCAAAACATATGTGTTCAGTAATAACAGCCCGGATTAGGTCAATTGACACCAAATGATATTTGTTCTGTTTGAGGTTAGCGATTAATTTTCCAGCCAGCAGCCACAGTCTGCCTTTCTAACATGTTTGTTTTTTTTGTTTTTTTTGTCAGTTCAAGGACTGAACATGGATAGAAAGTGGTGCTGAGTTGGTATACCTCGCCTTGTACCTAGGTTAAACACACCAGTGGCGCCATTACTGCGATTTTCGTATATGTCCGCTCGCTCAGACGAGTCCTGTGCACCAGAACTGCGCGCGCAGGTAGGCTTCTGCACTTCAAGTGTGGTCTCGTACGTTCCCGTGGAAGATTGTGATCGCAGTCGAAGAACGGTTCGTCTCCGGTTTTAGCGTTATTCCCCGGCCTTGAGCATAAAATGTAAGGCTCTGTGTGTGTGTGTGTGTGTGTGTGTGTGTGTGTGTGTGTGTGTGTGTGTGTGTGTGTGTGTGTGTGTGTGTGTGTGTGTGTGTGTGTGTGTGTGCAAGGGCGGATCTGGGGCGGGGTTGGGATTCCAAGGGTTCCGGAAAGAGCCCCCCCCCCCCAACCCCCTCGCTCATAAGGCTCTATGCCTCTTGCTAAGACCAATTTCTATCCATGTTTCTTGGACGGAGTTGGCCTTTGGTCGTTGAATGAACCAAGATTTTTGAAACAAAAATGCACGTACAATGGCATTTTACGGACTAAAAACAGGGCGGATGAGATCGTTTTACAATAATCTGCCTACTCTAGAGACGGAAAAGCGTCGTCAGTTTTCACAGATAATTAACAAAGACGATTAATAATCGTCACACTACACTAGCCTCAGTAATATTATATATATCTGATTGTTTTCAAGGGTACTGGCTTTATTAATTTGTGTTACCAGTTAACACATTCTGCTCCAGGACCGAAATCCACAAATTTGGAAGTTGCCCCCTGAAGACTGTATTACACTTCTGGAAACAGATCGAGCGTGATAGTTCAAGGGTTGTGCTAGAATAGCTTGGCGCCTATGGGCGCCAAGCTATTCTGGCACAACCCTTGAACTATCACGCTCGATCCATGTCTCGCCATGACGTGTCGGGGTTAAATGAGTTAAACATTTGACAGTCTAGTGGAAGTTTGACGTCGGAGCGGGCAAAGTTTTTTGCAGATATTTTTTTTTTTTGCAGAGAAACACTTTTCTATAACAATTATAGAAAAACATATCATTCAGTGTCATTTGACCTAGTACGATTTATATTCTAAAAAACTCGACCATTTTTACGATTATACGGCAAAAATCAGCAAAACATAATTAATATGTGTTCAGTAATACCAGCCCGGATTAGGTCAATTGACACCAAATGATATTTGTTCGTGTTTGAGGTTAGCGATTAATTTTCCAGCCAGCAGCCACAGTGTAACATGTTTTTGTTTGTTTGTTTGTTTGTTTTTTGTCAGTTCGTCAAGGACTGAACATGGATAGAAAGTGGTGCTGAGTTGGTATGCCTCGCCCTGTACCTAGGTTAAACACACCAGTGGCGCCATTACTGCGATTTTCGTATCTGTCCGCTCGCTCAGACGGGTCCTGTGTACCAGAACTGCGCGCGCAGGTAGGCTTCTGCACTTCAAGTGTGGTCTCGTACGTTCCCGCGGAAGATTGTGATCGCAGTCAAAGAACGGTTCGTTTCCGGTTTTAGCGTTACTCCCCTTGAGCATAAAATGTTGGAAGGCGTACGTCCCAACTGGAAAAAAGATAGGTCTCCAGGGGTTGTTCGTTCTCCTCAGAACTTGCGAATTCCTGAATTAAGTCCATTTTAGTGCACTCGTCTCTCGTACGACTTTGGTCACGACGGTGCTTTCTGCCGCAAAGGCGACGCAGATGTCGCAAAATCACCACCATTGAGGAAAAACGAAACTATTTTTCGTATCTGCCAAATCGTGTAATGTTTCGTGGTGCTAGCATAAGGATGCATTATTGCCCGACTGCATATGGGAAAAAGTGTATTCTTTATTTACATGATCTTATTTTGCAGCAATCAAACGTCACGTGATTCTTTCTCCGAGATTGCTCATTACAGGTGCAGAGAGCACACGCTCTAAATTGATCTGGTGCGCAGGACCGGTCAGGTGCGAAAGCAATGGCGCCGCTGGTGCATGTCAACTAGGCACCGGGCGAGGTATACCAACTCAGCGAAAGTGGTGTCAGTTAGAGGCATGGGTCCTCCTCAGCATCCGCATCTGCGGGGGCTCAAGGTCTATGCCTCTTTTTCATCCCCCCCGCACTGAAGGGCTTAATTTATATTTCTGATACTTTTCAGACAGAAATAATAATTACGCCTCGTTACCTGTGTCTGTTTTAGGTGCTGCAAGCCCTCATTCCGCACTAAAGGGCTTAATTTATATTTCTGATACTTTTCAGACAGAAATAATAATTACGCCTCGTTACCTGTGTCTGTTTTAGGTGCTGCAAGCCCTCATTCCGCACTAAAGGGCTTAATTTATATTTCTGATACTTTTCAGACAGAAATAACAATTACACCTCGTTACCTGTGTCTGTTTTAGGTGCTGCAAACCCTCATTCCGCACTGAAGGGCTTAATTTATATTTCTGATACTTTTCAGACAGAAATACCAATTACGCCTCGTTACCTGTGTCTGTTTTAGGTGCTGCTTACCCTCATTCCGGCCAGCAAAGCAGTACCCGCAGTTTGTGTAAGTATTACCGGACTGGATTCTGAAAATGCAGCGCACTCGATTGCAAATGGGTGACCGGCAGACACACGCGTAAAACGCAAGGAATTAATACCTCTTACCGTTTGCGGGGACTGATATATTGTATAACAAGCAAATTAATATTCACGAATATGCATGATATTTTTCTTTCCCTGAAAACCCTTGCGCGCCAAGAAGACTCGATTTGATGATACTTGCATTTTCACACAGCAACATTAGCAAGCTCCTTATGTATAGTAATAATTAAATACTTCTTAGTGTGTATGAACGCTCGAAATTTATACCTACCTACACACACGCACGCACGCACACACACACACACACACACACACACACACACACACACACACACACACACACACACACACACACACACACACACACACACACACACACACACACATGCACACACACACGGAGAAAGACGCCAGGAAACGTGCGAGTCGCTGGACTGACAAGTGATTGAATTGACGGGATGTCATCTTGCGATATCGACAACCTGAGAAAAGAACTAAATGAACAAACCTGCTGCCATTTTTGCAATAATGCGTGATCTAGTTTCAAGTAGCACGCACGGTTATACAATGCACTGATGTCTTCATAGTTAGACAAAATCTACGCGCTTAGTCGACAGCGATCATAATGCAATCGTCTGCCATTCATGTGGTTTTGTCTGAACACCGCAATCAGCCGCAGTATGAATGACGCGAGGCATACTTTTGTTTTGGACAGGGTACATAAATTATATTAAGCAACAGTTTTGTTTGAGATAGTGTCGATAAACAGACAGATGTGGTTACTTGACTCCAATCAAAATATCCTCCTCTTACGACTCGGACATTTTGTTCGGGTCTCGTAATCACATCTGCCTGTTATCGGCACTATATCAAGCAAAATGTTGCTCAATATATATATTAAAGTATATTATATATATTTAACTACATTGTATTTAAAATCTGCTAACCACAGCCATGCAAATACATATAACTGATTCAGTGTCCAGATCATTCTATAAACCTGTGGTGATATGATGGAAATGGTATATATTCTTTCATGCATTTTGCAAAGCAATAAACTATTTAAACCCAAACCCATGAGTACCGAGGTGGAGCCTACGCGGGCCCCGGGCCCGCGTAGGTCCCACCTCGGTACTCATGGGCTTGCAGACTGGGTCAGTACTCCCCAGGTAGGCGGACTCGGGGACTACGCCACCAGTACTCTTCTATTCACTGACATCTCATTTGAATACAAGTGTATTTCTGCTGTAATCCCCGGGTGCAGGGGCGGATAGGGGATGGGAGGAGAAAAAAAATTCCTTAAAGGCCCACTACCGCCGTGACTCTTTAAATATACACTTTTGTAACAGATGGTTACGAAACGCCTCGCACATGTCTAGTTATCGTTCATTTAGATATAGGAGAAGCCAGTTCAGCATAGGTCGTCTTAATATCAAGTAACCTGACGTCGTCTCCATTCCGTTCTATAATTACAACTGTATCAGTACGAGAAACAGCTAAAAATAGATTGACACACAAAGGGTTGCGCAGAATAAATAAATGCGAATACGCATGTGTGTTTGCTACATGTCCAAACTGCCGTTAAAGTTCATTAGGTGTGTCGATAAGGCATAAGGGACACAAACGGTGCTGAAATGTATCTTTAGATTTACGCGTATTGGTACTTTAAAATGCTAATTCAAGATATGGCCGTCAGGAGGCCTTTTGTGTCAGGTTGAAGGTCCCAAACAAAAAGTTGCCCCCCCCCCCCACTCCCCTCCCTCGAGGTAATTGATCCGTCGCTGGGATGGGTCTGCTTGGGGAGTCCTCCGGCCACAAACGGCACAGGAAACTGATAAAGTCAAAAACACGCCTCTCAAAAACATGTACAAACGGTTTAGTAAGCTTAACTCATTGTGCCCCAGGTACGAAATACCCATATTTTGGAGTTATCCTCTGAGGATTGCATGACAATTCAGGAGACAGATCGAGCCATATCTTGCTGTGGTGTGTTGCGGGCACAATGAGTTAATGCTTGCAATGTGTACAATCCACAGTTAGTCATATTAATAACAGCTAGCGATGGCGACTATGACGGTGACAGCGCCGACAATACAAACATCATGTAATGACGACAACGGCGGCGACAATGATGATGGTCAATACGTTAAGAAAAAGACGACGATGATGATGATGATGACGATCATGACATGATGATGACGACGACGACGTTTATGCTGACGACGACGATGATGACGAAAATGACGATGATGATTATAACGACTATGACAACAATAATGATGACGGTGATGTTATGTTCAGTACCACTTGAGATGCCCGCTGGGTCAAGTCTGCGTCCAACACCTACAGTCTGGACTCTCCTCTTGCAGACGTGAGTACACCTGGCGCCAGCCATTTGCAAGAGGCATAGATTTTTATGAGCACCTGCAGCTACAGGTGCTCGTGAAAATCAATGCTCTTTCTGGCAGAATTTGGCTCCATGAGCATTAAAATGGACCCGACGTCAACACAACATGACACATGTTGTAGTCTAGCACAACTGAATCAGTCTGCAGATTTGTTTTTTAAATATTTCTTGTCCTTTTCATTTTGTTTTTAGCAGTAGTTTGGCTACAATACAGTGCTGAAAGAAATTTGTGCTGGTATTAGGTTTCTGTGCTATATCTTGGTTTTGAAAAAAACATAATAACGCCACAAACTAATATTCCTATTTTGGGTTCCCTTAAAAGGTTTAATCTTTTGTAGCCGGCAATCTGAGCGACTGACAAATATACGTTGCTTTCTCACAAAACAATAGATTTCTTCTCAATGAGTGAGCGAAAGTAACGCTAGGTTTGGTCGCCGCGACCGGTGACAACATCCTTTCGACGTCATTCTTTGCAATTTCTCTTCACACACACACAAAAAATCCAAAATGCGAATTTTCTCATGGATTCGTGGCCTGCAGTGATGTAAAACTCAAAATAACAACTATATCAACTAAGCCTCGCTTTCGATTTGTGATTCACAGATCAAAAGCGATGCTTAGACTGTTGTGGCCTACGCTTAATGAATATTCCATAGACTAACTAATAGCGTTAACCTTTCAATCCTTTGGGTGTCGGTAGCGGTTTCAGTCGTGATGATTCCTGTAGAAATCATCGCGACTAAAACCGCTACCGACAACCATATGGCTAAAAATGGGGTGCTGCATTTTTTCACCGAGTGTAAAGTGTAAACCATGCACAGTGTGCACAGTGCTTAGTCGATAGGGGTCGAGTAAAATAGTTTTCACCTGAGAGTATTATTTGGCGTGGGGGGGGGGGGGGGGCGAGTTTTAGCGAGCATTTAGCCCAATAATTACTACCCGATGTTAAGCCCTAGTGTATAAGCAGTTTTTATTCCACTTACGTCCCTCCACATACTATTTTGACAGGAAAACAGCTCTCAAAGTTAACGCGCCATTTGCGTGATACCGGAATTTCCAACCTGATAATCTATTGCATGAAATAAGTGTAACTATAATAGATCAAGGGTGGTGCCAGAATAGCTTGGCGCCCTAGGGCGCCAAACTATTCTGGCACCACCCTTAAACCATAATCTCCGAGTGTGCTTCCGTGGCAACAAAATACAGGTCTCTCTTCTACATTGTCCAGTGCTCGAATAATATATATATATATATATATATATATATATATATATATATATATATATATATATATATATATATATATATATATATATATATATATATATATATATATATATATATATATTCCTTTAAAAATAATACAACCCACCATGTAAATGTTTCTAACAAGACACAGAAAACGACAGAAAACGGTGCAGACGACAAGACTGGTGACGTTAAGTTTTGACATTCCGAAAATCAAACAGAAACTGTGTGCTAACAATGTCGGTCATTGTCATGTCGGTCAATGTACGGTCATTTAAGCACATTTCTGCCGTCATCTGGCAAAGCCAGTACATCTGTCTAAGAGATAGTGGGAAGGTGGTTATAAACAATACGAAGTGTTAACTCTTTCGAAACGTGCCGCCTCCGGATACGCGACTTATGCCACGTATCCGGAGGCGGTACGTCTCGAACGAGTTAACTCTTTGCCTGTCGGTAGCAGTATTTGTCGCGATGATTCCTACAAGAATCATCGCGACAATAACCGCTACCGACACGCAAAGGGTTAACCCTTATCATTCGGAATACACCAGTGTGTGAAATAAGCTTTACTAAAATAGTTCAAGGGTAGTGCCAGAATAGCTTGGCGCCTCTAGGCGCCAAGCTATTCTGGCACCACCCTTGAAGTTGAACTAAAGCCATTGGTCTTTATCCTTTTCTGTAAGTACTATAATGTAGCTTGCATATGGCAGTGTACAAAATTAATTTCAAGATTTTAGTGTCAGTATGATATGGGTTAAACAGTTTTTGTTTTACTTTGGTCAATTATTTATAAAATTCCTAACGACTAATTATAAGCCAGTACGTCTATTTACGTCAGGCGAGTACGTCCAGCAATATGCTCGTTGTATACGTACTGACTTTTGTCAAATGACGGCCGATCATTATTATTATTATTATTATTATTATTAAATGACGGCCGAGTTGTCGTTTGGCTGTTCTGGCAGCCGACAACGTCACACTCTCCACTGACAACGCTGCATCCGAGCGACGGGATGGCGGTGACCACGGAGGAGTGGAGGGGGTGGCGGACGAAGCGGGGGTGGGGGCGAATGTGTGTCCCCGGCCCCTACTCCCCCCTGGCCCGTGTGTGGAGCAGTGCAGACAACACAGCGACTGCCGCAGTAACCATGTGTGTTGTCACAACGGCTGCGGGCACACCTGTCGCCGTCTACGACCAGGTAGGGGTGTGTGTGGGGGTGGATGGGTAGATGTGTGTGTGTGTGTGTGTGTGTGTGTGTGTGTGCGTGTGTGTGTGTGCGTGTGTGCGTGCGTGCGTGTGTGTGTGTGTGTGTGTGTGTGTGTGTGTGTGTGTGTGTGTGTGTGTGTGTGTGTGTGTGAGAGAGAGAGAGAGAGAGAGAGAGAGAGAGAGAGAGAGAGAGAGAGAGACAGAGAGACAGAGACAGACAGAGAGAATGGGGAAGGAGTACGTGTGCTTGCAGGTTGGGAGGGTTGGATTGGAGTGATTGTATCGCCGTGAGCCAAATGCTGAATGGTTTAAAGTGTGTTGAGGTTTGTTCGACAAAAAATAATGCAGATGCAAACTATAGACCGACACATTTGTTATTTGGCTCCGCCCCTTCAGTCGGGGTCCGGCAACGCGTGCTTCACAGAAAGAGCGCGAGCACGGTGTAGTCTGCTAGCATAGTAAAGCGCGCTATTCGACGTTGATTGGGTTTTTAAAAAAACAGTTTTAGGATGGCATAGCTTCTAAAGTATACCATTATTAGAGCTGTAAAATAATCAGTACAAACTAGGTACTGGGTTTAATCGGTACAGCAAGTGGGGATATTGTCAGTCAAGACTGAGATTATGTAGTTATTCGACCTAAACTTAACATTTTATGATATGCGCAAATCGTTTAATTTTTACCAAATCAAGTTGTGATTTGTAGTAGTGAAAGGTAGAGCTTTGAAATTTTGAAAACGGACCACACATTGTTATGCGCTCTTTCCGATGGTAATAAAATCAGTTTGTGTGTGTTTATAGTCTGAAATTATGGGTGGTCCTATCCCTACATGTGGGCATATCCCGCTACTGAGTGTCTAAAAGAAATTATCGCGCAGGCAATCACCAGAACACTTTTTTTTTTAAAGTCTGTCTAAAAAGTCTCTTCTTTTTCCCCCCTAAAAACTTCTGCTAGTTCTTGTCTGTTTACATCAGCGAGGCGTATCTCACTCACTCTCACAGCCATACGGGGTCAGCGGACATGCACGAAAGCTTCACACACACACACACACACACCACACACACACACACACACACACACACACACACACACACACACACACAGAGCTTACAGATCTACGATCCGATTTAGCACGAATGCGTCACACACAACTGGCAGATTACGATCCAAGTTAGCAAACCAAACGTAAGTACAAGCGATCGAGTCAGACTGTGAATACTATGGTGGAACACGGAAAAGTTGAAATTACTTTCGAGCATACGTAGTGATGCCTTGTGATTATCTAAGGGTTCAGTTGACCATGTGGCCGACTGCAAGCTTTTCTTTCGCATTTTCGTGTCTGCCGGTCGTGATAAAGGCCTGGAACGGAAAAAAATTCTTCACCTGAATATGGATTGGGGTATCAGGAATCTGATTTACAATACCCATAACAACAGTGCTTTTTAGTCCAGCCGAAATTGGCTAAAATAATGGAAACATCGACGCTCTTCCATGCCCCGCGAGCATAGACATCCGTTGTTATGCGGGACCTTCTGCTTGGCAATGGCAGTCAGCAGAACATGGTCTACCGCGTTTTGATTGGTCGAGAGGCTAACTCTAATTGACATTTCACCCAAGAAGAGGGTCGGTCTAGTAGGCGTGTCCTCCGTGAGGTTAGATCCCATGTCCAGCAAATGTGTCACAAAACTGTTGTTTTCCAGCTTGCTTTACGCGAATTTCGTGCCGTTCTAATCGCCTGACAAAAAAATCCTGATTCGAAATGTTACAATACATTACAATACAATACAATACAATACAATACAATACAATACAATACAATACAATACAATACAATACAACAATACTTTATTGTCCCCAAGGGAACATTTTGGTCTTGAATTAACGAATTTTACGACTTGTATCCACGCGCCTGCCTACATTTCCGTTTTTGGCAAGGAAGATGGCGTAGGGCAAAATTAATGTAGGCTTATCATAATAATAGCTGATTCGGTAGGTACACTGAATACAAGACGGCTGCATTCATTTCAGCCCAAGGTGTCGTTTAATTTCTTCGATACCGTTTAATTTCTTCTGACTCACCCTGCTGCAAGTGGCATAGACCCTCATGCCCCCTAGCAGTTGCAGAACTAATGTGGGCCTGTGCCTCTTGTTGACGTCACTTTATACTAGTGTTCCTAGGGGAGGTCAGTCTGCAATGGTTACCTAACTTTCCTTCATGGCCACTTGCGATAAAGGGGCTGACAGCCTCATACGACTAAATGTGGGTGGAGGAACAGAAAAATAAATTGATTGTGACTATTTATGTGACACAGACGTGTGTTTTTTTTACACACTTTCTCATTTTCTAATCTGTGAGATTACCGTCATCAACCTACACAACGGATGGTTCGAGAGAATGAAAAGGAACATTCATTAGGACTATTAACTCTTCTAGTGCCAGCTGACAGACTGTCTGCAATCTTCGTTAACCCATTTAACCCATCGGGCGCATTTCCTACATTTTGGAGGCGTCACCTAACGACTTTGTACCAGTTGCAGGAGATGGAATGACCATGCTGATTCAGTCAAGGGTAGTGCCAGATTAGCTCGGCGCCTTCAGGCGCCAAGCTAATCTGGCACTACCCTTGAATTAGCATGGTCAATCCATTTCTCGCTGTCGGGCGTCGGGGCTAAATGGATGAATTCAAGACTAAACAAAAAAGATAGATGTCCAGGAACATGGATTCAAAGTGGTGTCAGCAAGAAGCGTAGATCTGATCCTCATCAACCCCCGCAGCTGGGGGGGGGGGGGGGGGGGAGATTTGACTGGATGCATTCTTCCTGCAGCTGGGTGGTGTTCAAATTTTCACGGCACTGAACAAATTAATTACACATTACTTTTTTGGTAAACACAATTTCTCATTTTCTGGGTTCAGATATCACTTTCGACAAGTTAATACAATGGAAATGGAAAAGAAATGAAAGGGTCATATGATGCGAAATGGATGAGAAAAAAAGAAAGAAAAGACAACCAAATCGAGAAAAGATTCGGGGAATATATATAACAGTGTTCGAATAGTTCGAAAGGTTCTAAAGTCTTTTCTAATGTAGGGTTTGATTATGTGTGATAAGGTTTTTAATTGTTTCTTATCGGTTAATTGCTAACTATGATGTATGTCCTATATTTTATGTTGTATACAAATAAACGATTTCTATCTATCTATTCTATCTCTCAATATGTCTGTCTGTCTGTCTGTCTAATCTAAGCTTATCTAAAGTAATCTAAGTTAATCTATCTGTCTATCTACTATCCATCTATCTATCCATCTATCTATCTATCTAGCTATCTAGCTAGCTAGCTGGGTAGCTAGGTTATCGCCAAGACTTTATAACGTTCAACCTTCGTCATAACACATTCACCTCTTTATTTAAAGCTGCCTTCTCCAAGCAAGAAAGGGTTAATTGTTCATAATATCGCCTTGATAGATGTTCTTGGTACGTTTACAGCACTATTACACAAAGGGACTCACATAAACTTATGAACTTTGATTGTCGTAAAATGCAAATCCGCTAACACCCAATGGAGAACCTTAACTATAGGCTTAACTCATTCGAGACGTGCCGCCTCCGGATACGCGGCTTAAATCCGAGTATCCGGAGGCGGCACGTCTCGAATGCGTTAAGAATGGCGGAAGAAACGTGTGCAATTCGAGACGAAAAAGTACAGTAGTACTGACATTGCATCAACTTTCAAAAGACTGCCGAAAGATGTCACTGCAATATAAAGCAAACTCCGTCTGGAACATACTATGTGTATGAGTAATATGTATTATATGTACAAAAAGGATTTGACCAGATTGTGTGAATGGAGCAAGTCCCTTACGTTAATGAAACTTACCATATGCGCCGGGACCGAGTGCGCAATCATCAACACGTTATTAAAACAAACTACCTCAAGCGCTCGACCGTGTTCTAAAAGATAGTGGGAATGTGGCTATACATAATAGGAAGTGTTAACCCTTTGTGTGTCAGTAGCGGTTTTTGACGCAATGATTCCTACAGGAATCATAGCGACAATAACCGCTACCGACACGCAAAGGGTTAACTGCTTTGATTTTCTTTGGTCAATTATTGATAAAACCCCTAGCGACTAATTAAAAGCAAGTTCAGTTATAATAATGAAATGCACACCTCTCCCTCTTTTGATGATGCGGCTTACACGTTGATGTACTTCATTGCCAGTGGCCTAATAACTTGTACTAGTTTTAACACACTTGGTTTTTCAGTGCTGGAAAACTTATTTTCAAATTTGGGAGTTGTCCGGCTCGGAAGATCTTCATGTTGGTAATGGACATAACACGATCATGATAATTTAAAGATAAAGTTTCAAAATAACTTGGAGCCTGTACTCTCACCGATCAATTAACTTCCACAACCAGTTAGTGGTCATATTGTGAGCATCGTCTGCTACACGCACCCGCCGATTTATTAATCAAGGGGCTGTACAATAGTCATACGGAAGACTCTTCAGACGAGGAGGCAGTGACTTCCTGTATCCTCCGCGCATATCCGCATTCAGGCCACGGACCACAGTGCTGTTTCCGTACTGTCCAGTCCTCTTAGCCTTAGTCAGTCCCAGTCATCCGCTAATTTTTCAATTCCCTAAAAAACACTACCGCCCACCAGCTGCACATTTGCCATGCACAAAATAAAAAAAAACAGCACATCACCCGTCTCATTTCTTGGCTATGAAACTGGTTCCTTACCAACCCCACACCCAAGCACAGCTGAAATCAGCGTGCCCCTCAAATCACTACGTCAATGGCAACTCAACAAAAGGCCCACAATTGTCCACTGGATAAGCTCAGGATGGTATGAATCAAAGCACCAAACATGTCTCCTCTCAGCTAACCACAAATTTCCAGCAAATTCCAACATTCAGCCCAACTGCAATTTTTCAAACAAGGCAAAAATTATTTTTAAAAACACGGGGCCTCTTACTGCCTCATCTTCCCAATTTAAATGTATAACGTGACCTGTCACCTCTGGTGCCGAAAAGTTCGAGAATTGCTGCTTTGGTTTTGTAAGGGGGACATAAATAGAAATAACTGAAGGTCATGTTATATATTTAAATTTGGCAGTTCAGGCAGTGCAAGGACCGGTGTTTTTAAAAGTAATTTTTGCCTTGTTTGAAAATTTGTAGTAGGGCTGAATGTTGGAATTTGCTGGAAATTTCTGGTTAGCTGAGAAGGGACATGTTTGGTGCTTTGATTCATACCATCCTGAGCTTATCCAGTGGACAATTGTGGGCCTATGTTGAGTTGCCATTGACGTAGTGATTTGAGGGGCACGCTGATTTCAGCTGTGCTCGGGTGTGGGGTTGGTAAGGAACCAGTTTCATAGCCAAGAAATGAGACGGGTGATGTGCTGTTTTGTTGTTGTTGTTGTTTGTTGTTGTTTTTGTTGTTGTTGTTGTTTTGTTTTTGTTTGTTTTTTGTATTTTTTGTATTTTGTGCTTGGCAAATGTGCAGCTGGTGGGCGGTAATGTTTTTTAGGGAACTGAAAAATTAGCGGATGACTGGGACTGACTATGGCTAAGAGACTGGACAGTACGGAAACGGCAATGTAGTCCGTGGCCTGAACTGAACTGCTTTGGTATATTTGAGTTCCGTTCTGCAGCACGTCACACGGCCCTGAGACTCTTCAGACGAGGAGGTTGTGACTTCCTGTTATCCCGCTCTTCGTATAAATTATGTACGTTCACAACTGATGTTGAAATTAGACGGAGGACCATTGCTGTGGAGGTTGAAGTCTGTTCTGCAGCTATTCATACCAAGGTTGCAAGTTTCCCCAAACTAGCGTGTTCTTTAGTGCGAGAGGCGAGAAAGCGCAGTGGGATGTTGGCAAGATGGATGATTGTCAGTGCGAGCACTGAGGAAAACTGCCACGGTACAGAAACAAATTATTTCCGTGAAATCGACCAGTATTAGCAGACTTTACGTGAATAAGATGCATTACTCTTGGTATAACAAAGTTAAATAATTATACTGACTTTTGGAACGCCATGGTAGACCATTTTCTGAAGCGGCTACGGCCGTGACTGGCCCCATCGTCCATATTCAGTTTGATGTACGTTGATAGATCTTTTTCCTCAGCATTATTTCCACACACAAAAATAAAAAGTTTGTATTGTAACAACTGTATGACCGGGAAGCAATCATCCACAGTCCTTTGTCAACATGAGCGCATATTACTTGTGATTCACAGCAAAACAGCATCGGTGAAGCGTAACAGCCGAGTTGCCCACACTTCGTGGCTCGCCAAGTCTAGTCTCGGCTCAAAGTCGCAAAATTTAGCGAGCATTCTCGCGCTGCTCAGGACTCGCAAACGCGATGTTCGTATTGCCGCCTTCATATTCGTATGTATCTAAAGGGAAAAAATACATACGAATATAAAGGCGGCGCCCCTTGTGAACTTTGACACAAGGTCGTCGGACTATGCGGGTGAGAGGATAGCGGGAGAGGGTTGTGGGTGGGGGTGTGGTGGGGGCGGGGGCAGGGGGAGCTGACATCCACGATGTACTCACCAGAGTGACACAGGGCGAAGGTGTGTCCCCTTCACTCCTTAGAAAGAACTATCTATAACCATCACTGTCTGAAGACCCGATAACCGTTTTGCAAGAGAAAACGATGCACATATAAATGGATGATCTAAACCTCTTGCAGTTGGTTGATGTTTTCTTTGTCTCGGCAGTGAAGGGGTTAAAAAAAGATATAAAAGAAACAAAATTAACCCATTCAGCCCTGACGCACTACAGCAGGAGATGGGTCGACCATGATAATTCAAGGGTAGTGCCAGATTAGCTTGGCGCCGACAGGCGCCAAGCTAATCTGGCACTGCCCTTGAATTTTCATGGCCGATCCATCTCCTGCAACTGGTGTATAGTCATTAGATGACGCCTCCAAAATTTGGGAAATACGTGCGTGGGGCTGAATGAGTTAAACGTCATTTGACGAAATAATGCTACACAATTTGATACTGTCATAATTTGAAGACAAGCCGTAAAGACAAAGTAAATAGAATTAGTTTTCTAAATAATGATGACATCAAGTAATTTTTGTCCGGGATTCTTCCTGTGTCTGAGTCGGTATTGATATCAACGTGAATCAATACTTGTGGGGGTATGTGTGTAAAGCGCAACCAGACACGATGAATTTGAACAAAGTTTGATTTACGGTAATGTGGCCAGACGCGAATTACGGCTTTGAGACTATGGGCAAATATCAACGCCTAATAGTTAACATCGTCCATCCAAACAACACGGACAAAAAACGGGGGTACGCAAGAGACAATAATAATGATGAGCAACACTCACGCGCACGAGGCATAGATTTTCAAGAGCCCCCGCTTAGGCCCCGCCTCTTGAAAATCTATGTCCCGTGCGTGTGATTGTTTGCTCAGTGATTATTCCCACGGTGAAGGGGTTAAGAAAACAACTTTTTTTTTTAGATCCTTTTTGTGTAATCATTCATCGAAGCAAATACTGACGACCAAAAAGAAATGCGAACCTTTTGCAGTCATCGGAAACTCTGTACTGTTTCCGGTGGTTCCAAGAACGTCAGATTTCTTTTGCTCGTCGGGATAAAAACGCAAACAATTAATAGGCTTCACAGTAAGAAGCACATTAATATAACCCTCGGGCTACTATCCTTGATAGTTCTGGCACTACCCTCGATATATCCAGTATCGAGATCCATTATGTCGTGATAATTTGTCAGAGCTTAAAGTTTTTCTTTCAAAGCATTATTGTCATTATTATTATTATTATTATTATTATTATTATTATTATTATTATTATTATTATTATTATTATATTATTATTATTATTATTATTATTATTATTATTATTATTATTATTATTATTATTATTATTATTATCATCATCATCATCATCATCATCATCATTATTATTGACAAACATCATTTTCTTTTCTTTTTTTACCCGGCGTCCAGCTGTTCTTGCACGAACTATAATTTTTTTAAGGCGGCCGGCATCAATAGCTGCGGAAGTGTATAGCATTGCCACCCGCAACTTCATCTATACCTCAGTTGTGGCGATATGTTAGAGAAGCATGGATTTATAAACCAAACTTTGTAATTGTGTGGTTAGTTTGATTCAAAATGCGGGCATTGCTATTTTTTCAAAGCATTCATTCATTTTCAGAGAATGTGAACAAACCTGGATCCTGCCCTCGGGATTTCATCTTTGGGACCTCCCGCCAGTGCGAGGACAGTTGCCAAGGCGACGGGGACTGCCCCACCAATCAGAAATGCTGCCGGACGTCGTGCGGTCAGAAGTGCCGCGTGCCCTGTTTTCACTGGCTGATGAGATCGGCTCAGCGGGGCTCATGGCGTTTGTCGCTGCGCTGCAGAAACGGACAATCCGATTCTTAAAGTGGCTGATGAGGAATCATTGCAAAACGAATGTTACCTTGCAGAATCTGAAATAAGTGCTGCAGATTCCGCAAAGTATCTTTCCCCCTTGATATCCAATGATGAGAAATTTTCTTTTGGACCCAATACCACCTATGTCGCCCTGAATCACAATTTATTAACCCATTCAGCCCTGACGCACTACAGCAGGAGATGGATCGACCATGATAATTCAAGGTTAGTGCCAGATTAGCTTGGCGCCTGTCGGCGCCAAGCTAATCTGGCACTGCCCTTGAATTACCATGGTCGTTCCATCTCCTGCAACTGGTGCATAGACATTAGATGACGCCTCCAAAATTTGGGAAATACGGCTGTCGGGCTGAATGAGTTAACCCTTTAACTCCCAGAACTAAAAGACTTCCATTCAAAAGAATGGAAGTCATTTAGTCCTGGGAGTAAACGGGCTAAACGCAAGTGCTTTGGTTGTGTTCCCTATTCCTCCTTCATTCTGGGGGCAGACATTCCTTTCTGAGCGCCACTGAAAATTAATGACAGGCACAATGTTCTGACAGCAAGGCTCACACTTGTGTGTCTAGATTTCTCATTTTATTTCCTGCGTTTCTTGGACACAGGGGTGTTAGCAACAGGTGATCAGTTAGGAATTATACATGCTAACTTTAAAGCTTCTTCATGCAAGAACCGAATAAAGGATGGCGGGAAGTTGATTTAGGTGGCATTGGGTTAAATTTCTCTTGAAAAAAAATTCAAAGGATGAATACGCAAAAATTGGACAGAAATAGGTGTCAACATTTTGACGAAGGCTGTCTCTAGTTTGACAAACAACAAAAACTCCCAGAGGATTTCAAATCATTGTTTACAAGTCCATCAACCCCCTTCCCCACCCCCCACACCGCCCCCCCCCCTCCCTCACCCCAGCACCCCCCCCCCCCACCCCTTTTCTGCGACACGCAAATAAAAGTCAGAAAAGATATATTTTATTGGTTAGGTCAATTGAAAATTACAAGTTTTAAGTGTAACAGTCAAGAGATTATATGGCACTTGCATGCAGGCGTAATACGTTATATTTTGACGTAACTCGCAATGTATTCAATGCATGAGACGCCAAACCGTGACGTACTTTAGTCAAATGTGACTAAGACGGTACCAAAGCCCCGTTTAAGCGTAGAGGCGTGGAAGAGTCCTGCTATGTGGCAGCATCCATCTTAACTCATTCAACACACGCCGTACTAATAGCTGCGAAAATGTCGTACACTTCCGCAGCTATTGATGCAAGACGCATTTAATGAGTTAATTTTTTTGCTGGTCGCGGGTCTTTTACACATGTGGGTACGGGGCGTATCCGCATGTTGCACGAATCGAATGAGTTAGTTGTCAAGCTCCCGTGAGGCGCAAGTAAATGCCTACCAGAAAAAAAAAAATCAGCAAAAAAAGAAACACGCTTACAAATGACAGTTTCAACCCAATTTATCAATATCAGTTTCAAAATCTAATTTTTCAAAACAAACAAGTATTCAAATCAGTCGCCACTTGTATTGTGAGTGAGAAAGAGCAAGATGACAACTGAATAAATTGTGTTGTAACTGTCATTTCAGGGGCAGAAATGGGGGTGGGTGGGTTCCAGAGGTTCAACCCCCCCACCCCTCCACCCCCAACCCCACCCCCGACCCAAAATTCTTTAAAATGCTATAACAAAGTCCCTTCTCGAGATGTTTGGAACCACCCCTCTTCTGCCCCCCCCCCCCTCCCCCCCCCCCCCCCACCCCCGCTTCCGAGTATTTTTGCCCCTGGAAGCAAGGTCTAGCGCCTGGGAGGCCTTTGGTATCAGATTGTGAAGGTCCCAAACAAAACGTTGGAACCTCCCCCCCCCCCCCCCTTCGAGGTAACTGATCCGCCCCTGCATTTCTAAACGTGTTTCTTTCTCCGTTTGGTTCTTTTCTGCATTTTACACGCTTGGCTGGTCATCTTGTTTGTCTGTATTACCTACTCGAATTACTTAGATGTATCCGGGTCACGGCGGCTCTTGGGAATCCCCAGTGCAACTGAAAGATAAACAGGACTCTAACAATTTATATCACATTCTAATCTACTTACACTGTTTTAGAATTTCCCAAATGGACTGACTCGTCGAAGCTGACTATCGATTTATGAATATGGTCTGTGGTTTCCCACGTTGACTGTGTGGCAGTGATAAAATGAATCTTCTCTTGCATTCCAGCGCACTGTATAACGTGTGTGTGTTCTTTGACATGTTGAAAATGTCGCTTGCTGTTTTGTCGTGATCTGCTTTCTCAAGCTGTGATTTATACCCCAAGCTAGAATTAGTATTCACGTCGTCTCCAAAAACAGTTGACATAACCAGGCTTATAGTGTTTAGTCCGAAATGACTGTCAACCCAAGGCTTGCTTGAAGGTATCTGATTAAATCCTTCACTGCTGAAACAAAACAATAAACATCACCCAAATGCAAGAGGTATAGATCTATACCTCTTGCTAAGACCAATATGTATCCATGTCCCTTTGACAGTCGTGGCCTTTGGTCGTTGAATAAACGAAGATTACACAAACAAAATATGTGTCCATTGGCAGGGAGGGTGTTAACGTCGGCATAATAGGATAGACAGCCAAAACAGTGGCATGCACACGACAAGAGGAAAGACTCAATGTTGGACAAGGACATAGACGAGCAACACCTTCCTTGAGACAGAATCGCCAACTCACGACAAAGGCAAGGGATAAAAGAAGTTTACTGACGAGCAAAAGCCGAAAAGCGACGTAAAGTGAATCATGGGAAAAACACTGAAATGTTTCCCATGATTCAAATGCATGTTGCGGTTTTTTGGGGTTTGTCAGTATACCCGACACTCCACATCACTACGGTATTGTCTTTTTTTTTTTCAAATTGTAACGCAAGTTGGAAGAGACGCGTAGCATAGGAAGCACATTAAGCATAGGAATTGTGTGTATTTTTGGACTCGGTTGTGATGTCAATGAATGTCCGTCTTCCACTGCTGTCCATCTTAGGTTTGGAAACAACCCTCACAACGAACGCGCAAGAACATAATCTCCTGCTTTCTAAAGCTTTGCTTCCGTGAGAAGAGAAAAAAAAATCCATACTCGTTCGTGAGCAACACAGTTGCGCGGAGTGCGGGTACGATTCTGGTATGGTTTACATTTTTTCTAAGTTTAGGTAAGGAAAACACACTTCAAAATATACAGAAATGTCCCTCGGCAAACGGAGAAAGAAATATGCTTAGACAGGACAAGCTCGACACAGTTTGTTGAATTTTCGGACTACAGCCCTTTTTCAAAATGGACACAGGCCTTAAAGACGGAAGTGGACTGCATCCTGTGAAGCAAAAAGAAACTGTATCACACACGTGAACTGAGATAGAGTAGTAGGCCCTCATATGGGCGTAGATTAATCCCTTGACTGCCGAAAAAAAAAAGTGAACACTGCAAGAGACACAGATCCTCATGAGCCCCCGCAGAAGCGGGGGCTCATGAGGATCTATGCCTCTTACTGAGACCCATGTTTCTTGGACGGTTTTCGCTTTTCAAAGGACGGGAGCTGTTTCAAATTAATTCACGTTCACACCGAAGATACGATCTTGTCACCGTCCTTATTTTGTGCACTTTCTCCTGAAAGCGGTTCTTGTTGGCACAGTTCACGGTACTGGCGGCGGTGAAATGGCGAACGTGAGATTTGTTACACTTGAAAATACTCACAATGACTAGGAAACTAGGCCAAATTTTATTAATATTTTCAAACTACAACAAGACCTTTGATCTTTCTCTTGCACAGTTTGACGATCATTCGCAAAATCGGATTAACCCATTCAGCCATGACGCACTATAGCAGGAGATAGGTCGACCATGATAATTCAAGGGTAGTGCCAGATTAGCTTGGCGCCTGTCGGCGCCAATCTAATCTGGCACTGCCCTTGAATTATCATGGTCGATCCATCTCCGGCAACAGGTGCATAGTCACTAGATGACGCCTCCAAAATTTGGGAAAACCGGCCGTCGGGCTAAATGAGTTAAATTGGTGTGCTTTGAGGGGTTTCAAGCAAAAGCCAAACTATCAGTAGCGAACATGAAGTTAGTCTCATAAAGTAATACATCTCTGTTAACTCCTAAACTACAAGATGTCTTTGAATTCGTCTAGTCTTGCACTATGTCTGTCAGATTTGATTTTAAATTGTACCTGCAGAGAAACAGACGATAAGGCTATTAAAAATTAACTCATTCAGCCCGACGGCCGTATTTCCCGAATTTCGGAGGCGTCATCTAATGACTGTGCACCAGTTGCAGGAGATGGATCGACCATGATAATTCAAGGGCAGTGCCAGATTAGCTTGGCGCCGACAGGCGCCAAGCTAATCTGGCACTACCCTTGAATTAGCATGGTCGACCGACCCATCTCCTGCTGTAGTGCGTCACGGCTGAATGGGTTAATATATTTAAATTTTGTCGATGTAAATTAGGTCTGCTGCAAATCTCCATATTCGCCAGATTGTAAACTCCGACAAGTCACAACCACGTGTATTTTTCTCCCCACAAATTGTAATGCTTTTATTGTGTATCATTTAGTTTACACACGGGGAGGTTTAAACGTGTTGAAAAGATCTTGATACACCATGTTCAGCTGACATTTTTTTTAAATAACATGAATCCTGCCTGCGAAAAACAGTTACCTTTTTTCACGAGTTAACTCGACGAATCAGAATTGTATTTATCGTCATTTCACTCACTAAAAAGACGAGACACAGTACAATAATGCATGCACTATTATCAAGAAGAGCAACAATTAACAACTATATAAATAAAAAATATCATAAACGTTTGCCTACCGGACTATGAAATATTACATTAACTATTAAAACTGCAATGTTGTAATGTAAAACGTCATTTATATTTTCTGATAAATTGTCTACCTTCATGTTATTTGCCTCAAAATTTTTATTTTATTTTTGGGTGGTAGTACATTCAAATATTATGTGTCCAACAGAATTACGTGTTTAACACTCACAGTGAAGCCTTTTGGAAATTGTGTTTTCCGAGAATTTAATCTTAACTTGTATATTAAAGATGCCGTTGTTGTTCGTTAAAAGGGTGGAACATTTGCGAAATGTATCAATATATCGTTATGAAAAACATTTGTGAGCGCACAATAGATTGTATGCATAGATAATTTCAAATTATTGCACACTGCTGAGTTTTCTTCGTGTTTAGCTCCATGTTTTGCGAGCCTATCACAGAATTTATTCCAAAACATTCCGTCTTGTGAGTGTACCCGTAGAAAAAATCTACCCCTGTACATCTAGAAATAACACAGTTTATAATATATTTTTTATTTCAAAACATAGGTCTTTTCTAGTTTTACAATACCAAACTTTCAAGCTGTATAGCACAGATTTGGAATCGACGCAGATCAGAATATTAAAGATGCCTAAATGTATCGTGTAAATAATTAACTCATTCGGCCCGACGGCTGTATTTCCCAAATTGTGGAGGCGTCATCTAACGACTGTGCACAGTTGCAGGAGATGGATCGACCATGATAATTCAAGGGTAGTGCCATATTAGCTCGGCGCCGATAGGCGCCGAGCTAATCTGGCACTACCCTTGAATCATCATGGTCGACCCATCTCCTGCTGTAGTGCGTCAGGGCTGAATGGGTTAAAGCCATGAGAATAGCATATAGTTTAACACGAAAATTTCCTAGACCCGTGCTCGCTGACGCCATCAACAGCTAAAAATGGAGTTTTACGAAAAATAGAAAACTGTTTTGCAATTCCAAAACTTGTTTAAAAGTGTTTTCCATTGTTGGTTATTTCTTTGCATTTCCCACGCTATTGGCAGTCACCTTTCATATCTGAATTAACCCGTTCAGTGCCGAGAAAATTTGACCACCACCCAGCTGCAAGAGGTATAGATCCTCATGAGCCCCCGCAGTTGCGGGTGCTCATGAGGATCTGTGCCTCTTGTGGACACCACTTTGATTCCATGTTCCTGACCATTATTTTATTTTATTATTAATTAACTAATTTATTTATTTATTTATTTATTTATTTATTTATTTATTTATTGGGGGGATGGGTTGTTTTGTTTTGTCTTGAATTAACTCATTCTACCCCAGACACACCACAGCAAGATAAGGATCGACCATGATAGTTCAAGGGTGATGCCAGAATAGCTTGGCGCCTATGGGCGCCAAGCTATTCTGGCATCACCCTTGAACTATCATGGTCGATCTGTGTCCTGCACTCGAGTGCAGTCTTCAGAGGACAACAGCAAAATTTGGGGATTTCGGTGTTGGGGTAGAATGAGTTAACTAAGATTGCAGAAACAGAGTCTGCGTCAGCCGGCCCTGAAAGGGTTAAGATTTTGTACACATGCCAAAAGGTCGCAGGAAATACCCAGATATTGGATTCCGTATGCAACGCCTTTGTTATGTGAAGTATGGGATACTGACCAAGCGACAATTCATTTGAATTCAATTCAATTCAATAAACTTTATTTATCGCGCGAGGAGCAATTAAAGTGGTCTGACCGGTCTCAGTGGCTTAGATATACACAAAACTTACATTAAAATATGCACCCAATAATGATACAAACAATCAATTTAATTAAAATCGAATGTATTTAAAAACAGCACAACATTATTAAATAAAATTTATGTAAAAAACAAACAAAAAAAAAAAAAAACCAAACAAACAAAACAACAACAACAACAAAAAAACACGTGCACATATCAGCTCATATCACCACACAATGCACAGCAGAAAAACGGTTTGTAACAAAGTAATTATTTTAAGACAATAGTGATAATACAATTATTTTCAAATGAAATTACAGAAAGTGATAATAATAAATGAAATAAAAATATTATATAAAATAATTAAAAAGTAAGATTTGATAACTACAAATTTAAGGGGGAGGGGTGGGGGGAGTTACTGGCATTAAAAAAAAACAAAAAAAAAACCAACAACAACAAGAAACGCATGCTGTATTAAAAAAACCTAGATGTATGATCTCATGTGGATGTTGACCTTACGTTTTCCTTTTCTCCTTTTTCTTAACCCTTCCCTGCCGAGAGAAGGCGAACGCGATCCAGGTACAAGAGGCATAGATCCTCATGAGCCCCCGCGACTGCGGGGGCTCATGAGGATCTATGCCTCTTGCTGAGACCGCTTTGAGTCCGTGTTCTTTGGATTTGGACAGGTGTGGCTTCTGGTCGTTCAGTGAACACAGACTCCAGAACAGAGACAGGTGTGGCTTCTAGTCGTTCTGTGAACACAGACTTCAGAAACAGAATGTACGAACGTTTGCAGGGAAGGGGTTATTACGTATGTTGGTCTGTGATTCTGGACCTGTGGGCTGTAGGCTGTAAGGTTCAAACTTACAGTCCAGCACACACATTGAAAAGGGGTTGTGAACCCAGCTAAAATTACTCGGGTTGTTCCTTGTCTGGATGTTTCCCCCCGCAACAGTACCGCATCGGGCTGAAGTCGGTTGCACTCCGGTCGTGCCGTGTGCGGGCCAACTGCGACCGACGTCGGCCCGAGGTTTGTGCGCTTTTCCTCGCGGTTTGGGATAAATGTACGTTGATAACGCTGGAGTGGTCACTATCGTAAATTTTTAGGACACTGTATGTCACATACGGCTGCGTCTTATGTTACAGTGTCTTGTGTTATACTGTGTTCGGCTTTACGGCTAGGAAGGCCACGTGACTAGAGGATGATAAGGTAGCAAAGTGAACAGTCTGCACGTCTCGTGATCACGTAGCTGCAGCGTGAGAATAGGAAAGCGATATACAGTGTAACACAAGACACTGTAGGTCGCATAAACTGTAACTCAAAACGTGTGTCACATGCACTGTAACACAAGACAATGTATGTCACACACAGTGTCCTCAACAATAAATGACAGTGACCACTTAAGCGTTAATAACGCATAGAAAACGTCTGATTGTTAACTTTCTCTCTCTCTCTCTCTCTCTCATTATCTTTTTATTTGAATTTATGTGGGCTCTCTCTTATTATCTTTTTATTTGAATTTATGTGTCTTGTTATCTTTTTGATGTTATATTTAAAATGTTTATTTAGGACAGACGTGTAAAAAGGCCTGCGTGCCTACTGTCTTTATCTTTACAAAATAAGGTTTCAGTTATGTTCTCTCTAGTCTCTCTCTCTCTCTCTCTCTCTCTCTCTCTCTCTCTCTCTCTCTCTCACACACACACACACACACACACACACACACACACACACACACAGACACACACACACACACACACACACACCATTTTGTTCAACACGGAGACAGAAAAGGTAGCGCCTTTTCGATGCATGTCGTCGTCTGCCGTTTCAGTCATTGTTAGTATTGCTTGTGGTTTTGTCAAAACTGGTTTCCGAATGTCTAAGATTCAGAATGAATAATGGATATCTGTTCGTTGAAACAAGACAATCTCTGTGTGTGTCAGTTGGCGTGAACGCCTGAGCGTATACGATTCTCAGAAAGACTCAAAGTATAGGTTTTGATCCTTGAAAGTTCATGCTGGTATTGTTTTGGTCTGCAGCCCGTTCAGTGCCAGCAGTGACGCAGGCAGTGTGTTTCTGCAATCTTCTTTGATTCAACACCGAAACGCCCTACTTGTCCGACGAAACATAGATTCAAACTGGTGTCAGCAAGAGGTATAGATCCTCATGAGCCCCCGCAATTGCGGGGGCTCATGAGGATCTATACCTCTTGCATTTGGGTGGTGTTCAAATTTTCTAGGCACTAAACGGGTTAATAATTGTTTTGTTCATATTGATAGATTAATGCACTCTATTGTCTCTTTCACACACACACACACACACACACACACACACACACACACACACACACACACACACACACACACACACACACAGACACACAGACACACACACACACACACACACACACACACACACACAACTGTATGAAGTTCAATGTGATTTATTCATCCCATAAAAGGGAAATTATGTCTGGTGTGTATACACATCCTATAAAATACAGTATACCATTTGAAAATATTATCACACAAATTATCGCATTCATACCCAGCCGCATCCGGATACGCGGCTTTATGCCGTGTATCCGGATGCGGCTGGCCTTGAATGAGTTAAGGTCACTCATATATATATATATATATGACATATATCACATACTATAATATCACCATGTCATATGTCACTTACCAAAGACTGTGGCCAAATATATAACATTGCTTCACAGTACGTATCTGATTGTCTAACAGCAGGCTCAAATTGAATACGTGAAATAACAGACAGAGCAGCATCATAGATATCTACCGTTGTCATTTTGACAAAAAGCAAGGATGTCCATTTTGGGGAGAATAGTGAGATTTTTTATTGTAATACAATGGAAATTTTGCTTTTCTAAAATACAAAGAAACTGGCCTTTGCAACAACAAAAAAGGCCGGTACACTGTTGCATAGATGACAATGGTCATAGGTTGTTAAGTTCAAAGCGATGCTGCTAGCAAATCTATGATCAGCAGCACGATGTCACAGATTTCACGACGCGCTGCAGTAAAGATGACAATTAATTTATGCCGTGTCAGTCAAAATGAAACAATATTGTTTCATATTGACTGACACGCCATAAATTAGTTGTCATCTTGCTTGCTGCACGTCATGAAATCTATGATTACTTAACCACATAACTGATCTTACAATGTATATAAGATTAATTATGTGGTTCAATGTTTGAAAGTGATAATGCATAAAGACACCGATTTCATGACGTAGCAGTCAAAATTACGTCACAGGATGGCGCAGGATGATGACTGGTTGGAACTTGAGGGAGGAGGTGGGAGCATGTGAGCGGGAGGTTCTTTGAACATGGCCGGAAGGTACAACCTGTTAACGCAAACAAAAGATTAAAACAATAAACAATTAAATTGCATTATTCAATTAAAGAGAATTAAATAAAATTAAATCAAAGCAAATCAAATTAAATCACATTAAATAATATATATAGTAAAATTGAAACAGGGCCGTACCGAACAATCTATAGCTACTGCTGCATCTGTTTTCAAACCTGCACTTTAACTTAGATAACCCTTTGGCTGTCGGTAGGGGTTTTTGTCGCGATGATTCCTGCGACGATTCATCGCGACATCAACTGCTACCAACAGCCAAAGGCAAAGCCTGGTTGAAAAATCGTCACTGAAAACTACACGCACGCCTAATTTTTTAAAATATATTAAACGAAATCTATAAAACAAAATGTATTTTTCTCTAAAATGTATTTTTTTTCGAAAAATACTTACCGATGGCATTACTATATGGAATATATCCCTTAACTTACCCGATTTCAGCCTAAGACCACATGTGTGTACCTACACAACAAGGGCCGAAACTCAGAGCGTTGTATCCAAGTGACCGGGTAGTCTCCCCTCCCTCCATCCGGTCACGTGAGCCGTGCATTCCCGCCAGTCTTCCACTTAGCGTAGCGGCGGCAAGCGGGATAGGTGGGAGGGTCCTCCGAGTAATGCCATCGCTAAGTATTTTTTTTTTTTGGAAAAAATACATTTGAGAGAAAAATACATTTGTTTCCTCAAAATACATTACCGATAGCATTACTATTATTATGGAAGAATAGCGAAAAGGAGGAGGGTGCCAACCAAAAACCCCGCCACGGGAGTAAACATAGCTTCGAGGGGCAACCTCCCGACGATTTCAGCTAAGAGGTACCTGTGGCGCCTGAGGCGCTCGGAGGGAGTGTTGCACTGCCGAGAGGTCTCCGACGAGGGCCAGGTTCTCTCGTTGGCCAGAGAGGTCTCAGAGATTGAAGCGGGCGAAGGTGGACTCTTCCCGCCACCCGACCGCTGCAACGAGGTCTCTGCGCAATTGCGGTCGAACGCGACGCTGGCGGCGACCGCTCTGACTTCGTGAGCCCGTATCCACATTCTCCTGGCCCTATGTGGGGAAAGAGATCTATGTAAGCGGAGCGGATGGTCCGTCGCAACCAGGACGTGATCGTCTGGGCGGAAATGCTAACTCGGCCTGGGCCGAGGGCAGGCAGAGGCAGGAGCGGTCTCTCCTGAAGGGCTTCACTCTGCGCAGGTAGACTCTTAATGCTCGGGCCGGGTCCTGCAGCCGTGATGTCTGGGACCGGCCGAACCCTGTAATGGGCGAAGACTCAACACCCGGGGCGCCGCCGCGGGGAGTCTATTCCTGGCCAAGAAGGAAGGATTGGTCAGAAGGTGAACTGATCCGTTGGTCCTGAACTGCATGCAGGCTGGGTCCGCCGAACGGGCATGCAGCTCGCTCACTCTGGCCGCTGTAGCACGGGCCAAGAGGAAGCAGGTCTTCCTAGTCACGTCCGCAAGGCAGGCCAAGGGAAGGGGCTCGAACCGACTGGAGTTCAAACAAGGCAACACCCACGGGAGGTCGCAGCGTGGAACGAGAGAACGAGCGACTGGCCGCTGCAGTGCGAAGTGGAACATCCGGTCAGAGAGGTCCTTGCACGCTCCCGGGTCTGGTGGGCCTAAGTGCCGATAAGTGGCTGCCACCATCGAGAGGTATCCACGGATGGTGATTGGAGGGAAGTTCTGCTCAGTAAACCGCCACAAGAAGAACTCAGCCAGCTGAGGCGTGGTCAGAGCCGTGGAGGAGAGGCGCTGGGACTCGCCCCAGGACTGTAGGACCCTCCACCTTCCTTCGTACACCCGGAGGGTGGATGGTATGCGGGCTGCCGCGATCGCCTCAACTGCTGAATTCGAGAAACCTTGTGCTGTGAGGGCTTGCCGCACCACCTCCAGGCGTGAAGCAGAAGTCTCTCCGGGCAAGTGTGGAAGAGATTTTGCCTGGGCTGCTCCAGCATCGTACGAGGCGTGGGGACCCGGAGAGGAGGGTCGGTGGCGAGGTTCAAAGATCTGTCCGGGGTGGGTGAGACAAATAGCGGCAGCTGCTTGTTCCATCTGGTCGCAAACAGGTCGATCATGGGCGTCTCCCAATGTGCACAGATCATCCGGAAGATGTCCGGACGGAGGGACCACTCGGTGTGGAGGAGTTGTTTTCGTCGCCAGAGGGAGTCCGCGAGAACATTCAGGTATCCTGGGATGTGCCGTGCTCGGAGCGCAATCCCCCAACCCCTGCCCCACAGGAAGAACTGGTAAAGTAGCATGCAGCAGGCCGGGGACCGAGTGCCGCCTTGCTTCTGAATATAGGCTACCACCGTCACATTGTCGGACAGGATCAGGACTTCCTGGCCGCATAGCCGTGATTCCCAGTTGATGAGTGCCAACTACACCGCCTTTCACTCCAGCCAGTTGAAATGCTTGTCTCGAAGGTCCGATGCCCACCGGCCCGAGACGGTGCTGAATTCCGGGAGCAAGTTGGTACCCAAGCCGACGAGGCTTGCCTCCGCGTAAATGGGGAAAGGAGGCGGAGGGGGGGGGGGGAAGAGTGGGACTCCTGACGCCAACCAGAGCGGTCTGTCCATATGAACAGACTCGGCAGGATCAACAGCGGGACTGGGATCGAGGCTGAGAGATCTCCCGAGGACGGACGCCAGTGGAGCAGCACATGGAGCTGTAGCGGTCGCGAGTAGAGCCTGCCGAGGGGTAGCAGGTCCGCCGCCGCGCTGATTAGACCCAAGAGCTGGAACCAGGTCCTGGCCGGGACCGCGTCGCCAGAGAGACCTGCAGAGCTAAGGCCGCCACCTTCTGGATCCGAGCCTCCGGTAGACGAACCCTGTTGAGGTCGGTCAGGAACTCCATGCCCAGGTGAACAAACCTGCGAGACGGCACCAAGTCCGACTTTCCCTCGTTGACGACGAACCCGAGCCGGCGAAGAAGCGCTAGAAGAGCGTCCCTGTCCGCCTCTAGTGAGGCCACGTCCTGATTCTTGAGGAGCAGGCCGTCGAGATAGTTGGAGGCAGGGCTCGAGGAAAGCTGCCTGGCTCTGGCGACTACGGCATCCATAATCCTCGTAAAGACCCAAAGGCTGAGATTGAGACCGAAGAGTAGAGCCCGAAACTGAAAACGACCCCGCGAAAAGCGAATCGCAGGTAACGCCGAGAGGCCGGGTGCATGGGAACGTGCCGGTATGCATCTGACAGGTCGAGACTAACCACTTAGTCCATAGGCTGTACCGAGGCCCGTAAGTCTCTTGATGTTTCCATGGGAAAGGAGGGGCCGACAATACACTTGTTCAGGGTCGAGAGGTCGATGACCGGTCGCCACTTGCCGCCGGGCTTCGAAACTACGAAGAGCCGACTGTAGAGTCCTGTCGAGCTACTACTCCGGGTTCTGGGAGCCCAGGGCTGACGCAGAGTCCTCCGGGTGCAGACTGAGGACGTCCGCAGCATAAACCGAAGGCGTGGGCAATACGGAAACCACGTCACGACGGGGAACCAACCTGTCCGGCGGAGACCAGTAGGTCTGTCGGGCGAGCACTCGGGGTGCCTGTGCGCGAGGGTCAGGTGAAAGCCGCGCGGCGTGCAAACGCTGCCAAAGTCCGGGCACTACCGTAGCGCTGACCGGCGATCTTGCTCGAACGACGAGTGAGGGAAATCGCCTCCTACGTGAGTCGTGAGCAGCCGGCGTTCAATCGTGACGAGAAGTCCTAGTGGCCCGCCGAGGAGTGTCCATAGAGCCGTTTCCACGAAACTTCCCCGAGGGGTAAGGGACCGGCTGCGAGGAGAGAAACGCCGAGAAGCGCGAGGGGACCGGCTCCGACCGGGAGCCCGACGCGGAGGAGATGGCCTACCTCCGGAGCTACGAGTTCCCGGGCTAGGAGGCCTGCGTGTGCTGGGGGTGGCTGACGGAAGGCGATTAGCGGAAACATCCCCATGAGTCCGTGTCTTCTGAGTGCTCTGTCTATTGGCCGCTCCTTGCAAAGGACCATGCGAGACTGGCAGCGGTCTCTTGGTTGCTCCTTGCGAAGGACCATGCAAGACGGGGTTGACTCTCCCGGCCATCGCTATGAGAGGGCTAACGAGCCCGAGTCCAGTGTCCGGCGTGAAGAGGGCCCCACAATCTCAGAGGTCGCTCGGCGGCGCAGAGATGTGGGGGAAGCGGGGGTTACAGTCACTTTAGGGTCTTACTGTCACTGTCCAACAGCGCGGTAGAATCTGTCGCCGCTGAGCGGCCCCGCCGATAAACGTTCCACAGCTGAGACAACTTCTGCTCCTTCCACGTAGAGCACTTAGCGCAGGTACAGGACGAGGAGCAGCCGGAACAGAGAAGACACAGCGTATGCGAGTACGTCGGCCACTGGAATCCTTTACATCTCCAACAGGTACGTAGCTGCGCACTGCAACACAAAGCAGAAGCTATGAAAGCAACCGCGCGGGGCCCTAACGAAGGCCCCGTGCAAAGGACTCAGCCCCCCAGTCCGAGGGCTAAGCCCAGTCTTACCGAAAAAAATCGACAAATTTCCACGGGATATGCCGACGGTTCCGTAAACAACCCGTTTACTCGTAGGCATAACCCGAGGCCTTACCTCGCCATCTTCTTATAGCCACTAGCGAAACCTGAGACGAAGTATAGCCGAAGAATTAATCCAAACAACGGAGAGGCTGAAGGCGGTGAACCGTTCCCGGTGAAGCTATGGGTAAGACTGGCGGGAATGCACGGCTCACGTGACCGGATGGAGGGAGGGGAGACTATCCGGTCACTTGGATACAACTCTCTGAGTTACGGCCCTTGTCGTGTAGGTACACACAAAGCGGGTAAGTTAAGGGGTATATTCCATATAGTAATGCCATCGGTAATGTATTTTGAGGAAACAAACGAGAAGAACAAAACCAGTTTATGAAGCGTGAAAACTGTTTTGTCCTTGTTATTCTTAAGCGTTTTTTCTTTCTTTGTTAGTTATGTTTTCGCAATTGTACACCCCAGGCAGCCACGCTTGCGGCCTGGATTTCGAAGACAATCCCAACATGCACACACACAAATAAACACCCTTAGAAAGGACACGGAGTTACAACATGATTGTGCTGTAATTATCATATCTAAGAGTGTTTCTTTCGTGTTTGCGATTCTCCTCCCATTCTGCGCGCTTTGCGGTCAAATTTTCGGTCTGGATTTTGGATTTCAACGATATACCAGTGGGACCATGCTCACACAGTGAATACGTGAGGACAGTGCATTTACCTGATGCAGGTGAGCCAGTAATTGCCAGCTCGCGTGGAATGCTTGTAGTCACACCTGTCTGTGCTGACATTAGTGGCTCCAGACATCAGGTAAGGGACTGTTTCCACGCTGAAAATGGGAAGACCTGTAAAGGTAAGAAAGAAAGAGAGATATTGGATTCAAAGGCCTGCAAAGGTTGATCAGTGAAAAAATGTTCCTCTTCTACTCTTTTCATCCAATATGCCATTGCTAAACAAAACTTTCTTGTCTTAAAAAATAAACAACAAAGATAGAAACACGCTAAAGCGTGTTTCTATCTTTGTACTTTATTTCTTAGCTCAAGAAAATTTTGGAAAACGACGAGCATGTCTTTTGTAAAAAAAACGTGTATTTGGGGTTCTTAAGAAATTCATTTAGTTCTGACCAACAAAACTGAGCCAAGCGTTGATTCGAGCCATCGTCTGTGTCATTGATGGGGGGGACGCTGGAGCGGTCTACCCGACCCGGAGTATGTGGGCTGGCAAGGGGGGCAGGCGGCAGATACGCTCGAGGACTGGTCAACATGATCTGTAGCTAGTGAGGCTGTTTCTCAGGAGAGGGGTGGTGAGTGACTCTGTGGGGAGGCATCTGTCTGTGCGGATGTGGTGATCGGGGGGTCTGTATGTGTGTTCTGGGTGTTGGTCTGGTGTATGTACTGTGAGTTTAAGATCACACTCATGGGGCGGAAAACAATCGTGAGGGATTCGTTCATTCACGGTGACACACTGCTATCAGAGGGGGGAGTCTTTTTGCGATGTCTCTCTATGGTCTCAATTTCTGTCTTCTCTGAGTCTCGCGAAAATACGATCTCAGTATAGAGGATTTCCAGAGGATTGGCTGATGTCTCTACCTGGGGTGGCGGGAGGCGTGCGGTAGGCTGTATCGCGTGGTGGGGTAGTTGCGCGAAAGGACAAGCATCTGCGACACTAAAAATACCACACATCTAGACTAAAGAAACTGCGAGCACAGGGACTCATATCTCTATCATGACTTCTTAGCGAGTGCGACTATTCGAGAATCACTACACCTCTTGAGGATTATGCATACACACGCAGAAGTCCTCTCACAACACACATTAAGACGACGCGCGCATCGTGTTACTTTCTCGCTGGTCCAGGAATAAATTCTACATACCTCGATGTTTTCTAAACAGGAGATTAAAAGTCACAAAACACTAAGAGTCCGCTTCGGAAGTCAACTGTCAGACTTGAACTTTAATTACTTAACAAGGATTTCTCAAAATCGGCACCCACACAATCTATTATATAACCACTTTAGTGGTCATGGCAGGAGAGGTTTACTTTGTCGAGCTCGAACTGCGCACTCTAATATATGTAAAATCATCGAGTGCGACCAAAAATCCATGCATTAACCAATATGCAAAAAAAGGATTAAATCCAACAGGCGAGTAGTTGACCAAGACAATGCTTGTGGTCTCACAATTCAGGCGCCAAAGCGTAAAATCTGGCACTAAACCCTTATGAATCACCAATTATATAATTAAGACGATTACCAACAGAAAAAAAATCGGTCAAGTTTGCTAACACGTGATACAAGAGCACTGATCACAACGACTAGAAAAAACGAAACCCGGGACAGAACAGAAAGCCTTCTCATCACACGTAATTGCGACTCACAACAAAAAAAAAGAAAAAATGAAAAAATCATTGAGAACTCCTTCTTGGCAGCGGACGTGTAACGATGGTTTGTGTTCTGATATTATGATTTTGTTTCTCTATTTCTATCTATGGAGGGTGCGGGAGGGGAGGCGGTGGTTTTTTTGTTTCTTCTTTTTTCTCTAGTTATTTTTTGGCGGTGCTGTGCGTAGCGTGTGGTCGCGCGAAGAATATCCTACTGACAGTGACATCATCACAACCAAAAAACGGTCTAACCATGCGCCTACCAGGCGCCAAATGAGATCGATGTTTCAAAAAAATTTGTATATTCAAATACATTATAAAAACTGCCGGGACAAACCTTGCGACGCAACAAACAAAATAATAACCTTTATACCACCACGACGTACGCGATAAAAGATTAAATAGAACAGAGTAAGGCGAATCACAACTACTTTTTGATATGAAAACAGTGTGCTATTTGAGCAATTGTATTAGTACACTCGAGAAGAGCATTAATAACCATTTGGGTGACTGCTGATAGCAGTCTTTCTTTCTATGTTTCGTGAGATGATGTTGCCTTACTCTCTGGGTGAAACATTTCGCGCTGAGAACGAGATAAAACACACCGCTACCAGACCAAGCCCAAAAACATGCGGAGGTCCCCTCACTTCAGACAGTCATTACAGGACCCTCTTATTTGAGCTCTATGACCATTATCCCAAATAATTACTTTATCTAAAACAACTCATTCTACCCTTATCAAAGCAACTACCCCATGAAAACACCCCAAAATTTTAGTGCGAGTTGTTCTCTGAAGACTGCATTGAGCTAGTAGAGAGCAGACACATATCGTACCATAGAATGCGTATTACCAAGGAGCATGACTGCCAACCTAGCTATGGCGCGACCATAAAGACGCAAAGGCTATTTCTGGCATCTACCACATGAACTATCCCACTGGTCGACATCCTAATCTATTTTATAATGCTAAGTAAGGTGATGTCCGTGGGGTATACCATGTACTTTACAACCTCTCTCAGTCACAGCTCCTGACGCAGGAAAAAAATAAACTGCCAGATGACAATAGTTGTATCCACAAATGAGACTTCATACCGCGTACTTAGTGCGACGTGGGCTACATGAGGATCTATTATCTGATTACTCTCTTGCTGTAAGAAAAACCAAAAGTTTAGGGCGAGAATATCTCTTCAATTATCCGGATAAAAAATAATTACTTCGAGGCCAGGTATGATTCGACTAATTTGTCGGTTGCATTGTGTCAGCCAAGACTTTCAGAAAGAATAACAAATAGATAAGCTGATGACGTTAACGAAGAGTGAACGTTAATTTCAAAAAAAAACAAAAAAACTAAAGTAGGACATAGGAACCGGGGTTAATTGAGAGCTAAATTTAACACGACGTGCAGGACTCTATATAATCTCAAAGCGATAAATTACGCTACTTACTAAAGAATAACCGCCGTTATAATTCCGCGTCTACCCTAACGTAAGATCATCAATTTCGTTGATCATTTCTTACACGAATACGCCTACAGACAGAACGTTAAGGATAGGAGACATAATGGTGGATATACAAACTATGCCAGGTGTACAAGAACCACCACAATACCAAAAAATTATGAAAAACTTACAAGTCAACCGCGAGAAAACGCATGTAATTAAGTTTCTTGAGCGCGAGTGAAACAAAGACGTCACAAATATAGACCAATATCTCAACTTACATGAGTCTCTTTATGCTCTTGATTGTTATTTCCTATTTAATATTTGAAGTTATTCCTGATGTGTTCTGTCTCTATGAAATATGTCCTACTTTTCATATCTCTTCCCTTTGTTCTTGTAACTATTCTGTTGATTCTAGTAGCGTTTGCGAGTATCAGAGTACATTCATTTCGTCCTCTTATTTGTATTTATATCTTTTCTCTTATTGAGTATAGAAAGACTAAAAATTTGCGCTCCCGTTACTCACGTGGCGACTAAAATGATCTAGAAAACTATACATCTGTTTTAGGCCTTATTTATGTGCTGTTGATTTTCTAAAGTTAATGTGCATAACTATTATACAAGCATCGGCCGTACAACTTTTTGAAGTACAAGATATTTTTCCACAGCATTGTCTCCTGCCTTATATTTCGTTAAATACAACAAAACAACACATTATATGTATACCGATGGTGAAATCAAAACAGTACAAAACAGTAACATATGCATACAAGTATGAATACCAAGATATATGCGAGTATTTGCTCAGTCCAATCTCTCCACCGAGACCTAGAGATTGCTCGTTTTGCCAGACTCATCGTTAAGTCAGCGTATTGCGATATCGATAAACAACTCGAGAGCCAATACAAAGCGAGCAACAACACATAGAGGAGCTCTACGATATAAATTCCACTCACAGAGTAGTGGCAAGACAATTCGCGAGAGAGTCACTACGAGGGCTAAAATACGCGAACTAGTTCCTCAATTATCTGACATCGAACCAACATACAACCATTGCGCATTTGATAAAACTAATAACATTTCTAGCATGTTACTACAACAGAAAGAATAAACAATACACAAACACAATTAGAGTTCAAAAGTACATGTAAACTAGCAAGGATAAAAAATCTACGTATCAGACCTCTCAGTGTGGCTGCCGGAGAGTACAAACCACTAGTCAAACACACTTGCCAAGGGCTGGTCCCGAGCATCAATAGCTGCGCGAAAGTTGACCAGTACATACGCTATACTACTAATACAGACACTACTCCGGAAACCCTACCTGATTGACGTGAGTGGCGAGCATTTTGAATGCGTAACAAACCAATTCACGCCCCGAACCCTCATACAGAGCAATGGAGTATACTGTGGATCGCAGAAGCCCATTGAAAAAATCATCTTATTAAGGTAGTTCTGCCGAAGATAAGCCTTAGGCATCTGTCATCGTTCGCGACCAAGCCAGAATCTGTTCAGCTAGTCCAATGAGTAAAGAATCATCAGGATACGAGTGAGATACCATCTTATCCTACAACTGCGCTAGCATAGCGATATCTCCATCTTAGAAGACACCTCCACAAAAATTTGGAGAAAACTACGGCGGTTAGAGGGCTGAGAAAAATGAGTTAAAAAGTCATCATCTCCGAAGACGTACTGCACATCTTGGGAACATAAAGCAGGCACTTACGAGTTCTGTTTACTGTATACGCTACATAACAATAATATGATAAAACTTGAGCAAAATGCTAAGAGACATTAACTCTATCATCCGTAGCAGAGCCAACTTATACTCTTTCATTGTTGTTCTTATGTTTATAATATGCGAGTTGAAACAATACGGCAAGCGGTGACTAAGATACTGAACTTATGTGTCAAACAAATGCGCAAGTTAAACAGCGTCCATAATTTTCTAGAGCCTCAACAATAATGAGCGCTCCAAAGAACAGGCTGAGCATTTTTATAAATCTTTATCGACACCGTCTGATAATGCTCGAGAACGTTTTCATTATTAAACCCATAACGCGCAGTATTCGAAGGTTGCGTGAGTGATTTTCCCTTCACGTAGCAAACTCGCAACAATCATCTGGTAGTCCGCGCTGAATACTCCTGAGGACACCAATAAGCAAGTTTCTTACGCCTTCCTCTTTACGCTCCATGACGTCAACGACAATCCTCGAGTGTATCTGACCTCGATACGTAGACCGTAAAATCAAATGCGTCACCACAAACTATTGGACATCTGAGATATATGTATTCCACCCTGATATAAATGATGAGTACCTCTAGTTGACCACAGCGTATAAAGAGGAAATAATTATATAATATATTTATAATTATCAGAGCGTTTACAGCCACCCTTAATAAGAAATTTTCAACATTACATAATAGTGACGGATTTCAGCGCCGCGTAGAGCTGTGCGAGAGAGACATATTTGTAGGCATCTTTGCGAGCGCTAATATATTTACATGGCATCGTTGGTGTGTTCGCTCTCTCTCTCTCAGGGTTCGGGTTCCTTGGACCTTGCATATATCACATGGGCGTGATTGTCAGTTGTTATTTATTATCTACCAGTGATTCGATAGAGTCCACAGTATGAGATGTTGCTTGTGAGTTGATTCATGGTTATGAGCACATGATTGTGTTTTCTCTGATGGTGGATGGTGAGTTCACGTGAGCAGAAGCGAGTGTGCTTCTGGTTCGGCGATTCAGTTCGCGCGGTACTTGCGTCAGACTGATCTAGTGATGGAGAGTGAGAGAGTAGTGATAGAAGGCAGAGTATATTATAAAATCTTTGAAGCAAATTTGCGCAGCGAATATAAATTGCTATGCTTTATTAAGGATTATTTATATATAGTAATACGTTAGTAGTTCTTAGTATTAGAGCCGGCAGAACTATTTATATAATAATAATATATATATAAATTTAACGAAACAAAACGCTAAGTAGAAGAAAGGTACTCATTTGTGTTACACGATTAAGCCATTGTATGATGGTGGACGTCGCTAAGTGCGTACTTTCATAGAGTTTAGTGGCGCAGTCTACTCAGAGTTTTTTGGAATGTATCTGGCCGGAGACTAGCTTTTAATAAGGATACCTATTTCTATCCTCTTTCAAGATATTCTTAAATATGCAGCGAGAGTGCTAGAGATTAGATGTATTGTATTGGCGACAAAATGAGGGAGCCCGGCTATTGACTCGCAAAGCGGAGAGCTAGAACAAGTTTATAATTATCTATAATCTTCTTGTCTTCTTACTATCTCTAAACCACAGCACTCACACATATCAAAGTTTGAGTCTACACTGGAACGGCCTTTTGAATTATGGCCTTACAAATAGACTTCAAATAAAAAATTAACTATACATTAAATAAATTTAGATAAATAGAGCGGCGCCGACTATCAACGAAAGAATTACTTAACAATAAATCTATTAAATAAAAAGTAAATGAAATGTAATGAAAATAGATAAAGCCATAAAAAAAAACAAGATTCTCAAATACTTATAAAATTAAGAATCAATGAAGATTAAGCGCGAAGAAAGCATAATATTAGCATACTATTTGCCCCTCTTCAAACCTTAAATCTGTAAATATAAGAGTACTATATATCGCCTAGTCACAGGAATCCCTGTACCTTGTATTTGCGCGGCGAGAAATTGTCTTCGCGTTACAAAAATAGGCAGTTGGATAGTGACTACCATTTTAATGGATTTATTGAACCTACACGTTGAGCGCGATAGTCACTATGTTGTCGTAAAGCACTGTTTACTATAAAAAATACGTAGACAGTGTGAAAGACAAAATCATCATACTGAGAGCAAAAAAACAAGATCTTTCCCCACGAGTCGCCAAATAACAGGACTCGCTTGTCATTACTTCTAACAGCGACATCGCTAAATAGGGCAGATTCTCGTTACTGCGTGACAGCACATTAGTCGTCCATAACCCCAAGTTAAGCAGTTTACAGACATGCCTGCGTGATACACCGTAAAGGAGCCTTTCCCTACCTCCTAGTTGATCATCAGCAATGTCTCAACTATATGTATTACACAACTGGCCGAGACTAGAGTGATGATACTGAGAATAATTCCACTGCTTCTAAAGGACCAACAAGTAATAAAGCGGCAACCTGAGCGCAACGTGAGATGATCAATGTGTGATCTTGTTTCGCGTAGCGTTCTACGTACAAAAGATCGGAATCTGGAGAAGTCTACCTTATAGTGTTGTAAAAGACTATAGGGACCTCGGGAAATTCCCCTCGATTGCGCTAGCAGCGGTCCGCGCCAGAGCGTCCTCCAGACCAAACAAAGTGTAATTCTGTGAGTATGCGCATAAAGTTTTCAATAGAAACAATATCAGCAAATCAGAGTTATCCCACAAGACGTTTAATCTACTCTCTCACATTTTTCTTATATCTATCAAATCTCAATTCGATAGTATAACACATTCACAAAAACAGATATCAGGTAGTAGAGATCTGGTTTTTCTAACCTACAGTTGGATGAAAACAAGACTTAGCAAGTCTAATTGCGAGCTTATAAGTACTACGATCAGACCTTTACCTGCGACAAATTACATACAAGAGTAGCGTAACTCTCTTACCCCTATTCGCGAGCCGCCTTCTATTCACCCCGTATTCACGTCTACAATAATGCCGGCCCATGAACTCAGCAGAGAATGAACGCGACAGCTCTACCAAGATGCCTCTATCAACACGTTACTACACATAGTGTACCCAAATATAGGAGAAGGTAAGTGTCGTGCTTTTAGCTCTAGTCCACACGCGTTCTTAACCTACACAGCGGAGTGCACCCAGCGTTGTGGTACATACAAAAAATAAAAAATAAAACCGTGAATATACAAATCTAGCATTGAGTACAACTCGCATTAACGTCCCGCACAGCACAAGAGTGCGTCGCAGTACATGCCATGCCCACTGATGCAACTTGAAAAAACAAAAAACTTCTAAACAAACTCTAAAATACAGGTAAATAATAATTAATCGTATAGTGCGCCAACAGACCGGTTCCAATACGTTAAATATCAAACACTCAACAGACATAGTGGTCCAACAAAAGCTAAAGAGAACTCATTTATGCAACACAATCCAATAATCAAAGAGCATACGGGTGCAGCGCATGCAGAATACATGTAGAGTGAGCCATATAAATAGACAAACCACGGCGAACGAATAAATCAGGATGACATCGCGGACCACACAGAGTGGTAAACAGAACAACATACAATGCCCCATTATAGATGGGATTTAAAAACCCACCCAGTGGGCAGGCGCGCTTGCTCTGACCAGTGTGCACCTCAGGTGAATATCACATCATAGAACCCATCCGCATATCAGCTATCAACAATCAACGCCTGTAAGTCATTACCGGTGCAATTGTCAGTGCCATCAAATCCTGACGCCTTGCTCGTAGCTGAAAACATGCCTCGGTAACAAACGTGAGGGTTAATAGGCAGCCAACTACCAAAAGACAGCGGTAAGTGTTAGGGACACCCATTTCCCAATAGGCGCTCGGGAATTTTCAAAAAGCTTACGAGTCATCACCGCCAGTATATGTGTCCGGTACGCCATTACGCTGACTAAGCCGCAGTCAATAGAGTAGTCGAAAATCGCTTGGCGTATTCTTGCGTAATGGTCAGGGGAGAAAAAAAGGTCTACCTGTGACGTAACTAAATTCAACAGTCAAGTCTTAGATCCATCACTTAGTAGTGGAAATACTGCTCAACAGCAAGAACAAATTCATGATATTCTTTATGCGTGAGTATCTCATATTGAGTTTCCCTCATAAGAGCGGAAGCGAGAGGACAAAAATAGAAAAAAAATCATAAAACACCACGATTGAAGATAACCATCTAAATTCGTCTAACTATCTCCATAGACTAAGTGGTATACCACTCGTTCGGAGGAATACATGCATATTAGGTTGGAGTTATTACCCTCAATCAAACTAGCATGTTATTCGAGCCGCCTAGATACCAACATAAATATTACGACTTGCAACTCCTGCGAGCGTGATAAAACCCATCCTCATCACAATTAAACCGCACGTCTCATCCCTAGAGAATATTCTTAATATCCACACATTAATCATCCTACAACCCTGGATCAACAGTAAGCACCGATTCGATCAACCACAATTGAAGCTAACGAGTTCCTCTACACGCCTATTCAGCCATGAGAAAGAGTGTGCGTATCGTATACGTCTCGATAACTCATAACCGCGATACCGAGTCGCACCATGGACCAGGACGTCATACTAACCCGCGTCTACGTCCACTAAGTACTCAATACCGTAGAGACTAAAATCAGGCATTTATGTGACACTTTCTATCATGGATCCCCCAATAACATCGCCCATCTATACCTGCCAACCGCGTAGCCCCGCATAGGCGAGGTGGACAGGGATATTCCCTTTGAATCATGAACATCGGGGCGGTGAACAAGCTCGACGGCACCTGACTACGTGTACCGCAGTTCACAATTGTTAACAAGCGCATACTGCGTTAGCGGGTCCTAGCTTCCTTTCTATGTCAGTCCAAGGAGTCCATTGTAAATCATCGAAAAATAATAAGTTAGAGATTACAATTTCTAATCTCGTATCTACAAGTGGAGGAACTTAGTACTAATGTCGAATCATTGCCGCGAACTATAGAAGTCTACAAGGCATAGATACACAGCGGTTATCCTAATCGCTAACGGGAGTCAAACGTGCCAACGCAGACTACGACAGCAAGCTTGCGATCGAGCGGCATCGGTGTGGGGGGAATTGATAGATGACGCGCGCTGAGCGAGATGACGGCACACAATGCCGCGTCTATACAATGTACTAATCACTATGAAGGAGAGCTACTCTATCTCTAGTTCAAAGGAGTTGAAAAAACCAACAACAAATACAACATCAAGACAATCATAGGTATCACACACACATGTTAGCGAGGGGTTGAGGGGGAGGAAGATGTCGCCGAGGGTGGCGAAGTCGCATTTGAGGGATGGGTCGGGGGTTCTTTCGCTGACGCGGGTGATGGATACTGGGTTGCTAGAGAGAGAGTCTCCTCATCTCATACACAGCAGAAAACTACTCTCACTATCTATCGTGTGTAGGGGGACTTAATAATAATAAATTGTAACAGGATAGCTAATTTAAAACGCTGTAAGCCGAGATAAAACACAGGACTCACAGAGATTAAGGGGAATAATAGGCACTATTATATATAGAAGTAAATGGAACTATTTATTATATTATGGTTGTTTTTATATTTAGTTTAGAAAGACGGCCGGGGGGGAGGATGAAGGGTGTTGAGGAGGTGTTAAGAGTGAAGGTGGTTGGGAAGAGATCAAATCACACAATGTAAATCTATCTAGCGAACTAAGTAGAAAAGAGGTTATACAGGGGGAGGTCACGGGGGGATAATTAAAGGAAATTATAAGGACAGGCAGTGATCCGCATCTCATCTCATGTTCGGAAGGGGGGGTGTTGTATTGTGTGTGTAGTTTAGGTGTGGATGGGATTGGGTGGTTGAGAGAGCGTGATGAGGATGATCTCACTTGTATATAGGAGTAGAAAAGGACACAATAAAATTAAAATTAGCGAAATCTAAAATTTATCACACATACATGATGAGAGTGGTGTAGGAGGTGTATCTCTTTTAAGTATAATGGACTAATAAACAAAAATGAGAAAATAGAATAAATACAGTTATATCTACTAATATATAACAAGAAGTATAGTACAACACTGGGGTGGTGGAAGATGGAAGGGAGCGGAGTATTAATGTGAAGACATATGTATGTATTTGAGGTTGAGGGAGAGGTACAACAGTATTAGGGTTTTGGGAACTGTGATACATTTAGGAGTGAGAGAGGGAGGGGTATAGATATTTAGTGTTATGGGGTGAGTTTTGTTGGTGGTGAATAGGTTGTGGAGATAGAGAATACGTGTTGTGTTGTGATTTGTTTATTAAAGTTTTTTTAATTATGTGTGTGTATTTGTTAGAGTGTTGGTGTGGGGGGGGGGGTGGTGGGGGGGGGGGGGTGGTGGGGATGGTTGGGGGGGTTCTATTATTGAATTTTTTTATATTTGAGGTATTGGGGGATTGGTGGTGGTGGAGGGTTGGTTGGATGAGTAGTGAGTGAGTGTGAGAGTGATGATGTGAGAGGGGGGGGGGGGGGGATTTGGGAAGGGGGGGGGGGGATGGTAGTTTGGGTGGGAAGTTATGTGAAAGGGGGGGAATGGGTGGGGTGGGGGGGGTAGTGTTAAGTTTTTTTTGGTAAGATGTGGGGGGGTGAGGTAGGGGGGATTTAGAGGGGGGGTAAATGTGGTGGTATTGATTATGTGGTTTAAGGATAGTGGGTGATGGGGGTGTTTGGATTGTGGGGAAATTGTGGGGGGGAGGAATTTAGTGTTTTTTGTTTGGAATATTTTATGGGAAATGGATTATATGTGGGAGTGTGGGTTGGTTTTTTTATGTTTTGGTGGGTGGTGTATGGTTTTGTTTGTTGTTTATGAGTTGGGGGGGTATGATGTATTATATGGATTGTTGGAATTATATTAATATTATTTGAGTAGGGATTATGTTAGTATTAGAAAATATGTGAAGATTTTTGGTAAGTTTCCAGGATACATTATTTATATGATATTTTGCAAGAGTTAAGATATAAATTATTAATGATCACCTGTAATCAGATGCTGACATTCACGATGTCTCTCAATATGGCAACCAGTATATTTAAACAAACTGACCCTAATATTATGTTCTGTACCAGACAGAATGCTCATTTTTGTTGAAAACAGCAAGAAGTATAACAGTTGTAGCGAGTGAAACACACAATCGTTCTAACATTTGATTGGGTGTACATTATCCCATATGGCATCCAAGATGGCCACCGGAAATTATGATTTAAATGGAACATGGGCTCTCCATTACACCAGTCATAATGCAACACTTTTTCTAATCCGAACAGAAAATGTAAACAGAGGAAAAGTCACTGATATTTTGTGACGTGACTGTATAGAGAAGTATTTCTAGACCTGCAAGAGTACTTAGCATGTGAAAGTTCAGTCTTTTATGGGTCAAGGACACAGTCAGTTACATCTCGCATTCCTCTTCTTCGTCCTCTTCATTTTCTTGCACAGCTGCACGTTTTGTCCACAGGTTTTGGCAGTTCTCATTCAGAAAACACCTGCAGAAGACTGTACATGTCATTTGTGCTGTGGCACACCCACAACGTGCTGTTGAACAGGGTTCATCTGTGCCACAGCCACACTTTAACATCCTCAGTACTTCCGCAGGTGCGGCTTCGATGCAAGGAGGCAGCCTGATAGGCATCAATGCAAGTTGTCCTTGTACCACCCAAAGCCAGCTGGACTGAGATCTGGTGGCTCGGGGTTGAGAGCAGTTTTCCAGATACATGCTTGCAAATGGGCACGTTTCACGTTCTCTTAGAAGGCTGTTGTCGTTGGTGGTAGTGACTTCAACTTGGGAGTGGACACCACCTTCTTGGACGTTCTTGCTAGCCATGCTTCGTACCTGATTTTTGACATACTCTCTGTACATCTGCACTCGGATAATGTCAGATGACACAGATGTGTTCATTTTGCTCTTACATTATTACATGTACCCTTGCTCCGGTGCCCGGACCATTTGCTGGGCAATAATGATGTCAGCTTCTTCATGAATTGTCCGCATATCATCTGCTGGGGAGTGGATGCCCTTCATGACTTCTGTTGGGACGGGATCACCACCGGTCAGTAGCAGCTTGTGTTGAATGATTCCCTTGGCCTGAAGACCAGCCACTTTGTCAAGCAGTTGCTCACAGATGATGGCGATGACTGAGCTATGTTTTATTTTCCGTAACAGTTAGTGCAACGTTTTGAGGTGGTAGTTGAGTGTCTGGCCTCAGCTGGTCACGCCGGGTGGCTGTTTCCGCAGCACGATAGGATCTGGTGGTACGTTTGATGCTGATCGGATAGCCCCTGTCAAAGACAAGGCACACATCACTATCTCTGAGCTTTGTGATAATGCAGCCTAGAAAGCTGTCCACATACATTTGCACAGAGCCTTGTGATGGCCAGTATATTGTCCACATCACTGCACAGCCATCTATGGGACAACATCTGCCTTCTGGCATGTACGTACGGACATCTCCCACTGCAAATTTCATTCAGTACTGACTTTGTCGCAGCAAGTCTCATACGTCCATTGTCCGTAAACATGGATGTCGGGATTGGCGCCAATTCATGTTGGAACAGGTTTTCAAGGTCTAGATTTCTTGTACTCATCACGCCCATAGCTCTGCTGTAGATCAGTTCTGTGTCATACGTTGCTCCAGATCCTTGTTTCATCTTTTTCTTGCTTACTGCCATGCTGACAACTTTTTTGCTCAGGGAGGCATTGAATCCGTCAGGCCACGTTCAAACTCTTGCGTATGTGAAATTCCCAACTCAAGAGCTCTATCAACATCGACGTTCTGGCTGGATATCATTCCCGTCGCAATGTTGACTATGTCATTGCTTGGGTGGGCATCTGGAGTGAGTGGGTTGATGCAGGCTTGAAGTTTCTTTCGGATTTCTTCTGTCTTTTCCGTCAGACTGTATTTGGGCTTGCATCTCTTCTTTGTGAACAGTCACACTCTGTGATGCAGTGTTGTGTTCTCGGATTTTAGCAATGTCTCTGATGAGCTGACTGCATGCATGGAGACTGAGTGCCCATCTGTTCTGCGCCTCAGGGTTGAGCGTAATGCCGATCAAGACTGACACCTGGACCGCGTGCCCATATCTCATGAAAGTTGTTTCGATGAACATGTCAGACCAAATGCCATTCCAGAGTCCAGGCTTGTGGCGCATCACGTGCTCTCCTCGGCGGAGAAACATGTCCAATACGTTCTTCGGCAGACGCTCCATAGTACAGGCTGTACCTCGCATAGTTTCAATGAGCAGCGGCAACACACACACTGTGCATGCCCCCTGCACGCACGCATACACGCACGTAAGCATGCACGCACACACACACTCACAAACTATTTCTTACATCTGTAGTAGCATCTCTGCATGTTTTAATCATATTTCTGTCCGTTACAGCAGTTTGTGCTTTATAACTGAAAAGTACCACCAAAAAAAACATGATTATGAACTTATGACCGTTATGGGTTTCCATACTTTTTGCAACGTAGCTTTACTGTCTGGTACGTGCGTATTTTGTCTCCTACTTTCATGATAACCCGATGTATGACTTCAACAAAAGATTTGCGTTTACAACGCAAATTAGCATCAGCATTATTTAGTACATTTTACAACATGACATATTGATAATATATGCCAAACTAACAAATAATGGCGGAACTGAGACTGACTTTGATTTTCGACCTAGTCCGGGACCGGCCGCCCGGGCCGCGGCCAGTGCAGTGCTGCAGGGCTAAAACCGCTCAGGCGTGTGAATTAATGACACATCTCCTATTCTTATCATATTAACAACGACAAAGAAAACGCGAATAAGAATCAGTACTTTGAACGCAAAGTAAATACAATATTCTGGAAAGATTAACAACACTGCATGATGATCAGACTGGCCGTGCCACTAATCATTAGTCACGGTCAATCCATGCCTTAAATCATCTGCAAGAAGTACAACCAAAAGAATTTAAACAGGTACGTACTGGTTTGTCGTGCGTGTTGGCGTGAAAAAAAATCCACTCAAATAAATAATAATGTCCAAAAGCGATGTTCTCTGGAACAATGTTGTTGTGTTGACCCTTCACTGATAGCGGTCTGAAATCTTTGGTAATTAAACAGCCATCCGAGGAACGAAGGTACAAAGTGGGATCAGCAATAGCCTTTGATTCTCCTGAGCTCCTGCACCTGCTGGGGCTCATGAGGATCTTTGTTTCTTTCAGTTAGGCGGTGTTCGTTTTTTCACGAAAAAAAAAATAAAATAATGAAGGCATGCATTGTATTACGCACATTAAAACCCGGTCTGACGGCGAATTCAAATTACATCAGCATAAATAAAATTATGTTGAAATTGTTTGACGAGAAACGGATCGCGATTAGGACCCGAAACAACATAAAGCCTGTCGTCAAACTGAGTTTTATTATGTATACATCAATATCAAATGCAAGAGATTAATTTCTTTTCTGGGTGATCGTGACAGGTTTACCAGTAGCTCCATCGCCCTCCGACCCAGGAACTGCGCGTCAATCGTCACTTTCAGAGTCTGCTCGCATACACGATGGGAGTCAGCAAGAGATGTAGATTTGTGTAAGCCTCCGCTTCCAGGGGAAGCTCATGAGATTCTATGCGTCTTGCAGATGCTGAGCGTTAGTCTTGCCGGCGCTTACGGTACAGGCTGGTGTATGGCGTACCGCGTAGTCTAAAACTAAACAGCGAGTTTTATTTTTTTCTTTAATTAATTTGAATTAAAAATGTTCAAGGATGACAGAGTGTCATCAGGCGGATATGTAATCTGTATGAATCAGAGAAGTGAAACCCGCTGAAAAAAATTGTGGACGTTAGAAAGAGGTATCAGAGGCTTCTTCCAGACTAAACCTGACTCCGAAGACGTAGACATTAGCCCCAAAGGAAGACTCGTGGTGCACGGTTTTGTCCAGGTGCACTGTGGGGCCTGTCTCCACTTTCCGCTCCACAGTTTCGCATTTCCACACGCGAAGTGCTGGGTTACTTTGTAGCCACATGTTGGCTCCCTCCAGGATGGAACTGAAAATAAACGCACACACGGGAAATACAGAAAAACTGACTTTAAAAATAAATAAACGAAATTGAAAATACTGTCTGATGTCTGTAACTTAGTTGAAAATTGAAAATCATTACTTCCTGCATGATGTCGGCGATATTCCGGCTGGCCGTAAATATTTGCCATTTGTTCCATCTCAGCAACCCCCCCCCCCCCTCCTCCCCTCATCCCCTACCCCCACCCCCACCCCTCACATACACCCCACAGGGTAGCTTTTTAATATTTTAATCCGCTGTTTGAAAATTGGAGATTGAAGAGTGCGGGCAGCAAGATTTCCTGACTTCCTGGCAGCAAGACTTCATTTGTGTACAAACTTAAACAGTCTGACAGCCGCATCACAAACGCATCAAATTTACTACATTCATAATGTAAATACTTCTCAAGGCCGAAAAACAAACCAAAAAAACCCCAACAAAACATAACAACAACAACAACAAATGTGCGAGGGGAGTGGCGGGGAGAGGAGGGAGGGGGTAAGCCGTGTGAGGGCCGCTTATTATAGCTGTCTTAAAATCAAAAAGCGGGACTGAAAAGATGCCGGGGAAGTTACACTCTTTATGGGAGGATGGTGGTGAGGAGTGGGGGAGGGGTCCAAGGGAAAACATACATAGCATATTTTTTTAAATTTAGGGCTTGGGAATGGGGGAGAGGGGGGGGGGTCCGTAACCCTTCTATTACGGCGCCTTCATTACAGCTTGAGACTAAGCACTGATCTCCTCGACCATGATAGTTCAAGGGCACCACCCTTGAACTATCATGGTCGATCCATCTCCTGCTGTAGCGTGTCAGGGTTCAGTGAACACTGAGGTACAGCATTCCACACTTTCCATGTAGGCGGCCTACCCATCAAGTTGCCCCGCAAATGCATCCGCATTTTGACGAGAATAGCCGATGGTATAATTTATGGGTATCAAAACTATTATGACACCACACCTTGGACTATCACAGTTGGGCCCATATCGACTGTCGCAAGTCAGTTCTGGTTAGGCCTTAACGCTTAAAATCGGTGTGTCCGTTTTAACTCATTCAACTCCGACACGCCACGGCCGCAGGCAAGACTGACATGGATCGAGCGAGATCAGTAGTTCAAGGGTTGTGCCAGAATAGCTTGGCGCCCATAGGCGCCAAGCTATTCTGGCACAACCCTTGAACTATGACGCTCGATCTGTTTTCAGAAGTGTAATACAGTCTTCAGGGGGCGACTTCAAAATTTCGGTCCTGGAGCAGAATGTGTTAATGATGCAGGCTGGCTGTCACCGGAGTTCTGCCGCGTCTAGGTGATGACAAACTGATGACAGCGGAGCTTTGGTTAATAAGCTTAACCCTTTTGCCGGTCGGTAGCGGGACACGCAGCCGGAAGGGTTAAAATAGTATTAAAACTGTTATGCGGGTAGGGTGTATTTGCAGCTTGTTTAACAGCTTTGTGGCACAGTTTGTCGATATAACTACCTATAGAATTTTTTTAAAAAAAAAATTACCCAATGCGCACAAGGTCATCCGGCCAACATCGGCCGCCGTTAGCCCGCGCACATCCGTGCGCGAGCCTACAGCGGCTGTCGTCGGCCCGATGACTGTGACTTTATGCGCATTGGGTAACGACAGCTAAAGACGACGTCGGCCCGATGACCTTGTGCACATTTCATGGGTAGCTTTTTAAATATTTTATAAGTAGTTATCTCGACAATCCAGACCAAAAAGGTGACTGCCAAAGTAGTAAGTATAAGTATAAGTAGTTATCTCGACAAACTACGCCACACAGCTGTCAAACAAGCTGCAAATACACCTGCCATAAAACCGTCTGACCTAGCTCTGATTTATTCGAGTTGTTGTGTTAGTTGCCTTCTTCTCTTTTTATTTTTTCGTTTAAACGTTTAATTTTCCGTGCTTGTTGTGCTTTTCGTAATGAGATTTTTGTTCATGGTGGTTTTGTTGTTGTTGTGTTTTGTTTAGTTGACTGATTGATTGATTGATTGATTGATTGTTTCTTTGTCTTCTTACCGGTTTGTTTTTTGTTTTGTTTCGTCCTTGTTTGTTTGTTTGTTTGTTTGAATTTTGTTTTTTGTTTTGTGTGTGTTTTGTCGGTTTGTTTTTTGTTTCGTTTGTTTGTTTGTTTGTGTTTGTTTGTTTGTTTGGCGCCTGGAGAGTGGATAAAATCTGCCTCTTCTCTCCCTACCCCTTTCCCCCGCCACTGACATCACCAACCCTGCAAAGCCGGCTCATGGACAATTCACTTGTGTACAAGTAAGGTGATTAGCATAGAAAGAAGGGGGAGGGGACAGCTGAACTACAAATATACTATATTTATCAAGGACGAACGCGCGCCGCCGTCCCAGCAGAGAGAGAACGAGAGAGAGAGAGAGAGTTACCTGAAATTCTGGAAGATGGGTGGTATCTTGTTTTGCATGTTCCCAGGCTCCACCATACGTGGCATAATGTCAACAAAAGATAAAGGAGCCAGCTCTGTCTCTCCCTGGGTCACAGAAGTCACGAACTGACCCATGACCTCTTCGTAAGTAGGCGGTGCCACTCCGGCTTTACCGACTTGCACGTGCTCCGGAAGTACCGGCTGCGCATCCTCTATGGCGCGAGACGGCGCCTCCAGAAGTTGTTCTTCTTTAGTGGCCATGATGGTCTGTTGTTGTAAAATGGTCCGGGACTCTGTTAGTTTACAAACAAAAAAAAAGTCAGATATAATGACAAAACTTGAGTTGGATCTACTGAAAAGACGACTTGCCGCCAACTACAGATTATCCATGTACATGATCACTTCGCCGCGTACGGCATCAAACTCAGTAGACACGTTCGGTCCCCTGGTTTGCCGGGGATTATCCAAAGTTCGTTGAAACAATTTTCGTTCTGAGCTTTGGACACACGTATTATACTGACGAGCAAAAGAAAAGCGAGATTCAGTTTTGGAATCATCGGAAACAACGCTTTAGTCAGTGTTTCCGATGTTTCCGAAATTGTCGCATTTCTTTTGCTCTTCAGTATATGATATTCCGGGTCTTGTGCGGCCCCTACAACTGCAGTTTTGAGCTCCTGTGTGCGCACGGGTTCCAGCATTCGAGCAATGGCACTGACAATGAGCAGTTGCTAGTGCTGGTGCCCGCTCAGTCCTGCATACTATGAATGAAAGAGCCTGCATGACCGATGAGGAATTGGCTGTTACAGTACATAATCATTTCTACTAGGCGTTCCATTCCTCTACTGATTCACCCCCACCCGGGTCTGCCCTGGGAGACTTGGGTGGGGTTAACTACTTTTTAGTTCCCAGGTTCACCCTGGTCAGCCCCACAGGGTGGGTTTTCCCCTCTATTCTGGGGGATGTGTTTCTGTCTACCCTTGGTCCATTCATGCCACCTGTATTTTCCTTTTTTAAACTGTCCCAACTGTCTGCGCTGCCGTTAGCTCTTGATATTGGATGTGTGTTACTAAATGGTCTTAGGTTTATTTAGCGTATTAGACTGGCTGGCGACGGACAATTCAATATTCTGTTTAGCCGGTTTTGTTTTTTTACAAGCAGTGCAGGCATGTCCTGAGAAAGTCTTGTTGCTGTCGGGCGTTAAGCAATGTAAAACCAATCATTAAAATCAATCCTCTACTGATTCTTCTTCAACTCATTAAATCCTGTGGATGAAATTCACTAGCAATTTTCAGTGTTAGATGTCAGTCCCGACTTTGAGGTCTATGCGGTCACAATTCTGAAAATAGATCGACCATGATAGTTCAAGGGTGGTGTCAGAATAGCTTGGCGCCTAAAGGCGGTCCGTGGCGCAGCGGTAAAAGCACCTGCCACCAATGCAAGAGGTGCGAGGTTCGATGCCCGATTCCGGCGTCGGACTTTTCTCCTCTAGTAAGTGTCACCATTAATTCCGGCGGACCGTCGGGGGTTCTTTCTCCGGGTACTCCGGCTCTTTCCTCCCCCACGAATTCGGTATTAATTTCAGTCCACTTAATCAAATTTCAAAAATATAAAAAACGATTTAAATTTCCAAAATTTCAGTAGCTCGCTTGAGCTTGCCCTTAGTACCACGTGAATGTTCTGTGTTTATGTACAGTGTGCGAGGGAATGCGCGTGATTCACGTGAGCGTGCTTGTTGGTTCAGTTCGCGGCTATGTCCTGTGCATTGAGTTATATTATAAATATGAGAAATGCGCCATATAAATATTATTATTATTATTATTATTATTATTATTATTATTATTATTAACTATCGTGGTCGATTGATAAACATCCTGGCGTAGCATGTGGATTAAATTTTCCACGCCATCGTCGGTCACACGGTGTCGACTGATGCTGTGGCACATAGTCGGTGACCCCGGTTCAGTCGCCGGATCTGACCGCGGCGTAGGACACTGTATGCTCAGTTGCGGGATGTAACATTGTGACAGAAGCCAATTTAACCCATTAAAGGATCACTACCGCCGTAACTGTTCAAAGATACACTTCTGTAAAAGATGTTTACAAAACGCTACACACAGGTCTAGTTATGGTTCGTTTAGACACTGGAGAATGCAGGTTCAGCAAAGCTCGTCTTATATCAAATAACCTGACAATGACTCCGCACTCCGTTCTAGAAATACAACACTATCAGTACGAAAAACAGCTAAAAATAGATTGACACGCTAACGGCTACGCATAATAAATAAATGCGATTACGCGCGTGCTTTTGCTTCGTGACCAAACTGCTGTTAAAGTTCATTAGGTGTGTCGACAAGGCATAGCAAGCACAAAATAAATGATACTGAATTAATGTGTCTTCAGCTATATTAGTAATGGTACTTTAGCTCATTCTACCCCAACACCGAAATCCCCAAATTTTGCCGTTGTCCTCTGAAGACTGCACTCTAATGCAGGACACAGATCGACCATGATAGTTCAAGGGTGATGCCAGAATAGCTTGGCGCCCATAGGCGCCAAGCTATTCTGGCATCACTCTTGAACTATCATGGTCGATCCTTATGGCTGTGGTGTGTCTGGGGTAGAATGAGTTAACTGCCGGGACAAGGCGCACACTACACAGCTGTGAGAGAAATAAACCCTCATGAGCCCCCCGCAGTCGTGGGTGCTCATGAGGATTCATGTCTTGCTAGACCTGTTTCGGCTTATTTTCCGTCACATCGTCGTGTCAGTTTTACACGAATAGCGTCAGGGTGTGTAGTGGTTTCACCGGCTACGCGCAATTCGTGATCACTGGCAGCAAAGGGGTTAACGCATTCGGGGCCAGCCGCATCCGGCATCCGGATGCGGCTTGCCGCGAATGAGTTAACGGCTTATCAGGCCTACTCGATAAGACTAACGTGAATTTGCCCTCATATCGATAGGCCGGCCAATCCGGCACTGAGTACTGGCGCCGAAACTAAAAACAATCACTGAGGCTACCCGGCCTTTACACGAACCAGGGGGACTTTTTTGACCAATTACCCACCCTACCCGGGGGAACGAGGGTCCCCGGGGTTCCCCGGTGGCCGCGACCCAGCACGCCGATAGTGGCGGGCAGGCCGGGTGGGGCGGGGGGGGGGGGGGACCGGTCAACGGGCCAACGGGTCCTTCCAGGCATGCGGGACCCGGGGAGGAATACGGGGGGGGGGGGGGGGGGGGGGGGTTAGGACATCCAAAGAGCGGCAAGTAAACCCGGACGGCTGGAGCACAGCTTTAGGAAGGAGACCGACACTCAAATAAACTAAGTCAGTCCAACAAGGGAGGTTAGCATCCTTCGTCTATGCACTCCTTATCAAAACCCTTATAAACCTAGATAACGGTTGGTGACCCGAGCCTAAGCAACATAGTGATGAGAGGACTGATGAGCGGCAAAAGAAGCGCGGGCAACAGCAACAGACAGAAAATAAGCCGCCCCACCCCCCCACCCCACCCACCCCCCCGTCCCCCTTCACCCCCCCCCCCCCCCCTCCCCAGGACGAAATCAGCGAGAGCTGGAAGTCCTTTCCTTTCAATAATAGCAATCGCAATCGCCCTTTACACATTTCTTTGCTCACCCGTTACTGTTAGGCATTCACGCCGCGCCATGAACACTAACGAACTGACCTACTGCCGACAGAAAAAGTGCAACGTATGGACTGAACAAGCCTTGCTTAAGTCCGATTCCTATGTGTTCTTTGGAGCTAATGGTCCCTTCGACAATACATATTGTTCTGTCACCGTGCCGTTCTGTTCTCTTCTGTTCAGTGTATTCAACTAGGTGGAGGTTTGGGGGGGTGGGGGGGGGGGGAAGACTGAGTCGCTGTCCAAACGGTATCGCCCTCTCAGTCCACAAAAGTGACTCTAGGGCACACACACACACACACACACACACACACACACACACACACACACACACACACACACACACGCACACTCACACGCACACACAGAGAGACTGAGAGAGAGAGAGAGAGAGAGAGAGAGAGAGAGAGAGAGAGAGAGAGAGAGAGAGAGAGAGAGAGAGAGAGAACTGTGCTCATTTATTGTGCATGTACTTACAGTATTCTTCAGTTTTAGCCTTCAATGTTCTTCATTCTTCGCCAAAAGACACTGGACTCGCTCTTCTGTCGTGTATTAGGAATCGACCGCCGCCGTTAGGCCATACTTGACTAGTATTACGAAATACCACAATACTCAGTGGCGTGACGCAGGTCTACATGTACTACTCGACAGGAACCTGAAAGGTACACACAATAACCCCTTTTACGTGCAGCAAGTGGGTATTGTTTACAGTGCCGGAGAAAAAGCACACAGACCCTCTCTTCCAATCAGTACAGAGGTTTACTTTGCAAAGCTGAGAATGTAAGTTATTGCACAATTTTGCAAGTTATACGGGCGAAACGGGGGTGGGAGGGGGAGGCGGTTACACTGAGGGGTTCTTCGTGACGTAACACACCCCTCCCTCCTTCCGACGGAACAACTGGGCGCCCGCCCCCTCCTTCCCTGGGCCTAAAAAAGAAAAAATGTTGTCATTTTCTCTTCTTGTGAGTTTACTGAATTGAAAGACTGCTAAGCATCTCATACGAATTCACCCCCTCCCCGCAGACCGAGAAAAAAATGAAAATCAACAAACTGCAAGAGGTATAACTGCAATTGCTGGGGGGGGAGGGGGGGGGGCTCATGAGGATATCTACCTCTTGCAGTGAGACCAGCTCAGTGTACCCATGTCACTCCCTCTCCTCCTTCCAGTCCGCGCTCAAAACTCACCTCTTTCAACCGCAGTTCTAGCACTATAACGCCATGTGCCAACACACTCCCCACTGACCCTAATAATCAGTGTCGTAATGTATTATTTTGTGGTACGTGAGTCATTGTCAAATGCGTGCGCGAGTCAGTTGTGAGTGTGCGCTTAGAGTTATAATTATTATAAGATAAGCGCATTATAAATACCGTAATTATTATTATTATTATTTCTTGGACGGTTGCGTCTTTTGCCGGAATGAACAAAGATTGACTTCAGAAACATAACTTGCGTCCAGTGGAAGAGAAGAGACTGAAGCATGCCTGTGGCATACTCCCCGAGTGGCCCTATCTGGGGAGTACCGTGATTCCCGCAAAACGAATTCCTGCTACGACTGAATGACTTTTGTCACAGAGACTGAGAGAAGTCATGTTGAAGTCATCTCTATCTCTATTAGAAGTAGTGTGTGTGTGTGTGTGTGTGTGTGTGTGTGTGTGTGTGTGTGTGTGTGTGTGTGTGTGTGTGTGTGTGTGTGTGCGCGCACGCGCGCGCGCCCTCGCCCGCGCGCGAGCTCATGCGTGAGTGCGAGTATGACTCCATAAAAATAGCATTTTTGAATGGTGACTTTATAGATTGTTTATAGAGTGCGTTGTATTTTTTAAAATACTTTTTGTAAATTGCGTTTTTGTAATTAGTTATTTTGCACAGTTAGCTGTTGTTAAGCGCCTAAAGCTCTAATCCGAGGTTAGGCGCTATACAAGTACTCATTATTATTATTATTATTATTATTATTATTATTATTATTATTATTATTATTACAACGGTACAAGGTATTTACCATAGAGGAGCCGTCTTTAGTTGGGGTGGGGGGGGGGGGGACTATCCGAAGAATCACAATCAATATCGCCCTCGTCGTAAAAGCGGATGGTAGGGGGGTGGGCGTGGCATTATCGTGCAGAATCCGCCCTGGACAAGTGGTACAGGTAAAGCCGGATTAGGAACAGTTTGATTATAAACACGTGACCGGCCGCACAGCGACACTGACAGGACACGCCAGACCTCTGCGCCTCAATGCCCTGAATATGTCGGCCATGCCAAAATCAACAAACCATGACCGTGTAGCTAGCTAGACCATTCCCGCCCGACGCACACACTACACGGATCGAAGTCGCTATTTTGTGTTGTGCTCGCACACTGGTTGTCTTCTTGGATTCGCTGCCGCTAATCAGCTGCAGCGAATTCAAGAAGACAACCAGTTGTGCTCATTGAGTAGCATACACGCATAGCCACTTTCAGCGTAACTGACGTGGTTAGCAAATTGCCGGGATCCGTCACAATTACGACACTAAAACCCTCGAGTCGATTCACAGACCACGACACATATACACAATATGCAATTGAAAACAATTGAAAACGTCATGTATGGCCTACATTATTATGACAAGGAGAAAAGAATCCCAGTGATCGTGGTCCAAATGCCAAGTATGTATAGTTACCTTTGATCAAGAAACACAGAGGTAAGTCAGTTGGGTTGAAGTGAATGAGGCGCCCTTTCTTTTCAGTAACATCCCGCGGGCCGGCAATTGCGTCCAACGTCGGCCCTCACTTCTATTGCTTACTGGGGACTGATTTCGACATTCACTTATGATTAATGTCAGCGGCTGAGGCCCAGGCGTGACTTAATGGCGGTCCGTGGCGCAGTGGTTAAGGCGCCTGCCACCAATGCCAAAGGTGCGCGGTTCGATACCGGGTTCCGGCGTTGGACTTTTCTCCTCTGGTAAGTGTCACCGTTAATTCGGGCGGACCGTCGGGGGTTCTTTCTCCGGGTACTCCGGTTCTTCCACCCCCCCCCCCCCCCCCCACCACTTTGGTACCGGTCTCAGGCCACTTTACAAATTTCAAATACAAGCGATCAAAAAATCTCTGTAACTTCAGTAGCTGACTGGCCCTTCGTTTGTCTTGTACTGTGTTTGTCTTAAATGGCGTAAATCCGTGTCTGTTTCGTGAGTGTGCGTGTTGGGTTTCAGGCGCGGCGCTTTGAGTCGATTTCCCCAAAATTGAGAAAAAGCGCCTATATAATAACGGTATTATTATTATTAATAAAGCTATTTACAGCACTAGTCCACAGTGCGAACAGCGCTCCTCTTTAACCACCGGGGCAAGGCCATGAAATCTACCCAGCTGCAAGAGACATAAACCCTCATGAGCCCACGCAGGCGCGGGGGCTCATGCGGATTTACGTCTCACAGTCTTGTTAGTCCTAATTTTGTCTCCGGCATTCACATCCCTGTCGGGAATGTGGGCGGCCATTGTGCGGCGATCTCGTCAGACGCGCAATTCGTGATCGCGGGAAGTGAAGGGGTTAACTCATTCAACACACCACGGCAAGACATGGATCGAGCGTGATAGTTCAAGGGTTGTGCGAGAATAGCTTGGCGCCCATAGGCGCCAAGCTATTCTGGCACAACCCTTGAACTATCACGCTCGACTGATCTGTTTCCAGAAGTGTAACAGGGCACTTCAGAGAGCAACTTCAAAATTTGCGGATTTCGGTCGTGAGGCAGAACGTGTTTAAAGCCTGCACTTGTGTGTGGGGGGCTACCGGTATGTGCAACTGTAAAGTATAAGCATGACTTTGTACGTGTAGCCGACTTTAACCTGCTAAGTTCAGCAGGTACAGAACGAAGAGAGAAACCCTCTACCAAACGAGATCGACCGCAGGTTGCCAAGGGCAACACAGTCAACAAACCGCTTTGGTCAGCAAGTACTCTCACACTGGTCGTCTCCCCCCCTCCATTCACCACCACTGTACGTGTACTAACGAATCGCAAGAGACAAACAGCGTGCCGTAGAGTCGAGAACAACTCCCCCCCCCGCCCCCCCCCCCCCCCCCCCAAGGAATTAGCCGCGTAATTACTTGCGACTGAGCGAGGTAACATGAGTTATTGAGGAGGAGGCGGCCGCGCGGCTATTTCGCATTGTCTCCGATTCCAATTTAGTGTAGGTTTGTTTTTGCAGGAGTTTTAAAGCAGATTTGAGTTAGAGTTACAGTTGTCTCCATTACAGACTAAAGTTAGCGCTGGGGCGGATCAGTTACTTCTCAGGGGGTGGGGGGCAACTTATTATTTGGGACCTTCAACCTAATGCAAAAGGCTTCCCGACGCCAGACCTTGCTTCCCAGTAGACGAAAAATCAAAGAGCAGGGTGGGGTGGGGGCAGTTGGATGTAATAATATTAATAATAATAATATAATAATAATAATGTATATTTTTAAGGCGCCTATACTTTCGATAGAAAAGCTCTAGGCGCCGTACAAATGACATACTAACATACACACACCTTGCATCCTACAACACAAAATATAGTCCTAATCATACACACACACGCAACAAGATATACAAGAAAAATAAGAATAACAAAAAGAACACACCAACAAAAAATGCTCACACACAAAAAGACACACGTGTACTATAAAACCAACAATATACACCAGACAGTCCTCACCCACAACGAAATGTTGACAAAAAGAAGAATTATAACGGTAAATGCACGTTTAAAGGAATAATGAATGCATCCTTTAAACTGATGTGTGTGTGGGGGGGGGGGGGAGAGATAGGGGTGTATGTGGGGGATGGGTGGGTGGGGAGGTGGTGCGTCAAGTGCACCTTCTCACAACTGGTCAAAATATCAAAGGTGGGGGGGGGGGGGGTGGGGGTGGCGGAGGGTGGGGGTGGGGGGTAGGGGGGGGGGGGGGAGGGAGGGCGGGGTCCAGACTCTCAAATAGTCAAATTTTGGGTGTATTTCCCTTAGTTAACTTAACGTCCAATGGTAGCAAAATTGTCTTTTAACCTTTATCATTCCGAATACACCAGTGTGTGAATTAAGTTTAACTAAAATAGTTCAAGGGTAGTGCCAGAATGGCTTGGCGCCTCTAGGCGCCAAGCTATTCTGGCACTACCCTTGAACTAAAGCCATTGGTCTATATCCTTATCTGTAAGTACTATAATGTAGCTTGCATATGGCAGTGTACAGATTTGAAGCTTTTCATTAGCCACAGTATATGGGTTAATCTGTCAGTTGAGGCCCAGGCGTGAAAAAAATCTATTACAGCACTAGTCCACAGTGCGAACCGATTCACCCCCCCCCCACCCCTCATTCACAAGGTATTAGCCGCGTATTTACTTAGACGCGACCGAGTGAGGTAACATGATTTATTGCTGAGGCGGCCGCAGTTGTGCATCGTCTCCGATGCCAATTTAGTTTCGGTTTGTTTTTGCATGAGTTTTAACGCAAATTTGAGTTTCAGTTGTCTCCATTACAGACTAAAGTTAGCACTAGGGCGGATCTGTTACCTCTCGCGGGGAGGGGGGGGGGGCGCAGCGGGGGTGCTGGCGTGGGGAGGGGCAACTTGTTATTTGGGACTTTCAACCTGATGCAAAATGCTTCCGGCCGACGCGAGAATTTGCTTCCCGGTAGACAAAAATCAAAGAGCAGGGTGGGATGCAGTTAGATGTGTGGGGGCATAGGGGTGTGTGAGTGGGATAGGTGGGTGGGGAGGAGCTGCGTCAAGTGTGCACCTTCTCACAACTGGTCAAAATATCAAAAAGGGAGAGGGGGGGGGGGGGGACCTCCGAAAACGAACTTTGAAACAGCATTTTAAAGTGTTTTTGAACAGGGGGGTGGGTGGGGGTATTTTCCTTAATTAACTCAGCCCCTTCACACACAATGGTAGCAAAACTGTCTTTTAACCCATTCACGACCAGCTGCATCCAGATGCACGGCATAAGCACCCGGATGCATATGGCTGCGAATGAGTTAAAGCATGGGAAGTCCAACCCAGAATACTCCATCATGAATCCAATGAAGACACATGAATAGGGTCAGTAAAAGGTAAAACACCACATGAGCACCCGCATCAGCGGGGGCTCACGAGGCTCATTGCCTCTTGCAGTACAGGTTCTGTAGGTTGGTGTTCACATTTTTTTAGCAGTGCGTTGGTTAACCCTTATCATTCGGAATACACCTGTGTGTGAAATAAGTGTGACGAAAATAGGCAAGGGTCCAGCATAGCTTGGCGCCTGTAGGCGCCAAGCTATTCTGGCACAACCCTTGAACTAAAGCCATTGGTCTATATCCTTATCTGTAAGTACTATAATGTAGCCTGTGTATGGCAGTGTACAGATTTGAAGCTTTTAGTCTCAGTATGATAGGGGTTAAAAGTACTGTGCAAGATTCACATGTGAAATTGTTGCGGCACCTTATAGACGAAGAGGAAAGTAAAACTAAAAGTATCCCATGAACAAATCTTACAAGAATTGAAGACATTTAGTTCAACAGTTTATTTCATGACAAGGGAAAACATATCAATCAAAAGGATATTAGTTCTAGGTGTACAGTTTCTATGTAAAGAAAATACGTTCGCAAAACTCCCCATCTCTCTCTGACAAACACACAAACGCATGTATACATGCACACACAGGTACTTTCATCCAACAACCTCACTTCAACACAGTTACACAGGCAAGCTTAACCCATTCAGCCCTGACGCACTACAGCAGATGGGTTGACCATGATAATTCAAGGGTAGTGCCAGATTAGCTTGGTGCCTGTCGGCACCAAGCTAATTTGGCACTGCCCTTGAATTACCATGGCCGATCCATCTCCTGCAACTGGTGCATAGTCATTAGATGACGCCTCCAAAATTTGGGAAATACGAACGAGTTAATTAGAATATCCCTGCAATTTTGTGTTGCAAAATCAGGCACTGAAAATCAGCATTTAGCCCATTAGCACTACAGCTGGAGATGGATTAACCATGATAATTCAAGTTGTTAGGTGACACTTATAAAAATGTAGCCTTGAGGTAAAATGGTTGAAGGTCCAAAATCACAGACCACAAGACACACACCTCTGCAACTTCCAACCCTTCAAATGACTTTGGCTCCATCCCTGTAGACTAAGGTATTTAACCACAGTTTTGGAGGTGTCACCTAACAACTATGTACCAGTTGCAGGAGATGTGGATCGACCATGATAAATCAAGGATAGTGCCAGATTAGCTTGGCGCCTGATGGCATTAAACTAATCTGGCACTACCCTTGAATTATCATGGCTGATCCATTTCCTGCTGTAGTACTTTGGGGCTAAATGAGTTGGTGCCCAATTGTTACAGTTATTACACGTCATTAACAAGTCATTCATTCAATGTACATATGAACGCAAGGGCCAATGATGTTTGTTTCCTGCGATTACTTTGCAGCATTTTTGTGTCATGTGATCACGAAAAAAAAAAATTCCCGCAAAATCAAAAAGTAAATTGTGGGTTACTGGCACACAGGTGGGATAAACCTAATTTCATCCAACGTTCAGACAGTATCATTACCGACAAATACTGACGAAAAGCTGGACAACAACGTCTCTAGCCAACTCTCAAAAGTGGTATGTCCAATGTGCAAAAGGCCAATGGACTGACATCGGCCGCCGTTGGCCCCGCACATGGCTGCGCAGGCCAACGGCGGCTGACATCGGCCCGATGGCCTTTTGCGCACTGGGTGGCCACTGAGATACAATTTAACAGACAATTTTACTCTTCTTTTATTAAATGTACAAAACAAAAACCATTAAACCTGAATTTCAAATCTAATCTTTCTGAATTCATGAGACTTGATCTACAGCACAAATAACTTGCATACAAAGTCATTTTTATACACTTTTCAGACGGGATAATGAAGGGCGACCGCATGCATTCAAATTTTGAATTTCCAATCCAGCTGGACAATAAAGTGTTCTGAAGTTGGACAATAAATAAAATATTTTGAATTTAAATTCCAGTGTAACAAAAGAGGTAGGTAGGACATAAAGCACTAGTAAGGGAGAGAACTGCGCATGCAGTTCTCTCCCTTACCAGTGCTTTTCGTCTGTGCGCCCTGGTACCTATTACCTTATGCTTCTCAGATGTTGATCGTTTCTCTCCCTACTTGATACCAGATCTAATCAGGCTAGTTTAACTCATCAGTACCTTTCAAAGGTACCTTGATTATCATTTTCACAAGCTGTTGAGTATTCCTCTCCCAACTTGATATCAAAGCTAATCAGACTATTTTAATTCAAAAGTGCCTGTCAAAAGTACCTTGTCATTTTTACAACCTGAGTTTAGTGCCTCCACCCACCCATCCACCCTCCCAATCCCCCAAGATGTATGGTTACTGTCATGCATTTACATGCCCTGCTTCGCCTTGGCAAGGATCTCACGGGAAATGATCAGGCGTTGGATCTGAGCAGTACCTTCGTAGATCTGAAATGAAAATAATGCAAAGTGTTAACCCATATCATAATGAGGCTAAAAGCTTCAAATTTGTACACTGCCATATGCAAGCTACATTATACTACTTACAGATAAGAATATAGAACAATGGCTTAGAATAGCTTGGCGACTAGAGGCACCAAGCTATTCTGGCACTACCCTTGAACTATCTTAGACAAACTTATTTCACACACTGGTGTATTCCGAATGATAAGTGTTAATACGTGCAGCCCCTAGGTTGAAATTACCCAGGTTGGATGCTCGACCAAAGTTGGACATTGGCCTCTGTTGGGTCCCTACCTCGGCCAAAGTGACATAATGCTGGTCACAAATAGTAAGGTATACTAACTTTTCAGCTTGAATTACTATAAGTCCTCTGAATCGGTATTATCATGGGTGTATCAGTTATTAGCCATCCCACTGGTCTACAATTTCACAACATTGGTGTGACATATAGTGCTCACAAAAAGTAAAGGACATATTACTTTAAGCTTGAATTATTAAAATATCCCCCAAAATTTAAACATTAATCAGACCAAAAAGGTGACTGCATTTTGCAGATGTAAGGTGTTCGCCAACATTTTAGTAATTCAAGAAGAAATTATGACATCCCTAACTTTTTGTGAGCACTATATGTCGCACCAATGTTGTAAAACTGTAGGCCAATGGGATGGCTAATCACTGATATAACCATTATTATACCCATCCTGAAAACTTTTAGTAATTCAAGTTGAACAAGAAAGGCAAAGCCCTTTGCCCCTTATGGCTGACGTGTATTTACCGATCCACACATCTGACATTAAATATAGGGATGTCTTCTGCACTAACAAAATCCATGTTTTCTCAAATTTAATCAGTTTTCACACATCTGTGAAACCCCTGTGACTCTTGACCTTTGCTATCAGTCAACTAAATTAGGATAAATAGGAAGGTTTTATTATCAGCTACCTTTGTGCAAAATTTGATTGAAAAATGCATTTTTCTTTAAAAGGTATTTTTTCGAAAAATACTTACCGATGACATGACCTTATGGGAGGTGTCTACTACTTACGCAATTCTAGCCTAAGAGCTCGTTGTGTTACCACACAACCCGGGAGGCACTTGGGGAACCCCGAGGGGGCCGAGAGTTATCTCCCGATACTTCCCATCTGGGACAGAGTACCCATAGTCCGTCAGTCAGGATACTTAGCTTACCAGCGGCAAGCGGGGCAGGTGGGAGGGTCGTCCGAGTCATGTCATCGGTAAGTATTTTTCGAAAAAATACCTTTAAAAAAAAATGCATTTGTTTCTTCAAAAACATTACCGATGACATGACCTTATGGGAGAATGGCGAAAAGGAGGAGGGTACCGCGCTCTAGCACACCTAAGGCCCCAAGGGCCGTCCCCCCAACCGCAAACTCCCGACGACTCTAGGTAGGTGTAAGTGACGGCGCTGAAGCGCCAGGAGGGAGAAGAGCCCCCCCCCCCCCTCCGGGAGGTCCCCCACCAGAGTGAGTAACCTCGCTAGGCTGACAGAACTCTGAGATCGAGAGCACCTGCGCACCAGCCCTCCAGTAGCCACGAAGAGGGCAGCCCAGTTCCTGGCGGCTGTGGCGTTCGTGGCCCTGCACGTAGCTGATTGGACGTAATTAGCCTCTAAGCTCCCTGAGGGAGGGATCCTGGAATTCGGATCGTATGGCAGAGCGTAGACAGGAAGATCGACTGTCCTGTAGCTTCAGAGCTGCCGGGCACGGCCACGAAGCGTGCGCGTCCGCCCGGACGGCTATGTCGTCGTAGGTATACGTGAGGCAAGCTCAGGCTATCCTGCCTAGTCTCCTGGGGATAAGGCTACCAGCTGGGGTCAGCAGGGTCGGTGGGGGAGAGGTGACGGACGCCGTCCAAGAGCACAATGCCTCGCCAACTTCATCGTAGAGGCGTCAAGTTGGGGAAGCGGGCCATAGCGAGGCTTCGACTGCTGCCCATGCGAAGACTCCAGCGTTGAGGGTCTGTCGCAAACCGCCAAGGCGCAGGGGTAGGCGCTCCAGCAAGGCGGAACAGAGACCATCGCGGCTGCATGAGGACCTAATAGAATGCGGGAAGCAGTAGCGGGGGGTCCGCGGCGAGCTGAGGGGAAAGAGGTTCAGGACCGGTAATAATAATAATAATAATAATAATACATAGTTTTTATATAGCGCCCTTCCCCACGAACAGCAAGCTCGGAGCGCTTTACAGCACAAAAAAAATATTAAAAAGGACAAAAATTAGAACGCACTCACTCTTTAAATAAACATCTGCTCGCACCATGTAGGCGCATTCCTAACACGAAACACACACACACACACACACACACACACACACACACACACACACACACACACACACACACACAGCCTATCAACATGGGGAAACAACCAACATTTCCAGGCGGCACATCCAGACTAAGCTAATCTTGATATGCTACCTGGAAAAGATGGGTCTTCAAATTTGTTTTGAAGGTCAACAGGGTAGGGGAAAGACGGACATGCAGTGGAAGTGAGTTCCAGACGTGAGGGGCCTGATAACTGAAAGAACGGGCACCAGCAGTTTTTAGGCTGACTCTGGGCTGAACAAGCAGTTTTTGTGAGCTTGAGCGTAGACTTCTACTAGGAATGTGTGAGGCAAGGGAAGAAGACAGATATGCAGGAAGAGTATTGTCATAGTGTTTGTATGCCAAAGTGGCCAGCTTGTACTCTATTCTCTGTTTGACAGGTAGCCAGTGGAGATGCTTTAGCAGTGGTGTGACATGATCAGTACGTTTTTTGCGAAGGACTAACCGGGCTGCATTATTCTGGATACGCTGAATGCGAGTGAGTTGATCAGATGAGATACCAGCAAGGAGGGAATTACAGTAATCTAGACGGGACAGAATGCGAGAAAATACGAGCTGGGCAGTAGCCTTTTCTGTCAAAAAAAAAAGTACCAGGGAAAGGGGTGACCAACAGGACGAGAGGAGGATCCTTCCCAGGCTAGGTCAGAGCGTTGGCAACTCGTCCAGGAGGGCTATACCCCACAAAGGCGCGGGGAAAGCCAGAGATCCCCCCTTGCGGCGAACAGGTCCACTAAGCCATCTCGCCAGCGCGCCGATCCTCCGAAGGTATCCTGGTGCATTCTGAGTGAAGCAACTGGTTCCATCGGGGAAAAGGCTGGCCCAGACCTCCCACGAGCAGACCTCCTAGTCCGTGTCAGATCCAAGCCGTTCACGCTCTTGTCCGCGAGGTCCGGAGGCTAGGCTGGACCTCGAGAAGAACCACGGAAGTAGGGGGCGTAGCTACAGCAGCCGGGCTGCGAGACGACCGACGGAGAGTAGAGCCGACTTCCGAGCAGCCCTTCCACCGCGAGCACCACCGCAGCAGTACCACCTGTCCAAACTTCGGCGTACCCCTGTGCGCCCAATGGGGATGTCGAGTAGGTTAGGCACCAGGGAGACGGCGCTGCGCTTTGGTTCCACAGTGTCCATGGGTAGGTTGAGGACCCCCGGAGAATCCAACGGAAAACCGAAACAGGAGCGGAGACTCCATCAGCGGTGACTCCTCCTTCGCAGGAGAACCGAGGAACGTTGTGGAGGCCGAGTGCACGAGTAACTGGAGTCAAGGGTCGGCAGCTCCGGAAGAAGGCGCAGCCCAAGATCTGGAGGCGGAGCCGAGGACCACCTGCGCGGACCGCATCCCATCGCCAACTGGCACCAGCGTAAGCGAAACCAAGGTCCTAGAAGCCTCCTCCGGTCTGTTCCCCAAAGTGAAGGCCAGGAACTCCGAAGAACCTGGGTCAGCCGAGTCGTCAGCACAGGGGGTCCTTCCGCGGCCAGACGACCTGCCAGGGGCCAGGAGCCGTCCACTGGAGAACGAAGAGCAGGGTAAGGAGCTCCCCGATCCCACGCAGTGTAGGGTGTTACGGACGAGAGAGATCATCTAGTCCAAGAAGAGTCAAGAGCGGATCCACCGCCGGTAGGGGCAGGCAACTCCTGAGACCTCCCGAGAACCGGTCCTGCCGAGGGAAGCCAACAGCTGACCACTCCAAGGAGGGCGAAGCAAGAAGCTCCGGGAACCGAGAGAAGAAGCGCAGGGAAGTCGAAGCGCCTATCACGAAGTGCAGCAGGCGCGGCCAACTCCGAGCTGTATCCGAGAGGGCACCAGTGGAGACAGAAGCTGAAGCGCTCGCAGACCTGTTTACCACCCCTGTGAAGTCAGAACCCTTCCAACTGACTAAGTGTAATTTGGATCTCACGCGTAAAAGGTCACAAGCTAGTGAGTAGGCAGATCTCCAAAGGTGTATATAGTGTATAACTGTGTAGAAACGTGTACATGTAAGTGTAACCCAAGCAAATATGTGTACTTTAAGCCCCAAGTTGAGGTAAACAGGTCTGTGCTTGGCGAAGTAACGACAGCGTCCTCCCCGAGGATCCACCGGAGGGGGTCGAGCGTCCAGAAGTGGAGAGACTGCAGCCAAGTGCCCTGGGACGGAGCACGAAGAAGGGGAAAGGGCTGAGTGCGGGGGAGAGGAAAGGGACGAACGGCAGCCGGACGCGAAGGGGACCGACGAGCGAGACGGGACAGGATCTCTGGAGCGACGTGAAGAACGGCAACTCCTAACCACGCCCGCAGTGGAGAGAGAGCGGAGTGTAGACGTAGAGTGTAGGAAGAGTGATTCCAACGATGGCGAACCGTAGCGGACGAGCATCCCATGGAGCGGAGCGGTCCCTCCTCGCGTGTATGAGTTCGAGAGAGGAGATCCGATGTTAAGTGCCGAGAGGATTCCAAATCGTGCCGTGAAGTGTACGCGTGCGTGAATGTCTCCGCGAACCGAGCTCTATGACGAGGTGTGCTCGCTGCCGGTGAGGAGACTCCGCGAAGGAGCCATCGGGCTTTCTAGGAGACGAGCGGGGATCGGCATTGGATCAAGGACGGAATGGCGCACGTCCCTCGGCACCGAGCTCCGTGCCGGTGCTGGTTTCCTGTCTGCCATAAGGCTTGTTCTTGGTGCGTTCCCTCCTGGGAACGACCGCATCGATCAACCCACTCCGCGTACTGGAACGTTGCGACCGGCGTGGTGATCTCTCCGCAAGATCGTCAAGGACTCGGGCGGTAAGAAACGGAGACTGAAACCTCGGTCTAGCCGGCTGGTCACCAACAGGACTCTGTAACCACTAGCAGCCGGCTCAGTGTGTCTCCCGACGAGCAGCGCTGTCCTGGTGGAGCCCCCTCCAGGGAGCGAGGGCGGTGCCAGCATACCCGCTCCGAGCGCGAAAACCTGCGCTACGTCGTCGGCCGCCTGGACGGCTTCCCAGCTGACCTTGAGCGGTGTGTGGGTTCCGTACTGTGCGCCCAGCGGATTCCATTTGTGCCGAGACGATGCATGCGTGCGAGAATGTCTCCGCGAGGCTCTATGGCGAGGTGGGCTCGCTGCCGGCGAGGAGACTCCGCGTAGGAGCCAGCGGGCTTTCTAGGAGACGAGTGGGGATCGGCATTGGATCAAGGACGGATTGGCGCACGTCCCTCGGCACCGAGCTCCGTGCCGGTGCTGGTTTTCTGTCATAAGGTTTGTTCTTGGTGCGTTCCCTCCTGGGAACGACCGCATCGATCAACCCACTCTGCACACTATACTGACACGTCCGGCATGGTGATCTCTCCGTCATCTCGTCGGAACTCGAGCGATCGTAGTACCGGGAACAGCAGCCGGTATTTCAGCAGGTCTGGAACCAGTCACAGGTGCCGGGCGAACTCGCCAAAGGAAGCCCCAAAGCGCCCAGCGCCGTTCAGGTCATGTGAGCAACGTCCCACCAACGTTCGGAGGTACATCCGGCACCAGATAGACAGACCTTGTGAGTCCGACGGTCACTGGAATCCTCCATGTAGTGTGCAGGTCGTGCAGAGGCCACTGCAACATATAAAAAACCGAAGGTACGCGGGCGTGGGCCTGAGGGACCCTGCCCTGGTAAGGTTAACCTTCGCAACACATCATGCACAACAAACTCAAACATGTCATGACAAGTATAGGTCTGAAGCAAGCGGCAGGCACAGTAACCTCTGTCGGAGCGGTGCCCTCCGCTGAACACCGGCGCTGTACTATAGCGACGGGCCTCCAGGTGCAGCGTTGATCGTAGTTTTATGTTGCCAAAATAGGCCATTAATCTCCTTTCGACCGTAATTTGTATTCACATGCACAAGCCTTAGTCAAGGAGGAATTTAACCAAAGAGCATATATTAAGTGTTCAGGAGACGTAGGGCTGTCTTAGCACTCTGTTTCCGTCAGGTAGGTTCGGGTTGGGATGAGGTCACCGGCGCCGGCCCTTAGCTGCCTTGGCGATGGGCTCCACCCGTCCCAAATCAAAGTCCATTTTGTAGTTCTGTTCCTGTAACTTGCGGAATGAGCACGTGCATGAATGTGAGCAGCACCTGTGGTGGCAAGACAATTTTTTTTTTTTTTTTTTTTTTTTTTTTTTTTAATGATTTTCTTCTATTACAGCCACAAAAAGGTCATCTTGAACCTTATCAAACGGCAGCAAGGCGTGGCGACCAGTGGCCCTGCGCTCAAGTGGGCATACGCCTGACATCCAAGAAAAGAAACATGTGATGCCAAGTATAAAAGTGCACAAGAATGTTCACCCACCAGCCAAATTGTGTACCTAATAAGCCCCCGTGTATGGTAAACAGGTCTGCATTACGCATAACAACAGGCATTAAGTGACCGACACAGTACCGAAGTAAGCGTCGGCTCTCGCCACACTCACCAACGTAATGCGTCAAGGAATGGCTGGAGCATAACACATTCCCCGAACCCCACAAGGTACAAAAGAGTAGGTAAGGAACAAGTGAGTAGGTAAGCGCCCGAATATAGTTAGACTTAACTTTCACCGATCTTTCACACCACTCCCATTCCATTAGAGGTTTTAACCGCGAGGAAAAGGTGCTCTGCATCGCTAGACGCCATCTTGGAAAACGAAGCTGACCACCTGTGGATCTGAGCCGTTTAAGAATGACCGTTCCAGATTAAAACGTCTCATTCCTTTCCTCACGCGTAAATGCCCTCTTTTGAGAAAGGGAGATTTTGACCCTGTTAAATAATAATGCCACACCAACACGGAAGGAGAGAGGGAACGGGCGCGAGGCCCGCCAAGTAAAAGTCAAGAATCTTGGCGCAAAGCAACAGCGCCGAAGAAGACCGCCTTCGAGCCCGCTCAACCAGTGCCCAGCGCGGGGACCGGCCGAGGGCCAACCCAACTACCTTACCTTTTCCCGGAGCGGGACCGGGGAAGGGGGGAGAAAAATCTCAACCAAGGCACGCGCGGCGAAGTCACAGCGAAGCGCACAGCACAGCCCCGGCAAACAAGCAGCCAAGCGGCCAGCTGCCAACAAAGAGGGGACAGAGCCACGCAAGGCACAGGGAGGACGGACGAAGAAGAAGTCAAGCGAAGAACCAAGGCGGCCGTCGACGACCGGCGAACCGGTCGAAAATTCCAAGTTCGTAGGCTAGAGCAAACACGTCTGAACAGCGTAAGCCTAAGTAGACTGACTGACGGACTATGGGTACTCTGTCCCAGATGGGAAGTATCGGGAAATAACTCTCGGCCCCCTCGGGGTTCCCCGAGTGCCTCCCGGGTTGTGTGGTAACACAACGAGCTCTTAGGCTAGAATTGCGTAAGTAGTAGACACCTCCCATAAGGTCATGTCATCGGTAATGTTTTTGAAGAAACAAGTTTGCAAAAAATGTTGATAATAACTACAATTATTGGCATTTTATACAATTTGTCGACCTTTTGTGACCCTTGGCCTTTCTGAAGGGTCATCCAAATTACTATGCATACATAGGTCTTACCACCAGGTATCTCTGTAACAAGTTTGAGTTTGAAGTTGTGAATAGTAATTGAGAAAAAACATTACTTGTCAAAATATGGCTATTTTTTTTAACCTATTTCCTGAGCTCTTGTGATCCTTGACCTTTCCAAGGGGTCATCCAAATTAGTATGCATAGATAGGTATTACCATCAGGTATCTCTGTAGCGAGTTTGGGTTTGAAGTTGTGAACAGTAATTGAGATAAAACATTTCTCATCAAAATATGGCTATTTTTTTATCTATTTCCTGAGCTCTTGTGACCCTTGACCTTTCTGAGGGGTCATGCAAATTAGTATGCATAGATAGGGCTTACCATCAGGTATCTCTGTAGCAAGTTTGGGTTTGAAGTTGTGAATAGTATTTGAGAAAAAACATCTTTTGTCACAATATGGCTATTCTTGAGCTCTTGTGACCCTTGACATTTCCGAGGGATCAACCAAATTAGTATGCATAGAAAGGTCTTACCATCAGGTATCTTTGTACCAAGTTTGTGTTTGAAGTTGTGAATAGTATTTGAGAAAAAAACATTTTTGTAAAAATATGGTGATTTTGGACATATTTTTGGAGCTCTTTGACCTTTCTGAGGGATCAACCAAATTAGTGTGCGTATAAAGGTCTTACCATCAGGTATCTTTGTACCAAGTTTGGGTTTGAAGTTGTGAATAGTATTTGAGAAAAAATAAATTATGTCCAAAAATAGCTATTTTTGATATATTTCCTGATCCCCTGTGACCTTGACCTTTGTGAGAGGTCACTGAAATTGATATGTTTAGAAAAGTCTTGCCACAAAGTATCCTTGGGCCAAGTTTGAAGACTGTAGTTTGAATAGTCTCCAAGAAAATGCCAACCTCGCGCTGGGACCATACGGCGTTGAGGCGCGTCCCCTGGGTGGTGGATAGGGGGTCCCTCGTGAGAGGGGTGCACCGAATGAAATAAGGTGCCGTGAACCAACATGGTCTAAGGGAAGGTGACCCCGACAGAAAACCCCTGGTCCTCCTAGTAAGGGGGTTGGGCGTGGGGGTAGCTTCCCCACCCTGCAAAAAAGGAAATAGCTACAAAAACGCCGACGAAAAGACTAACAGTAATTCCTTTCCTGGAGGAGGAAGGTTCTTCTACTAGAAGACTTATGACGTCCTGTGGTGAAAGCCGGAAGTCTTCGGAAGCCACAGGACCGAGCCGCCTCTCTCTATCCAGGGATACAACCATGGGCACATGGAACGTCAAGACCATGTACCAGAGCGGCAAGGCCGCCCAGATAGCAGCGGAAATGCAAAAGTACAACCTTTCCCTGCTAGGCATCAGTGAAGCCAGATGGACGCAGTCTGGCCAGAAAAGGCTGTTAAGTGGGGAGATGATTCTGTATTCAGGTCATGAAGAGGAGGATGCCCCCCATACAGAAGGAGTAGCACTCATGCTGTCACCAGTGGCACAGAGAGCGCTGATGGGCTGGGAACCTCTTGGGCCAAGAATTATAACAGCAGCCTTTAGAACCAAGAAAAAGCTCAAGCTGAACGTCATCCAGTGTTATGCGCCCACCAATGACAGTGACGAGGAAGAGAAACAAGAGTTCTACGACCGACTCCAGAGTGCCGTGGACAAATGTGCGGAGCGAGACATCACCATCGTCATGGGCGATTTTAATGCCAAAATAGGGGAGGACAACACCGGATACGAAGAGGTGATGGGGAGACAGGGACTAGGCTCGGAGATGAGTGAGAACGGGGAGAGGTTTGTAGACTTTTGTGCTCTAAACCGACTTGTCATTGGAGGCAGCATCTTCCCACACAGAAGAATACACAAAGCAACTTGGGTCTCACCTGACCATACAACAGAGAACCAAATAGACCATATCTGCATTAGCAAGAAATTTAGAAGATCCCTTCAAGATGTTCGAGTGAGGAGGGGAGCAGATGTTGCCTCAGACCACCATCTGCTTACCTTAAGAATGAAGCTCAAGCTAAAGAAAAGCCGCACAGAGACAACAAGAAGACAGCGCTATAATGTAGGCCTCCTGAGAGAAACTGGAGTTAGAGAAGAGTTCAAACTGGTGCTGTCCAACCGGTTTCAAGCGCTACAGGAGCTAGTAAATGAAGAGGAGGCGGTCACCACAGAGCAGCAATGGAAGGCAGTTAGAGAGGCGCTGAACTCAACCTGCAAAGACACTGTAGGGCTCAGGAAACACCACCACAAGGACTGGCTGTCGGCACAGACCTTGAAGAAGATAGAAGCGAGGAAGCAGAAGAAAGCAGCGGTCAACAACAGTCGCACGAGAGCAGCCAAAGTAAGGGCACAGGGGGAATACTCGCAAGCCAACCGCGAGGTGAAGAGGAGTATCAGGGCAGACAAGAGGGCCTACACAGACAGCCTGGGAGCAGAGGCAGAAAAGGCAGCAGGCAGCGGCAACATGAAACAGCTCTACGACATTACCAGAAGATTGTCGGGTAAGTATGGCCATACAGAAAGACCAGTAAAAGACAAAGAAGGCAAGCCTATTGCAGACAGAGCAGACCAACTCGACAGATGGGCCGAGTATTTTGAAGAGTTACTGAACAGACCTAGCCCACCCGACCCCCCCGACATCCAGCCGGCAGAGACTGACCTACCCATCAGCTGTGACAGACCCAGCCGGGAAGAGATCAGAAAAGCAGTGGCATTTTTGAAGAATGGCAAAGCAGCAGGGCCAGATGGCATCCCAGCGGAGTCTCTGAAAGCAGACCTAGAGACAACAGTTGAGATGCTGTACCCACTGTTTGGAAAGATCTGGGAAGAGGAGGTGATGCCAGCTGACTGGAAGGAGGGGTACCTAATCAAGCTTCCCAAGAAAGGCGACCTCAGCAAGTGTTCCAACTACAGAGGAATCACCTTGCTGTCAGTACCAGGAAAGGTCTTCAACAGGATCATCCTAGAGAGAATGAAGAGCTCCGTTGACCCCCAGCTGAGAGACCAGCAAGCAGGATTCAGGAAGAACCGATCATGTACAGACCAGATCGCCACTCTCCGCATCATCGTGGAACAGTCTCTGGAGTGGAGCTCCCCGCTGTACGTCAACTTTGTGGATTATGAGAAAGCATTTGACAGCGTGGACCGAGAGACTCTGTGGAAACTCCTACGACATTACGGTGTACCCACAAAGCTCGTCCGCCTGATCAAGAGTAGCTATGATGGCATGACATGTCGCGTGATCCACGAAGGGCAGTTCACCAGAGAGCTCCAGGTCAGAACTGGTGTCAGGCAGGGGTGTCTGCTGTCTCCGTTCCTCTTCCTACTGGCCATAGACTGGGTCATGAAGAGGACCACAGAGCACAGACGAAGTGGAATACAGTGGACACTGTGGACACAGCTTGACGACCTCGATTTTGCAGACGACTTGGCATTACTGTCCCACACTCATCAACAAATGCAGGACAAGACCACGAGGCTTGCTGACATCTCGTCCCAAGTGGGCCTCACCATTCACAAACAGAAAACAAAGACAATGAGGCTGAACGCAACCAGGGAAGAACCAGTCTTGCTTGCTGGCACCCCGTTGGAGGAGGTGGAGTCCTTCACCTATCTCGGGAGCATCATAGACAAAAAAGGCGGCACTGATGCAGATGTCAGAGCACGAATCGGTAAAGCCAGAGCAGCCTTTCTCCAGTTGAAAAAAGTGTGGAGTTCCAGAGAGCTGTCACAACACACCAAAGTCCGGATATTCAACTCCAATGTAAAAGCAGTTCTCCTATATGGAGCAGAGACATGGAGATTGACAAAAACCACAGTCAACAGAGTACAGACCTTCATGAACAGTTGCCTTAGAAGAATTTTGAAAATCCACTGGCCAGAGAAGATCAGCAACGTCAGACTCTGGGAGAGAACAGAGCAGATAACAGCAGAGAATGAAATTGGGCGAAGAAGATGGGGATGGATCGGTCACAGTCTGAGAAAGCCAGCTTCCAGTATCACTAGGCAGGCATTGTCATGGAACCCCCAGGGAAAGAGGAAAAGAGGTAGGCCGAGAAACTCCTGGCGTCGAGACCTCCAAGCAGACATCAAGAGACTGGGAACCACCTGGAGTAGAATCGAAGGAGAAGCACAGGACAGGAGTTGCTGGAGGTCTCTCGTCGACGGCCTATACCCGGGTAGGGGTGACAGGCGTAAGTAAGTACTGAAATTGATATGTTTAGAAAAGTCTTGCCACAAAGTATCCTTGGGCCAAGTTTGAAGACTGTAGTTTGAATAGTCTCCAAGAAAATGCCAACGTTAAAGTTTACCACGGACGACGGCGTACGGACGACGGATGCGGATGGACGACCACTGGCCCAGAACATACTCACTTTTGCTTCGCATGTGAGCCAAACATTAATGTACCTTACTATTTTTTAACATTATATGCCACTCTAGCTGAGGTTGGGTCGACGCCCAGGTTGGGACCCAACAGCCTCCGAGGACTAAATCAGCACCAGTTTATGAACTAGATCAGCATGATACAGTCGTACCTGTTGTGAGCAACTGCCTATTTAGCAAGAAAAAGCGTGGTCTATCAAAAGAAATCTTGAAGGTCAAAAAGCGCCATCTGTCATTAAAATACATCATTCAGGTGGCTATAACCACCTAAATGAGATCTTTAATAACAGGCGAGTCCTCATAAGGGCGATCACTCAAAACAGGTTCTGCTGAAAAACAAAAGTGTCTGACAATTTCAGTTGTCCGAACCTCTCCATGAGTGACAGTGTGAAAAACTGACATGACTGAAAACTGTCCATGGAATAACTAACTTTGCCCCATGAACTGTGGCCAGCAAGAGACAAATTCTCATGAGCCCCTGCAGACGCAGGGGCTCATGAGAATTTATGCCTCTTGCCGGTGAAACTGGCTGGCTGTTCTGTCTAGCTCATTCTACCCCATCACCGAAACCCCCAAATGTTGCCGTTGTCCTCTGAAGACTGCATTGCAGTGCAGGACACAGATCGACCATGATAGTTCAAGGGTGATGCCAGAATAGCTTGGCGCCCATAGGCGCCAAGCTATTCTGGCATCACCCTTGAACTATCAAGGTTGATCTTCATCTTGCTGTGGTGTGTCTGGGGTAGAATGAGTTTTAATTAAACCAAAAAGCTGAAAAATCAGCTTCATGGGACTCTGAATACGCTGAATCAGCCTCCAGGACTGAAGGCTGTCACCATGGAACAGGAAAGGGCATGAGAAACAGGTTAGATTCTGTGGAATGAGTCGACAAAACTGACCTGGTAAATTTTGGCGTCCCTCATCAGTTTTTCCACAGGGTAATCACTGTTGAAACCGTTGCCACCAAAAATCTGACAAGGAGAAAAGTTTTCATTTGTATCATCTGTCAATATTTCTTAGTTTAATCCTCTAATTTTCCACTCAAATGAAAAATATCACCATAAAAAAGGTGAAGTCATCAAAACACATGTGGAGAAAAGCCCTTGTCCACTGGCATTATGTGACCCCGACGTTTTGCATGTCTTTACATAACCAACCTTCATGCCATGTTTAGCTTCTGAACAGCTTTATTTTGTGTTTATATCATACATCTCCAAGATATGCTTGACCTTCCATAATCTTTACCAATAGAAGGGGGTCAGAAAAATAAGAGCGTACAAAATGGTCTTATCAACTATCTTTTTACATTATATTATCAACTATCTTTCTACCTTATTATCATCTATCTTTCTAGGCAAGTTTTATCGAACAATGGACACAAGCATCTTTAGAAACTAACATCTTGTCATACAATACAGTACATATTCAGCACATTTACTGATCTCTTATGACCCTCTGACCTTTACAAAGAGTAACAGTAGCAGAACCTGTTTTGATCAAGCACCAATTTTTGCGAGAAAAGACACGACACTAGAAGTCTTCATGGGTAAAGACCGTCACCTGTCATTAAACACAGACAACTACATAACCTGCCATTACAAACAATGAAGGCGGCTACAGACACCTAAATGACGGGTTTTAATGGCAGGTGACCTCTCATATTGGTGGTCACTCAAAACAGGTTTTGCTGCAGTAGCACTTAGTGTCCAGTAGCAGCACACACAGTGGCGGATCCAGGCCCCCCCCCCCCCCCCCCCCCCCCCGTCAGCCATGACCCATAAATGTTTTTTTGGGGGGATGGTTATTTGTGTAAGCTGTGTTTTACTATTCAATGGTTCCTCTTTTCTTGTACGGTGTATTTTCACAGGATCGGTGGGTGGGCCTAGTGTGTTCATGGGCACTGCTGATCTGCACCCGGCACTTCAACCAGACAGAGTGCCGTGTGCCCCTGCACTCACAGGGGCTCATGTAAATCAGTGCCTCTTGCTGTGCGATACAATCCCCATTGCATCCTCAGACTGAGGCAGCCAGCGGTGGGAAAGTGTCCATTCAGTGCTGAACAGGGGCCCAAACCAGTCCCTCAGCCAGGCGCAGTTTCATGTGTGCCTTCAGTCACAGGGGGCTCATGAAAAGCATTACCTCTTTCTGTGTGATACCATTCATATTGCATCCTCATACGTGGCAGTCATCTAGGCTTAAGACTACGACTGTGATCAGAAAGCGAGAAATCAACTTGCGCTGTGTCTCCACCGTGGTGAGCAGCCGACTGGCCCGGGTGTCAGAGGTGATTGCCAATTCCCTACTCCCGTCACACATCACTCTCTGAGCACAGTGGGTCTCCAGTCTTACACAGATTGTGTAGCTTTGTCTTTTGATGTAGTGGCTGTGGACATGCACCAGTGCCCATCCGAGTAGCAATGTAGTCAATGATGCGTGTCACCAAAGAGGAGGTGTGAAATGTCTTGATTTTGATCACTAACTAACCCTTAAGTAATTGTCAGCCAGTGTAAGAGGCATACATCTTGGGTGATCATGACTATTCCTGTGATCTGATCATGTGTTCCTCATATGGAAGAGGTTTGTGGTTGTATAGAGCAGTATCACAATTTTCACAAATGTCTGTGTAGTTAGTTCCTCAGACGGAGGAGTAATTGGTAGTGTAATGTTGTTGTCAAACACAAGGCGATTGCTCCTGCAGAAACTCCAGGTAGAACATTTTTTTCAAGAATCAGAAGTGCCTGATTAATCTTGTTGTGTTAGGGAGGTGGGGAGGAGGACAAGTGCATGTAGATATGATCAGCCCTTTCTTTTAAAAAAGTGCTAAAAGCGGTGTTGTGTCCTGAAATAAAAGAAGAAAAGTTTTAACAAATAAAAATCGAAAACTCTGAAAACTCTGAGTATGTCTAAGAAAAAACAAACAAGATGGGATAAACCATAACCCACAAAGTTCCTTCTATATGAGAGGTGTCCTTGTTGTCAATAGTCTCTACCTTTTGTCTTCGACCTGATTCTGATGTTGAGTTATCTCCCATTGAAAAAGTATTGCAGGTCTGCCAATGTGTCAGTGATTTCTGTAAGGGGCGCAGGTCATACGCGTCATTGATTTGTCAAACGTCATTTGTCATGACGTAAGTTTTAGTTTTTACGTAATTTTATATTTTAGGTGATATAAGTTTCACTTTCACTTCATAGTCTTGAGAAAATGCTGACAAAACTAGAACTTCACGGTACAATTTCAGTCTTGCTATAATTTGTGTGAAAGCAGGCTGACTTTGCCTAGCTACATGATATACTAAGTACACGGGTCACCTGCATGATCTTCTGAAAGCGCGTTGATGTGTGTGTGTGCGCGTGTTAGTGTGTGCATGCGTGCTCCAAATATCTTCAAGAGGCATAGATCCTCATGTGCCTGGAGGGCACATGAGGATCTATTCCTCCTGGAGATGTGCACATGTTTGTGTGTGTGTGTGTGTGTGTGTGTGTGTGTGTGTGTGTGTGTGTGTGTGTGTGTGTGTGAGTGAGTGAGTGAGTGAGTGAGTGAGTGAGTGAGTGAGTGAGTGAGTGAGTGAGTGAGTGAGTGAGTGAGTGAGTGAGTGAGTGAGTGAGTGAGTGAGTGAGTGAGTGAGTGAGTGAGTGAGTGAGAGAGAGAGAGAGAGAGAGAGAGAGAGAGAGAGAGAGAGAGAGAGAGAGAGAGGCATGTGAGAGAGAATGACGTCATATTTTGAGTATTATGTCAGTGTCTCAGTGGTGACGGAGTTGCCTCTTTTATGTCACCGTCACTGTCTGACTTTCATGAATCCAAGGCTCCAGGAGTTGCACCTTGTTGAGATCGGTCCGAAATTCCATACCCAGGTGCATGAAGCGGCGGGAGAGCACGAGATCCGACTTGCCCACGTTGGCCAGGAAGCCGAGCCGGTCTAATAGAGCATCTCGGTCCTTCTCCAAGGCAGCCTCCGACTGGTTCCGCAAGAGAAGATCGTCGAGGTAGTTCGAGGTGGGGCTCGAGGAAGTCCGTCTGGCCCTGGCGACAACGGCGTCCATGATGCGAGTGAACACCCAAGGGCTGAGGTTGAGGCGGAAGGGCAGAGGGCGGAACTGGTAGACCACGCCGCCGAAGGCGAAGCGGAGGTAGCGGCGAGAGGCGGGGTGCATGGGAATGTGCAGATATGCGTCCGACAAGTCTAGGCTGACTGCAAAGTCCATGGGCTGAAATGCGGACCGGAGGACTCTGGCCGTCTCCATGCGTGCGGAAGGTCGGCGCAGGGATGAACTTTTTTAGTGCCGAGAGGTCGATGACGGGGTGCCACTTGCCGCCAGGCTTGGGGACCATGAAGAGGCTGCTGTAGAAGGCTGGAGAATCATGATGCGTAACCACTTCCGTGCCGGCCTTCTGCAGCAGGGCGGCGACCTCGCCACGGAGGGCGTCGGCACTGAGCTGATCTGTCGAGACTGCCGTCCACAGGGGAGAGCGCCGAAGGGGGAGGAGAGCGAAAGGAGATCAGGAGGCCCTTGGAGATGGTGGAGAGGACCCAGGGGTCGTCTGGAAGCAGCGAGCGCCAGGTGTCGCTGCAGCGCGCGAGCCTCCCGCCGACAGGAGACCCCGAAGCGGTCGGCGGGGGCTGGGGTGGCAGTCAGGGGGTTCTGCCCCGCCCCGGGCATCGGGCGGGCTTGGGCCAGGTGGGGGTGGGGACGGGGGCGGCGCAGGGACGGGCAAAGGCCGGAGCACACGGTCGAAGTCGGGAGCATCCGAAGACAGGGCGAGCAAAGGTCTGACGGTCCGCAGAGCACAACCCACGGTCTTGTGGGCTGCCTGAAAGCGGGTGGCGGCGGAGCGGCTGGGCCAGAGGTCTTTGTTGGACTCCTTCACTGTCTGCCAAGTCGGGCCAAAGAGGAGAGTACCGCCGAGCGGAGCTTGTCGGAGCTGTTTCTTTATCTCGGTGGGGGGGGGGGGGGGGGGCGAGGACTTCACAGGTGCGCAGAATCACATCCCGACGCATCAGGTCGGCAGTTAGCGGCCGCGGCCATGAAGTTGACGGAAGTGTGGTACGCCGCGCGGTTGGCCACAACCGCCAAGGCAAGGATGTCCCCTAGCAGCGGCGAGATCGACGGGTGCCAAGCGTCCTCGACGCGCCAGACAACAGCTTGCGTGACCAGGTCCAGGAATCCCGCACAGGCCAGAGCGTTACGTATGAGGGTCGCCGTCTTATCCAAACCGAGGGGAAGGTATCGCTGCGAAGTTCTCAAGCCGCCCGCTTGGGACTGTGCTGAGGTATCCACCACTGGGAGGGGTCAGGCGAAGGACTGAGAGTGACTGGCGTACCAGCTCTGGCGGAAGGCAATATCCAAATTCACGGGCCATCTGGAGTCGGAGAAAAAAAAACCATGTCACCCAAGGAGCCCTGTTATAGGTGCATAGAAAAAGCTTCGCTCAGGTCCCGGAAATCAGGGGGCTGGGGAAGAGACTTGAAGCGCTTGGGCCGCCTGTCGGCATCCACAAAGGCCAAGGCCTTCCTCTTAGCCGGGGGGGATGGAGGGTAGTTCTCAGGGGGAAGACAAGCAGTGATCAGGCGTGCAGCCTCATCCAGGGACTGCAGTGTCGCCATCCTAGGGCCCAGAGGGGCAGCTGGCGAAGAAGGGCCGTCCGGAGAGCACAAGCGCGGTGAGGCAGGGGGGCTGTCCCTTCTCAAGGAGAGCTGAGACCGAGTCCTCCGGTAACAGGCTGAGAGCGTCGTCGTTGGTGCGCACCGGCGGGCGATGGGGGGATCGGGCGGCGAAGGGGGGCACCCGGACGAGGGGACGGGATCTTACAGAGAGCCGGGAGGGAGCCAGGGAGGCGGAGGCCTCGCTAGCGTCGTCACACACCGTCCGGAAGTGGAGCGGGGGGGAGGGAGGGGGGAGGGGACCGTCTCACCAGCTAGCTGCGCTGAGCGGCAGGAACCGAGACAGCCGACGAAGAGTCCCTTGAAGCTGAATATGAAGAGGCCGCGCTCCGAGGCGAAAACCGGTGGTCCCGAGGGGAGTGACTGCACCGCCGGGAACGAGGTCGGGAGGACGAATGCCGGGAACAAGGTCGGGAGGATGAGCGCCGGCGAGGGGAGGGGTGTCGGGAGCGGAGCCGCGTCGAACAGGGCGGACATCTGGGGCTAGAGACACGCCGGGGCGAGCGAGGAGCCGATCCCGGCCTCAAGAAGGGTGCAGTGGGTCGGCCGAACGATGGGAGTAGAATCCCGAGAAGCTGTCTGCGGGTGGAGAGGAGGGCCCCGTGGATGGGTGCGTGGTCTCATAGCATGATCCCTCCTAGCAGCCACGTCTGAGCCCGAGGGAGCAGGGGCCGAGTGGCGGGGAAAGCGAACACGCTGAGGGACCGGGTAGGGGGAGTGCCGGGGGTCTTGTCACTGGCCCTGGCACGGGACTAACGCTGTCAGTGCTAGCCTGGGTCATAGTGGTAGGCGGACTGACCTCCAAAAACCGCATCTGAGCCCGAGTTCTCTCGGACCGAGTGGCGGGGTGAGCAAGCTCGCACTTGGTTAGGCTTGGGGGCAGCCGATGTTCAGTAACCATGTCTGAGCCCGAGTTCTCTCGGGCCGAGTGGCAGGGCGAGCGAGCTCGCACTTGGTTAGGCTTGGGGGCCACAGTCTTCTCCGCAGGCTTGTCTGGCCGACTTCCAGTAACCGTGTCCGAGCCCGAGAAAACTCGGGCTGAGTGGCGGGGCGAGCGAACTCGCTGTGGAGTGCCTCGGAGGAGTGCCTCGTCCCATCTGCAGTGGCGGCCCAGGGTGCTGCAGCGGGTGGCAGGTCTCGGGTCGGCATGGGACGTTCGTGTCGATAGAACCCCCAAAGCTGGGACCATTGCTCTTCCACCCAGGAGGCGCAGGTGTCGCAGGTGTGGCCAGAGGCACAGCCGGAACACAAGGAGGCATACCGCATGATTGTCACTTGGCCATTGGAAGTCCCCACAGCGCGTGCAGATTCGCACCTGGTAATTGCAACACAGGAAATTGAGAGGAGACCAAGCATGGGCCCCGAGGCCACGCAACGACGAGTGCACGCGCGAATAAAGGCGAACTTCGGAACATCAATAATTCCACAGTCAGTGCTGTTGCGCGGTGCACCAAGCGCTGGGCGAGGGCAACAACCGAGGCCTTACCTTGCCATGGCGGGGAGGTCAGCTAGGAACCTGTGACAAAGGCAAAGGGACCAACCGTACGCTGCGGAGCAGGCGGGAGCAGCTCCTCTCTCTCCTCCCAGCCAAGGAAGACCACAAATCCAACGGAAGTACCACAAAATCCAATGGCAGCACCAGCACACACATGTAAGTCCTCCCCACGAATGTAATCCAAGGCAGGCACGGAACACAATGGTAAAATCCAACCCAGCTGAAACGGGCAGTAAGCAGAGCTCACAACCGGTCCCTGTAAGCTAAGTGAACAGACTGGCTTGGCACCACTGGGCATGTGACCGGATAAGGAGGGAAGTGAGGCTACCCAGGGTACCGGGTTACGGCGCCCTTGATCACTTCCCTTGTCGAGTACACTATGGGATATTTTGGCTGAAATTGTGTAAGCTAAGTGTACATTCCTGTCAGTAATGTCATCGGTAATGTTTTGAGTTAGTTATTAGTTATTTGGGTTTAACACCGAGCAGGCAACTAAGGCCATCTCACGGCGGGAAGGGTAAAAATCTGGTCAGCCAGACTAAAAGAAAGGTCTTAAGACATAATGTAAATATACCTTAAAAATATGTCAGGCTAAAATGTCGCACAGGTCTTTAAAGAAAACGTCGAAAGACTCTCAAAAAGGTCAAAATAATAGAAACATCATAATCTATAAACGCTCAAATCTTATTAAAAATATGGCACTCTCTCAGAAAACTGAAGAACTTGTCCGGGGGCACATCCCGGAACAAAACCTTCAAGGAGTCTGCCGTGAAATGTTTATACCTTGTGTCGATTAGATCAGCACAAGACAACAAAAAGTGTTGAACAGAGTACTGCTCGTCGCAGGCATAACACCATGGACGCTCCTCCTGTTTAAGTAAATAAGAGTGCGTAACATACGTGTGGCCGATGTGTAGCCGAGCCAGGACAGTCTCCTCACGGCGGCTGCCGCAGCAATAAGGTAGACCGTCGGACAACTTAGGAAGGGCTTCATGCAGCTTGTTAGCTTCCTCTTTGTCCCACTCGGACTGCCACTCACGGGCTATGTACGCACTAGCCACATGTCTAAAATCACTATAAACAGTCTGTGTGTCAGGGACAGGGTCATTGCGGGCATCGTTGGCAGCAGAATCTGTGATCCCGTTGCCTTCGATGCCCACATGCCCTGGCACCCAAATAAAAATGATATCATAATATTCCTTCATCAAGTCCGCGTGGAGCTCTCTGATCTGCACCAGCAGTGGGTGGTCATTTCCCATACCCTGAAGGGCCTGCAGGGCAGAAAGAGAGTCAGACAAAGTTCCTTTCTCTAGATCGATAAGCATGCCTGAGTGCCAGCAGAACCGCCTGCAGTTCCGCACTAAATACAGATGAGTGGTCTGGGAGGCGGTGCTTAAATGGGCGTCTAGGATGGCGAGAGGACACTGCGGCCGCAGCCACTCTCCCATCCTCAGACTTTGACCCATCGGTATAGATGCGACAATAGCCAGGAAAAATTGAAAGCAGTTCATTGAGGCTCTGTTGGTATATGGCTGGTGGAGTAGAGTCTTTCTTGTGGGCAGTCAAGTCCAGCAAGATGTCAGGAACTGGTAAGAGCCAAGGTGGAGTGATGTGTTGCAGGGATTCCGAAACTCTGTCCAGGTCCAATCCGGCCGCCTGCAGATGAGGTCGGACACGGAAAGAAAGTGGACGGACAGTTCCCGGATGGGCATCGTAAATCTCTGCAAACGATGGTTTAAAAACACAATCATAGGCAGGATTGTCTGGATGGGCCTTCAGTTTCAGAACGTAGCTGAGCATGAGGCGGATGCGGCGGAGCTTGAGAGAAGGCTCCCCTGCCTCGGCATACAGACTAGAAACTGGAGACGTCCTGAAGGCCCCAAGACATATCCGCAGACCCTGATGGTGAATTGTGTTCAGACGCTGTAGCACAGACTTGGAAGATGAGCCATACATCACAGAGCCGTAATCCAGTTTGGACCGAACAAGGGCACGGTACAGACGAAGTAAGACAGTACGGTCCGCACCCCAGTCAGTACGACCGACGACACGAAGAATGTCGAGAGCCTTCTGACAAGAGGTTCTAAGGTAATTAATATGGTTGCGGAAGGTAAGTCTTTTGTCAAAAATGACCCCCAGAAACTTTGCCTCCTCGGCCACCTTAATTGGCACTCCAGCAATGCTCAGGCTAGGTTCTGGAAAAAATTGCGTCTGGTTAGTAAAATGCACACAGACAGTCTTGGAGGGCGAGAACTTGAATCCATTGAGAGACGCCCACCGCTGGATGCGATCAACGCACAGCTGCAAGCGCCTCTCAAGAGACGCAAGTCCTCGACCACGTGCGCACAAAGCAAAGTCGTCAACAAACAAAGAGCATTCAGAATCATCCTTGACGGCCTTGGCTTTACAATGTTGTTAATTTTAATACTAAATAAAACAGGAGATAGAATGCTGCCCTGTGGGACACCCATCTCCTGTTCAAAGGAGTCGGAGAGGGTGGAGCCCACACGGACATGGAACAATCGGTTAGTCAAAAAATTGTGAATAAAAACGGGCAGGTGCCCTTTAAAACGTATTTTTCTTTAAAATAAGTTTTTTTGAAAAATACTTACCGATGGTATTACAACTAGGAAATGTTTCTTAGCTAGTCTAATTTTAGCCCAAAAATTGTTGTGTACGATAATGGCCATGATGGCAGGAGAGGGGCGCCATAGGTTAGGCGGAAACCCGGTAGCCTCCCTTCCGGTTCAACCACGCATGTGCTCAGTGCTCAAACAACCAGTCAGTTTCTTAGCGGAGCAGCGGCGAGCGGGGCAGGTGGGAGGGACCTTCGAGTAATACCATCGGTAAGTATTTTTCAAAAAAACTTATTTTAAAGAAAAATACGTTTGTTTTCTCAAAACACATTACCGATGGTATTACAACTAGGAAGAATCCCGAAAAGGAGGTGGGTGCCGCTAACCGCCCCTACCCCTGCCATCGAAGCTACTAAAAAAGTCCACCCCAAGCAACCTCCCTCTAATTTTAGTGAAGATACTTACGGCGCCTAGGGCGCCGGGAGGGAGTGCTGCACCGCCACGATGTCTCCCACCAGCGCTTGGTTCTGCCGCTGGCCGGAGAGGTCCCTCAGGTAGAAGCGAGCGAAGGTGTTCTCTGTTCGCCAGCCCACAGCCGCCACGATGTCCTTGACTGCACAGTTGCGTTCGAATGCGAGGCTCGTGGCCATGGCTCTGATCTCGTGCGCCCTGATCCTCATGCGTTTTGCTGCATCAGGGGCGAGTTCCTGGTAGGCGGATCTTATCACCCACCGAAGCCAGGAGGATATAGTCTGGGCTGAGATGTCCTGTCTACCTGGGGACAGAGGAAGAAAAAGGCGGGTGCGTCCCCTGCGGAGGGGCTTGGTCCGGCGCAGGTACACACGTAACGCTCGAACTGGGTCCTGCTGTCTGGACTCTCGATTGAAGCGTGGTTCTCTGAGTGGTAATATGGTGACCAATTGTGGTGCCAAGAGTGGCGATCTGGTCTTGGCTAGGAAGGTCGGGTCGGGAAGCAGCTGCACCGAACCGTCCGTCCGGAATTGTAAACAGGTGGGGCGAGTAGAGAGGGCGTGCAGCTCACTGACTCTGGAGGCTGAGGCGAGGGCTAGCAAGAAGCAGGTCTTTCTCGTCACGTCCGGTAGTCTCGCCAGCTGTAAAGGCTCAAAGCGGGCCGAGTTGAGCCAAGTAAGGACCCAAGGTAGGTCCCAACGTGGTAACAGTGTACGTAGAGCGGGACGATGCAGACCGAAATGGCCCATCAGATCGGCGAGGTCCTTGCAGGCGCCCGGGTCGGGACGTCCCAGATGCCTGTAAGTATCAGTGATCATGGCCAGGTAACCTCGAATGGTGATGGGAGCTAAACGCTGGTCGTGAAAAAGCCAGAGGAAGAAATCCGCCAGCTGAGGGACTGTCAACTCGGTGGGGGAGAGGCGTCTATCGTCACACCAGGTGCTGAGAACTCTCCACTTGCCCTCGTAAACTCGTCTGGTCGAGGCTCTGCGGGCTGTAGCGATCGCGTCCACTGCCGCACCTGAGAAGCCTCTAGCGATGAGGGCTTGCCGGACAACCTCCAGGCGTGGAGGAGGAGACGTTCTGGACAAGGATGGTACAGAGTCTGCCGAGGTTGCTTGAGCATCGTTCGTGGAGTGGGTAGTGCCAGATTCAGGAGGTCGGTCGTCCATGACCTGGTCCAACAAAACGGGGCCACCAGAAACAGGATAGTGTTGCTGCCTCTCAGCTTGAGAAGAACCCTGGGGATGAGGACCGTGGGTGGGTAGGCGTAGGCGACCAGTCCATCCCAGGAGATGGAGAGGGCGTCCACTGCCCAGGCCAAGGGGTCTGGAATCGGCGAGACGAACAGAGGGAGCTGGCGATTCCATCTCGTGGCAAAAAGGTCGATCATGGGTGACTCCCAGGTAGCGCCGATCATCCGAAAGATGTCTGGACGCAGAGACCACTCGGTGTGTAGTAGTTGACCGCGACGGGAGAGGGAGTCGGCCAGCACATTCAAGTGGCCCGGGATATGACGAGCACGGAGAGAAATGTCCCGATCCTCGCACCACCGGAGCACTTGGTAAAGGAGGATGCAGAGAGATGGGGAGCGGGTCCCGCCCTGCTTCTGGATGTAGGCGACGACCGTAGAGTTGTCCGACAACACCAGTAGCTCCCGGTGAAGCAGGCGAGATTCCCACACACGAAGGGCTTGCCAGACGGCTTCCAATTCCAACCAGTTGATGTGTCGGTCCCGGAGATCCAGGTCCCACCGGCCGGAGGCCGTCTCGAAGGAGGGTAGAAGGTGTGCTCCCCAACCGGAGAGGCTCGCGTCTACGCAGAATTGAATTGAATTGAATTGAAACTTTATTTTCTAAGGATGAAGACAGTAGGCACGCAGGCCTTTTTACACGTCTGTCCTTAATAACATTTTAAATAAATATAACAGCAGAAAAGATAACATGACAAATAAAAATAAAAAGAAGACAGGATAATAATAATAATAATAATAATAATAAACAGAAATATTTCGCGCGCGCGCACACACACACACACACACGCACACACACACACACACACACACACACACACACACACACACACACACACACACACACACAAATACACACACACACACACACACACACACACACACACACACACTTTCAGTCAGATGTAAGGCAGCACAAGGGTAACGCATGGTGCCTATTACTCAAGTGATGCGTTACAATCACGCACGCACCCACACACACAGACGCACACGTACTCACGCATGCGCATACATTACATTTAAATAAACCTAAAAGTAATCATAGATTATATGAAAGAATATTAACCCTAAGATTTCAACTAAAAACTGAATGAGTAAAGTTAAAACTTCAAAAGTAAACTATTGAACACTAAACATCAACTGTAACTATTGATGAATTGAAAATATCATACATACACACACACAGACACATACTGACATACGGCGGCTGTTGCGCACACGTATGCTAGTTGTAAGGCAGCACAAGAATAAAGTAAAACACGCATTACTCGAGTGATGCGTTACACACACACACACACACACACACACACACACACACACACACACACACACACACACACACACACACACACACACACACACACACACACACACACACACACACACACACACACACACGCACGCACGCACGCACGCACGCACGCACGCACGCACGCACGCACGCACGCACGCATTCACACACACACATTCAGTCAGATGTAAGGCAGCACAAGGGTAACGCATGGTGACTGTTACTCAAGTGATGCGTTACAATCACGCACACACACACGCACACATACTCACACGTGCACATACAATAGATTTCAATAAACATAAAGATGATCATAGATTATATGAAAAATATTAACTCTTTAAGATTTCAACTAAAAACTGAAGGAGTAAAGTTAAAACTTCAAATGTAAACTATTGAACACTAACCATCAACTGTAACTATTGAGAAATTGAAAAAAAAGAAAAGAAAATAAATTTTAAAAAAATACACACACACGCGCACCACGCGCACACACACACACACACACACACACACACACACACACACACACACATTCAGTCAGATGTAAGGCAGCACAAGGGTAACGCATGGTGTCTGTTACTCGAGTCATGCCTTACATTCACACATGCACGCACACATGTGTGCCAGATGCAATGCAGCGCAAGAGTAATGCGAGACGGTCATTACTCGAGTGATGCGTTGCACCACACACACACACACACACACACACACACACACACACACACACACACACACACACACACACACACACACACACACACACACACACACACTGTGAGTCAGATGTAAGGCAGCACAAGGATAACGCATGACGCCTATTACTCGAGTGATGCGTTACAATCACGCACACACACACACACACACACACACACACACACACACACACACACACACACACACACACGCACGCACGCACGCACACACACACACATTTGAGCGTGCAAATATGATGCAAGTTGAATGTATGATAGCAGATCAAAGTAGCATGATACGGAATCAGAATTAATGATCATCTTTATGATACTATTAATAAAGTTTGTAGAGTACATCTAATCTGTTCGATTATTTCTGAGTAAATATTGTAGTAGTTGGGCTTTGAAGGAGCTCACAGACTGTGCTGATTTAATCTTTTTGGGGAGTGCGTTCCACAGTATTGTACCCGAGTAAGAAAAAGACGTCTTGAATATGTCTATTCTGGGCTTTGGAACTACCAGGTCGTTTTTACGTGTGTTGTAGGGTGTGCTACAAGTCTTGAAAAGATTAGATATGTAAGCTGGTGTTTTTCCTACTGTGGCCTTATATACCATTACTAACTTATTAAAAACAAAGTGTTGACGGAGAGGGAGCATATGAAGTAAAGCAAGTTTTTTCGTCGGTACTCTGCTTTGTTGTGGAATGTTTTTATCTAATATAAGTTTCGCTGCTCGCCTATGGAGTGAGTTTAATCTTTTTAAATTTGCATCGCTACAAGCCATCCCACACAGATGAGACATAATCAATATGCGATTTAATGTGTGCATTATAGAATAGTTGTCTTGTTTTTCTGTCAGTGAAATATTTTAGTTTAGCAAGAAGAAACAAATTTCTTGAGACCACCTTGCATATCTTATCTGTTTGGCTCTGCCAGCTGAGACAGTTATCAATGTGTGTGCCAAGTACTCGATGTTCTTTAACTTGCTGAATTTTTTCTGATCCCAGAAACAAGTTCAAAGGAGGGGGATTGAGCTGATGTTTTTGTCTGGTGGCGACGAGCATGCACTTTGTTTTACCAGTGTTTGGAATCATGAAATTATCCGCACACCATTTTGATGTAACATTTAGACCCTGCTGAATGGTGAGGTTGACACTGAAAACATTTGCATCAGAAAAGTCTAATGTGCCATCATCTGCAAAAAGGCTGCAGGTGACTCCAGTGGGAGAAATATGTAGAGGAAGATCATTTATAAAAAGAGAAAATAATAAGGGGCCGAGTATTGATCCCTGTGGCACACCATGACGAATTATACCCTCTGCAGATTGTTTGCCATTTACAAGAACAAATTGAGTTCTATTCTCTAGGTATGACTGAAAAAACGCCACAGCGTTGTTACTAAGCCTATATGCTCCAAGTTTCTGTATAAGTAGATTATGATTGACTAAGTCGAAAGCTTTGCTAAAATCTAAGAATACTGTCCCTGTCGTTTGCAGTTTGTTCATTGCATCGAGCCATCTATCAATCAGATGAATCAGCGCTGTATGACAAGAATGGCGTTGTCGAAAGCCTGATTGCAAGGGGTGTAAAACTTGATGATTTTCCAGGAACTGTTGTAAATGATGGTGAATATGTTTTTCTATTGGTTTCGACAAAGTCGAAAGTAAGGAAATGGGCCTAAAGTTATTTGGCTCAGAAAGATCTTTAGTTTTGGGCAAAGGAATGACTTTTGCTTTCTTTAGGCTGGACGGAAATGTTCCCTGTCGAATACAAAGATTGTAAATATACGTCAGAGAATCAACGACATATGGGAGAGCTAGTTTTAGTATTGCAGTACTAATGCCGTCATGACCAGTTGATCTCTTATTTTTTAGCTGAGATATCGTTTTACCAACGTCATAAACCGTTATAACAGATGGAGAGGGAGGGCGGTGGCGAGAACAGCGGCACTCCTGTCGTGAGCCAGAGGGGGTCCGCCCAGCGTAGAAGGTGAGGACGGAGCAACGAAGGAATCGGAACCGTAGACTCTAGGTCGGAGGTCGACGGACGCCAGTGTAGCAGAAGGTGCAACTGTAGCGGCCGGGAGTAGAGACGCCCTAACGGAATAAGGTCTGCTGCAGCGCTCATCAGTCCCAGCAACTGAAGCCACTGCCTGGCGGGGATCGAAGACTTCTGGGATACCTGCCGAGCTAGATCCCCCAGCTTCTGAATGCGGGGTTCGGGCAGCCGGACGATATTGCGGTCGGTGTAGAACTCCATGCCTAGGTGAACGAAATGGCGCGACGGAACGAGGTCGGACTTGCCGAAGTTGACTATGAAGCCCAGCGTCTTGAGGAGCTGAAGCAAGGCATCCCGGTCCACCTCCAAGGCGGCAGGGGTCTGATTCTTCAGGAGCAGGTCGTCCAGGTAGTTGGACGTGGGGCTCGTGGAAGTCCGTCGTGCCTTGGCCACCACGGCGTCCATGATGCGTGTGAAGACCCATGGGCTGAGGTTGAGGCCGAAGGGAAGTGCGCGGAACTGGTATACCACACCCTCGAAGGCGAAGCGTAGATAACGTCTGGACGCTGGGTGCATGGGCACGTGAAGGTACGCATCCGCGAGGTCCAGGCTGATTGCAAAGTCGAAGGGTTGCACCGAGGCACGCAGGGCCCGCGCTGTCTCCATGCGAAAACGTGGAGCTACTATAAACGTGTTGAGCGCCGAGAGGTCGATCACAGGACGCCACTTGCTGCCTGGCTTGGGAACTACGAACAGCCGACTGTAGAAGGCTAGGGAGTCGAGTCGTGTCACCACCTCTGTCGCTGCTTTTCGAAGTAAGGAGGCCACCTCGTTGCGCAGAGCGTCTGCCTTGAGCTGGTCTGTCGGAACCAAGGTCCACGCCGGAGTACGTCGCAGTGGGGGCGGGGAGCGAAACGAGATCCGCAGACCAAGGGAGATGGTTGAAAGAATCCAGGGGTCGTCCGGAAACAGCGCCCGCCAGGCGGCGCTGTGCTGTGCGAGCCTCCCGCCGACCGGAGGTCCCAGCGCGGTCGACAGGGCCCGAAGGTGGAGAACGTCAGTAAGCCCTGCCCCGCCCGGGGCGTCGAGCAGGCTTGGGCCAGATCCTGGAAGCGGGAGCCGAAGAGGATCCTGCAGTAGGACGGGTACGGGGGAAGGCAGGGGGCCTGGGGGGAAGACGTCCACCTCTGGTGTAAGGCCGGGAAACGGGTCTAGTCGCCCGCAGGGGGCGACCCTGGGTCCTGCGGGTATGCTGAAAGGGAGTAGGAACTGTACGACTTGGCCAGGTGTCCTTATTCGCCTCCTTAACCGCCAACCACGTGGGGCCGAAGAGAAGCTCTCCGCCAAGGGGCGCCTGACGAAGTTGAAGCTTCAGGTCATTGGGGAGAGGGCAGGAGCGGAGGAGGAAATCCCGACGCAAAAGGTCACAGTTGGCCGCCGCAGCCATAGCGTTGACACAGGTGTGGTAGGATGCACGGTTACCAGAGACGGCTAGAGCGAGCAGATCTCCCAGCAGCGGCGTAAGGGACGGATGCCAAGCCTCCTCTACGCGACGAACCATGGCTTGAGTCAGAAGGTCAAGAAATCCCGCGGAGGCTAAGGCGTTGCGTATGAGATTACCTGTCTGATCGATTCCTGGAAGCAGAGGGGTCCGTGCCGGAATAGTCGCCAGGGCCCAAGCAGCTGGGTCCGGTTTGGGTAGTGCGCAGGTAAAGCTCTGAGAATGTCCCGCGTACCAAGATTGCCTAAAAAACATGTGTAGGTCCGCCGGCCACTTAAGAGTCATTGAAGAATCCAGCGGCGCCCAAGTGTCCCTGAGCGAGTCGAGCCGAGAACGCGTCCCGTAGGCTGCTGAAACCCGGAGGTTGAGGAAGCGTCTTAAAGGTCTTGGTATGGAGTTCCGCATCTACATAGGCCGCCGCCTTCTTCTTCGCAGGCGGAGAAGGAGGACAGTCTTCCGGCGGTAGGCACGCCGAGATGATGCGAGCTGCCTCATCCAGGGCACGCAGAGTCTCCAACCTGTGTCCCACTGCTGACGGATGTTGTTCCTGCTCATCTTGATCCACGTCAGGGGGCGCCGGGATAGAGTGCGCGGGGCTGTCGTCCTGAAGTAAAGCTGAAACTGAGTCCTCGGGAGCAAGGCTGAGCGCGTCATCCTCTAATTGCATAGGTAGGTGGGTGGGGCCGGTTCGAGCTACGAGTGAGGGCCCAGCCTCCGCGACGAGCCGGGATGTGACCGAGGCCTTGGCCGGCGAAAATCTCTCGGAGCGGTGACGCCACGAACGGACCGGGGAGGTTACTTGAGACCGAGACCGAGAACGGTGAGCGTAGCGTCGAGGCGATCTCCTATCCCGCGGGGAGGGCTCACGGCGAGAGCGGGGACTGCTAGAACGGGAGTGGCGGCGGCAATGTCGACTGACTCTTGACGACGATGGCCTAGAGGGTGGAGTAGATGATTGACGCGTTCTCCGAGTAGAATGTCTCATAACTGGGGAATGCGGTCTGGACCGATGAACCACTTGCGGAGACCCGACCCCGGACACCGTCCGCGATGGCCGACTGGTACGGGAAGATCTGGAGGCATGCCTATGCCGCGGTGACCTGTCCCTAGACTGTGAACGTTGGCGAGAAGAGCGGGAGACCGTCCGGTGCTTCTGCTCTCTGGAACGAGGTGAGATACGGTCCGTACCTGAACGCCGAACTCTGTCGACGCGTGGAGGCGGAGAATCCTTCTGCTGGGAAGCGGGCCTCTCCTGAGTCGAGACCGCTACCGGAACTGAAGTCTGTAACTGTACTCTCTCTCGCGCCGATAGAATCGGCGGAACCGGACAGCGTGCACTAGTCGGGTCTGTGCCTGCTGCCGGTGTAGTAGAACGAGCTAGCGACCGAAGTCGCGATGGAGAACGTTCTAACGTCTGATAAGCACCACTAGTCGGGTCTGTGGTGATTACCGGCGTGTCTTTATTGTTCAAAGAAGCGGGCCTGACTGAAACTTCAGTTCTAGTCTCTGCTACCGGACAGCGCGCACTAGTCGGGTCTGTGTTCGCTGCCGGCCCAGGAGGACGGGCTCGCGGCGGAAGGCGCGGCGTAGACTGTCCTCTCACCAGGTAATACCCACTAGTCGGGTCTGTGGTTCTTACCGGTGTATGGCCCTGTATACGTGCTGGTGTCGGCAGTTCACGACGGTAGAAACCCCATAGCTGAGTCCATTGTTCTTCCCGCCAGGGGGCGCAGACCAGGCACGGTTGGGAAGAGGTACAGGATGAACAGGGCAGGCACACCTCATGTCCATCACTCGGCCACTGGAATTGTCCACATCTGATACAGGTGCAGACTTGCCAACTCGCCATGTTGGGAAAAGGAGAGGAACGAAGAGCGGTGTCAGCGGTGAAGCCCGAAGCCGTCCTACCAAGGCGCCAAACGACTCCGACAGGCCGCGAAGGGACCAGTGCCAGGCACAGAGACGACAGTCACCCGAGTCGCCCAGGAAAGCGCCGCCGCCACAGAACAAGGCCTTCCCACGCGGTAGGCCAAGGACGAAGCCCAAGGGCACCAGAAGCTGAAGGCGACCGGCCAACAGTGAGCACAGCTCACCAGCGTCGTTAGGAAGTCCTCTCGAAACAACGCACACACGAAAGCGTCCCAGCCAAAGGCCACAATCCGTCTCTCACAGTAGAAAGTTGAAGCCAGTGAACGAAAGCCAACGAACGAAGGAGTCCACAGCGTACACAACCTCACGCGACTAGCGAAGAAACTGACTGGTTGTTTGAGCACTGAGCACATGCGTGGTTGAACCGGAAGGGAGGCTACCGGGTTTCCGCCTAACCTATGGCGCCCCTCTCCTGCCATCATGGCCATTATCGTACACAACAATTTTTGGGCTAAAATTAGACTAGCTAAGAAACATTTCCTAGTTGTAATACCATCGGTAATGTGTTTTGAGAAAACAAACCCATGTCCAACAAGTCATTATGCCATACTTCCTGGTAGTGTCATACGCCTTCTCAAGATCAAAGAAAATTGCATAGACATGCTGCTTGTTGACAAAAGCATCTCGAATAAATGATTCAAAGCGGACTAAATGGTCAGTTGTACTACGGAAGCGCCGGAAACCGCACTGGAGGTCTGTGAGGAGACCCTGTGACTCAAGATGCCACACCAGGTGGGCGTTGACCAGGCGCTCCATAGTTTTACATAAACATGATGTCAAAGCGATAGGCCGGTAGTTGCCCGGGTCGGAAGGATCCTTACCCGGCTTGGGGATCGGTACAACCACAGCATGGCGCCAAGACAGCGGAAAATGACCAGTTCTCCAGATATGGTTAAAGGCCTTGAGAAGTACAAGGAGTGACTTCTCAGGCAGATGCGTTAGGAATTGATAGTGGACGGTATCTAGGCCAGCAGCAGAGTCATTACATTTCTGCAAGGCTTGCTGCAATTCTGATAATGTAAATGGGACATTATAGTCTTCTGAGTTATCGGACTTAAAATCACAAATACGAGACTCTCGCTTCTCCTTCTCTCTCTGGAAGAAAGGTGAATAATGCTCCGTTGAAGAATTATGGGCAATGGTGGAGGCAAGCAAATTGGCCACAGCTTTTGTATCTGTAACCAAGCTGGCACCATCTCTAAGATGGCCAACAGAAGCCGAGCCACCCCTGCCCCTAATTCTCCGAACAGCCTTCCATACTTTCTGGGACAGAGTCCGAGAAGTTAAAGATGAGACGAAGCGTCTCCAGGAAGCACGGCGTTCACGTTTAAAAATGTAACGAGCTTTCGCCCTCTGTCTTTTAAAGGTTAAAATATTTACTTGCGACGGATTACGGAAAGCACGTCGCTGAGCAGATTTGCGCGCTATTTGGGCCTTGCGGCACTCTTCGTTGAACCATGGTACTCTCGGCTTTCGAGGGACTGATGCGGAAGTTTTAGGGATGGTTTCACCCGCTACATCCAACAAAATAGTAGTAAAAGAAGAAATAGGTTCTTCAGATGACATGACCACCTCCTCTGTAATACGAGACTGACAGAGGGAGGCGAACAGAGGCCAGTTAGCTTTCTTAAGATTCCAGCACCCCACCGGCGGACCCTCCCCACAGCTGACCGATGACAGGACTACTGGGAAGTGGTCACTACCACACAGGTCATCGTGAACCTTCCAGTCAAAGTCCAGCATGAGAGAAGGATCACACACAGTGAGGTCTAGAACAGAACTAGATCCTGAACCTGGGTTAGAGTATGTAGGTGAACCATCGTTAAAGACACACAGGTTAAGTTGAGAAAAAACATCTTCTAACATCTGACCTCTGCCATCATAGTGGTCACTACCCCAAAGGTGAGCGTGACCGTTCGGTAATGTTTTGAGGAAACAAATGGCTATTTTGGACCCATTTCCTGAGCCCTTGTGACCCTTGACCTTTCTGAGGGGCCATCCAAATTAGTATGCATAGATAGGTCTTACCATCAGGTATCTCTGTACCAAGTTTGGGTTTTTAGTTGTGAATAGTATTTGAGAAAAAACAGATTTTGTCAAAATATGGATATTTTTCAGCTATTTCCTAAGCTCTTGTGACCCTTGACCTTTCAAAGGGATCAACCAAATTAGTACGTATAGAATGGTTTTACCATCAGGTATCTTTTGTACCAAGTTTGGGTTTGAAGTTGTGAATAGTATTTGAGAAAAAATAAATTATGTCAAATATAGCTTTTTGGACCCATTTCCTGATCCCGTGACCTTGACCTTTGTGAGAGATCACTGAAATTGGTATGTTTAGAAAGGTCTTACCACAAAGTATCCTTGAGCCAAGTTTGAAGAATGTTACTTGAATAGTCTCCGAGAAAATGCCAACGTTAAAGTTTACCACGGACGACAGACGGACGACCACTGGCCCAAAACATAAGCTCACTTTAGCTTCGCACGTGAGCAAAAAAAGGGGTGGGGGGGGGGAAGGGGGGAGGCGGGAAGGTGGGGGCGGGGGGGGGGGGGGGGGGGGGGGGGGGGGGGAGAGGGACGGTTGGGGCGCTTCCTTCGAGACACCCTCTGGATCTGTCACTGCCACAATTATTCTGCCTTGTCTGGGATCGGAGAAGCAATCAACAGGGAAAGCAAGTATTGCATGGATACGGGTTATACCTGAACAGCGTCTGTAGCACACTTGTTGGCCACATCTCCAGCTAGGGCTTTGGCGATGGATGCGTAGTATGTGTTACGACTCCCCTGGTCAATTTCCCACGCAGACCGCTGAGTGGCCAGTCGTGCCGACTCGACGCCGATCGCCATGTCAGCCAGCATAAAGGCCACAGCCTGATGCTGCACCCCAAAACAATTAAACACACACATAGATAAATATTAAAGGACTAACTGCAGGAATCGTCATGACAAAAAGTCCTACTCACAACAAAAGGGTTACGGGCGTAAGCCTGTAACCCTTTTAACCCCAAGGTCATTTTTCAAATGTTGGAGGTGTTGTCCAATGACTATGTACCAGCTGCATGGGATGGCTTGACCATGATAATTCAAAGATAGTGCCAGATTAGCTTGGCGCCTGAAGCCGCCAAGCTAATCTGGCACTACCCTTGAATTATCATGGTCAAGCCATCTCCTGCTGAAGGGACTCAGGGCTAAATGGGTTAAACCGTCAGCCAGCCTATAAGAACACGTGCACAGTTCCGATGAGTCATTTGAATCCTAGACGTCAGCGTGAAAGCACAACGCCGCCTGGTTTGTGGCGAAACCAAAAGTACACCTTCGGGACCTGACCCTTAACCCTTTCAGCGCCAAGGTCCCATTTCTGAAATTTCGGAGGAGGTGTTGTCTAACGACTATGTACCAGTTGTAGGAGATGGCTTGATCACGATAATTCAAGGTTAGTGCCAGATTAGCTTGGTGCTTTCAGGCGCCAAGCTAATCTGGCACTACCCTTGAATTATCATGATCAAGCCATCTCCTGCTGTAGGGATCCAGGGTTAAAAGGGTTAACACACTGAGCTGTGAGAGTGTGACGGCTGTTTTTTTCAAAACCAAAAGACTACATATCGAAATCATCACATAATTTGGGTGCAACAGTGTATATAATAACATGTTATGCCTAAATTCCATTATGACATTGATATGCCACAGAAGATACAGGCACCAAGCTATTCTGACAAAATAACCTTGAACTATCATGGCTGGTCCAAATCTTGTCGTGTGTCAATGCAAAATGGTTAACTCATTCAGCCCGGCGCACGTATTTTCCAAATTTTGGAGGCGTCGTCCATGCAATGACTATGCACCTGTTGCAGGAGATGGGTCGACCATGATAATTGAAGGGCAGTGCCAGATTAGCCTGGCGCCAAGAGGCGCCAAGCTAATCTGGCACTACCCTTGAATTATCATGGTCGATCCATCTCCTGCTGTAGTGTGTCAGGACTGAATGGGGTAATGGCAATTTGCCATCTTGTTTCATAGCACATCAGATCTTAACCTTCTTGTGCATGCAGGCGCCTATACTGTTTATTGGCTGGCTGTTCATAGCGCGTTTTCTTGAGGTAATTTCTGCAGGAGTCACCTTGACAAAAAGTGGTATGGACAGTGAAAGGGTTAACAGGTTATCCATGACCATGTTCTAGTGTGACAAAAATAGTAAGCCCTTTCACGAACGCGATTACAGACCTCACAAATAAGTTTGCCCATGGTCTTCCTCTCCATGGAATACTTTGTTGCTTCATCAAGTGCTCTCTGAGCCAGCCCAACAGCTCCCGCAGCCACCTGTCAATCAAATCAATCAATCAATCAATCAAAACAATCAGAGCAGTCAGTCAATCAACAGTCAGTCCATTCATCCATCCACCCATCCTCCCGACCATCCATCAATCCTTCTGACAGTCCATCTATCCATTCATCAGTCCACCCACCCACCCACCCAACTAATCAATGGGAAAATATGATGCAATACTATCAATTTGGCTCTCATTAAATCTGTTCATTAAGCAAACTTCTTTATTTTTTTAAATCATGACTGTCTTTGAACGTCTAAGAAACAGACAAACTAAACATTTACAAATCAAGGGTGCACACTCAGTGTGAGAGGAATATTAAAACAAGGATTACAGCCTATCTCCCCTAGATCAAGAAATCAGAAAGAAACTGATTGATGAAACTTTGTAATTAAATGTCAACCATGAAAGACACAGATAATTCCGCATAACAAAATGGAAAAGCAAGAAAGGCAAAGCCATTATAGCTCACGGGTATGACATGTGTGAACTTTGTGACACTGACAGTAAGTAAATGGATAGCTTCTGCGCCAGCAAAATCCATGTTCTCTCAAAATGTAAGCATTTTTCACACATCTGTCAACCCTCCCATGACCCTTGACCTTTGCGATGAGTCGACTAAATTAGTATGCATAAGAAGGTCTTATCATTTGCCTTTGTGCCAAATTTGATTGAAAAATTTCAAAAATGTTGATAATACATACAATTTTATCAAAAATTGGCATTTTACACACATTTTCCGGCCACTTGTGACCCTTGACCTTTCCATGGGGTCACTCAAATTAGTATGAATAGATAGGGCTTTCCATCAGGTATCTCTGTACCAAATTTGACAGCATTTGATAAAAAAAACATCTCTTGTCAAAATATGGCTATTTTGGACCTATTTCCTGAGCAGTGGCCTTGACCTTTCTGAGAGGTCATCAAATTTAGTATGCATAGATCAAAGGTCTGAATTGACTTTGAAAAAAAAAGCGGAAATTAAAAAGGCGCAAGAAATTATACACGGAAACAGTAGTAGTATAGTAGTTTGAGGAGCGGAAAATCGGCGGAAATCGGCGAGCAAACCGAGGAAATCCTCGAAACGGCGGAACAATTCAGGCCTTTGATAGATAGGTCTTACCATCAGGTATCTATCTCCATAGCATGTTTGGGTTTGAAGTTGTGAATTGTATTTGAGAAAAAAAACATCTTTTGTCAAAATAAGGCTATTTTGGACCTATTTCCTGAGCTCTTGTGACCCTTGACCTTTCCGAGGGATCAACCAAATTAGTATGCATAGAATGGTCTTACCATCAGGTATCTTTGTACCAAGTTTGGGATTAAGGTTGTGAATAGTAACTATTTGAGAAAGAAATAAATGATGTCCAAATATAGCTATTTTGATTTATTTCCTGATCCCCTGTGACCTTTGTGAGAGGTCACTGAAATTGGTATGTTTAGAAAGGTCTTGCCACAAAGTATCCTTGGGCCAAGTTTGAAGACTGTGGCTTGTATAGTCTCTGAGAAAATGCCAATGTTAAAGTTTACCATGGACGATGGTGGACTGACAATGGATGGACGACCACTGGCCCAAAACATAGACTCACGTTTAATTGCTTCGCACGTGAGCCAACAAAAATAATGTTGACATGACTAAGCAAATGTCCCTCAGACTAACATCAGTCACAGCTGGCCTGCGCACAGCAGCAGCTGATGTTGGCCAGAGGACCTTCTGCTCACAGGTATATGCCCACAGCCAATGCAATTAACTCATTCTACCCCAACACCAAAATCCCAAAATTTTGACGTCGTCCTCTGAAGACTTCATTGCAGTGCAGGACACAGATCGACCATGATAGTTCAAGGGTGATGCCAGAATAGCTTGGCGCCCATAGGCGCCAAGCTATTCTGGCATCACCCTTGAACTATCATGGTCGATCTTCGTCTTGCTGTGGGGTGTCTGGGGTAGAATGAGTTAAGCATTTGTAATGAATAAATTACCCAGTAAGCAAAGGTCAATGGACCCTCGACAGCCGCAGCTTGCCTGTGCACAGCTGTGCATGGGCCCGCTGCGGCCATCATGGGTCCGAAGATATTTTGCTACAGGGGTACATCGTTATCAAATTATCTTTGTAACTTACAGAAGGGCGTGTTTTGTCGAAAGCACCCATGGCAATCTTGAATCCAATACCCTCCTGACCCAGAACATTCTGTAACAAACAAGTGGGCCCAGTTGAGATCATTGGGGGGTTGAAAAGAATCATGAGGTCAAATTATATGACAGATGACAGTGAGTTGATAAAGGCAGCTACCAAACTTCTTTCATTATTGATGAATTGACCAACATAAAAAGGCACTGCTTACATGTTAGGTTAGCCTGACATCGAAGACAAAATTAATGTCCCAATCTATACCACTAGCGCTGCAAATTACCAAAAGAAAAACACTCCGTCAAAACAGCAATGTGACTCTTGAAAAGGCTATTTCTAGTTCCCATCACAATTTCTATCCGGCAGTAAATTGCAAGGAAGGGCAATTCACAACATTTAACCCATTAAATCCCAAGGACAGAATAAAAAATATTTGTAGATATCCTTTGAGGTCTGGGTCACTGTTCTGGAGACAAATCGACATCACTCATGTGTGGTGTCTGCCAGAATAGCTTGGCGCCTACAGGCACTAAGTTATTCTGACACCACCCTTGAACTACCATGGTTGATCCACATCCTGTCATAGCACGTCAGGGCTTTAAGAGTTAATTACAAAGTTGTACTGTCTTTTTATTGTAACACCCTGTTGCCTACGTTTTCTGAACAGGTACATCATACACGTAAACCATCTTTGTGACTAACAAACAAAATCGAGTAGTCTACGATAACCCTTTGGTTGTTGGTAGCTACTCCCAAACGCGAAGATTCTTGCAGGAATCATTATGACAAAAAACATTACTGACAGCCAAAGGGTTAAGACCAAATTTTTTTACCTGGGCTGGCACCTCAACATCTTCAAAAGTGATGCCACGTGTATCCGATGCTCTCTGACCCATGTTCCACTCCTGTAAGAAACAATAATATCGACTGAACTAGCCTAGCTGCTATACTTGTCATCCAGTAAGTTAGCCCTTATCATTCGGAATACACCAGTGTGTGAAATAAGTTTGACTAAAATAGTTCAAGGGTGGTGCCAGAATAGCTTGGCGGGTCTAAGCGCCAAGCTATTCTGGCACCACCCTTGAACTAAAGCCATTGGTCTATATCCTTATCAGTAAGTAGTATAATGTAGCTTGCATTATGGCAGTGTATAAATTTGAAGCTTTTAGCCTCAGTATATGGGTTAAAGTCAACCCCACCCCTCCCACCCCCACACCACCTTTCACAGACACACAAACACTTTCTTCACAGCCAATCATGAAAAAGCATTATTCATTAACCCATTACATCCTGAGGATAATTTTTCAAAATTTGCTTCTTGTTCTATGAAAAGCTACATTACAGATTATGAGACTGCTTAGTTCAAAGGTGGTGCTAGAATAGCTTGGCGCCTCAGGCGCCAAACTATTCTGGCACCATCCTTGAACTATCATAGTCAAATTTATTTCAAGCACTAGTGTATCAGGATCAAAAGGGTTAGTTTTCATCAATTTCCACTTTAATGAATAATTCTGGCCTCTAGACACCACAGCAGGAGACAGATCAGCCATGAATTGTTTTTCTTTTTAATTTTAAGAAGTTAGTTATTTGGGTATTACGCAGAGCAGGCGACTAAGGCCTTCTCACAGTGGGATGGGTAAAAAATCTGGCCAGCCAGACTAAAAGAAAGGTCTTAAGACAAGATGTAAATATATCTTAAAAATATTTCATGCTAAAATGTTGCACAAGTTTTTAAAGGAAACATCTACAGACTATCAAAAAGGGCAAAATAATACAATTAACATAGTCTATGAATGCCAAAATCTTATTAAAAACATTGCACTCTTTCAGAAAACTGAAGATTTTGTCCGGGGGTGCATCCCAGAACCAAAACCTTTAAGGAGTCTGCCATGAAGTGTTTATATCTTGTGTCAATTAGATTGGCACAAGACAGCAAAAAGTGTTTAACAGAATACTGCTCGTCGCAGGCATAACACCATGGACGCTCCTCCTGTTTTAGTAAATAAGAGTGCGTAACATACGTGTGCCTGATGTGGAGCTGAGCAAGGACAGTCTCCTCACGGCGGCTGCCGCAGTGATAAGGTTAACTGTCGGACAATTTAGGAAGAGCTTCATGCAGCTTGTTAGCTTCCTCTTTGTCCCACTTGGACTGCAAAGCATGGGCTATGTACGCACTAATTATAGGTCTAAAATCACTATGAACAGTCTGTGCGTCAGGGACCAGGTCGTTGCGGGCATAGTTGGCAGCAGAATCTACAATCCTGTTGCCTTCGAAGCCCACATGCCCTGGGACCCAAATAAAAATGATGTCATAATATTCCTTCATCAAGTCTGCGTAGAGCTCTCTGATCTGCACCAGCAGTGGGTGGTCTGTTCCTGCGCCTGAAGGGCCTGCAGGGCAGAAAGAGAGTCAGACAGAATCAAGAACTTCCTTTCCCTAGACCGATAAGCATGCTTGAGTCCCAGCAGAACCGCCTGCAGTTCTGCACTAACTACAGATGAATGGTCTGGAAGGCGGTGCTTAAATTAGTGTCTAGGATGGTGAGAGGACACTGCGGCTGCAGCCACTCTCCCATCCTCAGACTTTGACCCATCCGTATAAATACGACAATGGCAAGCACAGCAAACACTTGGGATCCAAAGGACCAAAACTAATGAGTATTTTTAAGGAAGAATCCAACATGGCAAGACCTGGGTTAGCACAGCTCCTTAAAAACTGGACCAGTGAAAAAGACTGAACAACATATCTGCTGACGTCAAATCCTAACCCTGGACAAAGATGGCATCCCTTCGCTAGCCCACTCAGTCAGTGACTGAGGAGACTACCCACCCACGCCACATGCAGGCCAGTGCCATAGTGGGTGGGCTTAATTATTAGAAATAGCAAAAGAAATACAAAGAAATTGAATGCATCAGGTCATTCAGTTTAATGGCTGATAAACTAAAGCATGTTTCCACAAAACAGTTTTATTTTTTAAATAATTAAGCCTATTACTTAACCCTTTCAATGTGTCAACATCTGGACACAACAGAATGCTGACAGCCCACATTATCTGAAAATGCCCATTTGAACATTAACCCATTCAAACCTCACACATTTCAAGATCCAGATTGACTATGATAGTTCAAGGATAGTGCCAGATTAGCTTGGCATCTCAGAAATCACTGCACTAATCTGGCCCCACTCTTGATTGGTTGATCTATCTCCCACAGCTGGTTGAGTGACCTTATCGACACCTTGATCCCAACAAGTCATATCAGGCACGAGTAAGCTCACACCAAAATGTTTTCATCTCACAGTGTGTAAACAGTATGTGAAAGGAAAGGTCAGCGCTATATCAAAATGCCTGACAGTTCCCCCCCCCCCCCCCAAAAAAAAATCTCTAAAATGTATTTTTTCGAAAAAGTACTTATTGATGACATTACTGTTAGGAATAGTGTCTTAGCTAGCCTAATTTTAGCCAAAATTGGTTGTGTAACCATATGGCAGGGGAGGCAACAAGCCTAGCCAGTATCCCGACTAGCCTCCCTTCCATCCCCATCCGGGCAACCACTCACCAGATCCCGGCAGTCTGTTTACTTAGCTGACGAGCGGCAACCGGGGCAGGTGGACGGGTCATCCGCATAATGTCATCGGTAATTTTTTTTTTAAAAAATACATTTTAGAGAAAATTTCATTTGTTTCCTCCAAATACATTACCGATGACATTACTATTAGGAAGAATTACGAAGAGGAGGTGGGTGCTGCTTATAAAGCCCCTAACCCCCCACTGCAAACCAGGCCTGCCCTACCAGGAGCAACCTCCCGATAATTTTAGCTAAGCCGCCTATGGCACCGAGGGTGCCAGGAGGGAGAGTTGCGCTCCGCGGATGTCCCCCACCAGCGCTCTGTTTCCGGCTGGCTGGAGAGGATCCAAGAAAATCTCACGCTGTCCGGAGAGGTCTCTCGGGTAGAATCGGGCAAAATTGACTGCGCCCCCCCCAGCGCACGGCCGCCACAATGCCTCGACAGCTCAGTCGCGGACGAATGCGAGGGTGCGGCTGTGGTTCTGACCTCGTACGCCCTGACATTCATCGTTTTGGCTGCCGCAGGGAGAGGTCCCGGTAGGAGGTGCTTAACGCCACGGGACCCGGAGGTAGACCGTCTGTGTTGAGATGTCATCCCCACCTGGAAGGCGGGAGCGCCTCCTGCATATCGGCTTGGTCCGGCGCAGACGTCTACATAAGGCTCTCACCAGTTCCTGCTGTGTGTATCCCTAGGGGCCCGAAACCCACAAGGGCCTAGGGTGACCACTAGGCCAACTCAAGAGGACAGGGTCTAGGCTAGGAAGCCGTGTCAGGCATCAGTTGAGCGGAGCATGGCATCCGAACTGTAAGTCTGAGGGGCGCGCTGAGGAGAGTGCAGTCCGCTGACCTTGGCAGCCGTGGCGAAGGTCGGCCGGGAGTAGGTCGTCTATGGCACGAAAGTCGTCCACGTCAACTGAAGCGGGCTGAAGTGGTCCACGACGAGCCACTGTAGCCCCTGGGTAAGGTCCCGTCGCAGCCCTCAAGGCAAGCGGGTAGTCCGAAGCGTCAGAAGGTCGGTGAGGTCTTTACCGGTACTGGAGTCTGTCGATCTGCATCGGTCAGCGTCAGCGATCCTGGTCCAATAGCCCCTAACGGCGATGGCACCAAGATGGTAGGTGAAGAGCCAGAGGAAGGAGTTCACACGCCGAGGAACCATCCGGTCCAGGTGGAAGATGCGTCTAACGCCACATCAGCCGCCCAGGACTCATCCCTTCTGTCGTAGGCTCGTCCGGTCGAGTGTCCAAACTGTAGCGATGGGTCCCACAGCTGCATGGAGAATCCTCTTGCAGCGAGGGCTCGCTGCACAACATCTAGACGTGGGAGAAGCGTTCTCGGGGCTGCAAAGCCTCAGACGTGGTGGTGATCCGCTGATGGGTCAGGACGCCGGTGGTCCACGAGCATATCCCGCAGCTAGTATCCAGCAGGCCCAGGACCGCGGCGCAACCTTGATCCGGAGCAGGAGCCTGGAAGCAGCACCGTAGGTTCCGTGAGGCGACAAGGCCTTCCCATGAGGTAGAGGGCATCGACCGCTCCGGTTTGCGAAGATGAAACGGGGATGGCGAAGCAGTGAAGCTGACGAAGCACCTCGGGAGAATCCTGGGGGAATCCTAGCTGCTCAGAACAGCGAAGAGGTCCAGACGGAACGTCCACCCGGAGCAGAGAAGCTGGCCGCAACTTGGGAAGTTGTCAGCACGTCTTGCGGAAGTCCCGTGATGACTCTAGCTCGGGTAGCGAAGTCTCAATCTAGCACCACCGGAGCCACTGGCCCAGGAGGAAGGACAAGGAACCGTGTCCTGTGCAGCGTGAAAGTAGGAGATGATAAGCTCCTGACGTCGCTGACGATAACCCGAAGCTGGGTCCCAAGGACCAGAGGCCGTCTGCCGGAGGCTGAGTAGCATCTTGGTATCAGGTGATCGCCCCTGGTGGCGAGACTTGCGACGATGAAGGGACAATTGGAGTGAGGGCGATCAGAGTTACTCTCCCGTCGTGAGACCGTCAGGATCCGCCCAGGAAAGGAGATGACGGTCGTCCGTCGAAGGTCATCTGGGGAGAAGCAGGAGCAGCCGAAGCGAGAGGAACCGAAGCATCATAGGGGAAGAGGGTCCGCTGCGGTACTCACCGGTCCACGGAGGACTCCTACTCTAGGGACGCCTGCCGCGCTGATTGCACCCACTGGTGAATTCGCCGCTCCGGAGATCACCGTACGTAAAGTCGGAGCGTGACTCCATCCCCAGGAGGGCAAGCGGTACAATGGCAAGAAGTTGGACTTGCCCGCGTAGACCAGGAAGCTACGCCTGTCGAGGGAACCCGAAGTGCATCTCGATCTTCTTCAAGGAGGACTCCGACCACCATCACAAGGGAAGATCGGCTGGAGAAGTCAACGTGTAGCCCGGAAACGTCCGTCTGGTCCTGCCCACCATGATGCGCAGCTACGGTTGAACACCCAGAGGCCGCTAACAACACCAAAGGGAGCTCATGGTACTGGAAGATCACGTTGCCAAAGGCAATGGAGATAACGGTTGGAGACGAGTTGTCTGGGGATGCACCGAATCATTCTACTCCCAGGAGGACTCCATCCGGTTCCGCACCGACGAACGTCTAGGGAGGTCGACGCGTGTTGCACAAGACGTCCAACTGGCAGGAGCGTGTGTCGACTGTCATAGTCGGTACCAGTGATCAGGAGGTCGATGCTGCAGTGCAGGGGGCATCCTGAAGCACCCATTCACCCGCAGTGGTAGCCGGCAAGGGGTCGAGCAAGGCATGGTACACCGCGTAGTAGGTGGCACCCAGCAAGCTAGGAGGTCCTAAGCTGCGGTGAGTGGAGTAAGTCCCCTTGAGACTCAGGCAAGCGAAATCAAGCACCGTATTCGCAGGCCGACGCGCCAGATCCCGGGACCAAGATAATCAACCCTGTTGTGCCGGCAGGAACCCTGCGTCGTCCACCGAAGCTAGTAAGGAATAAACAGAACATTCTCTACAGCGCTAACATACCTGCCAACCGTAAGCGCTTTACCATGTGAACACACCATAGAACCGTGACACGCAACCCTGCTAGGGGCTGCTACTGGGGTGTGCGGGGAACAAGGCATAGCACACAATGGTGCTGAGGCATGGAGGCATCATCCCTGGGCTGGCCGCGGTACATCCGTGATGGGCCGGATGGCGTACGCCGTAGCGCGTGCAGCCCGAGACGACCAGCCCCATGAGTGTCAGGCGAGCGGTCGACCCCTGAACCTTTAGTCACACCCGGGACGAAGGTACCAGTAAAGAGTCAGAACACTTCTGTTGGACTATGGCAGGCTTGGACAGCCATACTATTGTCCCGACAGCAGGCCTAGGGTGACGGATGGCATCCAATTCGCAGAACACAGCCTGTAGTAGTGGCGGCCGGTCCCGAGAGCGGGGTCAGCTCGGTTCTTCCAACACCCAGTGGTCCTTCCGCCCCGCTTTCGTCTCATGTGGTAGACATGGCGCGTGGTCCCGTCGCGCGCTTGGCTCGTGCCTCCTGACTTTGTGCGGCAAGCATGCTCTCGTCCGTACAGTCGTTTGCGCGGTCGTGGTACCTCATCACTGACCTGGGCGCGTGACGCTGAACGTTTGTAGATCCTGTGGGACTCGCGGTCCCGGCTTGCGCCAGGCTCGTGCCCCGTTACTCCATGCAGCGAGCAGGCACTCTTCCATTCAGTCAGTTTGTCCGGTCGTGGAGACTCGTTACTGACCTGGGAGCAGGATGCAGTACGTTCGTAGAGTAGAGGAGACTCATGGTCCCGGCGTGCGCTAGGCTCGCGTCCTGTTACCCTGTGCAGCGAGCGAGCGCTCTTCCTTTCAGTCAGTTTGTCTGGTCGTGGAGACTCGTCACTGACCTGGGAGTGGGATGTTGAACGTTCGTAGATTAGTAGGGACTCGCGGTCCCGGACAGCGCTCGGCTCGTGCCCCTTAGCTCTGTGCAGCGAGTATGCGCTATTCCGTTCAGACGTTCTGTCCGGCCGCAATAATACAGCAATGGCCGGCGAGCCTGACGCAGAATGTTCGTAGAGTATGCGCTATTCCGTTCAGACGTTCTGTCCAGCCGCAATAATACAGCAATGGCTGGTGAGCCCGACGCAGAACGTTCGTAGAGTAGATAGACTCGTGATCCCAGCATGCGCTGGGCTATTCCGTTCAGTCTCCGCCCGGCCGCAATTTAAATACGTCTATCGCCGGGGAGCTTGACTCCGAACGTTCGTAGAGTAGGCGAGACTCGTAGTCCCTGCATGCGCTAGGCTCGTGCCCCTTTACTCTGTGCAGTGAGCGAGCGCTATTCCGTTCAGTCAGTTTGTCCGGTCGCGGACCAGGGAGCGGAACGCCGAACGTTCATTGTGTAGAGGGGGCGCGTGATCCCGTTGTACGTTCGTCTCATGCCTCTCTTCCCTGTGCAACGAGCGTGTCTCGTTGTTTCTCTCGTTCGTCCGTTCAGCTGACTGGTCTGGGTCCTTGTCCGCCGAAAGTACTTGCCGGCGTTGGCCCGGTAGTGGCTGGACTGGCCCGAGGCTCCACAACCAGGGGAAGACCACTTGACCCGTCCATGGAGATGTCCAGTCGTGGCTGGCTCCACATCACTGACCTGGGATCGGGACGCGAAACGGACGTGTTATAGTCGGGACTCACACTGGGCTCGTGCCTCTGTACTCTGAACAGCGGGCGTGTGCTATCTGAGGGTAGACAAGTGGGCAAATCGATGTGAACCCGGCTCGTCCCTTAACTGTATGCGACGAACGGGTGCGCGCAAGTCCATCAGTAATGTCTGGTCATGGACCCCCTTCACTGAGCCCCAGCCGTGAGACGGCCTTATTCGCCGTCGGCGATACTCGGCAAGAATTCAAAATAAATACTATCGACCTTGGGGCGAGACACTGAAGTGGCACGTGGTCGCGTTGTGAGCCCGACTTGTCCCTTACCATTCCCCGATGAGCGGGCGTACACTAGTCCAGCAGTCTTATCCATTCGTGGGTCCCCTGTCCCTGTAGGAGCGGAGAACCTAAGTCTGCGATGGACCAGGACCGAGGATTGAAGGGCCATACTTCCGAAACCGCTCTCAGCTGCAACCACCACTTGACTCGCCCGTGGCGCTGCTCACCATGTGTTGAGTGTAGGCACTGTGGGCACAGTATCAGCAGATGGCAAGCTCATCACGCGCCACAGAAAGTTCCCCCCAAGAGTGGGGGTGCGAACTTGAAACTGCAAAACATAGTCAACAGTAATAGGCGAGCGAACGTGGCACCCCGAGGCCACACGATACGCGTACGCGTGTGAAGATTTCAAACCGAATGCCCATCACGGCCAACGTTGACGCCTGGCGTTCCACGCTCCCTCCCCTGAGCGCCGGTCATCGACAATAAGTGAGGTTTTACCTTACTCTGTCGGGGAGGCCGAGGGCCCCCATAGTGACCAACCGTGCCGGCCGAAGCGAAGCCTCGTACCACCACCGGGAGAGCCGCCCGCTGAAGTAGCTCCAAGCACCGAGGGCCCAGTAATCCCACTCGAGCGGAACATGGAAACCAAGACCCCAGCACCACAAGTCCGGTGGAGGGCACACAAACCGACGAAGGTAAGCTCCAACTCGCACAGAGCCATAGTCATCCCCAGAACAGTGAACCCGGTAGCCCAACCACAAGGCGACCGGTCACACTGAGCACAGTCAACACCGAACGTGTGAAGAAGACCAAGTTCTAACACCACAAGTCCGGAGGAAATCACTTGAAGGTAAACTCCAATCCAACACAGTGAACCAGTCACGCTGGCTAGCACAGTGAACACTCTGAGTCCAAGTCACAAGACAATCGGTCACATCCCACACAGCCAAGAAGCAGAAGCCTAGGTCACACAACCATCCACAATCTAGCTAAGAAACAGACTGGCGGGATCTGGTGAGCAGTTGCCTGGATGGGGATGGAAGGGAGGCTACTCGGGATACTGGCTAGGCTTATGGCGCCCCTTGTTGCCTCCCCTGCCATATGGTTACACAACCAATTTTGGCTAAAATTAGGCTAGCTAAGACACTATTCCTAACAGTAATGTCATAGGTAATGTATTTTGAGGAAAGAAAAATCAACTTTGAAGAAAAACATAAAGCAGAATCATAACCCCTTGCACATACAGCCACCAGTACCGTTGCTTTTATCTGTTTTTAGCTTGTGTGTACTTGGGGCAGATGTGAATGTGAAGATAAGTTCATATTTATGATTGTATCTTCGACTGACTGACTAACTAAAACAATCTTTACAATGTTTACAATACACGTGGAGTGCAAGTGACATGAACATCTGTCAGTGAAAAGGCAAAACAAACTATCCCGAATCTACTCAAGAAACTCTTGCTGGAAGTTTCCAGTTCTTTATCCGGTCTTCAACAGCAGAATCATCAAGGTCTTCATCAGAATCATTTTCAGGCCTACGGCTATCTTCACCGTCGAAAATAAGGCCAAGAACCTCTTGTGCAATGAAACTGCATTTTCGCACTCGCAGCCATTTTTGTACGCTTCGACTTAATGTGAGGAGAAACCCCCCACCACACACTGGATTGTACCACTCTAAAAATGTGTCGGGGGGGGGGGGGGGGGGGGGGGGGGGGAGGGGGGGGGGGAAGGGTAGGATGTTGCACGTCACCGACGACAGTCAGTTATGCTAGTAGAAACACTGTACTACGGGAAATATGGTCCCTCTTGACATGACCCCTCCATGTCGACCATAGTCACCCAAGGGGTCTATGGTTAAGTCAGCCAAGGCGATGAATGAGTTGAAGTAGTTTTAACATATTCAAGGCGTGCCTCCCCCCCGCCCCCCCGCCCCTTCCCCCCCCCCCCCCCCCCGCCCCTTCCCCACCCCCACCCCTTCCCCCCCCCCCCAAATCAATAGCTGTGGAAGTGTTGTATAGCGTTGCCACAGGCAATGCTATACAAGACTTGCCCAGCTATTGATGCAATGCGGCAACACTATATGACACTTCCCCAGCTACTGATGTGGGACCCTTGAATGAGTTCAAACAAAAATCTTCCTACCTTTCTACCACGAGTGATTCCTGGTGAATCCGCATCCACTATAAAGCCTGTGAAAGCTTTACTGACTGGTGCTTTGGGGTCAGGATCTGTGCGAGTGAGAACGAAATACCAGTTGGCCACCCCTCCATTGGTGATCCACATCTTCTGACCATTCAGCACATACTTGTCTCCCTTTTTGACGGCTTTCGTCCTGATGCCAGCAACGTCTGAGCCCGCCCCTGGTTCAGTCACGCAGTACGCCTGAATCACAGATTAAAATATTAGTAAAAAGGGCTAATTCAGAATCATGTCAAGAGAGCAGGAAGTGCCCACTGACTGCGAGAAATTACTCTAATGCCAGGTCGACTCGAAGTCACGTGGCCCCAATGCCCAGCAAAGGTCATAGGGCTGACTTCAGCAGCAGTCAGCCTGCACATGGCTGTGCATGGAACAACAGTGGCCCATGTCAGCCCGCTCATCTTTTGGGCACTGGAAGTCCATCTGGCATGAAGACAGCAGCATGCGTCTTCCTTGTAACAATTCTTAAGAAACTCCAGGGGTCAGTTGCATAAGCGAGCTTAGTCCTGCACCAGCCACTAAACAAAGTACTCAACTATAGCAGAGCACCTTGCTTAGTGGCTGGCGCAGGACCAAGCTCACTCATGTAACTAGGCCCAGATGAGTATCTCAAAGACAGGGATGTAAATATGGCCTCAGACTGGTAGGAAAGGGCCATAAATTCTCATGAGCCCCTGTGGATGCAGGGCCTCATGAGAATAAGTATGTCCCTATTGTACATTACATTGGGCTGGCTGAGTCCGCCGATTTCAATGCATTTCTGACCTGCATTTTTTTCAGATAAATTTGTAAGCATTAATTAAGTTTCTCTAAAATGAACATATGACAACATCACAGTTCTGTTTTAACCCCTTCCTTGCCACTGGGTGCAGATTGCGTTTCAGATTGTGGGGACTCATGAGGATCTATCCCTCTTGCTTTTGGGTACTGCTCATTGTTTTCTGGCCGTGAAGGGGTTAAAATCTAAACAACAGAACAGACATAAATGTAACGGTCTCTTCAACTGTTTTGTTAACGAATATAAATTCATCATGTGACGGTAATAATCATGAGTAAATAAAAATTTATCAGTACAGATACTTACACACATGAGAGGCTCCTCTGTCATGCGACCCAGGTATTTCTTCTTTTGCTCTTCGTTACCTGCGATGATGACTGGCATTTGCTGAGAAGACGTAAAACTGAACTGTCAGTGTATTTCATCAAAATCATGATGTAAGAAAAACAAAAACTGGACACAACTTGTTTTGAGTGACCATCTTCACAAAAGACCACCTGTCATTAACCCTTTCCATCCAGATACACTACTGCTCAACATAAATTTGACTATGGTAGTTCTAGGATGGAGCCAGAATACCTTGGCGCCTAAGGCACCAAGCTATTCTGGCACCACTCTAGAACTAAAATGATTGTTCTATCTCCTAATCTGTATTGTTTTCATCCCTACGTCACATGACCAGTTGATTTAGCTTTAGCGCAAACTATACCATGTGACCATGATACAAAAACCCTTGTAGCGACAAATGGCGAACTTTTTGTAGCCCTCTTTCGGTCGTGCCTTGGATGCCAGTTTTGTTCTATAAAAGATCACCAAACATTGTAAAGTACAAAGTTACTTTGTGTTGTTCGAAACAATAGGCGCACTACTGGAGACGGCAATGTCATGAAATATTTTAAATTACGTCATAAGTCTATTATGTATAAATATATATTCCTTTTACGTCAGTCATGTCTGGCGTGATCCAGGTCGAAGATTTTTTTTTTGATTTCTTTGCGAAAATAGGTGAGGAATGAAAACAAATACGTTATTGATAGCAGGGGCTTGCCGCACGGACCCTTGTAGGCCTTCGGGAGGTCAAAGGAACCATTGTACCCCTCAGGCTGAAGGTTCCTTTGACCTCCCTCAAGCCTACAAGGGTCCGTGTAGCAAACCCCTGTGACCAATAACTTATAATGTAGCCTTCATATGACAATAAAAAATTTTTTTTTTAATTCAGCCTTGGGATGTAATGGGTTAAAAAAAACATGGAGGTGGCTGGCTACAGCCACCTCACTTCAAAGACAGGTGACATTTGCTGCCCTTCTAGGCTTCTCTTGAGAGTCTTTTAACCCATTTAGACCCGATGCACTATAGCAGGAGATGGATCAACGATAAAATTCAAGGGCAGTGCCAGATTAGCTTGGCGCCAAACGGCGCCAAGCTAATCTGGCACTACCCTTGAATTATCATGGTTCGTTCATCTCCTGCAGCTGGTACACAGTAGTTAGGCGACACGTCCAAAATTTGTGAAATGTGGCTGCGGGGTCCGATGGGTTAAGACTATTTTTGTTGCAAAACACTGGTTGCTCAGAACAAATCTAAAGAGTTAATTGTCCTCTGAAGACTACCTTAAAATTCATAGGCAAGATTGACCATGATAGTTCAATTCTTAAGGTAGTGCCAGAGTCACTGGTCAACAAGAGGATCCAAGCTATTCTGGCTATTTTGGCACCACCCTAGAAGTATCATGGTCAATCCGTATTCTGTTGATGTGCTTAAATGCTGAGAGGGTTGCAAGTGAGTGCAAAAAATACTTACACCCAAATTCTCAAAGGTAGTGCCAGAGTCACTGGGCGGCTAGAGGTGCCAAGCTGTTCTGGCACCACCCTAGAAGTATCAGGGTCAACCCGAAGTGTTTCAGCACTGAGAGGGTTGCGAGTGAGTGGAAAATATACTTACACCCAGTGAGTTTGCCTCTATGGCTGTCTGCACACCAGTGCATCCAAATGCTAGTTCCTCTGTTATGATACAGGTGTCCAGAATACCCAGCTCCAAGCCACCTGACAAAGGTATGACTAATTTATGACGCTGTAACCATGACATGGTAAAACAGAACCTGTCTGGAGTGACCACCTGTCATTAAAGACTATCATTTAGGTGGCGGTAGCCACTTAACACATTTAGCCCTGACACCCTACAGCAGGAGGTGGATTGACCATGATAATTCAAGGGTCGTGCCAGATTAGCTTGGCGCCTGAAGGCGCCAAGCTAATCTGGCACTACCCTTGAATTTTCATGGTCAATCCATCTCCTCCGACTGACACATGGTCATTAGGTGATGCCTCCAAATGAAGAAAATGCGGCCAGGGGTTATATGGGTTAAATGATGGTCTTTATCGACAGGCGACACTTTTTTACCCTTCAAGGCTTGTTAGGAGAGCTGTCTTTTCAGACCATACTTTTCTTGCAAAATAGGTGGATGCTCAAAACAGGTGCTGTGCGAGTGCATTGTCTATGCCAAGATTTAAGCCTCAGATTTTTCACCATCTGCAAGTGGCATAAGTACTTATCGAAATGGGCGTTGGGGGTTTCCACTTTCAGGACTCTGGAATCCAACACCCCTCTACGCTGCTACTAGTCTGAGCTGACTTTTTATTAAAAAAAATAACAATAATCCAGAAAAAAATAAAAGCAATACAAAACTTCACCTGCTGCTTGAACTTGCCCTTCGTACCATGTGCTTTAACGGTGTGCTCAGCGTGTGCGTGAATGTGTACTAGTTTTAGTGTGTAATGGCTCATGAGACGATGTTCAATAGGATTTATTTTGTTTTATTATTATATCTCAGTCCTTTTCATTCTAATACACTACTACTTGAAATAAATTTGACTGTGATAGTTCAAGGGTGGTGACAGAATAGATTGGCGCGCCTGCTATTCTGACAGCACTCTTGAACTAAAATGGTTGATCTGTCTCGTAATCTGTGGTGTATTTCCGTTTTCATCCTGATACACTACTGCTTGAAATTAATTTGACTGTGATAGTTCAAGGGTGGTGCCAGAATAGCCTGATGCTTGAGGCGCCAAGCTATTCTGGCACCACTTATATTTAAACTAAAATGGTTGATCAGTCTCATCTTCATAGGACAATAAGCAATTTTTTTTTAGAAAACAGCCTCAACATATAATGGTTTAAATAAACCAAAGCACTAATCAAGAGCAGACTTTTAAAGAAAAGAAATTGAGTTGGCCTTACCATAGCTGTCAGGGATGTGACCATTCATAAGACCCAGCGCCCAAGCCTTCTTGATGATATCCCACGGATACTGGAAAAAGAGAGTAATACGTCAGCAACAATAATCAAGCAAAACATAAATTTAAATAAAAAAGCAAAGTGAAGTGTAATTTATTCAGTCAAACCTAAGCATGTCTGTGACTGTCTCCAAGACAACAAAACAGTATTCAGACAATGACAGCCTCAAATCAATCTTAATCACCCATTATCATTCCTTGCCCGAAGGGTGGGGGACTGAGCAGCGCAACAGTGCTCCATGTTTGGGCGTGGCAACAGTTGGATCGAGTTCCATGGTGTGGACTAAAATAGTTCAAGGATAGGTCCAAAATAGCTTGGCGCCTCTAGGCGCCAAGCTATTCTGGCACCACCCTTCAGTACATTTGATTTTCTGGCAGACTCACTAATTGGATATTTTCACCATGCAATCAGACTATGATCAACATCCGACACCTAGTTGCATGCCTGCCTTAGAAACACAGCTGCCATGTACAGGTCAGCCTCTGCATCACACTGCTTGTCTCCCTTGATTCACTACCGCTGATCAGCAGCAGTGAATCGAGGGAGTCAACCAGAGTGCCACAGAATATATGGGTAATACTAGGGAGCCATGAAGGCCAGCAGTGTTATTTATGTTAGAACTGATGTGGATCTGAATTTACATACGTTAATGTAAGAGGAAAAAACACCCAATATACAAAAAATGAATTTTTTTCTAAAATGTATTTTCTTGAAAAATACTTACCGATGGCATTACTATATGGAATACACTCTATAGCCTATCGATTTCAGCCCAAAGTTGTGTCCCTTACACAATTGGGGAGGAGACACCGGGGATCCCGACATAGGGGCCCCGGGTGGCTTCTCTTTACTACCCTATCCCGGCAAGCATAGGGCGAACTCCTGTCAGTTTCACACTTAGCCAAAAAGAGGCAAGCGGGGCAGGAGGGAGGGCTGTCCGAGTAATGCCATCGGTAAGTATTTTTCAAAACAATACATTTTAGAAAAAAAAATCATTTGTTTTTTCAAAATACATTACCGATGGCATTACTATATGGAAGAATAACGAAGAGGAGGAGGGTGCCGACCCTAAGCCCAGAACTTAATCCCCCCTGCCGGCCCACGCAGGAGCACTACCGATGATTTCCGCTAGGACGTGCCTAAGGCGCCAGTGGCGCACGGATGGAGTGCTGGGCCGCGGAGAAGTCGCCCACCTGGACCAGGGAGTCACGCTGGCCGGATAGGACTCGGAGGAAGAAGCAGGCGAAGGTGGAGTCTGCACGCCCGCCGACTGCTGTAAAAATGTCCTTAACCGAGCAGTTGCGGGACTGCTCTCCCTTCATGCGCCCGGATCTGCAAAGGTCTATTCCCGTCAGGGGAGAGTTCCTGTTAGGCCGACCGAATCCCCCACCGAAGTCTGAGCCGGGTCCTGTTGACGCGACTCGCGGGCTAGGACCGTCCCACTGAGCGGATGTACGGTCAGCATCTGGGGCGCAGCCGAGGGAAGGCGGTTCTTGGCCAGAAAGGCCGGGTTGGCAAGAAGCTGCGCAGAGCCGTCTGAACGAACTGCAGACAGGCGGGTCGTACCGAGAGCGTGTGAAGCTCGCTCACGCAAAACGCTGTGGCGAGAGCCAGAAGGAAACGTTTTCCGGGTCAGGTCGGAGAACCATGCCAAAGGCAGGGGTTTGAAGCGGTCCGTATTTAGCCACGTCAGTACCCAGGCGAGGACCCACCGAGGTAAGAGGGAACGGGAGATCGGACGTTGGAGCTCCAGTGAGCCAACAGGTCTGAAAGGTCATTGCAAGGGCTAGAATCCGGAAGGCCCAGGCGGCGGTAAGTATCCGCGATCATGGTGCGGTAACCCTTGACGGTAACAGAGGCTAAGCCTTGATCGTCGAAGTGCCGCAGGAAGAATTCCGCCAGTAGGGGAAAAGTTAGACTCGTGGGGGGTAGCCACAGGGCGGCGCACCAGGACTGCAGACCCTCCACTTGCCTTCGTACGCCTTCCGTGTAGACAGTCTGTGGCCTGCTGCAATCGCCACCTCCGAGAACCGCTAGCGGCGAGGGCCTGCCAGACAACCTCCAGGCGTGTAGGAAGAGAGGCTCTGAGCAAGGGTGGAAGAGAGCCTGGCGGGCCTGCTAGAGCATCGTGTGTGGAGCAGGGAGCTCTAGGGCTGGTCCGTCGCTAGCGCGAGTAAGTCCGAGGTCCAGCTCTATGTCCAATTGCAGGAGGCCACCAGGACGAGAACCGCGAAGCATCCCAGAAGTTTTCCGCAGGATCTTCGGTACCAGCCCAGATGGGGGGGAAGGCATAAGCGACCAGACTGTCCCAGGGAAGAAGAGCACGCCCACCGCCCAGGCTAGCGGGTCCGGAAAAGGGGAGACGTACACCGGAAGCTGGATGTTCCAACTGGTGGCAAACAGGTCGACTAGAGGCATCTCCCATCACGAGCCGATCAGGCGAAAGATGTCTGGGCGCCAGGACCATTCTGTGTGGAGCATCTGTCCACGGCGGGACAGGGCGTCTGCGATCACGTTAGGTGGCCGGGAAAGTCGCGGGCTCAAAGAGTAATGCCCCCGGTCCCTGCACCAGAGAAGGAGGTGTAAGGAGGATGCACAGGGAGGGCGAGCGCGTGCCCCCCCTGGTTCTGTATGTAGGCCACCACCGCCGTTTGTCCGAGAGAATGAGGACCTCTTGGCCAGTCAGCGTTCCCTGCCAGAAGTCGAGAGCCATCCACACCGCCTTCACCTCTAGCCAGATGCTGTGCTTGTCCGCAAGGTCGCGGGGCCAGAGGCCTGAGGCCGAGACAAAGTCCGGCAACAGGTCGAGCGCCCCAGCCCGACTGGCTCGCGTCGGTGCAGAGAGACCACGGAGCAGAGGGAAGTGTAGAGGCACGCCCATCGCCAACCACGTGAGGTCCGTCCAACTCTGGAGGTGTGGTCGGGACAGGGGGAACTGGGACCAGATCCGTCAGGGAGTCCGACGAGGGACGCCAGTGGAGGAGAAAGAGTTGCTGCAGCGGGCAGACCTAAGGCCTGCCGAGGAGGTAACAAGTCCGCTGTCGCGCTGAGTAATCCCAGAAGCTGAAGCCAGACCCTGGCCCAAATGGAGACCCCTACGTCCAAAATGAAGTGTGAATCTGGCAATCATCTGCCGCCACGCCAAAGGCAGACAGACTAAGTTGAGGTCGGTCAAGAATTCCATCCCCAATTGCAGGCACTGGCGAGAAGGAGAGAGATCCAGTTAGCTCGGGTTGATGAGGAACCCAAGTCGGCGCAAGAGGGAAAGGAGGACGTCTCTGTCCTCATCGAGCGCCAAGGCGATCAGGTTGCACAAAAGTAAGTCGTCTAGGTAGTTGAAGGCCAGACTCAGAGACCTCTGTTGGAAAAGGGCCATCACTGCGTCGAGGAGCCTCGTGAAGACCCAAGGACTGATGTTGAGGCCGAAGGGAAGGGCTCGGAACAGGTAAACGACCCCGGCAAAAGCAAATCGGTGATAACGGCGAAGACGACGGATGAATCGGAACGTGAAGATAAGCATCTGACAGAACGATGTTGAACGCGAAGTCCATCGGTCGGACGGCTGCGCGGAGAGTCCTGGCTGTCTCCATCTGAAAGTGAGGCGCTGAAAAGAACTGGTTTAGCGCCGACAAGTCTTGGGAATGAGAAAGAGGTGGCTGTAGAACGCCGGCGAGTCCTGACGAAAAACCACTTCTGTCGCCGCTTTGTCGAGTAAGGACGTGAGTTCTCGACATAGAGCTACTGCCTGAGATTGGTCGACTTTTTGAGATGATCCAAGGGTCGTCTGGGAACAGCAATCTCCTATGGTAGCTGTAGAAGGCCAGCCGCTCACCGACTGGAGACCCAAGAACTGTCGACGGGGGCAGAGAAGGGTCAAAGTCAACAGGCCCGAGCAAAGCGAGACGCAGCGAGGGGGGGAGGCAGGATGGGGCCACAGGTCCTTGGCAGATCCTTTACAGTCTGCCACGTCTCACCAAAAAGAGGGAACCGCTGAGTGGCGCCTGGCGCAGCTGCGTCTTCACCGTCTAGCGGAGATCCGTGCAGAGCCGAAGGCGCAAAACACGCGGCCAAAGGTCACAGTTGGCGGCAGCCGCCATAGGGTTGGTTGAGGAATTGTAGGCGGCCCTGTTAGCAGCAACCAAAATGGAATGTACGCCACGGAGCGGGGACGAGGCTTCCGGGTCCCAAGAGTCCTCCAGGTAAAGTAGCACCGCTGCGTCGCCAATTCCGAACTAAGGAAGCGAATCTGTCAAGAGGGCAAGGCCAAGCATTCTGGACTAGCCGGAGCCCACCCGCCTGGATGAGGCTGCCACATCCACCGAAGGAACAGGGACAGTGAAGGCTTGAGAGAGTCCAGCGTACCAAGCCTGGCGAAAGGACATAAAAATCCCCGCAGGCCAACGCGTATCTGCGAAAAAATTCCTCGTTGCCGAAGGAGTCCTGGCGAACCCAGGCCGAGAAAGCATCGATGAGATCCCGGAAACCGTGTGGCTGAGGGAGAGACTTGTGACCTTAGCCTGCCACTGCACATCAACTCTGGCGGACGCCTGTCTCTTCAGAGGCGGCGAAGGTGGACATAAGCCCGGAGGGAGGAAGTTGGCGATCAGATGGGAGGCCTCTTCCAAAGCACGAACCGTCTGTGAGCTGAGCGAAGGGCCGAAATGCTAACAAGGAGGAGGCCGACGAAACAGCTGAGAAGCAGGCGGGAGAGCCAGAGGGCGAATCCCGCAAGAAGATGGCAGAAGCCGAATCCGGAAAAGCGGAGCGTCGTGAGGAAGGAGGGACCACGGCCAACCACGGCCAAAGGCAAAGTTTGCTCTGTAAGCCCCCAACTCGCCGAAGTGCGAGGGGAGGGGGGGGGCTACTAGTGACGGGAACAGCGCGTGGACGATGAGGGGAACGCGAGAGCCGGGGACCGCGCTCCGAACATAAGAGGGGAGTGAGTGAGTGAGTATAGATTGCTTTACGTCCCGCAAGCGACAAAGGCCTTCTCAGGACGTGCCTGCGCTAAATGAAGAAAAGAACTGCAAGAAGCGCAGACAGGAGGGAGAATTTCAAAAGAAAAATACAGATGAATGGACCAGAAAGACAGAAATACAAACCCCCCAAAAAGTAGAACCCACCTTGCAGGGGTTAGACAAGGTGACCCTAGGAACTAAAAAGTAGACAACCCCACCAAGGTCCCCTAGGGCAGACCCGGTGGGGGACATAAGAGGGGAGGCGGTCGGGGAACCCCGGCACCCCCAACCTGCTCGCCGCGAATCCGCACCTGTGAGTAAATGTCTGAGTCACACCGGGCCCGCCTGGAAAGTTCGGGGCGGGGTGGGTGGGGGGGGGGGGGGGTGGGGGGTGGGGTGGGGGGTGGGGGGGTGGGGGGGTGCAGAAATGTGTCACGCCAAGCCCGCTCAAGAAAAATGGAGCGGGGAGGGGACAAAATTGGGGCGCGGGAACCGCACCTGTGAGAAATGTCTGAGTCACACCGGGCCTGCCTGGAAAGATCAGGGCGGTGGGGGGGGGGAACAGAAAAGTGTCATGCCAAGCCCGCTCAGGAAAAGCGGAGCGGGGAGGCGACAAAATAGTGGGCGCGCGAATCCGCACCTGTGAGTAAATGTCTGAGTCACACCAGGCCCGCCTGGAAAGATCAGGGCAAACAAAGGGGGGGGGGGGGGGGGGGAGGACAGAAAAGTGTCACACCAAGCCCGCTCAGGAAAAGCGGAGCGGGGAGGGGACAAAATTGGGGCACGCGAAACCGCACCCGAGAGTAATTGTCCGAGTCACACCGGGCCCGCCAGGAAAGTTCTGAGTGGGGGGCGGGGGGGGGGGACAGAAAAGTGTCACGCCAAGCCCGCTCAGGAAGGGCGGAGCGCACGGGGAGGGGACAAAATTGGGGCGCGCGAATGCGTGTCAGAGTCACACCGGGCCCGCCTGGTCGAAACGGGGCGGGGGGGGGGGGGGGGGGGGGGGGGGTAGGTACGTAAACGTAGGTAGCCGGGCCCGTTCGGACCAATCAGAGCAGGTGGGCAAAACCTCTACAGGCCTCTGGTCACGCATGAAAGCTGCGGAGCGTGAGGGAGAGCCTCTATGCCTACTTCTTTTCTCTTTTTTTTTTTTTTGAACATTTGCGCTAGTCACGCCGGGCCCGCTCGGAAGAAACGGAGCGGGAGGGCGTGGACGAACGCTCAGCTCGCCCGACCCGCTCGGGCGAAACAGAACGGGAAGGGGGGTGGGGGGGGGGAGCAAAATAAAGGAGCTCAAGCCACGCAAGCGTGGGGAGCACGGCTCTGATACTCGCTTGCCCTGCTCAGAAGACTCGGAGTGGGGAGGGAGTTTCTGCGCGGTTACGGTAAAAGAAGGGGACTTACCTGCGGGCCGGAAGGCCCGGACACCAGAGCGAAGTGGGGCCCGAGGAGCCGACGGAGCGACGCCATCCTGCGGAGAAGTCCATGGAGCCTGTCGAGACCAGGAACGAAGGACACGTCTGTAGAAATCCCACATCTGAGACCACCGGTCCTCACTCCCGTCGGCACACACGTCACACCTCCTGTCGGAAGAGCAGTCTGAGCACGGCCAGCAGACGACGAGGGCGTCCGAGGGCCACAGAAAATCCTCACAAAAGGAGGCAAGCCTTCGAACAGAGGCCGCCATAGCGTTCGTTGCACAGTGTCCGCAGGAAGAAACACACTCAAGCGCCGAACTCACACCACGAGGCACAAAGCCACGAGTAAAGTCACAAGCCGAAACCCAAGGCCGCAGCCAAGGACGAAGTTCACTGAAAGTCAAACCGGTCGGAACCGGTCGGTGTTAAGTCCACAAACAGTAAAACATTGAAGTGTAGAACACACCAATGAAGTACACCGAGTCCAAGGATAAGTCTAATCCAAGGCAAAAAGCCGAACGTTAGTAGTAAGAACCACAGAAGACACCGGTCAAAAAATGTAGCAAGGCAAAAAAATGACCGTCCACGGTCGAGCTAAGAGTGAAACTGACAGGAGTTCGCCCTATACTTGCCGGGATAGGGTAGTAAGGGGAGGCCACCCGGGGCCCCTATGTCTGGATCCCCGGTGTCTCCTCCACAACTTTGGGCTGAAATCGATAGGCTATAGAGTGTATTCCATATAGGTAATGCCATCGGTAATGTATTTTGAAAAAACAAGTCCTCAGGCTGTTGACAGTCTCAGTTGGCCCAAGCAACTTCACCCATTTAGCCCCAAAACTAGCCATCAGGCGCCAAGCTAATCTGGCACTACCATTGAATTATCACAGTCGCTCTACCTCCTGCAACTGGTACGAAGACATTAGGTGCCACTGTACAAATTCAGGAAGTATGCTCATGGGGTTAAATGGGTTTAACTCACAGGGAATCCACTTGGGAGTGCACATCACACAAAGTCGCGCACACATACACAGACATGCCAAAGGCATACCTCCCCTGTTTTGTCATGTTCTGCAGCATTGGGCAGGATCTCTTCCCGTGCAAACTTTCTAGCTGTCTGCTGGTACTCATACTGCTCGGGGGACAGCTCTGGACATCAACACACAGAAAATAAATAAGTAAACAAATGATTATTCAGAAAAGACTATAAACCGGCCCCTTCACTGCTGAGGAAAAATACACACAATCGATCCGCAAGACATACAGATTCTCATGAGCCCCCACAGTTAGGCACAGTTTGAATCCACATGCCCCTGGAACAGCTGAGACTCTAATGAAAATTGTAAAAACACAATCTACGTCAAACGGCAGTGAAGGATTGAATATCATTTGTATCACATTTTGTAAATGAGCGTTTCCAAAGTGTATTAATACATGTAATATTCTGCCGAATCTGTCCATCCCTCTAGTCTACAAACCACAATATGCACAGCACTGTATATGGTCTTGGAACAGTATGCATTAAGCCCCAACGCTCTGCAGCAGGAGATGGACTGACCATGATAATTCAAGGGTAGTGCCAGACGAGCTTGGCACCGTCAGGTGCCAAGCTCATCTGGCACTACACTTGAATTATCATAGTCAATCCATCTCCTGCAACTGGTACACAGACGTTGGGTAGCACCTTCAAAATTTTGGAAATGCGGCCGTGGGGTTGAATGGTTAAAGGGAACTGAAAACGTCAGTTTGCTCTCACTAAGAAGTTGCAACCTAGTGTTATAAATGCACTAAGGTGCAATAAAAAATGCTGGCTTGGTCTAAATAAGAAGTTCTGCCAGCAAACAAAAAGTGTTTATTTTGATCAAGTAGTTTTTAGTCTTCTTTCATGCATACCACACCAGAAATAGATGCTCAAGGGAAGAACCCAATAAGCTTGGCTTGTTCCTATGCTTGACACATGATCCATCCATCTCCCTCAATTTGCTCTACAAGTGGAAGCTAACCCCTTTAGTGACAGCAGCTATACACAGGAAGCAAAGGCTGTTTGGTTGTCGTCCGCCACAGCTGGCCCACACATACCGTATGTATTGACCCCATGAGCTGGCCCACACATACTGTGTGTACTGGCCCCATGACCTAATTATGTGTAGATAGAAATTATGTCTCTGAAACCCTAACTTCACTGCTTGATAACAAATCGACCTCACGTGCATGGATGTTACAGCATGGACAGCAAGAGAGATATGGGTTCTGAGTTGGAGGAGCTAAAGAGAATCCATGACTTGGGTCTGGCTGACTGTCATAATCCTGCAGTGATGAATGATTTAAGACCAGTTGCTTTTACCTCATGTGTCATGAAGGTTTTGAGACGGCTGTTCTTTTACATTTTCAAATACAGGTTTCTGATTGTATGGACCCTTTCAGTTTGCTTACAGAAGGCAAAAAAGTGTTGATGATGCCATTTTGCATTTTGTAAACATCATCTACTCTCATTTAGAAAAACCAGGGGCCTCCATTCAACTGATGTTCTATGATTTTTCATCTGCTTTTGACACCATTCAACCACACATACTCGCTTACAAACTGGTTCACATGAACATAAATGTCTACTATTCTTTGGGTTTTGGACTATCTCACTAACCGCTCACAGTATGTCAGAATTAGTTCGAATCTAATCTCAGATGTACTTTTTACCAACACCGGTGCAACACACGGGACTATCTTAATTTGTTGCCTTTTTTGTTTTCTTTGTACACAGCAGACTGTAGAGCCACTCATGACAAATGTGTCATGGACAAATATGCTGATGATTCAGCACTGACAGGACAGATTATGAATGACAAAGACAGACACTACCGACAAGAGATCAACGACTTTGTTGAGTGGTGCGATAGAAACTATCTTGAATTACACGTTGGCAAAACAAGGGAGATGATCATATATTTAAGGAAAAACAAACATCATCTTGATCCTGTTGTCATCAAGGGAAAAGAAGTTGAGCATGTAAAGTCCTACAGGTATTTAGGTGTTCTTTTTGACAATGCGCTCAAATGGAAACAAAACACAGAGGTTATTGTGAAAAAAACGCATACCCGTCTTTACTGTTTGAGAAAACTCAGATCATTTAATGCAAGCAATCAGCTTTTACTGATGTTTTACTGCTCCAGTATTGTTAGCGTTCTAACTTTTGGACTGACCTGATGGGGTAGAAATTTATGTAAAAGAGATCAAGATCGTCTTAACAAAGTAATCAGGAAAGCGGACGGGGTGATTGGTAGAGCACAAGATACTTTGGACACACTGTACAACAGATGGATTATGAACAAACTGGCTGACATGCTTGATGACAAAACACATCCACTTAGATATGAATTTGACAGCACACATATCGAACGAAGTGGCACTTCAAGTACCCAAAAGTAGTACATCACGTTACGCCAGCTCTCTTGTCCCTCAGGCTGTTACCCTTTTCAACAGTAATATCAGTAGATAGTGTCTGTCAACATTCTTAAGTTGTTTAGTATTAGCCCATTCAGTAGTTCACTGCAACATTGTTGACACAAGAAGAACAGGGGGCATAAACCATAAGTGTTTCTGATGCCAAGAGTGTTACAAAGGTAACAGTACATCTGTTACAGTTCATCTGAGAGTTATAGGTTATCTAATTAATTGAATGATTGATTGATTGATTGATTGTACATTGCTTAACGTCCCGACAGCAACAAGACTTTCTCAGGACGTGCCTGCATTGCTTGTGAAAAAAAACTAAACAGAAAATTGAATGTATGTCGCCAGCCGGTCAAATACATTAAATAAACCTACAACATGGGGCATAAATAAAGCTAAGACCATTTAGCAACACACATCCAATATCAAGAGCTACAGGCAGTGCAGACAGTAGGGAGAGTTTTAAAAAGGCAAATACAGGTGAATGGACAAAGGGTAGACAGAAACACATGCCCCAGAATAGAGAGAAAAACCCACCCTGTGGGGCTGACCAGGGTGACCCTGGGAACTAAAAAATACCTAACCCCACCCAAGTCCCCCAGGGCAGACCCGGGTGGGGCAATTAATTGAATGAGTGAATGATGATGCCATGTGTTGTATGGGCAGACAGTGAATTTCCCCATGAGGGATTAATAAAGTATCACTGTATTGTATTGCAAATACTAAAGGGAATCACTCAGTGCTGGACAAACAAACAATTAGATTGTCTCATCAGGGGATCTAGCTGCTTGTTTGTTTAGCACTGAGCGATTTCCCTTAGTACATCAGGGGGGAAAATTGCCTAACTTTTTTTTTTTCTCACCAGCCAGCCAGGTCTATGACGTAGTAATCTGAACTATCCCAGAAAAATGAATTTTTCTCTAAAATGTATTTTTTCAAAAAATACTTACCGACGGTATTACTACTAGGAATGCTTCGCTTAGCTTAACAATTTTAGCCAAAAAAACTCGTGTACCTGACAGGGGAGGCAACCACAAGGGGTGTCATTACCAGGATACCCCGAGTGGCCTCCCCTGCCTTCCTATCCGGTGGCGCGCTCACCGTTTCCCAGTAGTCTCCGAGTCTTAGCTCGACTACGGCAAGCGGGGAAGGCGGGAGGGACCTCTGAGTAATGCCGTCGGTAAGTATTTTTCGAAAAAATACATTTTAGAGAAAAATTCATTTTCTCAAAATCATAACCGACGGCATTACTACTAGGAAGAATGGCGAATAGGAGGGGGTGACGCAAACTCATACACCTGTCCCATGCCCGAGCGCTTTGCTCATGAACTATCGAGGCCCGTCCCTACGTGCCACTCCCAACAATTTTAGCTAGGCGTTACCCATGGCACCTTTGGCGCCGGGAGGGAGTGCTGTGCCACCGAGATGACCCCCACTATTGCCAGGTAGACGCGCTGGCGGATAGGTCTGACAGATCTCTGCGGGCGAAGGTAGACTCGGCCCGCTCACCTACGGCCGCCACAATATTCCACCCTGTGCCAAGCTGGTAAGGTGTTGCTAGTAGCCCCTGCTTGACTTGTGTGCTCGGACGCGCAACGTCTGGCCCTCCCCGGGGGGTATGCCGAACGAACGACCCAGCAAGCTAGGGACCGTTTGCGCCGAGGTGTCTCATCTGCCCGGAGCCAAGGACAGGAATAGGCATGTGTCTTTGTCTTAGTGGCGTAGTCTTGCGCCTGCCACTATAAGGCGCCCTGACCGTGTCTTGTAGGGACTGGTCCGTATCCCTGAACGGACAGACGGTAGAACTTGTGGTGAGGACACTGGAAGAAGGTTCCTAGCCCAAGTCCAGCTGGTGGAGTGCTGCCCTAGTCATCAGCCCTGATCTGGAGACTGGAGGGACGCCCCAAGAAAGCGCAATCTTGCTAACTGTGAAGCCGAAGCAATGGCGAACAGTCAGCAGGTCTTCCTGTTAGGTCTCCCAGCATCGCCAGCGGAAGCCGGCCGTCTTGCCGATGACAGTGCTTGATCCGATCCAAGAGGTCTGTACCGGCGCTGGTCCATGCTAGGTGTCAGTAAGCGTCTGCCACCCGGTGAATTCGAATGATGCTGAGGGGTCCGATTCTGCTTGGGAACCCCTAGACGAACTCGGCCAATATGGGGGTAGGCCGGTCTGTGGGGAGAGTTGCTCCACTGCACATCAGGCCTGTAGTACTCTCCACTCTCCCTCGTATCTGTACTGTCACCTTGAGTCGCTGCAATCGCATCCACTGTCGCACCCGAGAAGCCTCTTGGTGCGAGTGCTGACTGTCCATCTCCCAGCGTGCCGCGCCAATCGCTCTGTGTCTGTACAAACAGTTGTTGCCAGGGTTGCGATCGTCTCGGACGCGGAGCTGAGGCAGGGGTTCGCCGCGCATCTCCAAAGGATTGTGATCCAGCAGAACGGTCATCAAAGTCCTAATCACCATGCCATCCCTGAGCTTGTGGAGCCCCTAGGTACCCATCTTGAGGGAGGAACGCACTGCCGCATCTTAACCTATATCAGCCTGAGGCTAACAGCTTCAATTGTGCCCTGCCATACACAGGTTATACTATAGAAAAATTAAGAATACAGTCCCAAAGGCTTTACTTGAAGGCTAGGCTGGATTAGCGTGAAGCCTAGCGGTGCCAAGCCACTCCGGCACTACCCTGTAACTATTCTTATTTGAACATATGCCACCCACTGGTGAACACGATAAGGGTTAAGATGCTTTCACCATACCTTTGTTCCCAGGCGGTTATCCACCAAGGATTATTCACCCCCAATGACTTAACTTCGGTGAACAGACAAACCGGGGAATTCACATGCAAAGGTGGTTGGCTACGCCAGGAGTCCATTCCTCGAAGGAGCCCATCCATGGCCCAGGCTTGTGGATCCGGTCTGGAGGCGACAGAGGAAGCAGCTTCCTGTTCCACTACAGGAGGACCGGCCTATCATTGGAGTCTCCTCACATGCGTAGAGTAGTTGGAAGGCAGCCGGGTGTAGTAATACTCTTTGCGCTGCCGCTGACCCTGCCACAAGGGGAATCCGCGCATACTTTGCGCTGACCTCCGAAGCGCCGTGTCTGACGAGTGCTGTCCTGATCTCTGCACCACCAGCAAAAGTGCTACAAGAAGAAAACTCTGACCTTCGAGTAGCCGGAGCGCACCCGTACCTTACGTAGCGTAAGCCATTCTTTCCATCTGACGTGCGCCAGCTTCACCGCCTTCAACTCCAGCCAGCGGATGTATCTGCCTGCGTGTTTCCCCTGTTGCTATCCCACTGTTATCGGTCAGGCACTCCCTGCCTAGGCGGCAAATCTGGGTGCTGGTCCCCCGTCGGACTTGCCTCCGAGTCCTCCCACGCTTCGCCATCTGGTTCCAGAGGGCCGACCGTCCAAGTAGTTGCAAGCGCAGGGCCAAAGTTACTAGTAAGCGCCAAAGCCGACATTAGACATCGCCTAGTCTCCGGGTCTGGGATCTGTAAGGGCCTACCGTTGGGCGTCAGGATCTCAGCTAACCTCCGTGGTTTCCTTCTAGGCAGGGCTCCCGCAACACCAAGTAGGCTGTAGCCAAAGCTTCCATCTCTCCACCGCCGACTGAAGCAAGTGGAGACAATCCTGCCGAGGTGGCAAGGGATCCTGCGCTGTCGCCTTATCGTCTGCCAGGTCGGTCCCACAGAAGAATGTCCTCGCGCGGAGCCTTCCACCAGTGTGTTATCCCAAAAGACGGGCGAGCGTGGAACCTGTCACAACAGCGTGTCCCTTCATATCCAGTCGCTGCCGACGATCTCCGCCAAGGAGTAGGCTGCGGAGTGGTACCCCATCCTAAAGGCTGTCACTAGCTCCGTGCATGTCCCACTCCGAAGGACTGAGGCTGAAAGGTCAGAGGTGTTCTCCAGACACTTGCTCACGGAAGGCGTCACCCTCTCGAGGAAATCCCGCACCAGCTAGGGAGAAGCGAACCCAGGGAGCAGTCCTGTCCAAGCCTCGCTTTCGCTTCCTCGCATCCGAGTCTGTAGTCTGTGGGGAGCCGCCGCCTGCATCCACGCCTCCTTATCCACCGCTAGCACGGCACCTCCCGGAAGAGACTCCACATCACTGCCGGTGGAAGTAGATGTTCATCCTCTCTGGTCATTGGGAGTCTCAGAAGAACCTCTGTTGTCCGCCACCATCTTGCCGAGTGGTCGCCCAATGCCTCCGCTAGATCCCAAAGTCTGCGAGAGGAGCGACGTGAAGCACTGGGCCACCCGATGTGTCGGTCATCGTCGCAGCCTTCCTCTTGGAGCGAAGATGGCCGGAGGAATGACGCGAAGCGCTGGGACGCTTGTTGATGATCATACAGCTTCTAGCAGAGATCAAATGTCTTTTACCTTTGGTCAGATAATGCCGACATCTTCGCTGAGTTCAAGTTGACGACAGCCACAAATTTGGAGACCATCTCAGACTTGTGAAGCGATATACCCGAATACGACACACAATATCACCCCAAAAACCAAAGAAAATTCACAGCTGATTTTTGTAGAATTATATCTCCAGCAACTGCAGAAATGAAATGTGCCCCGCATACGCATCAGAATTATATACTGACGTCCACACATCTTAACCATAGGATGAACACAGGGTCGATCTCTGCTAGAAGATGTATGATCATCAACAACCTTTTGCACATGAAAATCTATGCCTCTTGTTGACGGAGGGCCCTGGATACGACCACAAGAATTTACTCATTTAGGGGAGCTAATGTAGATGTACATAGGACCGCAAAATGCACAGATTCTCGTCACTTACGGCTCAGCCTGTGAAGGAAGGTGCATGGGTACCTATGTGAAGTGTAGCTGAAATAATCTGACAGGAGAACATTGTTGCGAGTGACCCGAGTGTCGGCTTGATGAGGTCAAGAGGTATCGGATTTCCCTGAAATTTCAGGGACTCCGGTGGCGTTGGACCTACGACTGGGTAGATGACAGTCTAGCGAAAGTTTTCCAGATACTTAGTGACAAAATCACTTCAGAGTTACAGAAAGTGACGAAAGTTTTGAGTCGTCAGCCGACTGGTGGTAGAGCTAGAAACACATTTGAGGTTGTGTGCTTTAACTGCAGAGAAAAGGGACATTATTCGAAGCTGTGCCCCGATAACGGCAATAGGAGAGGAAATGGCCATGTCAGTGGTACGGCGCCTAAAAACGAAAACGCGCCAGGCCAGGGAAACTAGGGTGGGCAGAGCTCTTGGCAGCCCGGAACTCGGCCCAATTATTAACTAGTGGTGACGGCTGCTTAGAGGACGCGAAGGGGCAACGTTTAAACATCTTGTCAAATACAGGATGCTGATTGGCATCAGTGAAAATGGGGAAAGTTAACATTGACTTTTTAGTTGATAGCGGGTCTTCTGCTACATCATTTGCACAGAAGTTTTTGAGCAAGTAAGAAGAGATTCCCAGGCTCCACTGAGAGAAAGTAAGTTAAGACTTTGCACTGCTAATGGACAGAGTCTAGAGATTAAGGGTGAAGCGGTCCTAGCTCTGGAGATAGGTGGTCAAATTTTCAAACACACTGTGGTCGTTGGTGATATTGGTTAATCTGCAGGAATTTTGGGGACAGATTTCATGCAGAAACATGCCTGTCTATTAGACTTGGCACAAGGTTCCTTGAGAGTAGGCGAGGCAGTGGTTCAGTTGAAAAGGGAAAAGTCGAATATCTGTGCAAGAGTACAGGTGTGCGATACCGTCATCGTGCCCCCTAAATCGGAAATGTTCGTCAGGGGATCCTTTGTACAGCAACGTACTTTAGAAAAGACTGATGGATTGTTAGAAGGCATAGACAAGTTCAAGAAAGACACAGGGCTAGTGGTCCCTAGGTGCATGGTTCAGGTTACGGACGGAGAGATTTTCGTTCCGCTTACCAACTTTAGTGATAGAGATGTTAAGGTTAGAGCGGGCACAGAAGTAGCATTTGTAGAAACTGTTTTTTCTGTGAATTGTTTGTCTGAAGGGTCGCAGGAGAAAGAAGTGTATGCGGACGATACATTTCCTAGTCACCTCGAGCACTTGGTTACTGGTGTGTCGTCAAAAATAAGTGAAGGGACAAAAACAAAGTTGAAGGAAACGCTTGTTGAGTTTCAAGATGTTTTTCAGTCCCCAGGTGGTAAGCTTGGTAGAACGAGCAAAGTGAAACATACGATTGATACCGGGGATAGTAAGCCAGTGAAACTACCTCCCCGCCATCTTCCGCTAGCTCAAAGAGAAACTGTGGAGAACGAAATTGAAAAGATGTTAGAAGAAAATGTCATAGAACCTAGCGATAGTCCTTGGGCAGCAAACATGGTGTTGGTCAAGAAAATGGACGGGTCTGTCAGGTTCTGTGTCGATTACAGGAGATTGAATCATGTGACACGCAAAGATGTGTATCACCTTCCTCATATCGGAGATTCACTTGATGCTTTGTTGGGTTCTTGTTGGTTTTCAACTCTCGATTTAGCTCAGGGTTTCTTTCAAGTTGAGATAGACGAAAAAGATAAACAAAAGACTGCGTTTGCAACGCACAAGGGCCTTTTTCAGTTCAAAGTTATGCCGTTCGGGCTTTGCAACAGCCCAGTGACATTTGAAAGGTTGATGGAAATTACACTGAGCGGTGTTTTGTTCAAAAGGTGCCTAGTTTACATTGATGACGTAATTTGTTTCTAAGGCAAGACAGAAAGCCAGGCGCTGGAGAATCTCAGGATGGTTTTCCAGAAGTTCAGGGAAGCAAATCTGAAACTAAAACCGTCCAAATGCTGTTTGTTTCAAACTGAGTGTACCTTTCTCGGTCATGTCGTGTCGCGTGAAGGGACGACGTGTGATCCAGCGAAAGTGGAGGCAGTAGTAAACTGGCCTGTCCCTACTAACGTTACAGAGGTCAGAAGCTTCTTAGGGATCATGTCGTACTACAGTAGACCCAGCTGAGATTAGACAAGTTTTACGTATGTCACATGACATAAGATGTTCAAGTCATTTAGGCCGCAATAAGACCCTGGCAAATGTCAGACGACACGTGTACTGGCCAGGCATGGCGGATGACGTTGCCAGATGGTGTAGTCAGTAAGAAGGAAGCCGGGTCCGGGCAGGGCGAAGCTTCCTATGCAGCACATGAACGTGGGTATGCCCATGGAGAGGATAGCCAGAGACATCCTGGGTCCAATGCCCATGCCACACGACAGATTAGAGTACATTATGGTCGTTGGAGACTACTATTCAAAGTATGCGGAGGCATATTGTCTCTTGGACCATACAGCCCAGACTGTAGCGGACAAACTTTTAACAGAGTTCATCTGTAGATTTGGCGTTCCGCTGACTATTCATACAGACCAATGTAGAGAGTTTGAATCTCATCTGTTCAAGTATTTATGCAAAGCGTTAGGATCGAACAAGACGAGAACTACTCCGTATCACCCAGAAAGTGATCGGATGGTAGAGAGACATAATCGGTCTATCCAACAGATGTTGTCTGCTGTCAATCAGAACCGAGACGATTGGAGTGATCACCTTGACTTGGTTATGATGGTGTATAGGGCTTCTATCCACCATTCAACCGGGTGTACGCCTAATCTCATTGTTTTTGGCAGAGAGGTCAATCTTCCTTTGACGTTAGAACTTGGTGTTTTCCCCCATGGAGACGTGGCTGAGTGTCCTGTAGAATACGTTGAGTGGCTTCGAAATACTGTAGAGAGAGTATTCAGTTTTGTGCGACAAAATTCTGAGGCTAGTGTCATGAAGCAGAAATATTACCATGACAGAGACTGTAAAGAAAGAGAGATCGAGCCAGGAATGTGGGTCTGGAGATGGTACCCGCCAAAAGCGAAACAAAAACTTGGTTTAGGATGGATGGGTCCATTCCGAGTCATAGAGAAGGTGGGAAATAGCTCTGTGAGGATCGCTAAAAGTGGTAGAGACAAACCCATAGTGGTCCACCTCAATGATGTAAAATCTTATGAGGGCAGAAACCCGCCAGATAGCGAAAGCGAGAACGAAAGTGAGAGCGAGAGTGAGAATGGGAGCTGTGAGAGCTGTGAAGATGAAACACTGATAACCGTTGTAAGGGATGAAGAGGAAACCCTATAAAAACTATAAGAGGAAGGGAAATCAGGGCCCCAAGAAGGTATTCCCCATCCTCATCATAATCCTGAACTTGAGACTACGTTTTGTCACATGCTACGTGCTCAATACTATGATTTTGATGTATTATGTGTTCAAATGAGTCCATATGTAAAATGTTTTGATACCTTGAATGCCCACTGATTAATATTTTTGTGCGAATATAATTTTTGTCATAAGACTCGTTGATACCAATTTTGTATGGTGCTTAAACTTTGTTTTGTTGAGCCACCGTCGTGGTGCGCATCAAATTTTGTTTTGTGGAAGTATTTTGAATTTGTTTTCAGAGACTCTTGACCCAAATGCCAGGAGAGTATTGTGGTCAGTGTGACATGCGCGTGTCTCATGTCCGAAGCAATTTTGTGAGATGGCGGCATCTCACGAGGGAGCTTGTGCTGGCTCTAGTCGGCTTCCCTCTTCAGTGACCCCTTGAGAGTGAGTTGGTCCCCCAGCTCACATTGGTTCGTTAATTTGTATCTGAGATGGGCGTCTATCTCATACATGTCTGGGAGTAAGCCAGTGGCTCTAGCTGGAAACCCCCAGACGAGAGTGTTGTCCAGTAGGCTCTGACCAGGCAACCTCTCACGCCATGTGAACAAGAGACAATGACAACAGAAGGATGCTAAACATAACGAAAAACCGAGGACATTCTCCAAGGACCAGCAACGATATTAGTATCCGTTTAATTTTTGTTTCTTTTCAGATGTTCTTTTCATGCGTAAATGTTTGGTGTTCAATTTGAAGTGTTTTTGATTTTTAATTTTGTTGTTGTCAGATTGATTTGCGCATGCCCGGACTTCTGGATCGGATATCATTTTTTTGTTTCATAACACTTAATCATCTGACCAAGGAATTATGTTGTTTTGAAGATTTGTATTTCAGCAACACGGACTGGGTCTGGTTGCTTATTTTTATATTGGTTTTTGAACTGTTTGTGTTGTGTATTTGATTTTGTTAAACCGTATGTACACGCTTCAGCAGGATTATTAATATTGTGTGCATTTTGTCTATACTCTCTTTTGTAGACTAATGTGACAGTCACATTAGGTCTTAAGGAGGGGGGGAGGTTAGCAGGGGAGATAATTTGGCTCAGTGTTTTAGTACAGTAGCACCAATTTCCCCCAGCACGCCTGCAGGCTCAGTGGTCAGCAATGCTGCTAGTGTCAGAGTGAGTAAGTACCAAGCCAATCGGCAAGAGGCACGCCGAACACAACCTTAGGGGTGAGAGTATAAATAGCGGTGCCTAGCAAAGGCGAGCAGGCTTTCCTGCAAGGAAAGACTCTGTTCTGCAAAGAACATTAAATAGGAGCAGGCTTCCCGCAAGAGAAGACTGTTCTGTAAAGAACATTAGCAAGTTAGAGCCCCTGTAAAAGAATACTGTCCAGCAACGGACATACTGTAATTATTTGAGTAGATAATTTAAGTACTTAGTTCAGTGAGTTAGGGACCTATAGAACTTGTCATTAGAATCTGGTTTTTACTTGTGTTGATTGTTATGTCTAGTGTGTAGGCTAGCATAGTTTTGGGTTCATAGGGTCTAATGAGTAGGTAAGCATAGTTATGATTTCAGGTGTCTTATAACGTCTGTATTATTGTGTTTTGTTTTGTGCTACAATGAATGGTTTTTGATATGTCTGACATCATGATTGATAATGGAATGTATGTACTATAAATAAAACCTAAAGCAATTATAGAGATCCCATCACTGAGAGTCAGAGATTGATGAATGCGAGGATGCGAGTCAGTAATGTGTGTACACGTTTGTGTGCAATGGCAGTGCAAGAGTGTGTGTGTGAGACTGAGAACATGCTGAAAGTCTGTTGACGTGCTTAGTTGAGTACCAGTTCAGTGTGGCACACATGGCAATGCACGCACAGTCACTATGAACATATCAACTAGGGTTTCAAACCCTAGTTGATATGTTCGTAGTGACTGTACGTGCATTGCCATGTGTGCCACACTGAACTGGTACTCAACTAAGCACGTTCAACTTTCTCTGAATACTGTGGTAGGTCCATTGCACGATTTGGTATTTTGAACACAACGCGAGGCAGACACACATTAGTGAGTGCGCATGCGAGACCAGTGTAAAAGACGAGGTGGACTAAGTAGTTGAAATACACTCCACAGCAATCTCCAGCCCTTTCCTAAACCGAAAAAGGGAGACAGACTAAAAAGCTAGACTGGCACTTGCACGTTAAATGGGCAGTCCACAGAGGTCTGACCATCTGATAACAAGCCAGCCAGGCTAGAAGCTAGCTAGCTAGTCCGGTTACAGTGTACAACAACTTACGAAAGGAAACACCCGGAGCAGACTCCTGTCCTTTGGTGTGTGAAGTCGCCGAGCTGGTCATGGCCAACGTTCGCACTCCAACCTGCTGCAGATTACCTGCCACTTTACCGACCTTCACAAAATAAAAACCCACAGCAATTAAATAAATTATACAAATCAAATCTTAATGCACAGGCATCTGTGTACTGTATGGCAGTGAGCTGTATGGTCCAATGTCACTGACAAGCTCACATGTAATGCACGGTATGTGCAGGGATCCAACTAGGTGTTGGACATCGGTCATAGGCTAAGATGTCCGATTAACGTACGTGCCGGTAGGTCAAATGTCCTATTATAATTGCCTTGAAGCTGCCTATGTCCGATCACTTTTCTGTTGTCTTGGACTTTGTATTTTATGTAGCACATTAGCAGTCTAAATCTGCATTGCATGCAATGACCACTCATGAAACACTATCTTATGTGTACCTACCGTATTATACTGACGAGCAAAAGAAATACATCATCATTCGAGTCATTGGAAACACTTAATGATGTCGCATTTCTTTTGCTTGTCAGTATTGAATTTCTATAAATTGTGGACATAATTATGTTCTATTCATGCTGGCAAACCAAATTGGACATTTGACCCATCTGTGGAATGTTGCATCCCTGTATACGAACTGTTCACCAGTAAATGCCATTTTTAGGGTGCATATGAGTTACAATATAATGTAATTAATTTAATATATGGGTCTTTACTCACAGATTTTCTAAAAACAAATATCTGAATCTGTGAAAAAATAATCACAGCCTTGTATAGTTTTGTCAGAATTGTGGCTTATATGGTTTTCATGCAAAATATAACATGCACTACAGCGTAACGTGCACTACGTACACTATGCCACCACAAAATAAAAGCAAAAGGTTCTCTCTTGTTAGGATGTTTATTATGTTTCAGCAGGATAAATCATCACTGTCAATATGTTGGTGTACTTGAGCTTGTTATAAATAGGTGAAAGTGGTAAATTAAAAGCAAAAGTCTGTGACACCATGGCATTTGTAGGGCACATCATGCTGATTTGAGCTTCTATTTATACAGAAACAGCAAAAGATTTGCACACTGCCAACTGTGCACAAATTAAATTAGTCAATTTTGCTGCCATTTATATGAATCAGAAGCTATATATTTTACCAGAAGCTATTACTCTTTATATGTCCTGTTCTTGCAACAAAGATGCACTTTTCTATGCACAAAATTGGACTGTTGTCAGATTATTTCCTCTCCCAAACTCATAAACATGATTACTTAAAGGTCCGCAATTATACCAAAAAAAAAACATCAAAAGAAAATGTCACAGTCTTAATGTGCAGCAGCATAGTACAGTCTGTTCATGTTACACAGTTGCGGAGTTGGTAGAAACACACCAAAATCATGCGGATTGTGAGCCCCACTTGCTGTTGCTGTCCTTGCGCACTACTGTCATCTTCTCTGTTCTGCTCAGACCTTTACCACCAGACAGGCTCACTGACATGTGGAATAGATAGAATACCACGAAAAATATTTTCACCGATAATTTCTCCAAAATGTCTCTGTCAGCTTTTACAATTGATGAAGTTTTTTTTTTTGTTGTTGAGGAAAAAAGTGCAGTAGAGGAAATGTTCGGCTGAAAGTACAGAAGCCTATTCGAGAGAAACGTGCCCTATATTTGCAGCCGTGTTGCCTAGTTTGTAGCAGACAACAGCCAGGAATGCAGGGCACATTTTTCAAGTCTCGAGTAGGCTTCTGTACATAAGCCAGATATGTTTCCTCTGCCACTGCATTTTCTTGCACAAAAATGGAACTTCATCAGTTGTCAAAGCTGGCTGAGGCATTTTGGAGAAATTACCAGTGAAAATATCATGTGTGGTATCCTGTCTATTTTTCACTCTACATGTCAGTGCAGTGGCTGAGGCTTATAGTAAGGGTATAGATACTGTAGCTCAGCGTCTTTGGCAAAGGTCTGAGCTGCATGGAGAAGTTGACAGTAACGCGCAGTGACACACACACACACACAGAGTTTAGACAAATCAGACTTTGGTTGTCAACCTACATTCAGCAGAAAAGGCTATATTCTCTGTTACAATACATTATCAAATGATCATACAAATTAATACATTATGTGTGGGTTTTTTTGTGTGTGTGTGTGTGTGTGTGTGTGTGTGTGTGTGTGTGTGTGTGTGTGTGAGCAAAAAACAGAGAGGGAGACAAGCTTTTGCATGATTTACCAGTTAAAGAATCAATATCATGGAAAGGACACGCACACAATCACAACAAATTTAAAGAGAGAGCGCATTGAGTTAATTTATTTCAAAGAACATAACAATGAATGATGCAGTTTTTCTTAAATAAAATTGCGGACCCTCTATTATGCTCAGATGGGGGTCTGTGTACCCTCTGAAATGTATTCCTGGGGTCTCTTGGCTTGACTTCGCGAACGAAGATTTTATAGGAGTTGCCCACGACGTCTGCAGGCTTGCTCATGGCTGCGGAGGCCAATCCGAGACAGGCAGGTTCGACCGCAGTGGCTGCAGGGGAAGGTACGGCCGGGGTTCTGAGCTGCGGCATCTCTGTTTTTTCTCCTGAGCCGCTTGTCCTTAAGGCTAGCTCTGTGAGAGTCCTCAAAGGAGACAGCTGCCTTGTAAATGGTGGAGCGCCAGGTGTCACGGTCTGCAGCAAGCGAAGACCACTGGTGGTGGTCGATTTGGCAGGCACTAAGTGACTCCTTGAGACAGACCCTTTAAACTGTTGTGAAAACAGAAACCCTGGCACACGGACGGCAACAGGAAGTGGGGCACACAATCGGCATTGTTTTGCTGTGTTTCTACCAACTCTGCAACAGTGTAACTTGAACAGAGTCTCTGAAAGTGAGACTCTGTTTGGGGGGACTTTTGGATGCATTTGTTATAATTGTGGACCTTTAATCCAGTCAATGATGTCAATGACTTTTTAACATGTACTTTTTACTTTTCAGCAGCTGCAGTCCATATCTGCTTATCATTTAAACCATTTAACCCCACGGCTGCATTTCCCAAATAGTGGAGGTGTTACCTAACGACTACGTACCAGGTGCAGGAGTTGGCGAGACCATGATAATTAAGGCGCCAGGCTAATCTGGCACCTTAGAATTATCATGGTCAATCCATCTCGAGCTGTCGGGCATCAGGGCTAAATGTGCTAATGCACACTGATACGTAATAACTGGTTATCCACTAAAGATCCATTCATCCGAGAATCAACTCAAATTTTATATATATATGCCTCCTAAATGCAGTGAATGCCACACAGGTAGAAGTGTAAGTTCTTTATATAGCACAAACACGTTTTAATTTCAGTGCCATGTGGATACATGTCGCAGGCGGACACACGCATACGGAAACGTTTGTCATGTTTGTAAACTACAAAATGAGCAGAAGCCAGGCCAAAAAGATGACTGCCAAGCAAAGAAACAGGCTTAGCCAACAACTATGCTATTGCTATACTTGACCTTTCAAAGCGTGTTTCTTTTAGTTTTTCTTCTTCTTCTTTTTTTTTTTTTGTCGGATCCTTCTTGACAAAATGAGCAACCATAAGCATTGCAAATGACGACAGAAATGTAAAAACGAGTACAAGGAAACACACACCTGTCTTAGAAGAAAAGCCATGATGGATTCGTCTGCTTGCTGACCTCTTTCGTAATGGAGGAGTCCAAAGTACACCAGTCGGGACTACTAAAAAGTACATTCGTTGAAGAACAAAACACAAGTTTATTTTTTAATATATAATAAAATGTTGTAAAATGTACATACAAATATTTAAAAAAAATTAACAAGTGACTAGTTTTAAATAGTTTCATTTGTTAATTATTGTCTTTGCTTTGATTTTCTTTTGCGAGTAGAAATTTGTATATTGACCAAAAGGATTGCCGGTCAACTCGCCCATATGTCATCTAGCCCACCATGCAACATACGCGTCGATGGGTTGCGGCGCATGGTGTTAGCAGACTCTCCATATCAAAGATCACGGGTTGCGGCGCATGGTGTTAGTAGACTCTCCCTAACAGAGAACACGGGTTGCGGCGCACGACTGTGAATTACAGGATTCCCCCTAACAGGGGAAACAGGTTACGGCGCAGTTTTCAGTAGTTAAGAAGTACCCAACGGAGAAAGAAACACGCTTAGAAAAGACGGGTACAACATAATTTATTAATATTTCGGGTAAATACCCTTTGTCAAAATAGACAAACAAACAAACAGAGAGATTAGCCGCTACTTATCTTCATTCCTCGCGCTGGGACCATACGGCGTTGAGGCGCGTCCCCTGGGTGGTGGATAGGGGGTCCCTCGTGAGAGGGGTGCACCGAATGAAATAAGGTGCCGTGAACCAACATGGTCTAAGGGAAGGTGACCCTGACAGAAAACCCCTGGTCCTCCTAGTAAGGGGGTTGGGCGTGGGGGTAGCTTCCCCACCCTGCAAAAAAGGAAATAGCTACAAAAACGCCGACGAAAAGACTAACAGTAATTCCTTTCCTGGAGGAGGAAGGCTCTTCTACTAGAAGACTTATGACGTCCTGTGGTGAAAGCCGGAAGTCTTCGGAAGCCACAGGACCGAGCCGCCTCTCTCTATCCAGGGATACAACCATGGGCACATGGAACGTCAAGACCATGTACCAGAGCGGCAAGGCCGCCCAGATAGCAGCGGAAATGCAAAAGTACAACCTTTCCCTGCTAGGCATCAGTGAAGCCAGATGGACGCAGTCTGGCCAGAAAAGGCTGTTAAGTGGGGAGATGATTCTGTATTCAGGTCATGAAGAGGAGAATGCCCCCCATACAGAAGGAGTAGCACTCATGCTGTCACCAGTGGCACAGAGAGCGCTGATGGGCTGGGAACCTCTTGGGCCAAGAATTATAACAGCAGCCTTTAGAACCAAGAAAAAGCTCAAGCTGAACGTCATCCAGTGTTATGCGCCCACCAATGACAGTGACGAGGAAGAGAAACAAGAGTTCTACGACCGACTCCAGAGTGCCGTGGACAAATGTGCGGAGCGAGACATCACCATCGTCATGGGCGATTTTAATGCCAAAATAGGGGAGGACAACACCGGATACGAAGAGGTGATGGGGAGACAGGGACTAGGCTCGGAGATGAGTGAGAACGGGGAGAGGTTTGTAGACTTTTGTGCTCTAAACCGACTTGTCATTGGAGGCAGCATCTTCCCACACAGAAGAATACACAAAGCAACTTGGGTCTCACCTGACCATACAACAGAGAACCAAATAGACCATATCTGCATTAGCAAGAAATTTAGAAGATCCCTTCAAGATGTTCGAGTGAGGAGGGGAGCAGATGTCGCCTCAGACCACCATCTGCTCACCTTAAGAATGAAGCTCAAGCTAAAGAAAAGCCGCACAGAGACAACAAGAAGACAGCGCTATAATGTAGGCCTCCTGAGAGAAACTGGAGTTAGAGAAGAGTTCAAACTGGTGCTGTCCAACCGGTTTCAAGCGCTACAGGAGCTAGTAAATGAAGAGGAGGCGGTCACCACAGAGCAGCAGTGGAAGGCAGTTAGAGAGGCGCTGAACTCAACCTGCAAAGACACTGTAGGGCTCAGGAAACACCACCACAAGGACTGGCTGTCGGCACAGACCTTGAAGAAGATAGAAGCGAGGAAGCAGAAGAAAGCAGCGGTCAACAACAGTCGCACGAGAGCAGCCAAAGTAAGGGCACAGGGGGAATACTCGGAAGCCAACCGCGAGGTGAAGAGGAGTATCAGGGCAGACAAGAGGGCCTACACAGACAGCCTGGCAGCAGAGGCAGAAAAGGCAGCAGGCAGCGGCAACATGAAACAGCTCTACAACATTACCAGAAGATTGTCGGGTAAGTATGGCCATACAGAAAGACCAGTAAAAGACAAAGAAGGCAAGCCTATTGCAGACAGAGCAGACCAATTCGACAGATGGGCCGAGTATTTTGAAGAGTTACTGAACAGACCTAGCCCACCCGACCTCCCCGACATCCAGCCGGCAGAGACCGACCTACCCATCAGCTGTGACAGACCCAGCCGGGAAGAGATCAGAAAAGCAGTGGCATTTTTGAAGAATGGCAAAGCAGCAGGGCCAGATGGCATCCCAGCGGAGTCTCTGAAAGCAGACCTAGAGACAACAGTTGAGATGCTGTACCCACTGTTTGGAAAGATCTGGGAAGAGGAGGTGATGCCAGCTGACTGGAAGGAGGGGTACCTAATCAAGCTTCCCAAGAAAGGCGACCTCAGCAAGTGTTCCAACTACAGAGGAATCACCTTGCTGTCAGTACCAGGAAAGGTCTTCAACAGGATCATCCTAGAGAGAATGAAGAGCTCCGTTGACCCCCAGCTGAGAGACCAGCAAGCAGGATTCAGGAAGAACCGATCATGTACAGACCAGATCGCCACTCTCCGCATCATCGTGGAACAGTCTCTGGAGTGGAGCTCCCCGCTGTACGTCAACTTTGTGGATTATGAGAAAGCATTTGACAGCGTGGACCGAGAGACTCTGTGGAAACTCCTACGACACTACGGTGTACCCACAAAGCTCGTCCGCCTGATCAAGAGCAGCTATGATGGCATGACATGTCGCGTGATCCACGAAGGGCAGTTCACCAGAGAGCTCCAGGTCAGAACTGGTGTCAGGCAGGGGTGTCTGCTGTCTTCGTTCCTCTTCCTACTGGCCATAGACTGGGTCATGAAGATGACCACAGAGCACAGACGAAGTGGAATACAGTGGACACTGTGGACACAGCTTGACGACCTCGATTTTGCAGACGACTTGGCATTACTGTCCCACACTCATCAACAAATGCAGGACAAGACCACGAGGCTTGCTGACATCTCGTCCCAAGTGGGCCTCACCATTCACAAACAGAAAACAAAGACAATGAGGCTGAACGCAACCAGGGAAGAACCAGTCTTGCTTGCTGGCACCCCGTTGGAGGAGGTGGAGTCCTTCACCTATCTCGGGAGCATCATAGACAAAAAAAGGCGGCACTGATGCAGATGTCAGAGCACGAATCGGTAAAGCCAGAGCAGCCTTTCTCCAGTTGAAAAAAGTGTGGAGTTCCAGAGAGCTGTCACAACACACCAAAGTCCGGATTTTCAACTCCAATGTAAAAGCAGTTCTCCTATATGGAGCAGAGACATGGAGATTGACAAAAACCACAGTCAACAGAGTACAGACCTTCATGAACAGTTGCCTTAGAAGAATTTTGAAAATCCACTGGCCAGAGAAGATCAGCAATGTCAGACTCTGGGAGAGAACAGAGCAGATAACAGCAGAGAATGAAATTGGGCGAAGAAGATGGGGATGGATCGGTCACAGTCTGAGAAAGCCAGCTTCCAGTATCACTAGGCAGGCATTGTCATGGAACCCCCAGGGAAAGAGGAAAAGAGGTAGGCCGAGAAACTCCTGGCGTCGAGACCTCCAAGCAGACATCAAGAGACTGGGAACCACCTGGAGTAGAATCGAAGGAGAAGCACAGGACAGGAGTTGCTGGAGGTCTCTCGTCGACGGCCTATACCCGGGTAGGGGTGACAGGCGTAAGTAAGTAAGTAAGTATCTTCATTGGCAGAAGGAATGCCAATGAAGATAAGTAGCGGCTAATCTCTCTGTTTGTTTGTTTGTCTATTTTGACAAAGCATATTACACGCTTGGCAGTCACCTTTTTTGCAGTTTTAGTTGACACTCCCTGGCAGAGAACACAGGTTGTGGCGCAGAAGTTACAGGACTCTCCCTAACCGGGGACACGGATTGCCGCGCACGAGTTATGGTTTCAGCAAGAAGCATAGATCCTAATGAGCCGCCGGAACTGCGGGGGCTCATGTGGATTTGCAGTTGGAGAATGTGATCATGAAACCGTGAGACCTAGAACTATGATGTAAGTTTTACTTTTCATTTTGTAATTGTAAATACCCCCCCCCCCCAAAAAAAAAAAAAATAAATAAATAAATAAATAAATAAATAAATAAATAAAATAAAATAAAATAAAAAAATTTAAATTTAAATTTTAAAAAATTAAAAAATAAAAATTGTAATTTTTGTAATACCCCCTCCCCCCCCCCAAAAAAAAAAAAAAAAATTAAATAAATAAATAAATAAAATAAAATAAAATAAAATAAATAAAATAAAAATAAATAAAAATTAAAATTAAAATAATAATAATAATAATAATTTTTTTTTAATGGGATGAACCATAACCCACAAAGTCCCTTCTATATGAGAGCTGTCCTCGCTGTCAAGGGTCTCCACCTTTTGTCTTTGACCTGATTCAGATGTTGAAATAATTATCTCCTATTGAACAAAATGAGAATTTTATCCCATAGTCCACCGTATTGTTTGGAACTCGCATGCGTCTTTTAGGAACATTCACAGTTGTTCATATTTTTAAGCTTATTCTTCTGATCCATTTCCCTCCCCTCTAACACAAACTCTGATCAACAGACACGCTGGCACACACAAAAAAAAGACGGACAAATGGCTCTTCCCGAAATTCGTACGCTCTGTGGCCTGGAGTAGCAACAGGAATTCTGAATAAAAATTGCACGAGCAGCAAAGTGACGTCACTATTAGCTTGACGTCATGGTGTTGCTAGTCATGACGCCGTCTACACAGTGACGATTGAAATTGATGTTTCACTTCACTCATCCGAAAGGCACGCAGCCTCTTCCAGGACTGACTGTTTTGTTTCACACAGGCTCTTCCAGCGCTGACTGTTTGATGGGGGGAGTTTATAGTGGATCCAAAACTTGCTAAATGAATTAATTATTATTCAAACAGTTCAAGAGGTACAAAGCTGGCTAAAGTCAGTTCTTAACTTGTGATCGGCGTACTTAGATCGGAGAAGATCGGCGATCTTTTGGTTTGTTTCTTAATTGAGGTTGAACGAACCTAGGCGAACTTCAGCAAACCAGGTTCGCAATGGTTCTCTTTCTTAACTGAAGTGCTTGATTCGGCGTACTTACTGTCTGCGAAGGTGTTCAAAATGGCTGCCGCAATGCCGCTTCGCGATTTGGAAGATTTTTGTTTTTGTACTGCTTGCAGTCTCTTGGCTTGACTTCGCGAACGAAGATTTTATAGGAGTTGCCCACGACGTCTGCAGGCTTGTTCGTGGCTGCGGAGGCCAATCCGAGACAGGCAGGTTCGACCGCAGTGGCTGCAGGGGAAGGTATGGCCAGGGTTCTGAGCTGCGGCATCTCTGTTTTTTCTCCTGAGCCGCTTGTCCTTAAGGCTAGCTCTGTGAGAGTCCTCAAAGGAGACAGCTGCCTTGTAAATGGTGGAGCGCCAGGTGTCACGGTCCGCAGCAAGCGAAGACCACTGGTGGTGGTCGATTTGGCAGGCACTAAGTGACTTCTTGAGACAGTCTTTGTATCTCTTCTTTGGTGCCCCTCTGTCACGGTGTCCAGTAGCAAGCTCGCCGAACAGGGTGATCTTTGGTAGGCGATGATCCTCCATCCTGGAGACGTGCCCCGCCCAGCGGAGCTGTGTCCGCAGCAGCAAAGCCTCGATGCTCACAGTTTCAGCCTGTTCAAGGACCTCGACGTTGGTGACATAGTCACTCCAGTGAATGCCCAGGATGGTACGCAGGCAGCGCTGGTGGAAGCGTTCGCGAGGAGTCGTAGTTGGCTGCGGTAGAGGGCCCAGGACTCGGAACCATACAGCAGGGTGGTGAGGACCACAGCTCTGTACACGCTGATCTTGGTGCCTGTTTTCAGCTGTTGATTGTGCCACACCCGCTTGAAAAGTCGCCCGAAAGCGCTGTTCGCTTTTGCCAGCCTGCTGTCAAGCTCCTTGTCCAGCTTGGCGTCCGACGTGATAATGCAGCCAAGGTAAGTAAACTGGTGCACTGACTTTAGTTCAGACTCGCCAATGGTGATGTGAGGAGGGCGATACACTGTCTTGGGTGCCGGCTGATGGAGGACCTCTGTCTTTTTCAGACTGACCTCGAGTCCAAAGAGCTGGGCAGCATCTGCGAAGCAAGACGTGATGCGCTGCAGGGCCGAACCACTGCTTGCAGTAGCGATCCCACAAACAGCGTTGCGCCTCCCACAAATCATTAAAATTGGTCTTGTTCTTCGAAATATAGCCGTCCGCCATAGTTGTTTCTATCGGTGACTATCTTTTTATCTCCAATGCAGAAAAGGGTAAAAGTTTTGACCAATCAGAGAAAAGGATCGCCTTGGATCGCTCAACATGTCGAGTGATCTTTTTCCGACAGCAAACTATGGTTTGCGGAGGTTCGCGAACTACTTCGAACTAGGTTCGCCGTATCTTTGGATCGTCCAATTAAGAACCAACCACGGCCTTTACGAACACATCCAATGTCTTTCTTCAAACTAGCTATATCCACAATTTCAAGTAAATATGACAAAAATTACGGACTCTAATCTGGGTCAACCGACTGTCTATAAACGGTCTGTCACGTCTTCAATGCCAAGATTCAGTCAATACATGGCTAGGAGGCTGTCTAGCCACCCCTTAAATAAAATATTTTGCCAAGTTTAAAGCTTGTGCGTACAGCAATATCTGAGATTCTCGTATCTACACACACACACACACACACACACACACACACACACACACACACACACACACACACACATACTGCCTTTCGCGCCAAATGTACGTTCAGCAGCGAGGTAACGGAACTAAACATGACGTAATTTTTATCTTTTTACTTCAGTTGTCAGAGGTTTAGGACTGTCTGCCTTTGAAATCGCGGACATGTTATTGATTCGCCCCAACGCGACCCGTCCTAAAAAGTCCCTTTTATAACTAGAAGGGACTTTATTTATTAAAAAAAAAACGCAAAAAAAAACAACAACAAATAATCCCCCTCCCCCTTTCCCCCCAACATCAACAACAAAACAAAACAAGCAAAAATAACAAACAAACGAACAAACAAAGAAACAAACTAACAAACAAACTGCCGCCTTCCTTTGGTTTTAGTGCTGGATAGAAATGTATTTAGGCCGATTCATCAAAAGAATATCAGACGGCAACCGGCCGTGTATGTGTTATACTGAGTAGTCAGAAGCGAACTGCCACAAGCTGTGTTGTGCATCAGTAAACCATTACGCGAATCATTCAGTCGAAGTTCAAAGACGGTCATTTCCCAGAACGCAAAGATCCTTGGGCTGTCGTTGGCCGTAGTGGGCACGCGCACGGTTGTGCGCGGGCCCTCTATGATCGACGTCGGCCCGAGGTTCTTTTGCGAGCTGCGTTAATCACGCAGTGGTTAAGCGTCTGCCACCAATGCTAAAGGTGCGAGGTTTGAAACCGGCCGGTTCCAGAGTCGGACTTTTTCTCTTCTAGGACTGAAGTGTCACCATTAATTCGAGCGGACCGTCGGTGGATAAGCTGCGCCGAAACAACGCCACGTCTCGGGTCACGCCAAGAAAACAAAACCTGCCTCCACTGCCACTTCCTTTTCTCTTGGTCTTCATCATCGTGCAGAAAAATAATAAATAAATACATAATTGAGTTATAAAATAAATAAATACGTAAATCAGTAAATCAATCAATAAATAAATGTGGAGGTCTTGTTACACACACACACAAACAAACACACAGACACACACACGAACAAATACACCCCCCCCTCCCCCCCCCCCCCACACACACACACACACAGACACAGACACAAACACACATATAAAAAAACCAATTGATTTAGCACTACGTCACTTGCACAAATGTAAGAGAAACCTAGCAGGGAAAAAAGTGAAATTGGCCTTCTACGGGGATCTCTCTAATGCTCAAATTTGTCGAGATCCATTTTAATTCTATCGCATTTTAATCTCTTAACAAAGTGGATATAACACACCTCGGATATAGCAACATTTATTTTTTTCAAAAGACCCGAACACACACTCTAAGAATGATTTCTCTTATAACAAAGTTTGGCTATGACAATAGAAACATGTTCGTCCACTGGCGTTATGTTGTATTGGAAGATTACAGTATGAGGATACAAGCACTAAAGGCTGACGCGGCTACCTTGACAAGCCTCCGCTCAACATCTGCCTTACTCATAACCATTACAACCTGAGGGTGATAAGGCCTACGCATGTCACAGTTCAGTTCTGGAAACGGAGCAACCATGATAGTTCAAGGATGGTGTCAGAATAGCTTGGCGCCTGTATTCTGGCACCACCCTTGAACTATCATGGTCGAGCCACATCCTGTTGTAGCGCCCCAGGGCTTTATGGGTTAACCCACTGCCTGCTATTGACGATACCCTTCAGTGGAACATTAATCAAGGTAGACGTCACGAACTAGGAACCGTTTAATGCCTGCAGAACTTCCCTTTAAATTTTTAGGAACAGCCTAAAGGGACTATTGGTCAGCAATAGATGTACATTTCCATGAACACTTATGGCTGCAGATGCTCATGAGGATCTGTACGTCCTGCAGACGCCGCCCCAGCTGTTTCTCAAATGGTAGGGGCAGGATTTGGATTTGTTCCTCAAACCCGGGCTTCACTGAGATACAATGAGCACAATCCAGCTGCAAGAGACATAGATCCTCATGAGCCCCCGTTCTTGCGGGAGCTCATGAGGGTCTGTGCATCTTGCGAACACCACTCTGAGTCTATATTTATTTATTAGAAGACAAGCTATTTGTTGTTGAATTAACAGAGACATTTTAAGAAACACAATTTGCTCTTCTATGGCTCCATAACCCATCGGCTGTGGGTAGCGCTTTTTGTCCACTTGATTTCTGCAGGAATCCAGCTGTAAGAGACATAGATTTTCTTGAGACCGTTCGAATTAACAAAGATGATAATTTGTGAAAAACAAGCTTGATTCCTGCAGGAATACAGCTGCAAAGGACATAGATCCTCATGAGCCCACGCACTTGCGGCGGCTCATGAGGATCTATGCCTCTTGCTGACACCATGACTTTGAATCTATATTTATTTTTTGTAATACGTTTAGGCTATTTGGCTTTGAATTAACAGAGATAATTTGAAATACACAATTAGCAAGTTTAAGGCTCCATAATCCATCGGCTGTAGGGAGCTCCTTTTGTCCACTTGATTCCTGCACAAGAAGCGCTACCGACAGGCAGCTGGTGAACGTCTACCAGCGGGTCTGAGTGACGACAGCCAGGTTTGGGGCGATGTCGACCGGAGGTCGCACCAACACCACGCGCCTTCTCATGTAGACCACGCGAGAGATAGCGGCCACTATGCACACGAAGACAAAGATCCCAACAGACAGCCCGGCGTAGGACCCCGCGCTCCAGGACCCTGCCTCGTCAGAGCCATCCAAGCAATCGTTGAAGCGGTCACAGCGGTTGCTGGACGATGTGCATTGCCCGTTGGCGCACCGGAAGTCTAAACTAAAGGAGCAGCTTGGGGTGTCCTGCCCTGTACAAAGACAGACACAAAGACAACGTCATTATCATGTCTTTAACCCCTGCCCTGCCACAGACTCATATTTTAATTATGAAATCTTTGTTCATTCAAAGCCCAAAAGCGACGACCGCCCAAGGAACATGGATACAAAATGGTCTCAGCAAGGGGCATAGATCCTCATAAGCCCCCGCAGCTGGATCGTGGTCACTTTTTCTCGACAGTGACCGGGTTAAATTATAGACCTTTTGGGGGACCTGACTTCTTCACCGTCAGTCGTCGCTGCTTGTATGTCCCAGTCTTTGTCATTCAACGCCTAAAAGTCATATCCGCCCAGAAACATGGATGTAAATTGGTCTCCGCAAGAGACATAGATCCACATGAGTATCCGCGACTGCGACAGCTCTTCTAGATTTCCCAGTAAGCCAAGGTCCTCGGGCCCACAACGGCCGCAGTGGGCCCGAAAACGTGTCAGAACTGTGGATGTCTCTTGCAGTTAGACCGTGGTCACTTTTTCTCGACAGTGAACGAGTTAAATTACAAACCTAATGGCGAACTTCATTTTTTTATATTTTTTTATTTTTTATTTTTATATTTATTTATTTATTTATGTGGCAGAAGGGGGGGGGGGGGGGGGCAGTAACGGTGTTAAGCTATGAAAGTCCCATCTACTCGTAAGCTGTAGTTTAAAACATGAACGCAACCAAACTCTGTCTGCAATCGGTTTAGTTTCCCAGATACATAGCGGCCCCGTGCAGTTTGCCAGTCCCTAGAAGATCCTCTCTTGCTAAGAGAAGGGGCTGGATAGGTGACAGAACGGGGTTTAGTTATTTGCCAGTCGTTAAGCTGGTAGACGTGCTCTGACTGTTCAACGATTAACATCGACAAAAGTGGTGTCATAAGAGGCATCGATCTTCATGACAAAATACGAGTACAGTAGCAGTGGAGTGGTTAAAGCCTATCGTATACCGTGTTATATGCGAGAACATTAGAATCACACATTGTTACGCGGTAGGCGTAGTCGTAGTATGATGCAATCACACCCACCACACTCACGTAGGTATTGTTTTTGTAAAAAAGCCTCACTCAGTTGCAACTCGTCACACGTGGCAAAAGGTTGTAGACCACACTGGAGTAACAGTTCCAACAGTACTTTATTCTCGCGATTCACCATCTTGCACAAATGCATCCACACTTTGATACACGTCTCTTATACAATACACCCACAGTTTTGTTACACTGTGTCTCTCGTACTGATCAACAAAAGAAACGCGAATCTTTCACCATAGCGTTTTTCTTCGTAAATAAGCTTTAATCCGGGTTATTTTGACGTCGTCGTTTATTATAAAATCTTATGAAGAGTGTGTTATGTCGTGTGCAAATAGAATGCTTAGTCTTAAAAAATCGCGCATCGATGACTTATGACGTCATACGTGACACTACCATCACAGGATATTGAAAGTGAAATGGGGAGCATCTGCAGAGGACACAGCTGAAAGCCAACCAATGCAGTGTCACTAGGGTCTGTGTGCGTGAAAATCCGGCCTGTTTGGTCTTGACCTACTTTTCGTTTGTCAAAGGCACCTAAATAATAAACATGACCTACAAACATGAAAATCAAAAAGTTCTTTATTTTTAGGTTAGCGGCCACATTTAGCTGATCAAATGAATACGGGTGTGTTCTTTATCTTTGTGTCAGTCACTGGAGCATAAAAAATGGTTTGAAAGTAATTCACATTAAATCAAATAAGATTTATTAAGAAAATGATGGGCATCGGAAGTTTTGGCTCTCTAATGAATTTTTCGAGTCAACTTTCCTTTGAGGCAGTTAATAACATCATAAGCAATCCACACAACTTGTGTGTTAAAACATATCACAGGAAATTTCCTTCACAGAGTGTGTCCAGTTTTGCTTAAATGTAACCCTGTGTCCTACAAGGTAGCCATGGGCGATAACTCATCCAATTTTTGTCTGACAGTAGGCTGAACATCTGAAGTAAGCAACAAATAAAATGTTCTTGTTTTGCTGTCAGGGTGGCTCTTTGTTTGCGGGTACACTTACAGACACTTTTCGCGTTTTTAATGGAAGTCAGTATATTACAGATTTCCACACCAATCCCTCAAATTACACAACTCAACCAATCAGAAAAGAAAACGTAACCAAAACTCATTAATATTCATTAAAAAGAACACATAAGATCTATCTACAATCTTCAACTAAAATCTAGGTGCACGGAAATGTTACGAAATGTAGCCAGCATGTGTACTACAAAACTTTGACGTCATGTTTTAGGTCACTAGAACAATCACGCCTTTTCCAGAACCTTCCAGCTTAATCTAGGTCGGATTTTGCAACAAGTTAACGAAATGTACAACATTCAAGCTAAACAACAAAAATCGATCGCAATTCTCCGTGCAAAAGAAAACGAATCATACTAAAAAGGTGCGTGGTTCTGATCTACAATAACTCAACTGAACACCGGATCTTTCCTAAACACACACAAATTAAAAAAAAAAAAAACATAAAAAAAAAAAAATCACCACCAAAGTAACACACATTTCACGGTATACTGCAGGCTTCAAACTATTAGAAAACAGCAGCAGAACGCTTAGAACCGCTCTCTTCATGGTGACTTAATTCGTTGATCGTTCGCTGTTCGAGTGTTGAAGTTTCACATTAGACAAGGAAGCACAGTTGGAGGAATGACGGAGGAAAAGTCCTAACTTACGGAGGAAAAGTCCTAACTTTTGCAGTGAGGAAACTGAATATTTGAATTGATTCAAAGGATTTTTACTTCTTGTGTACCGTGCTGGGTTTTTTTCTTTCTTCCCGGGGGCCCTCCCTTTTTTCCTCGAGGTAGTCCTCAACTTGAAGGTGATATAAAGTTTGCCTTCGGGTTGGTGTTTAGCAGGCTTTGTGTATTAGACACTTAGCCTACTTAGTCGTGCCCAAGGGTAATCCGCGTTCTCTGTCTGTCTGTCTCTCTCTTCCTTTCTTTCTGGCCTCATGCACACGCATTCACCTTTGCTCGCGCACCCGCGCGCTTACACACACTCTTGTCAGTAGCTCGTGTTCACTTTCTCTCTGTCTCTCTCCTAAGAGTTTTTCGTTGACGTCATTTTCATTTTTATTTTACTTCTTTTTTACGCACTTTTGTTTTTCTATAATTTAATTTCTTTTATTTAATCTTCAGTTTTCACATTCTTTCTGCGATAAATGAAGAATTAAAAAGACGAGTAGCGACTGATCTCTCTAATTGTTTGTTTGTCTATTTTGAAACAAGATGGTATGAACCATAACCCACAAAGTCCCTTCTATATGAGAGCTGTCTTCGCTGTCAAAGGTCCTACCTTTTGTCTTTGACTTGATTCTGATGTTGAAATATCTCCTTTTGAAAAAGTCTCGCAGATGTGCTAATGCGTCATAGTGAACTATTTAAGGGGCGCGCGAAGTGCATACACGTCAATGGTTCGTGAAACGTCATTTGTCATGACGTATTTTGTTTTTACGTAATTTTATATTTAACGTGATATGAGTTTTGCTTTCGCTTCAGACTTGGGAAAATGGTGACAAAACTAGAATTTCACGGTACGATTTCAGTCTTGCTACTAATTTGTGTGAAATCAGGTTGACTTTACCTAGCTACATGCTATACTAAGTACCCTGCATACTCTTCTGCTGAAAGCGCGTTGATGTGTGTGTATGCGTGTGCGTGGTGCTCCAAACATCCTCAAGAGGCATAGATGTTGATGAGCTCTCCGGGAACATGAGGATCTATGCCTCTCGGAGATGCACGTATAATATTATGAGAGAGAGAGAGAGAGAGAGAGAGAGAGAGAGAGAGAGAGAGAGAGAGAGAACTACGTTATATTTAGAGTATTATGTCAATGTCTGCGTGGTGACGGAGTTGCCTCTTTTACGTCATCGTCACTATCTGACTTTCTCCAGAAGTCAAGGTTTTCTACTGTTTTAATTTTGTTCTGAATTTTTTTTTTTTTTTTTACTAAAGAAGTTGAAAAGATACAAAGCTGGCTAACGAACTCATCCAATGTCTTTCTCCAAACTAGCTATATCCAAAATTTTAAGCAAATAATTATGACAAAAATTACGGACTCTTACGGAATCTGGGTCAACCGACTTCCTATAAACGGTTGTTTATTCAATTACAATATGCTCGGAGGCTCTCTTAGCCATCCCTTTAAGATAGTATTTCGCCAAGTTTCAAGTTTTTGTGTACAGAAATATAGGAGATTCTATTGTTTACATACGTACGCACATACACACATACATACGCACATACGGCGCTTCGCGCCAAATGTACGGTTCAGCAGCGAGGTTGGCGTAACTAGACATGACGTAATTTTTATCTTGTTACTTCAGTTGTGAGAGGTTTAGGCCTGCCCGCCTTTGACATCATGGACATGCTATTAAATTCGCCCCACCAAGCTAATCTGGCAATATCCTTGAATTATCATAGTTAATCCATCTCCCGCAATTGGGTTGTTACGTGGTGGAGTTGTAGTCGAAGTATGATAAACACACTAGACACACACGCACGTAGAGTTCTTTTAAATAGACCTCATTCAGCTGCAATCCGTCAACCGTGGCTTAAGGATGTAGACAAAACTGGAGTAACAGTTCCAACAATATTTAATTCAGCGATGCGATATCCTCACAATAATGCTCTTTCAAATGCACAAACTACTAAATACAGTCTCTTTTGCTATGTCACAGTCCACACTACGACTCAAAGTTTCTCATACACAGCGTCTCTCGCAATAAACTGCGTATCTCTACAACAACTGACAAAGCAATACAATGTACTAACGGGCTTTCCCAGCGCCCTCCTTATATACACTATCAAAATCTAGAATCTTCTACGGAAATCATGAACTCAAACAACCAGAACGAAACGTGCAGCCGAAACTCATTAACATGAACTTTCCAGAAACAATATATCAGGCTACAAAAACACGGCTGCTCACTTCAGCTCTAAATTCTAGCGTATAATAAAGACACATAAAAGTATGGTATCCCTATCTATGATAGCTCAAAAAGGTACGAGAACATTCACCAAACAAAATAAAAGCTGCTCACTACACGCGCACAGGAAAACATAAAGTAGCTAAAGTAGCGAAAAAATGTTGCGATGTCACCTAACCGACGTGACACTTACGAGGCCACTAGACAGTGCGACCCTTCTACAACGCACCGGACTAAACACAACAAAACGAAAACGGTTCTACTCACGAACAAAAGAAAATCTTACTAAAAAGGCAAGAAATCATAACCGTGATAGCTCAAATAAACAACATATCGTTACCTACGAATAACACATGTACGCTCTCACAGGATAACACAACCACAATCGTAACATTACCCCCCCCCCCCCCTCTTAAGAATGAAATTTCACAAAAATTTCTTCTCAAATTTCAAAAATACGGTTGTGGCTGTGTAAACCTACACAAAACCCTAAATAAATATAACTACACATCAAAAATCAAATTAAAATAAACGTCTCACAGTTCCTGTAAACAGTCCTGAGCATCAAAATGTTTCATACAAATGTTCTGGACACAGAAATGTTCATTTAAACTGCTCTGCTCAGGTAATCTGCTCCAAAGTTCTGCGAACCCTTGATAGACTGTAGTTTAATGTCAAAATTCTGCAAGAACATCGCCCATCTCATAATACGAGAATTAGTAAACTTTGCAGAGTTTAGATAGTTCAAGGGCTGATGGTCTGTTTGGAGAACAAATGGCACTCCCAGAAGGTACAGTTCGAATCGCCTTACTCCCCAAATGATGGCTAGGCACTCCTTCTCGATGGTCGAGTAGTTTCTCTCAGCTCTGGTCAACTTTCTGCTGGCGTAGCTCACTGGGTGGAGTTTTCCGTTATCTTCTTGCATCAAGACAGCACCTACTCCTTCGTTGGAGGCGTCTGTTCTCAGGAAGAACGTTTTCAACGGATCAGGAAGGTGTAGAATAGGCTTCTCGGTTAGGATGTCTCGAACCGCCTGGAATGCTCGCTCTTGGGCATCTTCCCACTTCACTATGTTAGGTTGTCCTTTCCTCAGCAAATCAGTCAGGGGTGCTGTAACTGCCGCAAAGTTTGGTATGAACTCCCGGTAGTAGTTCGCCAAGCCCATAAATGAGCGGACTTGCGTCTTGGTCGTAGGTCGCGGGGCATCCCTGATCTTCTGCACGTTGGCGTCGTGTAGCCCCTTTAAACCTTCGCTCAATTTATGTCCAATGAAGTCTATGTTGTCAGCCCCAAGAATACACTTGCTTGGACGGATGGTGAAATTCGCATCTGACAGTCTTTGGAACAGTTCTCGGAGGGCTTTGAGGTGGTCCTCCCAAGTTTTGGTATGGATCAAAATGTCATCCCAGTAAAAGACCACATTTTGCATATCTTCTAGGATCTTTTTCAGTCCTCTCTTTAATGTGGCACCACTATTCACCATACCAAAAGGCATCTTCAGGAACTCCCAATGACCGTCGGGTGTGACGAACGCTGTCTTGGGGATATCTTTTTCTGCAACCTTGATTTGCCAATACCCTTTGCTTAGGTCAATTTTGGAGAAAAATCGGTCTCCGCTGACCTTCTGGAACAGTTCTTCTGCTGTGGGCATAGGCTCTGGATCAAAGATTGTTAGTTTATTGAGTCTGCGATAGTCCACACACACTCGGTTGGATCCATCTGGTTTCTTCACGATGACAACTGGGGACGCATAGCGGTGACTTGGACTCTCTGATGACATTCAGACTCAGCATTTCCTTGATATCCTTTTTCAATTCTTCTCTCGTGTTATAAGGAAGACGATAAGGTTTGCTGTGAACTGGCTCGTTTGACGTCAGGTTTACCTCGTGCAGGATGGTGTCTGTTTTCCCTGGGTCAGGTGTAAACCGATGCTCGAACTCTTGAGTCAGGACGCGCAGTTCTTCACGTTGAGTCTGGGTCAGATTCTGACCGAACTGGATATCTTCTACATCCTCTTTGTGTCGGAGTTCATTAAGGCCAAACAGGTTCTCGTCGTCTTGTCTTTCGTCATCAGCAAGACGCACTGATGCGGCCATTTGTGTCTTGTCTTGACGACCTCTCGCAATATACTTCTTCAGCAAATTAGCATGGTAAGTTTTCACCTTATTGTTGACCTTGACTCTGTAGTCGTTGATGCCAACCACCGTGTCGACAACGTATGGTCCCTTCCACTGCATCAGAAGTTTGTTGTTGTCGGTAGGAAGAAGAACCAACACTTGGTCACCTGGCTGGAATCGTCGAGGTTTTGCCTTACGATCATAGTAATGCTTCCCCTTGTTCTGCGCCTTCCGTAGTTCTTCTCGAGCCATCCTTAGGGTATCTTCCAGCTTCTCTCTCAGGTCGAAGACGTACTGGTAGCTGATTTTCACCTCAGGTGCGTCGATATCCTTGGTCCACAGATCCTTCAGGATGTGCATGGGCCCCCTCACAGTCCTACCGTACAGTAATTCAAAAGGGGAAAACCCTGTCGAATCCTGAGGAACTTCACGGTATGCGAAGAGCAAGGCATTGATGTATCTATGCCACAACCTTGGCTGCTCAGCGCACAGTTTCTTCAACATAGCCTTTAAAGTTCCATTAAACTTTTCAACCAGCCCATTACACATGGGGTGATAAGGGGTGGTAGTAAGGTGTCGGATGCTCAATAGCCGGTTGACTTCCTCCATGCAGTCTGAGACGAACTGAGTTCCTAGGTCACTCAGGATCTCTTCAGGAATTCCTAAACGGCTGAACATGTCGACGAGCGCCTCTGCTACTGTTGGAGTGTCGATCTTTTTCAATGGTATGGCTTCAGGATAACGTGTAGCGTAGTCCACCAGGGTCAAAATGTATCGATGACCATCTTCACTCGGAGGAGATATTGGCCCCACAAGGTCAACAGCTACCCGCTTGAAAGGCATATCGATCAATGGCATTTTCTCTAGAGGAACCTTGGGCACCTTTCCCTTGGAGATTGTCTTCTGGCATATGTCGCACGATCTGCAGAATCGGGTGACGTCGCCTCCCATATCAGGCCAGTAGAAGACGGCTCGGATTCTATCGAGCGTCTTGTTGATTCCCAAATGTCCTCCCAATATGGAATCATGTGCCAATTTCATCACCTGCATTCTCAAAGGTTCAGGAACTACTACTTGACGCACAGGTTTATCTCCATTGCTATCGAATATCCGGTACAGGATATCTTTTCTGGTCTCGAAGGTTATCTCTTTTCCCTTTCGCATCACAGGCTCGGTTTGACCTCGGAACTTGTCAAGCGTGGTGTCAGCTCTCTGTAGCTCCACCAGCCTTTCTTTATTCACGACAGCTGCTTCCGTGTTGTCCGCCACTTTTAGAGGGATGGTCTGGTGACTCTTCTTTGCTTGACTTCTCGTGGTAACAGAACATGTTTCAGGTCTCCACTCTGGATCTGGGTCGTCTGCGTTTCTGGCACCATCAATGTTTCCGATGATGAGGTCGTAGATTGGTGTCTTCACGCACAACGCCTTCACCTCTCCTGTCAAGTATGGGGTGTCGACACTGACTTTGGCAAGGGGGATAATCCTTACAGTTCCGTCAGCCAAAATGAGGGTGGTCCACTCCTGTAGCTTCTGGTCTTCAGCTACTAGGTCCTCTCTCACGATGATGCAGCTACAACCAGTGTCTCTCAACACTCTCACTAGGATTCGTCGGCGACGAATCCTGACATGTTCGGCACTTCATTCTCAGGCAGCGCGATATTTGAGACTGGTAAAAATGTAGCACCATCTCCTACTGGAATGCGTCCATTCTTTCTGAAAGATTCGATCAGTTCTGGTGTCGCTCGCTTTTCTCTAGACTCAAAGTCATTGGATGACGTCAGATCATTTGCTAATACAGCGGCAGCTCTGTGTTGAGACGTGGTACTGCTTCTGCCTGCTATCCCACGATCTTGGTTGGATCTTCTGATGTTGTCGCCTCGGGGAATGTCTTTAGAAGGACACCGTATCGCTTTGTGACCTTTCTTTCCACAGAGAAAACATGTCAGGTTCTCCACCGGCTTGTGTCTCGGGGTGTCTATGACATTGTGGATTTCCTCTGCTAGTGTAGACACACGCTGTGGCTTACTGGACCCGAACTTCATATTGTGAGCGTCAAGGTATCTTTGAGCGACGTCGGCCAGGGCCTTTAGTGACTGGTCTTTTTGCTCTCTAAGGTGGGCGGCCAGGTCCTTAGAAGTTGACATGCGCTGAAAACTTGTTCTTTGATGATGAGGTCGCACAGGTCTTGGTACTCTCTATTTAGGCTAGCCAGCTCTATCCATTTCTCCAGGTAGCTTCTGATTCTCTCAATGAATAGGCCGGGTGTTTCTCCTTCTTCAGGCTTGCAGTTCCGAAATCGTCGCCTGTCACGCCTCTTCAGTGAAGTCGTACTGTCTCAACAGGGCGGCTTTCAACTGTGTATAATCTTCGGCTTCTTCTCTTGGTAAACGGGTGTAAAATTCAAGCGCTTTGCCAGTTAGAAGTGCGCTCAGTTTAATAGGCCAAGTCTCTTGTTTCCAATTGTTGCTATTTGCGAAGCGCTCGAATCGCTCCAGATAAGCATCCATCTTATCTGAATTTTCAATGAAAGGTGGAAGTTTTGGCGCACGGGCTGTTTGTTCTCTGCTCGCTAATGCTGTTGCTTCATTAGTTCGCTGGCTCTGTGCCTCAATCTCCATCTGCTTTAGATGAATTTCGTGTTGACGCTGCCTCTCCGCCTCTTCTCGCTCCTCTATTCGTTGTTTCTCTGCTTCTCTTCGCTGTTTCTCTGCTTCTTCTGCTTGGATTTCGAGTCTCCTGATTTCACGTTCTTTGGCTCCTTCTTCTCTTTCCAGTCTCTCCTTTTCTTCTCTCTCTCGTCTCTTTTCTTCTTTCTCTTCTCTCTCCAGTCTCTCCTTTTCTTCTTTCTCTCGTTTCTTTTCTTCTTTCTCTTCTCTCTCCAGTCTCTCCTTTTCTTCTCTCTCTCGTCTCTTTTCTTCTTTCTCTTCTCTCTCCTTTACAAACTCGAGGAATTGAGCTCCTTCGAGGCCACATTCCTTTCCAATTTTCAGGAATGTCTCCAATTCCGATGTCGCCATCTCTGCTTTTCACTGCTGGCTGTTTTCTCCTGCTACCCTTTCCACTGAACCAACTGAAGAGATCTCGTCGGGGTCGCCAAAATGTTACGTGGTGGAGTTGTAGTCGAAGTATGATAAACACACTAGACACACACGCACGTAGAGTTCTTTTAAATAGACCTCATTCAGCTGCAATCGCGTCAACCGTGGCTTAAGGATGTAGACAAAACTGGAGTAACAGTTCCAACAATATTTAATTCAGCGATGCGATATCCTCACAGTAATGCTCTTTCAAATGCACTAACTACTGAATACAAAGTCTCTTCTGCTATGTCACAGTCCACACTACGACTCAAAATTTCTCATACACAGCGTCTCTCGCAATAAACTGCGTATCTCTACAACTGACAAAGCAATACAATGTACTAACGGGCTTTCCCAGCGCCCTCCTTATATACACTATCAAAATCTAGAATCTTCTACGGAAATCATGAACTCAAACAACCAGAACGAAACGCGCAGCCGAAACTCATTAACATGAACTTTCCAGAAACAATATATCAGGCTACAAAAACACGGCTGCTCACTTCAGCTCTAAATTCTAGCGTATAATAAAGACACATAAAAGTATGGTATCCCTATCTATGATAGCTCAAAAAGGTACGAGAACATTCACCAAACAAAATAAAAGCTGCTCACTACACGCGCACAGGAAAACATAAAGTAGCGAAAAAATGTTGCGATGTCACCTAACCGACGTGACACTTACGAGGCCACTAGACAGTGCGACCAACGCACCGGACTAAACAAAACGAAAACGGCTCTACTCACGAACAAAAGAAAATCTTACTAAAAAGGCACGAAATCATAACCGTGATAGCTCAAATAAACAACATATCGTTACCTACGAATAACACATGTGCGCTCTCACAGGATAACACAACCACAATCGTAACATGGGTGAAATGTACATAGAGGTGACAGGACGGCCCTGGGTTTGATAGCATTAACTCCGCGTTCACTGCCAGTGTTTAGAAGCGAGCTTTCTTAGTGTGGGCCGTTAACCCTATGTGCCAGAGGAACTTGACATGGGCATGAAGGAGTCCAGCAAATGCGGGGGCTGTTTTCACAGGTGGTTGTGTTCCGACAAAGATCTGGCGAAAAGCGGTGTCGAAATAGATTAATGGCAATTCTTACCATCACTACAGATACACGATACACATAGCCGGTGACTACACGCAGACTCGAGTTTGCACCGCAGTGAACCTGACCATCGCGCTATTTTACGCCGCAGAGCCGGGACGGTTGTGGAATCGCGCGTGTTGACAGCCATGGGTGTCTGGTTTGGGGATCGGTGGTCACGATTCAGATCCCGGCTGCCTAAGAGGCAACACTAGCCAGCAAGATACATACAGATTCTTATGACCGCGCCTACTCCTAGCATATGTGACTCTTGCAGCTGTCGACGTTTTGCCTGTGTTCATTTCATCACCGCGGCAACCCGATTAAACTACGTAAACACAGCAACATGAAGATAATTCGACTCAGAAATACACATAGCTTCTCACAAGCCCCCGCACTCTGCGCGGAACTCATGAAGATGTATGCCTTGTCTTGGAGAGTTTTGTCTATGGTTATAGGCAAACATTGCTAAACAAATAGTGAATGCCATCCGTCTGATGTAAAAACAAGAATATTGGGGCGGTCCGTGGCGCAGTGGTTAAGGCGCCTGCCACCAATGCTAAAGGTGCGAGATTCGATACCGGGTTTCGGCGTCGGTTTTTTCTCCTCTAGTAAATGTCACCGTTAATTCGGGCGGACCGTCGGGTTTTTTTTCTCCGGGTAGTCCGGTTCTTCCACCCCGTCCACTTTGGTACCGGTTTCAGGCCACTTCATAAATTTCAAATACAAGGCGATCAAAATTTCCGAAACCTCAATAGCTGAGCTGACCCTTCGCTCCACGAGAATGTACTGTGTCTGTCTTGCACTGTGTTTGTCTTCAGAGTGAGTGCGTGTGTGTCACGTGAGCGTGCGTGTTGGGTTTAGTTCGCGGCGCTTTGAGCCCATTCGCCGAATTGGGAAAAAACGCCTATATAATAACCGGTATTATTTATTATTATCCTCGTGAAAGTATGCAGTAACAGTAGAATGATCGTTTATTGATTGGTTAATTTGTCTCTGTGCTCATCAGACGGAACAGAGTAGCGGAACCTTCTACCGTACCATCTGACGGCAGTTCCCCTGAAAGCCTTCACACAGTTAGTCTCCAAACTCAGTTTGCACTGCCGTGAACCTAAAGGGAGCATGAGCATCGAGCTATTCTACGCCGCAGTGCCGGGACGGTCGTCGAATCGCACGTGTTGACAGCCATGGGTGTTTTGTTTTGGGCTCGGTGGTCCCGATTTCATCCCGGCTGCGTAAACATAGCAGCATAGAGGCAACACTAGCCACCAAGATACATTTAGTACATGTAGCTTCTCACAAGCCCCCGCACTCTGCGGGGAACTCATGAAGATCTATGCCTCTTGGGGAGTTTTGTCTTTGGTTATGGGCGAACATTGCTAGGCAGTGAATGCCATCCGTCTGATGTAAAAACAAGAATATATTTATCCTCGTGAAAGTATGCGGTAACGGTGGAATGAATGTTTCTTGATAGGTTCATTTGTCTCTGTGCACATCAGACGGGAACAGAGAACCTTCTGCCATACCATCTGACGGTAGTTCCGATGAAGGCGACCTTCAAGGCTGGCTAAAGCTTTGTACTGTCCCCAGCCCTCAACCAAATAACAGCCCTATCCAAGCCCATTTTAGTATATATTTTAATTTGTAACCTGGCTTTTAAATTTCTGCCCGTATAATAATGTGCCTCAGCAGATCCAAGTATATTCCGTAGTGAACCCGAATCTATCTTTAACAGAATGATAGAGGGCGTGAAAGTGTGTTCATTTATATGGTCATTGATGTACGGTTACTGAAAAACAAAAGAAAGGGCTGAAACTCACTGCAACTCACTGCAAACCACAATAAGCGCATCTCCCTTCACCCTCCCCCACTCAGCCTGGAAATTAAAATTGTGTGAACTGAAAAAGCAAAACTTAGGTACAGATTCTCATGAGTCACGATCCTGTAACTTGCACGACGGACTTCTGAGGATCTATGCCTTTTCTCGTCAGTAGAAAGGGCCACTATCACACTGAATTAGATACACTCACTGATACGCACCTTCTGTCAGTCTGGAATAAACATAGATCCTCATGGCGCCCGCAGATGCGAAAACTAATGAGAATCATGCCTCTTGCCTGGCTCTATCATTACGCTGGTCCTTACATACAAGAAGCTACGCGAGCTGATTCACTGACTGCCTTCCATAGTGTAATAGACGCGTTGACAGCAATTATAAACAAACCGCTCAGCTGAAAAAAAGGGGACAGAAACAGAATAGATAGAGCTCACATTTTTCCATCAAATGAAAATGATTAGGCTTTTTGGAGAACTGTGTCAGTATATATTTTAAATTTGTAACCTGGCTTTTTTAAATTTCTGAGTTTTCAGAATTATATGTGTCTCAGCAGATTCAAGTATATTCCGTAGTGAACCCGACTGTCTTTACCAGAACAAAAGAGGGGGGGGGGGTGGAGAGGGGGGGGGGGAAGTGTGTTCATTTATAATATGGTCATTGATGTACGGTTACTGAAAAACAAAAGAAACGGCTGAAACTCACTGCAAACCACAATAGCGCATCTCTCTCCCTTTCCCCCACTCAGCCTGGCTGTGCCTCGGCATTTTAAGCAGGCTGTGGTAATTCCATTGTTGAAGAAGGCAGGGATGGATGCAAACTTGCTGAAAAATTATAGACCAGTGTCTAATCTTCCCTTTCTTTCCAAGATTCTGGAGAAAGTTGTGCTGAGTCAGCTCATGTCACATCTCAGTAGTAATGATTTACTTGAACTGTATCAGTCTGCATATCGAAGAAATCACAGTACTGAGACAGCATTGCTTCACATTACCAATAGCCTGCTTACACATGCTGACGTCGGACATGTCTCTTTGCTATCATTATTAGACCTGTCTGCGGCGTTTGACACGCTGGATCATGGGATTCTTTTAGAACGCCTACGCGTGTCTTTTGGTATTTCCGGTCCAGCGCTGTCATGGCTCAGGTCTTACCTTTTTGAAAGATATCAATCTGTATGTGTGAATGGGATCATGTCTCAGCCTGTGCTTTTGAAGTATGGTGTCCCACAGGGGTCAGTTTTGGGTCCTCTGCTGTTCTCTCTGTACACTAAACCAGTTTCCCGAATCATCAGCCAGAATAGCTGTGAGTATCACAAGTATGCTGATGACACTCAGATCTCCAAGTCTGACCATCCTGGTAAACTGCAGACCATTGTCTCCAATGTGGAGAAGTGTATAGTTGAAGTCAAAGACTGGATGACTTGCAACAGACTCAAGTTAAATGATGATAAAACAGAGAGCTAGAACATCCGCCTCCAGCAGTGATCATATTTCCATAGGTGGCCAAGACATTTCTTTCAAATCCGATGTAAAAAATCTGGGTGTATTCCTGGATTCAAGTTTATCGATGGAAAAACAGGTTAGCCATCTTTGCCGCACTGCTTACCTGGAGCTCCGCAGAATAGGCATGATCAGATGCTTTTTGACAGAAAAGGCTACTGCCCAGCTCGTATGCTCTCTCATTCTGTCCCGTCTAGATTACTGTAATTCCCTCCTTGCTGGTATCTCATCTGATCAACTCACTCGCATTCAGCGTATCCAGAATAATGCAGCCCGGTTAGTCCTTCGCAAAAAACGTACTGATCATGTCACACCACTGCTAAAGCATCTCCACTGGCTACCTGTCAAACAGAGAATAGAGTACAAGCTGGCCACTTTGGCATACAAACACTATGACAATACGCTTCCTGCATATCTGTCTTCTTCCCTTGCCTCACACAATCCTAGTAGAAGTCTACGCTCAAGCTCACAAAAACTGCTTGTTCAGCCCAGAGTCAGCCTAAAAACTGCTGGTGCCCGTTCTTTCAGTTATCAGGCCCCTCACGTCTGGAACTCACTTCCACTGCATGTCCGTCTTTCCCCTACCCTGTTGACCTTCAAAACAAATTTGAAGACCCATCTTTTCCAGGTAGCATATCAAGATTAGCTTAGTCTGGATGTGCTGCCTGGAAATGTTGGTTGTTTCCCCATGTTGATAGGCTGTGTGTGTGTGTGTGTGTGTGTGTGTGTGTGTGTGTGTGTGTGTGTGTGTGTGTGTGTGTTTCGTGTTAGGAATGCGCCTACATGGTGCGAGCAGATGTTTATTTAAAGAGTGAGTGCGTTCTAATTTTTCTCCTTTTTAATATTTTTTTGTGCTGTAAAGCGCTCCGAGCTTGCTGTTCGTGGGGAAGGGCGCTATATAAAAACTATGTATTATTATTATTATTATTAAATTAAAATTGTGTGAACTGAAAAAGCAAAACTTAGGCACAGATTCTCATGGGTCACGTTCCTGTAACTTGCGTGGCGGATCCTTGAGGATCTATGCCTTTTCTCATCTGTAGAAAGGACCACTATCACACTGTCCGAGATACACTCAATGATAAACACCTCCTGTCTGGAATAAACATAGATCCTCATGGCGCCCGCAGATACGAAAGCTCATGAGAATCCTGACTCTTGCCTGCCTCTATCATTATGCTGGTCCTTACATACAAGAAGCTGCGCGAGCTGATTCAGTGACTGCCTTCCATAGTGTATTAGATGTGATGACAGCAATTATAAACAAACCGCTCGGCTGAAAAAAGGGGACCGAAACCGAGAAGAGCGCGCGCTCACATTCCATCGAATCAAAATGAATAGGCTTTTGGGAGTCTGAGTTAGAACTGTTCAAGGCTGGCTCTAGCACTATCTTGTACTCCCCCAGCCCTCCACCAAATAACAGCCCTGTCCAACCCCATGTCAGTATCTAGTTTCAATTTGTAACCGGCCTGGCTTTTAAATTTCTGAGTTTTCAGCCGGAAGTGAATCCGCCCGTATAAAAAAAATGTGCCTCAGCAGATCCAAATATATTCCGTAGTGAACCCGACTTTGTCTTTACCAGAACGAAAGATGGGGGAAAAGTGTGTTCATTTGTATGGTCACAGTTAGTCTCCAAACTCGAGTTTGCACTGCCGTGAACCTAAAGGGAGCATAAGCATCGCGCTATTCTACGGCTATTCTACGCCGCAGTGCCGGGACGGTCCTCGAATCGCACGTGTTGACAGCCATGGGTGTTTTGTTTTGGGCTCGGTGGTCCCGATTTCATCCCGGCTGCGTAAACATAGCAGCATAGAGGCAACACTAGCCACCAAGATACATATAGTACATGTAGCTTCTCACAAGCCCCCGCACTCTGCGCGGAACTCATGAAGATATATGCCTCTTGGGGAGTTTTGTCTTTGGTTATGGGCGAACATTACTAGGCAGTGAATGCCATCCGTCTGATGTAAAAACAAGAATATATTTATCCTCGTGAAAGTATGCGGTAACGGTGGAATGAATGTTTCTTGATAGGTGCATTTGTCTCTGTGCACATCAGACGGAACAGAGAACCTTCTGCCATACCATCTGACGGCAGTTCCGATGAAAGCAGCCTTCAAGGCTGGCTAAAGCTTTGTACTGTCCCCAGCCCTCAACCAAATAATAGCCCTATCCAAGCCCATTTTAGTATATATTTTTAATTTGTAACCTGGCTTTTAAATTTCTGCCCGTATAATAATGTGCCTCAGCAGATCCAAGTATATTCCGTAGTGAACCCGAATCTGTCTTTAACAGAACGATAGAGGGCGTGAAAGTGCGTTCATTTATATGGTCATTGATGTACTGTTACTGAAAAACAAAAGAAACGGTTGAAACTCACTGCAAACCACAATAAGCGCATTTCCCTTCACCCTCCCCCACTCAGCCTGGAAATTAAAATTGTGTGAACTGAAAAAGCAAAACTTAGGCACAGATTCTCATGAGTCACGATCCTGTAACTTGCATGACGGACTTCTGAGAATCTATGCCTTTTCTCATCAGTAGAAAGGGCCACTATCACACTGAATTAGATACACTCGCTGATACGCACCTTCTGTCAGTCTGGAATAAACATAGATCCTCATGGCGCCCGCAGATGCGAAAACTAATGAGAATCATGCCTCTTGCCTGGCTCTATCATTACGCTGGTCCTTACATACAAGAAGCTACGCGAGCTGATTCACTGACTGCCTTCCATAGTGTAATAGACGCGTTGACAGCAATTATAAACAAACCGCTCGGCTAAAAAAAGGGGACAGAAACAGAATAGATAGAGCTCACATTTTTCCATCAAATGAAAATGATTAGGCTTTTTGGAGAACTGTGTCAGTATATATTTTAAATTTGTAACCTGGCTTTTAAATTTCTGAGTTTTCAGAATTATATGTGCCTCAGCAGATTCAAGTATATTCCGTAGTGAACCCGACTCTGTCTTTACCAGAACAAAAGAGGGGGAAAAAGTGTATTCATTTATAATATGGTCATTGATGTACGGTTACTGAAAAACAAAAGAAACGGCTGAAACTCACTGCAAACCACAATAGCGCATCTCCCTCCCTTTCCACCACTCAGCCTGGAAATTAAAATTGTGTGAACTGAAAAAGCAAAACTTAGGCACAGATTCTCATGGGTCACGTTCCTGTAACTTGCGTGGCGGATCCTTGAGGATATATGCCTTTTCTCATCTGTAGAAAGGACCACTATCACACTGTCCGAGATACACTCAATGATAAACACCTCCTGTCTGGAATAAACATAGTTCCTCATGGCGCCCGCAGATACGAAAGCTCATTAGAATCCTGACTCTTGCCTGCCTCTATCATTATGCTGGTCCTTACATACGTCGGGGTCCTTGAGCAGGCTGAAACTGTGAGCATCGAGGCTTTGCTGCTGCGGACACAGCTCCGCTGGGCGGGGCATGTCTCCAGGATGGAGGATCATCGCCTACCGAAGATCACCCTGTTCGGCGAGCTTGCTACTGGACACCGTGACAGAGGGGCACCAAAGAAGAGATACAAAGACTGTCTCAAGAAGTCACTTAGTGCCTGCCAAATCGACCACCACCAGTGGTCTTCGCTTGCTGCGGACCGTGACACCTGTCGCTCCACCATTTACAAGGCAGCTGTCTCCTTTGAGGACTCTCACAGAGCTAGCCTTAAGGACAAGCGGCTCAGGAGAAAAAACAGAGATGCCGCAGCTCAGAACCCTGGCCATACCTTCCCCTGCAGCCACTGCGGTCGAACCTGCCTGTCTCGGATTGGCCTCCGCAGCCACGAACAAGCCTGCAGACGTCGTGGGCAACTCCTATAAAATCTTCGTTCGCGAAGTCAAGCCAAGAGAGACATACAAGAAGCTGCGCGAGCTGATTCAGTGACTGCCTTCCATAGCGTATTAGACGCGATGACAGCAATTATAAACAAACCGCTCGGCTGAAAAAAGGGGACCGAACCCGAGAAGAGCGCGCGCTCACATTCCATCGAATCAAAATGATTAGGCTTTTCGGAGTCTGAGTTAGAACTGGTCAATGATGTAGTTTGGCATCCTGTCTCGGAAGACAATGGGTATATGCGCTTGCTGGGTCAGTCACTGGAGTGACCTCTCCAGGGCGCAAGCCTGGGCGAAGTGTATGGAGATCCTGGGGTGCCCAGTCGTCAAGATCCCCCTCTCGGCCTCGCTGATGTATCCAAAGGAATGCAAAGCAGTACGTTTGGCACCAGTTTGGCTGCAGGAGCTGCCAGAACAGTGCGTGAATACAGGCAGCTGTCTGCCTTCGGGGCTCCACTCCTGATCTGAAAGGTTTACTCCCCCACATTTGGCCGTTGGATCCAACCGATCTCCTCCGTCCTCTAGCCGTTGGCTGTCAGAAACAGCTCATCCGCCTAGTGGTGCAATGTGAACACCACCCCCTCACGTGGTTTAGCCCACCAGCTGAGGTGGTTTGCCAGGGTGTGGCGCTTGGAGCCAGCACGTGAGAGATTAAGGAGATGGATGAGGACCAGTGATGCCCGTCCGTCCTATGTAGGACGCAGCTGCCGAACAGCAAAGGTGCTACCTCTATCCAGAGCCCCCTACACCCCTAATGATGTAGTACGGTTACCGAAAAGCGAAAGAAACAGCTGAAACTCACTGCAAACCACAATAGCGCATCTCCCTCCCCTCCTCAGCCTGGAAATTAACATTGTGTGAACTGAAAAAGCAAAACTTAGGCACATATTTTCATGGGTCACGGTCCTGTAACTTGCATGACGGACTCCTGAGGACCTATACCTTTTCCCAGCTGTAACAAGGGCCACTATCACACTGCACTAAATGAGCACTCAATGATACGCACCTTTTGTCTGAAATAAACATAGATCTTCATGGCGCCCGTAGCCTATGTGAAAGCTAATGAGAATCATGCCTCTTGCCTGCCTCTATCATTATGCTGGTCCTTAATAGAAGTAGCTGCGCGAGCTGATTCCGTCAGTGACTGCCTTCTATAATGTATTAGACGCGTTGACAGTAATTATAAACAAACTGATCTGCTCGAATAAAGGGACAATACAAAACATAGAATAGCGCGAGCTCACATTCCAGCGAATCAAAATGATTCATAGGCATTTCGGAGTCTGAGTTAGAACTGCAAGTATATTTGTCAGCGAAAAGAGTCGCATGTGTTGTAACGATCTTTGTGATAATGTAACAGTTGTAGCAATGCTCACTCAGTGTGCACACAATGCCGGTAAGCAAAGGTCCTGGGGCCGACGACTGCCGCAATTTCGAAGTTTCTCCTAACGACTATGCACCAATTGCAGGAGATAAATTGACCATGATAATTCAAGGGTAGTGCCAGATTAGCTTGGCGCCTTTAGGCGCCAAGCTAATCTCAGTGGCACTACCCTTAAATTATCGTGGTCGATCATGGTCGATCTATCTCCTGCTGTAGTAAGGCGGTGATAAATGGGTTAACTGATGGCCATGTATAGAAGCGATTATCTATATGGTAACACTATATACCGGGCCTCCGTGTTTCGGTGCACTGCACACACGCACGCACGCACGCACACACACACACACACACACACACTACGCACGCACGCACGCGCGCGCGCACACACACACACACACACACACACACACACACACACACACACACACACACACACACACACACACACACACACCTGGTGACCCTCCTTTTTCCGTTTCCGACACTAAGTATACCACTCCCATATTTCATTTATTTCCTCGTAAAACACAATCTCTACACCGCCACATGCGCTTGTGTTGAGTCAAAGTCTCTTCGTGAACACCTCACACTTGAATGAGACACAGATCCTCATAGCCCGCACCCAAACAGCCTTTAGAGGCTTGTACAATTCATCTGCAAGAAGCATAGATCCTCATGAGCCCCCGCATTCGCGGGGGATCATGAGGCTTTATGCCTCTTGTATATGCGACGACTCATGAGAAATTATTAATCTCTCAAATGTAATATGGCTTGAGACTAATAATAATAATAATAATAATAATAATAATAATACGTAGTATTTATATGGCGCATTTCTCATATTTATAATATAACTCAATGCGCAGGATTTATACATCTTTTAGCAATGAGTAAAGGGTCAAGTCGCCCTAGGCGAGATAAACTCACCCAAGATTGCTTGCTTGCTTGCGATCCTACACTGTGCGTCTGTTTTGCGTGTCAGTTGTGTGTGCGTGCGCGTGCGTGCGTGCGTGCATGTGTCGGCCTACCCCCGTGCGGCATGTGTGGTGGTCTTGGGTGGGTAGGGGTGGGTGGGTGTGTGTGGGAGGTTGGGGGTGGGGGGATGGAGGGGGGGGGGAGGACATTAGGCTACCTTACATGTCCCGTGATGGTGTACATATTTCATTCACCCCTCAGTCATTCGATACCTCCTTCCCACCGATCAACTCATGAATAGATTCACAGTGATGGCCCTCTACCTGAATACAGCCTCCGGCTATGCAACACACACAACTGACAACACACACTGACACACAACCATCGACCATGCAATCTCTCGGTCACTCATAGATTCTACTCATAAGTGGTATAAGAGTCACAGTTTGAATCAGGTAGCTTAGCAGAAGCATGGAAAGGACTTAAAACTTTATCAGGCCTCAATAAATCAAAATTCAGTAGCAGTAGCATGCCAATGAAAGAACAAACTGAATTTTCTGAAAAACTGAATGAGTTCTATTGTAGATTTGAGAAAGATGATCTGAAGGATGATTTAGATAGCATGATTTCCCAGCTTGAAGTAAATGTGGCAGGCAATGTTGATGAAGACTTTGAGATCCATGGCAAGGCGGTTGAGAAGCTTTTTAGCAAACTGAATGTTAAGAAAGCAGTAGGCCCTGATAATATTTGCGGTAGAGTTTTGAGAGTATGTGCCAGTCAATTGTCTGTTGTTTATAGCCGTTTGTTTAGCTGGTCTCTGAAGGATTGCACTGTACCTAGGCTCTGGAAAACATCTACAGTCTGCCCTGTCCCCAAGAACAAGCCCAAGACACTCAATGACTATCGCCCTGTAGCTCTCACCTCTATAGTAATGAAGTGCTTTGAGCGTGTTGTCCTTTCTAGACTGCTCGATCAGGTCAAGCCCTATCAAGATCCTTTCCAGTTTGCATACAAGCAAAACAGATGTACTGATGACGCCACACTCACACTCCTGCACCATGCATACACACATTTAGAAAAACCTGGCTCTTTTGTACGCATTCTTTTTATAGACTTTTCTTCAGCCTTCAACACTATACAACCCTATCTCATAGCTAAAAAACTTCTATGTTACAATGTAACGCCAAGGCTTATCCTATGGATTGTCAACTTCCTTGTAAATAGGACCCAGTCAGTTCGCTTTCAAAAAGCTCTCTCATCCCTTAGGTCCACTTCCATAGGCGCCCCTCAAGGTACAGTTCTCTCCCCTGTGCTGTTCACACTGTACACTAACGATTGTAGTGGCACTGACTCTACCCTTCTTATAAAATACTCGGATGACACTGCCTTAGAAGATATCTCCAATAATGATGCGACTTACTTTGCAGAAGTAGAACGTTTTAGTGTTTGGTGTAAAGATAATTTTCTAGACCTAAATGTGAGTAAGACCAAGGAACTACTGATAGACTTTCGAAGAAACCCTGCCCCTGTCCCTGTTCTGATGATCGATGATGTGTCTGTTGAGCGTGTGACTGAGTATAAGTATCTTGGAACAGTCATAGATGATAAGTTGTCCTTTAACGCAAACACCTCCCTCATACACAAGAAATGTCAGTCACGCATCTACTGCCTCCAGAAACTCAGGAAGCTGAATGTGAACCCCTCTGTCCTTCAAACTTTTTACTGCTCTTTTATTGAGTCTGTCATCACTTTCGGTTCTGTGTGCTGGTATGGAGGTCTGAGTGTGAAGAACAAGAACACCCTGGCACGAATGGTAAACATCTGCAGCAAAGTGACTGGCAGTAAGCAAAACAGTGTGGAGTCCCTGTATGAACAGCGTGTGGTGAGAAAGGGTAGGCGGATAGCTTCAGACAGATCCCATGTCCTTGCCCACCTCTATGAACTCCTCCCCTCTGGCCGCAGACTCCGCACGCACAAAGCTAGAACACTTAGACTACAGCACAGTTTCATCCCCAAATCCATCACTCTAAGCAATCTGTAGGTACATCCACGCATACCCAAACCTAACTCCTCCCCCCTATCCCCCTTTACCTGTGCAATCAGTAGGAATGGAGCTTGTTGATTTTAGAGAAGTGATTATATTGTGTTTCATTTGGTGGTGAACATGAACATACTGGGATTGTTGTTACTGAGTGTTTACCCACTAATTATTTTATTATGGTAGACTTTAATTATGCAGCGTGTGTAATAATGTGTAATAATGTACTGAGACGTTTGTATAATAAGTAGTGAGGGTTAGGACTAGGTTGAAACACGCGTATTATGTATGCATATGTAGAGGTGGGTGTGAATGTATAAGTGCCGCTCAGTTCAGTCCATAAAAGATGTTTGTGTGAGATGTGTAAGAGTTATGTGTAAAGATTTTGTAGTGTTTACTTTATCCATTTGGAATTTGTAGCTGTGCAAGTGCAGGGAGAAAATGTTCATAATTATGCTATAATGTTTTTATGTCTTGTTTGTACTATTTGTTATAAATGTACCACAACCGAATTTCTCTTTTCGAGATAATAAAGTACTCTTATTCTTATTATTCTTATATCTATTTACCTGAGCCTCTGACCGCCGAGACTGGCCAACTTCAGCTGCTCTAGAAACCAAAGGTGCTGTTTCGGACACTGAGGCGTATCTGTTTTGACATACTTTCCATTCAGCAGCAGCCTTACTCAGTGATGCACATGAACTTAACAGGATCGAACTATGAAAGATAGACGCGGCAACTGATAGACTATAACTGTGTGTGTGCTGGGTCAGCGTGTTGTCCCAAATGAAAATGTAGTTATGCAAGTCAGTTTACCCGAACATAAGTTTCCCCTCACGGAATCAAAACTGAACGTATTTATTTCCTTTCCATTCTTTCTTTTCTTATAAAGTAAAATGTTTTGGTAATCTGAATTCGTCTTTCTTTCTGAAGTCACCTATTTGAATGTTGAAAACTTCAATACATTACAAACCTACCGACTCACATTCCTACCTCGACTACCGATCTTCTCACAACCCCAAAACTAAAAACAGCATCCCTTATTCCCAGTTTCTTCGGCTAAAAAGAATATGTTCCGAAGAATCAGATTTTGATGTTCAATCCAAAGAAATGGCTGGATTTTTCATCGACAGACACTACCCACATACTGTTGTTCAAGGATCTCTCCAAACGGTTCAAAAACTTAGTCGCGCGAGTACACTGCAGACTAAACCTACCGCTGATAGTGACAGACCTATCGTAACCATGATCTACCATCCCCACACCAATCCGGTGCGTAAAATCCTTCTTTCTAACTGGGGTCTTTTGTCATCCAGTCAAGAATCTGCTGCTATCTTTTCTGAACCTCCGTTGGTAGCTTTCAAGAGGGATATTAATTTGCGGGACATGCTTGTTCGCTCTACTCTCAAGCCTCGTCATACCACCAGAGCCTCCGGCTCCACTCCGTGCAATGTTCCTAATTGCAAGACGTGTCCTTTTATTTGCCCTTCCACCGTGGTCAATGGTCCACGTTACAAATTCAACATAGACAGATACTTCACGTGTCAAACCACCAACGTGATTTATGTCATCTCCTGTGTTAAATGCGGCCAACTCTATGTTGGAGAGACGGAAAGAACCATCAACGACCGTTTCAAAGAACATCTTCAGTCTGTCAAGTACCAATACAACAGACCGGTCGGACGACATTTCAATCAGGCCGACCACTCCGTCTCAGACATTCGAGTTAAAGGCCTCTGGCTTATGCAAGCCAGTAATGTCTGGGCCAGGAAAGACCGTGAAAAATTTCTGATTAATAAACTGGGCACTGTGGCGCCACTCGGGATGAATATGAAAGATTAACATTGTTTACCTTGCTTGTGTCTGCTACTTTACCTCACTGATTTACTACTCACTAATCAGTTACGTGATGTTGGCGCTGGTTGATATGTACATTTCCCTTGGGGACTTTCTCAGCGCTGGCCGAACGTTTAGTTGGATCCCTTGCCCTTCCCTGTCGGGCACCGGGTCTCCGGCTCACGGTTTGATACGCGGTTTTGGGGCGGGGCGATCGTGTGCATCCCTTGGGGATGTATGTGGTCGTCTTGTTGCGTACCTGTGTGTTTTTCTGTGGGCTGGTGGGTGCCCGTTGGGTGGGGTTGGTGGCTCTGGCTGATTGTCTTCCGCCCCCCCCCCCCCCCTCCCTTTTTTTTTTTTTTTTTTTTTTTTTTTTTTCCTTACTCCTTCCCCCCTTCCCCCCCCCCCGCCCCCATCTCCCTCTCTCTCTCTCTCTCTCTCTCTCTCCCCCTTATTTTTTGAGTTACCCTTGAAGACGGTTTCACAACTACCTACTCTCCACTTATACCAATATTCTCTTACTGATTTTGATTCTTTGCTTTGTTTTCATGACTTATTACTTGTTGTGTACCGTGCTAAATGCTGGGGTTTTTTTCCCGGGGTCCTCCCGTTTTTCCCCGAGGTAGTCCTCAACTTGAAGGTGATATAAAGTTTGCCTTCGGGTTGGTGTTTAGAAGATTGGATTGAAGACCAGTGTTGTAGCGTGGAAGAGGGCATGGCAAACGGCAACAGCAAGAAGGCTTATGAAACGCTAAGGACCCTCACCAAGACTCAACAGCGAACAGCCACAGTCATCGAAGACAGCAGCGGCCAACTCCTTACGGAAAACACTGCTGTACTAAACAGATGGACTGAGTACTGCCGAGACTTGTATAACTACAAGGCTGAGCCAGACACCAGCATCCTCCAAAACAACCAGGCTGGGGCCAGGAAGGCTGAAGACCTGCCAGTGTTAGCTGAAGAGGTGGAAGCAGCCGTACGCAGCCTGAAGGGAGGAAAGTCTCCAGGTGTAGACAACATACCTGCTGAACTGTTGAAACATGGAGGAGAAGTAACAACGAAGGTCCTCACTACACTCTGTCAAAAGATCTGGGAGCAAAAGAAATGGCCAGTAGAATGGACACAGTCTCTAGTGATCCCGCTCCCCAAGAAAGGAAACATGAAACAGTGCCAGAACTACAGAACTATCAGTCTGATAAGTCACCCTAGCAAAGTAATGCTTAGAATCATTCTCAACCGCCTCAAAACTTTCGCCGAGGAACTGCTGGCAGAAGAACAGGCTGGCTTCAGAGTTGGAAGAATCACTGTAGAGCAGATTTTCAACTGCCGCGTCCTGATCGAGAAACATCTGCAGCATCAGCGCGAACTCTACCACAACTTCATTGATTTCAGGAAAGCATTTGATCGCGTCTGGCACGACGGACTCTGGCAAGTCATGAGATCGTTCAACATAGAGGAGGGACTGATCCAAATGATAGAAGCGCTTTACAAGAACGCCTGCAGCGCGGTTCTACTTAACAATCAGTCAGGCGAGTTCTTCAGGACGACGATCGGTGTCCGTCAAGGATGCCTGCTCTCTCCTGTCCTTTTCAACATATTCCTGGAGAAGATCATGCAGGAAACCCTCCACGACCACCATACTTCAATCTCTATTGGTGGCAGATCCCTGTGCAATCTTCGATTCGCAGACGATATTGACCTCATGGCAGGCAGCAATAGTGAGCTCCAAAACCTGACAGACAAACTTTCAAGTAGCGCAGGGTCTTATGGCATGGAGATCAGTACGGATAAAAGCAAAGTGATGATCAACACCACAAGCGACAGCAGCAGCAACATTCACATGAACGGCCAGAAGCTAGAAGAGGTCAATAGCTTCAAGTACTTGGGAGCCACCCTGTCCAAAGACGGTAGTTGCGTAGCAGAGATCCGTATCAGGATAGGTACAGCAACATCCGCAATGGCCAGGCTGGACAGGATATGGCGAAGTAACTCCATCAGCTTCACCATCAAGTACAGGCTTTACAAGTCCCTCGTAGTGTCTATTCTACTCTACGGCTGTGAGACTTGGACACTGCTTGCAGACTCAGAAAAGAAAATCCAGGCCTTTGAGAACAAGTGCCTGAGGAAGTTGCTCCGCATCTCGTACCGCGAGCACAAAACCAACGAATATGTACGGAGCATCGTCACCTCCCTGGTGGGCCCACATGAACCTCTTCTGGCAACCGTGAAACGGCGCAAGCTTGCTTGGTTTGGCCACGTGACCCGACACAACACCTTGTCCAAGACTATCCTCCAAGGCACTCTCGAAGGAAGTCGTCGGCGAGGTCGTCAGAGAAAGAGTTGGGTCGCAAACATAAAAGAATGGACCGAACTCGAGATGCCAGACTTGCTTGCCACCGCCCAAAATAGAACTCAGTGGAGAGCACTGTCTGTTGCTGCTGCCTTTCAGTCCCCCCAACGCCCAGTTCGGGCAAGGGACTGATGATGATGATGATGATGATGGTGTTTAGCAGGCTTTGTGTATTAGACACTCAGCCTACTTCGTGCCCAAGGGTACTCCCCATTCGTTCTCTCTCTCTTTCTCTCTCTCCGTCTCGCTCTCTCTCTCTCTCTCTCTCTCTTTCTCTCTCTCTCTCTTTCTCTCTCTCTCTCTCTCTCTCTCTCTCTCTCTCTCTCTCTCTCTCTCTCTCTCTCTCTCTCTCTCTCTCTCTCTCTCTCTCTCTTTCTCTGGCCTCATCTACACGCCTTTTCTTTCGCTCGCTCCTGCACGTGCTTGCACACACTCTTGTCTCTCGTGTTCAGGTTCTTTCCGAGTCTCTCTCTTACGCGATTTTTCGTTGACGTCATTTTTACTTTTTCCGCACTTTTGTTCTTCCTTTTCTTTTCTTTTATTTTACGTCACCTCCTTCAGTTGCCACATTACTTCTGCCATTGAAGATAAGTAGCGGCTAATTTCTATGTTTGTTTGTTTGTCTATTTTGACAAAGGGTATTTACCCGAAATATTAATAAATTGTGTTGTACCCGTCTTTTCTAAGCGTGTTTCTTTCTCCGTTGGGTACTTCTTTGCATATTACACGCTTGGCAGTCACCTTTTTGGTCTGGATTACCTATTTGACTGGATTTAGTCTTCCCATCACATATCAGTGCGACCGGTCGGCTGTTAGTTTGGACCACCAGGTTTATTCACACTGGGCCACAATCACTGACATCCATCAGACATACTAAAACAAATTTAACTGGAACAAAGAACAAGCTACACGTGAGCAACAACAAAAAAACAAAAACAAAAACAAAAACAAATTCTCACACACACCCAAAATACACTAATTCATAATAAGATTCTAAGAAATTACCTCATTACACTAGAAAGCACACTCCCTTCTTCTTTTCTTTCTGTCGAAAAAAAATCTTCTCATTAATCGCATGATTTTTCGTATACGGTCTTTACATAAGCCTATAGTTTGTCTCGGCTGTTGGGTAATTGTGACCTGTATGCCATAGGTGTGAAAATCAGACAATTTTCTGCAACACTTTTTCGGAGTCATAGTGTAAAACAGCTAACATAACTTTATTTTTTTCTTTTACGAAAAACAACAACTATCTACTCATTAATACCCGCATGATTTTTCATAACTAGTGTTTGCATAAGCATGCTGTGTGTCCCGGTCCTGGCCGGGGTAGGATTAGGTCAAATTGTGACCTGTAAGCCATAGGCGTGAATATCAGCAAGAAAATTTCAAAGTTGATTCTCTGATACATCAAATGTTAGTACTGGTACTGCGAAGTGTGACGTATAACATCAAGTCGTCTATCACTATGAACACTGCATCGTGGGACTAATAATGTCATGACGTGAAGCTTGAAGTGACGTCATTTCGCTGCTCGATCTACTATTCTTCTTCATAGTCCTATCAGAATAGTATGTTGTACCAGACCACAGAGCTTACGAATGGCGGGAATCGCCGTGTGTCCGTCTTTATTTTTGTGTGCCGGTGTGTGTGGCTCAGAGGGTGGATTAGACAAGAAGGACACGGATGGATTCCTGTCACAGTACACGAGCCCACAGAGCGTACTACTTGAAATGGCGGGAAGCGCCGTGTGTCCGTCTTTATTTGTGTGCGCCGACATGTGTGTTGATCAGAGGTTGGCTTAGAGAGGAGGGAAAGGGATCAGCATAATAAGCCTAAAAATGTGAAAAACTCTGAATGTTACTAAAAGATAAACGCATGTGAGCTCCAAACAATATGGTAGACTTTGGGATGAAATCCTCATCTTGTTTTAGATATGTATCGCGTGGGCAGCTGTTTTGATCAAGATTTTGGATTAAACTCACTAAGTGGTCACTGAGGGCAAGAAATCTCCTTGAGCTGATGGTAGTCTGTTCGAGATCCATACCTTTTTGCAGATTCTTCCACACAACTACAGATCGACTGACAGATTTTGTCGAAGTAAGTAGACGTAAGTCCACTTTTGGCACCGGTGTGACAGGGGTGTAGAGTGTTCATGGAGAAGTAGTACCTTTGACTTTTCAGCCAGCAGCGCCTCTTGGGGCAGGCGGGAGCACTGGTCTTCACATGGCACTCAACTCTCACAGCTGGCTCCAGGTCCTTTACCTAGCCACACCCCGGTAACCGCTTCTGCTGGCGGGCGAAACGTTGTGAGGGGCTGACGCGTCTTTCAGTCAGTTGAAATACTTGGAGAGGAGACGGGCGCCGCCAAGTTCGCCTAAGCCCATTGAAAGGACTGATGGACAAGCAACAGAATAAGAATAACATGCCGGATCGGTCGGGGCCCGGATCACCAACGACCGCGCACCCCATTGGAGGTCTCCAGGGTGGGGGCGACAAGTGTGTTACTGGAACCAAACCCACCATCAAGCTGCCCACGCAAGGAATAACTATCGGAACTTGGAACGTTCGCACACTCTACCAGTGCGGCAAAGTGAAGGAACTCACCCACGAGTTGAAGCGCTATCGCTGGGACATTGTAGGACTTGCAGAAGTTCGATGGACAGGCTTCGGAGAAACAACAACAGATGAAGGCCATAAAATCTGGTTCAGCGGAAAAGAAACCAAGCACGAACATGGCGTAGCTTTTATCGTAAGGAAAGAGGTGGTTGGAACTGTCATCAGCTGCACCCCCGTGTCAAGCAGACTAATCTCCATCCGCATCTCCGCCCGACCGCACAACATCACTATCATACAAGTATACGCTCCAACAGCAGACCATGATGATGAAGAATTAGAAGAATTTTACGAACAACTGGACAACATCATCAAGAAAACACCTAAGAAAGACATTCTGACTGTCCTCGGTGACTGGAATGCAAAGATCGGCCCTGACGCCTACCAACAATGGGCAGGAACAGCTGGCAAGTTTGGCCTTGGAGAAACAAATGACAGAGGCCTGCGACTTTTAGAGTTCGCAGAGAGTCACCGTCTCACCGTTGCTAATACCCTCCATCCACACAAGAAGTCAAGAACAGTGACATGGCAATCGCCAGGAGGCCTGGTCCATAACCAGATTGACTTCATCTTGCTGCCTCGACGATTCAAATCCAGCGTTAACAAAGCACAAACGTGGTCCTTTCCTGGCGCTGATATTGGCAGCGACCACAACCTCGTCCTTACTAGCCTCAAGTTGAAGCTGGCATTGAAACGAGATAGCAAGAACCCTCGCATCAGATTCGACCTCCAGAAGCTAAAAGACCCGGAAGTAGAAGAGCTCTTCCAAGCCCAGGTGGGAGGCAGATTTGCAGCCTTGGCTACTTTGGACTGCGATGTAGACACCCTTGCTGGAAATATAAAAGAGGTGTTACTTTCTACAGCAGAAGAAGTGCTGGGGAAGCAGAGGAAGCGCAAACAGCCCTGGGTCACCGATGACATCCTCGATCTCTGTGATGAGAGGAGAGCCTGGAAGAAAAAGAGAGGCCAAGACCTCACATCAGCAAACAAGTACAGACTTGTCAACAAGAAGATCCGGAAGAGGATGAAAGAAGCCAAAGAAGATTGGATTGAAGACCAGTGTTGTAGCGTGGAAGAGGGCATGGCAAATGGCAACAGCAAGAAGGCTTATGAAACGCTAAGGACCCTCACCAAGACTCAACAGCGAACAGCCACAGTCATCGAAGACAGCAGCGGCCAACTCCTTACGGAAAACACTGCTGTACTAAACAGATGGACTGAGTACTGCCGAGACTTGTATAACTACAAGGCTGAGCCAGACACCAGCATCCTCCAAAACAACCAGGCTGGGGCCAGGAAGGCTGAAGACCTGCCAGTGTTAGCTGAAGAGGTGGAAGCAGCCGTACGCGGCCTGAAGGGAGGAAAGTCTCCAGGTGTAGACAACGTACCTGCTGAACTGTTGAAACATGGAGGAGAAGTAACAACGAAGGTCCTCACTACACTCTGTCAAAAGATCTGGGAGCAAAAGAAATGGCCAGTAGAATGGACACAGTCTCTAGTGATCCCGCTCCCCAAGAAAGGAAACCTGAAACAGTGCCAGAACTACAGAACTATCAGTCTGATAAGTCACCCTAGCAAAGTAATGCTTAGAATCATTCTCAACCGCCTCCAAACTTTCGCCGAGGAACTGCTGGCAGAAGAACAGGCTGGCTTCAGAGTTGGAAGAAGCACTGTAGAGCAGATTTTCAACTGCCGCGTCCTGATCGAGAAACATCTGCAGCATCAGCGCGAACTCTACCACAACTTCATTGATTTCAGGAAAGCATTTGATCGCGTCTGGCACGACGGACTCTGGCAAGTCATGAGATCGTTCAACATAGAGGAGGGACTGATCCAAATGATAGAAGCGCTTTACAAGAACGCCTGCAGCGCGGTTCTACTTAACAATCAGTCAGGCGAGTTCTTCAGGACGACGATCGGTGTCCGTCAAGGATGCCTGCTCTCTCCTGTCCTTTTCAACATATTCCTGGAGAAGATCATGCAGGAAACCCTCCACGACCACCATACTTCAATCTCTATTGGTGGCAGATCCCTGTGCAATCTTCGATTCGCAGACGACATTGACCTCATGGCAGGCAGCAATAGTGAGCTCCAAAACCTGACAGACAAACTTTCAAGTAGCGCAGGGTCTTATGGCATGGAGATCAGTACGGATAAAAGCAAAGTGATGATCAACACCACAAGCGACAGCAGCAGCAACATTCACATGAATGGCCAAAAGCTAGAAGAGGTCAATAGCTTCAAGTACTTGGGAGCCACCCTGTCCAAAGACGGTAGTTGCATAGCAGAGATCCGTATCAGGATAGGTACAGCAACATCCGCAATGGCCAGGCTGGACAGGATATGGCGAAGTAACTCCATCAGCTTCACCATCAAGTACAGGCTTTACAAGTCCCTCATAGTGTCTATTCTACTCTACGGCTGTGAGACTTGGACACTGCTTGCAGACTCAGAAAAGAAAATCCAGGCCTTTGAGAACAAGTGCCTGAGGAAGTTGCTCCGCATCTCGTACCGCGAGCACAAGACCAACGAATATGTACGGAGCATCGTCACTTCCCTGGTGGGCCCACATGAACCCCTTCTGGCAACCGTGAAACGGCGCAAGCTTGCTTGGTTTGGCCACGTGACCCGACACAACACCTTGTCCAAGACTATCCTCCAAGGCACTCTCGAAGGAAGTCGTCGGCGAGGTCGTCAGAGAAAGAGTTGGGTCGCAAACATAAAAGAATGGACCGAACTCGAGATGTCAGACTTGCTTGCCACCGCCCAAAATAGAACTCAGTGGAGAGCACTGTCTGTTGCTGCTGCCTTTCAGTCCCCCCAACGCCCAGTTCGGGCAAGGGACTGATGATGATGATGATGATGTGATAGTAAAAGTGAGTACTGTAAGGAGCCATCGTCAGGCTGGCCATCTGTCATACCACTTACGTCACGGATGGCATTTTTGTCACGCTAGCACAAACTACAATCTTGGCCCATACTTTGTGAAAGAGTGAACCTTTCTTTACATATCCATTGAAATGGCTTCTCTCAACGGTCAAGGTTATACAAGCTCGGTAAATATACAGATGAAATTTGACATTTGAGAAAGTGTCGATAAGTATCCTGTATTTTTGCAAGAACGTGGCACAAAGATAACCGATTATTATATCTTTGCATGTGGACGTATGTGATTGACCCTAAAGGGTCATGAGATGTCAACAACATGGAGAAAAAAGTATTTTCGACATTTTAGTTTGAATGACGCTGCTCAGTGAAAGGAGACACCATGATATTTTATGATATGGCCTTTCCAGGCATACCTGTTTCGTTGACCCCAAAGATCAAGGTCATGGGAGGTCATTTGGCATAGAACGTGCCCATCTATACACCAAATATTACCTGTTTATGCAGATACTAAATTGTCTCAGTTTGTCCAGCTCTGATTTCAAACTTAGCAAAAAGGCAGATTTTTATACCAGTGATACACGTAAGGACACGGTCACATATGGCCACTACAAATGTGCTGATTTGAACGTTTATAGTTAGGGACTATATCTGTTTTATATGCTGGTCTGTGACATTGGGCCTTGGCTGTCTGATGTAAGAGTCAAAACCACAGACCAGTACATTTTTACTTAGCCCCTTCAATACCGAGAAAAAATGAATACCACCCAAATGCAAGGGGTATGAATTATTATGAGCCCCCGCAGTTGCAAATAACACAAGTTGCAAAAGACACAGATCTTCAAGAGCCCCTGCAGCCCCATCTACTCACCGCTAACCCAAAATAAAAAAATTTGCGGTAAACAGCTGAACGTCTACTTACCCAAAAAACCCAAATAAGGGAGTTTGCGGTAAATAGCAATGTCTACTTACTGCAAAACCCCAAATAATGGATTTTTCGGTAAATAGCTGAAACCCCAAATAAGTGACTTTGAGGTAAAAAACCAAACAACTTCTAACTGCAAAACCCCAAATATGGGACATTTGTGATAAATAACTGAAACTTCTACTTACAGCAAAACCCCAAATAATGGACTTTGTTGTAAATAGACCAACGTCTACTTAATGCAAAAGCCCAAATTTACAGTAAATAGCTAAAACCCAATACACCAATTTATCGCAAATCCCAATATAAGGGACTTTGTGGTAAATAGACCAAATGTCTACTTACTGGAAAACATAACATAAGTGACTTTGCATTAAATAGCTGAAATGTGTACTTTGCACTAAATAGACCAAGCATCTATTTAATGCAAAAACCAAATAAGTGACAATAGCAGAAATGTCTACTTGCTGCAAAACACAAATAAGGGACTTTGCAGTAAATAGCTGACATGTATGTTTACTGCAAAACCCAAAAATTAATAAGGAACTTAAATAGCTGAAACATCTACTTACCATAAACTCAAAATAAGGGACTTTGAGGTAAATAACCAAATGTCTAGGTTATTGCAATACCCAAAATAATGGACATTGCAGTAAATACACCTAATGCTTACTTACCTCAACAGTAGATTTGGGCATTCCTGTTATTAAAAGAACGGGAAAAAAAAAAAAAAAAAAAGCTTGAAACTTCTACAGGTTAACTTCTACTACAATTGTCTGTACATGTTTATTTTTGGCCATATTTTTGATTATACCAGGGCTGTAGGGGGCTCTGGATAGAGGTAGCACCTTTGCTGTTCGGCAGCTGCGTCCTACATAGGACGGACGGGCATCACTGGTCCTCATCCATCTCCTTAATCTCTCACGTGCTGGCTCCAAGCGCCACACCCTGGCAAACCACCTCAGCTGGTGGGCTAAACCACGTGAGGGGGTGGTGTTCACATTGCACCACTAGGCGGATGAGCTGTTTCTGACAGCCAACGGCTAGAGGGCGGAGGAGATCAGGTTGGACCCAACGGCCAAATGTGGGGGAGTAAACCCTTCAAATCAGGAGTGGAGCCCCGAAGGCAGACAGCTGCCTGTATTCACGCACTGTTCTGGCAGCTCCTGCAGCCAAACTGGTGCCAAACGTACTGCTTTGCATTCCTTTGGATACATCAGCGAGGCCGAGAGGGGGATCTTGACGACTGGGCACCCCAGGATCTCCATACACTTCGCCCAGGCTTGCGCCCTGGAGAGGCCACTCCAGTGACTGACCCAGCAAGCGCATATACTCCACTGTCTTCCGAGACAGGATGCCAAAACCAGTAATAAAACATCTTAACAAACGTGTTCATTTTTATACTAAATTAAATTTGTAATGAATTCCAAGTACAATTATTCCACGTTTCCTGCTTCATTAGACAACTATACCTTTTAGTCAAATTGGTACTTGACTTTTAAGAGCTGTCCACAGCTGACCCCAAGGTGTAAGAAAATGCTTAGTAGCAGAGGTGGCAGAAGCACAACCCATTTAATCATAAGTCAACATCCCCAGTTTCCATCTCTATTAGCAGGTGTCCTATGTATACACTTCCCCAATTACTCAAGTGTGAACTAGCCTGCGAGAGTACAGAAGATAGTCTGTAATTGCTTTATTCAGAACTAACACAAACTGCACAAACGTCATCTCTTATGACTGCTAATTTGGGCGAGGTGTTCCTACCTTGGCGAGTTGACTGGGCGAAATAGTATATGGGCGAGTTGATCGTTGCCCGACCCAAGCATTTACTGCGGAACTGCTTTGTTGTTCTTGTCGACTGGTTTCAAAGCGGGAGTGATATAGAGATACGGAATATCCAAAGACGACTTGGTTCCCTTCCACCCATCAGCTGGGTTTTTTCTGCGCTTGCATCCTTTGCATATGACTTTAAGGTACGTTAAGGAGTATATTTAAAGCATTCTGAGCGCATAAATACCGGAAATATTCACAATGTTTGCAAGTGAATCCAACTGCCACGGATTATTGCATGTCGGTGCTCGCATCGAAATTTTAGGAACGGGATGGGTCTCGTATTTTGTTCATTGCAGGCTTTCGTTGTGTGATTGATACAGTTTTGCCAAGTCTCTAGGTTTTGACCAGATAACAATAGACGCATTACGGATTGCTACGTTTTGAGTATCGCAGTGCCACAGCTGGTTGCTACAACTTGTTACGACACGTATTGATTAAAATTACAGATAGCAAAGTCTTGATTATTGCCTTTTGGCACATGTGGAAATTCTCAAATTTGGAGTTGTTCTAAAAAAAAAAAAAATCTTTCCGGATACAGATCATGACAGTTCAAAGGTGATGCTAGTATAGCATGGAAGTGGAGTGTATGTACACTATGATTTCTAGACAGACAGAGCGACTCCCATTCTCAAACTGTTTGTTTCATAGTCACCAAGAGCAAGGTCTGTCTAGAAATGATCTTATACTCCACTTCTATGTTTACCACCTTTCACAAAAGACAATAATTTTCAAAATTATTTCCGAAACCTTTCTTTCTTGGCAATGTCTGCAAGCAGATGAACCTGGGGCTGGTTGCACAAAATGCCGTCAGCTAAACTCTGTCAACTAAAGTTAGCAACAAGCTAACGGATACACGGACACATTTTAAACTAGCTAACAGGTAAATTAGTGTAGAAATGTTAGAGTTGTTCTGAGAAGCACTAATAACAAGTTAGAATGAAGATAGGGTGTACACTGAGAAATGAGCATTGCATTTGTTTGATTGTAGAAGATCTAGTCTTTGATTTCATTTGCAGTTCTATACAAGCACTGTGCTACATTTCACTCTTTATCATTCACTACATAACCTTGATACAGATTATGGAAAACAAATGCTCTCAGTGTAAAGTTTGAAGGCCCAATACTGCCGTAAAGTTGTTCAAAGATACGCCTCTGTAATAGATGGTTATGAAATGCTACACACAGGTCTAGTTATGGTTCATTTAGCCACAAGAGAATCCAGTTCAGCACACGTCATCTTTATATGAAATAATGTGACAATGACGCTTTCCAGTTTCATTATGAGAAACATGTAAAAGTAGATTGACACGCTAACGACAGCACAAAATAAGTAAGTGTGATTACGCATGTGAGGCGCCAAGCTATTCTGACACCAACCTTGAAATATCATGGTTGATCCACATCCTGTCATAGTCTTTCAGGGCTTTATGGGTTAATGATTGACCGTTATAGTTAAAGGTTGGTGCCATCCTTGAACATGGTCAGGCTACAACCAAACCAGTTAAAGTAAAAACTTAAAGACAACCGAGGAGTTATGAAAAAGTCATCACCTTAGACAGGTGGTTTTCTATACAAGATCATTTAGATTTATAAATGAGAAAGATGGCCACGGGACCAGAGGTGGGTGGTATCCAGGGTTCATTATTGGAGCGCGCCCTGCGCCATTGGCACATAATTTCCGAAAATGGCACATTTTGAGCTGAGGGGTCAATGACCCATAGGCTTCTTTAGGCCCTTCTTTTCACGTAATCCTTAAGGCCCATCCATCTTTTTTCCTGTCTTGCTGCCTCCCCTTCCCCACAAGCTTCCGCTTTCCGCTTTTCGATATTTCTGTGGCTGGCTGCCCCCCCCCCCCCCCCCCCCCCCCGCGCTTTTTGATATTTCGACATATTTGGCCCATCCCACTTTAGAAATGACCCGTTGGATTTGTACTCTGCGGGCCAATGACCCATGTGCGTAAAGTTCTGAGTGAACCCGGGGTATGCATAGACAGGTGCAGTGATAATTATTACGCAGAAAATGTGCGTATCTGACCCTCTAAAGCCACCTCTGACGCACTAGTGTTCCAAGCTCTGCGTCAGACTGACGTAAAAAAATTTACTTTGAGTTTGACGCACTAAGCTTTATTTTTACGCACTGAAAAACGCACCAGTGCATCATCGTGAATGTGTTTCAAAGCCGTGCGTGCCAAGCTGAACAAAGCTTTTGTGAGAGTGCTGAACGCCAATACAGCAACAATACTACAGGCGCAGCGACAGAACTTTAACAGATATAACTCTTCCACAGCGGAGCCGAAGTCCCCAGGCTATTGGCATTTCCTGTGGCGAAAGCATGGCTGGACTCATGAAATTTGGGTTCTCGAGCTCAAAATCAGTCTGAAGGCACGACCGGCCGCTTGGACGATTTAAATGTGTGTGTTACAAAGTATGTGATCATCTAAGACTTCATCATTTCTCAGTGACCCTTTAGTTCCCAGGATCACCCTGGTCAACCCCACAGGGTGGGTTTCCCCCTCTATTCTGGGTCATGTGTTTCTGTCTAGCCTTGGTCCATTCAACTGTATTTTTCCTTTTTTTTAACTCTCCTTACTGCCTGCGCTGCATGTAGCTCTTGATATTGGATGTGTTGCTAAATGGTCTTAGGTTTATTTAGTGTATTAGTAACTATTAGACCGGCTGGTGACATCCATTCAATATTCTGTTTAGTTTTTATTTTACAAGCAGTGCAATCACGTCCTGAGAAAGTCGTGTTGCTGTCGAACGTTAAGCTATGTACAACCAACCACATCTGTGACCCCCTGGGAAATCCTGCTGACCCTCTGGCAACTGTAAACTTAATTTGCCGTGCTAGATCTGACCCCCTATATTTAACAAAAAAATTAACGCTGAGGTGGTCACCTTTTTCAGGCTTGACTATATCTAATCTAGATACTGAACTGTAATGCAATATTAAGTCTTTATGGAACAGTGCACACACAAATTCTGCAGTGTTCACTGAAGACTTGAACAAGTTGAAGATTGCTTAAATACAGTTCAGCCAGAAGCTGGCAGTTTGACTTTAGGGCTCAGTGTGATCATCTGTAGCTTGGTTTTCTGAACAAAAATATACATTTGTCTTTCCAGAAGTGTCTAGATGACGCTGGAGCGAGGACTGCGGCCCACCTCACCTGTTCACGTGCATGTTGACGACACGACACCTGTGCATGTCCACATGAAGCGCAGCAAGAAAAGCAAGGTGGGTTCATTTCTTAACCCTTTGGGTTTTGGTAGCTGCTTTTGTCACGATGATTCCTGCAGGAATCATCGTGACTAAAACCGCTACTGATTCCCAAAGGATTAATTCTCATATTTATGCTCACCGTCCAAAGTATGACTATTGAACTGTGTTGCAACAATGCAAGTTTGAATTAAAATTTAATCAAAACAATTACTTTAAAGGTGATGATTTCCTTGTCAATTGATTTGCATAGTTTCCACTTTCAGTATTTCTGTTTTAGTTTGTGTTATTGAAACATGTTGTCTCAGTGTCTGATTTCTAGGGCTGTCAAGTTAATATAGTGTAATTGGAATGTGTTATCAAAGAGATCCATGCGGTCTGTCCAAAAGGCTATGGTAAATTATTTGCTTCTTTGGCATGTGGGTGTTTTGTTTCATTTAGTTTTTGTGAATGATCTTCTATTTTAATTCTTTTTTAATTCATAATTATTGCCTGCATATCTAGTTACAATTTTTGTTGGCATGCTTGTTTCTTTTTGCACCCCTGACACAGAACTCTGCGGCCAGTGCTGCATCGAACCGGCGACCTCGGTCATGTCGGCGATCAGTCACGTCAGCCACAAAGGCCCGAGCACGCTCCAGCAGTCCGCGATCTGGCCCCTGGGTCCCAGCTCCAGGGAAGGCCACCCGCGGGTCTCGCATCACATGGCAGGTACTGGAGACGAAGCCTTTAAACATCGCACAGGCCCCCACTGGCAAATCTCGCACTGCGCGCTCTCAGCGTGCAAAGGTTGGATTTATGTATCTCTGCACAGCACTTCCCCTCTGTCGCCAGTTTTCACACCGTATTGCACTGGTGCATGGCATGCTGGATTATGGATTATAATTTATTATGGATGCTTTTCTATGGCTTGTTTTTCTTCTGTATTTTGATTTGGGCATGGCGAATATTGTGTTTTGTAATATAGTCATTCTTGGCTCACATGCGAAGCAAAAGTGAGTCTGTGTTCTGGGCCAGTGCCGGTTGCCTGTCCGGTATCCGCCGTCGTCCATGGTAAACTTTAACATTTTTTTAGCATTTTCTCAGAGACTGTTCAAGCCCTAGTCTTCTAATTTCGCTATGATACTTTGTGGCAAGACCTTTCTTTGTATACATTATATTTATTTGGATGACCCCCTTGAAAAGGCCAAGGGTCACAAGAGATCAGGAAATAAGTCAATAATAGCCGTATTTTGACGAAAGATGCTTTTTTTCCTCAAATACATGTACTACTCAGCTCTTCAGTCCCAAACTTGGTAAAGAGATGATGGTAAGACCTTCCTATAATCTTGGCTTGACTTCGCGAACGAAGATTCTATAGGGCTTGCCCACGTCGTCTGCAGGCATTTTCGTGGCTGCGGAGGCCAATCCGGGACAGGCAGGTACGACCGCAGTGGCTGCAGGGGAAGGTCTGTTCAGGGTTCTGAGTTACGACAGCTCTGTTTTTTCTTCTGAGCCGCTTGTCCTTAAGGTTAGCTCTGCGAGAGTCCTCAAAGGAGACGGCTGCCTTGTGAATGGTGGAGCGCCAGGTGTCACGGTCCGCAGCAAGCGAAGACCACTGGCGGTGGTCGATTTGGCAGGCACTAAGTGACTTCTTGAGACCGTCTTTGTATCTCTTCTTTGGTGCCCCTCTGTCTCGGTGTCCAGTGGCGAGCTCGCCGAACAGAGTGATCTTGGGTAGGCGATGATCCTCCATCCTGGAGACGTGCCCCGCCCAGCGAAGCTGTGTCCGCAGCAGCAAAGCCTCGATGCTCACAGTTTCCGCCTGTTCAAGGACCTCGACGTTGGTGACATAGTCACTCCAGTGAATGCTGAGGATGGTACGCAGGCAGCGCTGGTGAAAGCGTTCGAGGAGTCGTAGTTGGCTGCGGTAGAGGGCCCAGGACTCGGAACCGTACAGCAGGGTGGTGAGGACGACAGCTCTGTACACGCTGATCTTGGTGCCTTTTTTCAGCTGTTGATTGTGCCACACCCGCTTGAATAGTCGCCCGAAAGCACTGTTCGCTTTTGCCAGCCTGTTGTCCAGCTCCTTGTCCAGCTTGGCGTCTGACGTGATGATGCAGCCAAGGTAGGTAAACTGGTGTACAGACTTCAGTTTGGACTCGCCGATGGTGATGTGGGGAGGGCGATGCTCTTCCTTGGGTGCCGGCTGATGAAGGACCTCTGTCTTTTTCAGACTGACCTCAAGTCCAAAGAGCTGGGCGGCATCTGCGAAGCAGGACGTAATGCGCTGCAAGGTTCTCTCTGTGTGTGCAACGAGGGCAGCGTCATCAGCAAAGAGCAGCTCACGAATCAGTTGGTCTAGGGTTTTCGTGTGGGCCTGCAGTCGTCTGAGGTTGAACAGGCTGCCATCGAGACGATACCTGATGTACACTGCGTCGTCGTCGTCGAGGTCCACTGTGGCCTGCTTCAACATCATGCTGAAGAAGATGGTGAAGAGGGTCGGTGCCAGCACGCAGCCTTGCTTCACGCCGTTGCGAATGGGGAATGGTTCTGAGAGGTCACTGTTTAGTCTGACCTGGCCTTGCTGGTCCTCGTGGAGCTGGACGATCATGTTGAGGAACTTTGGGGGACAGCCTAGTCGCTCCAGGATCTGCCACATACCTTGCCTGCTCACAGTGTCAAACGCTTTTGTTAGGTCGACAAACGTTACGTACAGCCCTTTGTTCTGCTCGCGGCACTTCTCCTGAAGCTGTCTCAGCACAAAGACCATGTCGGTGGTACTCCTGTTGGCTCTGAAGCCACACTGGCCCTCTGGGAGGTGGTCTTCAGCGATGGCAGGGCACTCTGCGCTGGGCATCACTCTGGTGAGAAGGACGTCACTGCGGTCCCTCTGACGCACTAGGACATAGTCGATAAGGTGCCAGTGCTTGGAGCGAGGATGCATCCAGGTGGTCTTTCGACTGTCCTTTTGCTGGAAAGTAGTGTTGGTGATGACAAGTTGCTGTTCTGCACAGAGCTCCAACAGTAAGCGACCATTGTCATTGCAGTTCCCAACGCCATGCTTGCCGAGGACTCCTTTCCAGGCTTCAGAGTCTTGGCCCACTCTGGCGTTGAAGTCGCCAAGGATGATGACTTTGTCGTCTGCAGGGGTGCTCTGCAGGAGGCTGCGCAGGTCAGAGTAGAACTTGTCTTTTTCTGCAGGCTCTGCCAGGAGGGTTGGGGAGTACACACTGAGAAGGGTGACGTATTGCTGGTGTCTCAGTGGGAGGCGCATGGACATGATGCGGTCGGAGTGACCCGTTGGTAGGTTTTCCAACTTAGTCGCAATGTGGGTCTTCACCATGAAGCCCACGCCTGAGAGCCGTCTTTCTGATGCAGGCCTGCCTGACCAGTAGAGGGTGTAGCCAGCGCCAAGTTCTTGGAGGCTGCCTTCCTCCGGGAGGCGTACTTCGCTGAGCGCGGCGATGTCGATGTTTAACCTCCGCAATTCATGGGCAATGAGGGCGGAGCGACGTTCAGGGCGTCCGCTGTCTGCTATGTCGAGCATGGTTCGGATGTTCCAGCATGCTACGTTGAGTCCGGTCGTGGTCGTCATGAGAGTGGATCCATTGTTTTTTCTTGTTTTCTGACCGCATGAGAAGATGCCCGTTGACCGCGGCTAGCCAACTGGGTTATGAGGGGATGAGCTTTGGTTAGGCCACCTTTTCTAGGCCCCTCTCCGTGTGGAGCAAGCAGTGCTGTCCCTAGAGAAGGCTGCTTGGTCGTTCAGGGTGTGCCGAGTGACGTTGTCATCCCCATGTCAACATCAGGCGACCAATATCCTGAACCGCCTGCATGCAGGTTTGAGACTGCGGCTTCCAGTGACATCTTTCACCTGCCGTTTTGCCCCTTGCCCATCGCTACAGGACTTGGAAAGTTCAGTGTCATAGTCCGTGGGCGTTTCCTAAAGCCTGCGCGGTGGAGCTTTTTGGTGGAGTGCAGTGTGCGCAGTACTGGCCCCACCCTTTAAACCCTTGGTTCGTTTGCCATGGCCTAGCAAGCTGGGACGGTGGCATCGAGGTCCTCGGGTCGTAGGTTTTATATCAGACTGTCCTTGTCTTAGTCTCTGGCTCAAAAGCCTTCCCCGGAGACACGGGGGCTTTGATGTCAGGGGTTTCCTCCCTTAGCCTTTCCGCAGCCAAGCGGCCAAGCCTGCAAGGCAGCAGGGGACTCGTGGAGGGCGGGGTCGTCTATGTCCCGTGCAGATGTGAACATCTGCCCACTGCCCACCTTCCTATAATATATGTACTAATTTGGATGTAAATGTGAAGGGTCACTTGAGATCAGGAAAATCTATTAAAAAAAATAGCCATATTTCTCAAATACTATTCATAACTTCAGACCCAGGTACTGAGATACCTGTTGGTAAAACCTTCCTATGCATACTTGTTTGGATGACCCCAGAGATCAGGGAACACGTCACAAATAGCCACCGGGTATTTCTTGACAAAATTTTTTTTTCTCAAATACTGTTTACAACTTCAAACCCAATTTTGGTCCAGAGATACCTTATGGTAGGACTGTCGAATGTGGAAAGGTCAAGGGTCACAAGAGATTAGCATATGTGAAAAAAGTTGAATTTTAGCTTTTATCAGCACTTTTGCAAAACGCTTTTACCCAAATTTGACAGAAAGGTAGCTGATAAGACCTTTCTATGCATACTATATGATGGTTCATTTCTTGCAAAGGTCAGGCTTCATGGGAGATTTACAAAAGTGTGAAAAATGCATTTATTATTGTGAGAGAACATTGCAGACCTACAAAAGTCAGCCCGTTTCCTCGAATTACAACTGGATCGCTCGTGCACATGAGCCTCAAAGGCTTTGCCATTCTTGTTGTTTGGTTACTTGGACGTTATGTTCTGTTGGTGACTTGCTTGGATGCAGTTTAAAAAAAAAAAAAAAAAGTTTCACAGATTGGGAGTTGTCCTTTGACAACTGCATACCAGTTTAGGAATAGGAGGCAGATTGACCATGATAGTTCAAGGGTAATGTCTGATTAGATGCCAAGCTAATCAGGCATTACCCTTAAACTGTCATGGTTAATTCTTGCCAAAGCTTGACATAAACATAACTGAAGCTTTGGAGTCAAAGAATGTAATAGATGGAACTTGGGAATGACAGCAACTTGTTTTTTTTCATTGCAGTGACACCAGTTTAGATTTTATTAATTGAGCAGTTCATTCTTTCTCTCAAATGAGAGAAAGTTTGGCTTTTTTTTTGTTAAATAAAAACAACAACTTTCTGGAGTCCGTTACTAACAGGAAGTTGGTGCTGCAGGCAACACAGTTTTATCCCATCACCCCTTCATCGCAAATTTTGTATCAGAGGTATCTGTGTTAGCTCATTACATCCTGAGGTTGATTTTTTTTCCCAGGTTAGTGGGGTGTCAAATGAAGGCTGCATTTCAGTCTCGGCGATAGACTGACCATGATAGTTCAAGGGTGGTGCCAGGACAGCTTGGCGCCCCTGTGCACCAAGCTGTTCTGGCACTACCCTTGAACTATCATGGTCAGATTTATCTCATATGAGGACTGAAAGTGTATCAAGATGTACAAGCTTAATTCAGAACCAGCGAGCTCAAACCGTCTGAGAACATGGATGCAATGTGGATTCAGCAAGAGGCAAAGATCCTCATGAGCCCCTGCAACTATAGGGGCTCATAATGATCTGAGTTGTTTGCTCTTTCCGGTGGATTCCATTAACCCATTTAACCATGGGGCCGCATTTTTGGAGGTGTCACCTAACGACCATGTACCAGTGGATCGAACACGATAATTCAAGGGTAGTGCCAGATTAACTTGGCGCCTGGTGGTGCCAAGCTAATCTGGCACAACCCTTGAATTATCATGTTCGGTCTGTCTCCTGCTGCAGGGCGTTGGGGCTATATGGGTGAATGTTTTCCTTTGAAGGGAAGGGGTAAGCTCAAAGTTTTTCTCTGCGGTTGTAATCATCCGCACCCGGAGTTAGAACTTCAGATGGTACCAAGTTCAAATGTAGCCCTGTGACTTTATTGTTATTTGGTGACTGTCGCACAGATAATAGACACAGGTAGGTGAGTAGTCATCTGCGTTGATAATTTGCAGTTGCAATTTATATTTCATGCAGTACTTCTTGAAAGCTAATTGGCATGTGAATTTCACTTTTATTCAGTTGTAGATTCATTGATGGAAATGTTTTTTTGAAGCCGAAAGTACAACTGTGTTTCAAAAGTAAACATTGATGCATGCCAGTTTGGGCGTTCCAATCATACAGATCACTGATTGGTTACCGATTTTGTTCTTGAGTTTTTGTTGCGTCTGACATTGTGTCGATTCAGCTGCACACATTGTTCACTTTGTTCCTGTTGCTGTGGAGCCAGTTATGTCACAAAACAAATCTCCAGAATTTTATTTTGGGAAAATCTGTACAGATAAATTGACTCCTTAACTACCAACGACCACAAATTAATTCTGTGACATCAAGGCAAACTGAAAGATAGATAACCCCATCCATCCTAGGAACATGGATATAAATGGGGCCAGCGACAGGCAAAGAACATCTGCGGGAGCTCATGAGGTTCTTTGCCTCTTGCAGTCAGGTGTTATCATTTTCCTATGAGATAAGGGTGATTTAGCTGTAAGATAAGGAGTGATTTAGCCATGAGATAAGGGGTGATTTACCTGTAAGATAACGGGTGATTGAGCCCGTGAGATAAGGGGTGATTTAGCCATGAGATAAGGGGTGATTTAGCTTTGAGATAAGGGGTGACTTAGCCGTGAGATAAGGGGTGATTTAGCTGTGATGTGTCCCTCCGCAAAAGCTCATCTAATGCTTCTCTTTGCTCGGCTTTTTTGTTGTTGTTTTTAACCAGGATTTCTTGGAGTCAACGTTAACATTTGCATGCAACTACCTTTATGCTTATTAAGTTGTAACAACCTTTCTAGACTGTTCTGTTGTCTGATCCAGCTTCCCTGTTTGTGCACTCACCCGTGTCGATCGCTCCCCTTCATTCCGTGCATGGCTTCACACACTACCCTTCTCTGCTGTTTTCTGCACATTCCTTTTCCTCTTTGCAATACTACACTAGATCATGTAATTTGAGCAACCACCTGTTTGTTTGCACACTCAAAAAAGTGATCTTACAAGACAGAAGCTTACTCAGCAGAAGTTGCCACCGGTCATTAAGAACCTTATAGATGGCTACAGCCCTCTAAATGGTGGTCTGTAATGGCAGGTGATCCCCCATAAAGGTGGTCCCTCAAAACAGGTTCTGCTGCATCACTAACACGGTATTAACCCATTCAGCCTTGCCGCACTACATCAGGAGATGGGTCGACCATGATAATTTGAGGGTAGTGCCAGATTCACTTGGCGACTGTCGGCGCCAAGCGAATCTGGCACTGCCCTTGAATTATCATGGCCGACCCATCTCCTGCAACTGGTGCATAGTCGTTAGATGAGGCCACCAAAATTTGGGAAATACGGCCATCGGGCTGAATGAGTTAATTGTTGGATGATTGTCACTAGTGCACAAATAAGGTGCAAGTAAAGATTGGTACATGCAAATGATATCACTGAAAATTGTAGCTTCGTAATAAATGTGCTTATGATCCTCTCTACGTGCTTTTGAATTGTGACTTGTTATCATTAACCCTTTGGCTGTCAATAGTAGTCTTTGTCAAGGGGATTCCTGCAGGAATCACCTTGACAAGAACTACTGCTGACAGCCAAAGTGTTGGTACTGTAAAACATAATGTAGCAAATTGTAATGCATTACATGTTTGTCCATAAATTTATTTCGTTAGCATACTTCCGTCTGGTTGTATTTTCATCTTACAATGTGCTGCCCGTTATGTCTAAAACAAAGCATGTTGTTTCACACAATATTCATCCATTTTAACATTTCTCTACCGTAATGAATCCTTTCAGGTTTGACAATGATTTGCTTATGTGTATTTGTCTTTTGATAATCTTATCTCTAACCTTTTATCCCCAATAACAGTGCACATTTTCTGATAACATGAGGGAGATGTTCACAGCAAGAAAAAAAGAAGAAGAGGTTAACCCTTTGCTTGTCGGTAGCAGTTTTTGTCACGGTGATTCCTGCAGAAATCATCGTGACAAAAACCACTACCAACACGCAAAGGGTTAAAAATTATGGTCGCATGCAGTTACTGATGTTAGGAATGTAATAATTCAAATTGTGACAGGACATCATGAAGGTGAGTTTGTTAACCAGGAACTACGCGGTCAGATTTTTTAACCTTGCACACTAAAGCTGGGCCACTTGACTGTGCATTGCTGGACCTGGTGAAGTTATTATTTTGAAGGCTTGACTTCACATTCACCCTGTGAGAGGATAGAGAAGTTGATTCACATCAGAACCAGGTCCCAAAAAGCCCAAAGGGATATGAAGGTCACTTGACCATCTGCAAGAGGTATGGATTCTCATGAGCCCCTTCAGATGCAGGGGCTCATGAGAATCCATACCTCTTGCTCTTGATGTATGCCAATCACTTGAAGAATCATCTCAGTTTGCTGCCTCAGATTGAGGGAAATCATCTGTGTTAGAAGATTGCAGTGTAAGCAGATTGCATGCTATGTGTTTGCATCGATCGCACCCCTGATCACAGAATAATCTCTGTTGTTGGGGTGGGAGGGTGGGGGTGGGGGGAAGTCGGTGATTGCTTTGTTCACATGATGCTAGAGGTTTGACATAATTTAGAAGTGGGTTAAAAAAATTGTGCGTCTTTCGACACAAACAGCGATGTCTAATGTCTGTGCAGGCTTTTAATCCACTGTTCACATCACCACGTGTACAATCTTTCCCTACTTTTGATTTCCAAGCAACTTCTATTGTAGCTGGTGGGATGGAGAGTGGTAGCATTGACCAAGCTGCAAGCCCAGTCCGTAGCATCAGTAAAGTGTCATTTTACTTAAACTAACTCCATTCCTGCTCTGTGTTTTTAGGGTGCTACTCATAGACTAGAGCTTGGGAGGTCACCGGACCGTGGCGATCTCTCCACTGAGGAGGAGGATGCCGTTCACGGGCAAGTCAGACAGTATGAGGATAAAATCGACACGCTTATGAACCAAGTGGGAACACTGAAAAATGAGGCAAGTTCTTTTTATTAACCCATTTAGCCTCGACGCTCTACAGCAGGAGATAGATTGACCATGACAATTCAAGGGTAGTGCCATGTTAGCTTGGCGCAGTCAGGTTATTGCTCTAAGCAGGTTCTGCTGTGGAGTACATTGTAGTGATTTAATGATGTGTATTCGTGTAACAATTTTGGCCTACAGCTAGGTGAGATGGCTAAGAAACAACAGTTTGTTGTGAGATGGTAGCCATTGTCTGATGAGTGTTTCTGGGTCTGTGTGCTTTTTGGACCTTGCAACCTGTGCTCAAGGGTCACTGCTTATGATATTACGAGTTACATGACAAACTTGAACTTCTTTGACTAAGTTGTGATTTAGGAACAACTCAGAATCAGGTCAAGGTCAGGGGGTTGAGCCCCTTTGTGGTAAGGAAAGACAGTATGTTGTGCCCATTAACCCAAAAGGTCAAAAGGCAGGACTAAGGGGCAGTTTCACTGGGTTGCCCTCATCACTATAGTTTGCATCCTCATACCAGTCATACAGTAATACTGCATAAGTACCTTGAACCATGGATGTGGATGAGGCAACTCTTGGGAGCAAGAGGCATTATATTCTCATAAGCCTCTATGGCTGCAGGGGCTCATGAGAATTTACCCCTCTTGCATGCCGATGGAGTGGGCTGGCCAAATCCGCTGGATGTATGAAGCCCATGCAGTGTTTGGCCTACTTCTAGCCCCAACGCACCACAGCAGGAGATAGATCAACCATGATAATTCCAGGGTAGTGCCAGATTAGCTTGGCGCCATTAGGCGCCAAGCTAATCTGGCATTACCCTTGAATTATCATGGCCACTCCATCTCGTGCATCTGATACATTGACATGGATTGTGAAAAGAAGGGTAGAGAAGTCTGAGGCTACTGACATGGATTGTGAAAAGAAGGGTAGAAAAGTCTGAGGCTACTGACATGGATTGTGAAAAGAAGGGTAGAGAAGTCTGAGGCTACTGACATGGATTGTGAAAAGAAGGGTAGAGAAGTCTGAGGCTACTGACATGGATTGTGAAAAGAAGGGTAGAGAAGTCTGAGGCTACTGACATGGATTGTGAAAAGAAGGGTAGAGAAGTCTTAGTGAAGGCCAGACAACATTGATAAGCCGGTGTATCAGCCAACTTTAGCAGTCAAAACCCGCCATGGAGCAAATCGCGTTAATGGATTAACCCTTTGCATGTCGGTAGCGGTTTCCTTTAGGAATCATCACGACTAAAACAGCTACCGACAGGCAAAGGGTTAAGGATAACCTCTTGTTTCAACACTCAGTTTTCCTTGTCTGTCATTGCAGGTTGAACTACAGAGAGCACTGCATGAGCTTGATGCCCGGGAGGACTTGCTAGACACTTCACACCGCACAATTCAGAAACAGGAGAGCACCCTGCTCACCATGGAAGAGGAACTTAAAGAACGCGAACAGGAGAACTTCCTGCTCCGCAAATCTGTTGATATCACTAAGTAAGTGGTTTTTGTGTTTGGAATATGGCTGTGTGTGAAAATCTGATGCTTGTGTCTGGCTGAGGTTCAGTTTGTTATCAGCAGATAAAAAACCATAGAAAGTGTGCAGGCGTGTATTTGAGCATACGGTTGCTAAGGGCAGTAAGGCACATCACAAATGCATACAAGCACACACCATGGTATTCATTGCTTTTGGATTTACAGTTCTTTTTTTTTTTTTTTTTTTTTTCTCTCTCTTTTTTCTTTACTAAAAGTATTTTTCCTCATTTTGATGGTCAAGTATTATGTTGTTTTTTCTTATTGCATTCTCCTCTGTAAAAAAAATTCATTATACTCCTTAAACTAAAGAGAAAGGATATTATGGTATTGGACTTGTCAGACAAAATATCATCTGAGCAATTAGATACACGATGTAGTGAAAATACCTGAAAATGCCTCCTCGCATCATGACAGAAATGAGCATAAAATAAAAACAACAAAATTCATATTGCTTGAAGTTGAACCAGTTTGAAAACCAAAAATGATATGGTGTCACAGGATTAAGAGAAATGAGCTCTGTATTTGACAGTACAGTGAACCCTTTGGCTGTCAGTAGTTGTTTTTTTTGTCGCGCTGATTCTCGCAGGAATCATCATGACATAAACTGCTGTCAACAGCCAAGAGGTTACAAATCTAATGTAATGTACCAGATTTACATATACCACTGGGCCACCACTGCCTGAAGATGATGAAAGTGATATTGTTGCCGTGGAAACTGAGGGGAATCAGCAGCAGAGCTTGTGCAAATGCCCTGTCGATGTGGCCGCTTTACAGTGAGATGTTAACGTGTTCGCACCCTCCCCATGGGAGTGTTTTGTTGTGGTTGCAGTCCTGAAGGGGGCTTTTTGTTTAGGGAGGACTTGATAATTTATTTGACAGTGCAATTTTTGTTGTAGTTGTTTCTTTTCTTTTTTTTTTTTTTTTTTTTTGGGGGGGGGGGGGAGGGTGGGGGGAACATGTAAGAGTCACTTTAGCTGCATGAGATTAGAGCATCACAATTTTAACCCTTGTGTGTCAGTTGTGGTTTTAGTTGCGATGATTCCTGTAGGAATCATCGCGACTAAAAGCACTGCCAACCCCCAAAGGGTTAAATTTGCCTGTTGGCAACGTTTGGTTTTCTTTGTTTATTTGTTTGTTTTGAGACAAAGTTTCCGTACATTTTTGTACCTGTCCACTTTGAGGAGAAACAATTTTGGTTTCTGACTGGGCAGTTTGGCAATGTGTGCAAGTTTTGTTAAATTATATATATTTTTTATCATTTAATTTATATTTTTGGCTTGACTCCCTAACCTTTTGGTGGTGTCCTTTTCATTTTTGTTCATATATGTACAGTGATTTGCTTTAATTCACATTTCTTACTTAGTTTCTGAAAGTAATAATAAGTCGGCCTTAGGGTTTATTTGGTTAATGTAGTGCTAAACTGACATATGTAAGTCCTCAGGCTGACTGCACCCACAATTGCCCTGCGCACAGCCATGCACGGACATTCTAAGGCTGGAGTCGGTCAGAGGAACCTTTGCTCACTGGGTATCTACTGGGAAGCCTGACTGACTATATGATTTTGCGATGTTCTGATGCAAGAGGCTCAGTGTAATCTGTATCACATCGTGAGGGCTTTGGAAATGTAACTCAAGCTGCATTTCGCTCTGTGTTTCAGGACGGAAAAAGAGCTGCTGAACCGTGAGCGGGAGCAACTGATGAAGAAGCTGATAGAGGTGGAGATGGATGGACAGGCAGCCCAGCAGCACGTCAGGGAATTGCGTGACGTTATTCGCCGTCTGCGTGAAGACAACCACATTGCCATGTCTTCTGCTGAATCCATGCGCCTGACGAAGCTTAAAGTAATTAATGACAACAATAATACTTTAATAGTAAACAGTAAGCAACGATGCAATAACAAATGTTTATTTGCGTGACGCCTGCCCCAGTTCAGACCCTAAAACTAATCATTAACCCCTTCGCTGCCAGTGATCATGGATTTCATGTCCGAAACCACTGTACACTGTCCGACATTCGTGTGAACAAGGCAGATGAAATGGGACCAAAAATGGATGCAAAAAACACAAGGACTAACAAGAGACATAAATCCTCATGAGCCCCCGCAATTGCGGGGGCTCATGAGCATTTATGTCTCTTGCAGATGGGTAGTGTTCGCCTCACCATGGCAGTAAAGGGGTTAAAGAATACTTACATAAGCAAAATAAGTTAAGTGAAATATAATAAAATGTATTCAACTGTATATCAGGTTTTACCACTCCTTCTTGCATGAGTTTTTTTTTTTTTCTTCTTTTTTTTACAAAATGGTGCCCTATGAAATGATTTACATCTTTGAATGTGTGTGAATCATATAATAAAAAGCTTTTCCGCTGTTTCTTTCAGGAAGCATTTTTCGAAAAAATGGCCGACTTTGAAGCCACCAACAGGGCTCTGCGGCGTCTCCTGCGTGACCAACATCGGTCTGAGGGGGAGGCTGTGCGACTGGCAGAACACCGTGAACTTCTGCTGAGAAAAGTGGCTGATGCTGATGCTTACATTGAGGTAGGAAAAAAAGATTTGAATAAATACAGATTTGAATAAATAAAGATTTGCAGAGGGTGGGGGGGGGGGGGGGTTTAACCCATTTAACCCCACGGCCCTATTTCCAAAATGTTGGAGGTATCACCTCACAACAATGTACCAGTGGCAGGAGGTGCATCGACCATGACAATTCAAGGGTAGTGCCAGATTAGCTTGGCACCTGAAGGCGCCAAGCTAATCTGGCACTACCCTTGGATTATCATGGTCGATCCAACTACTGTTGCAGTGCGTTGGCGCTAAATGGGTTAACAAAAATTCATTTTTGGCTCACGTGCGATGCAAAAGTGAGTCTATGTTCTGTGCCAGTGATCGTCCGTCCATCATCTGTCGTCCGTGGTAAACTTTAACGTTGGCATTTTCTCAGAGACTATTCAAGCTACAGCCTTCAAACTTGGCCCAAGGATACTTTGTAGTAAGACCTTTCTAAGCATACCAATTTCAGTGACCTCTCACGAAGGTCATGGTCATAAGGGATCAGGAAATATATCAAAAACAGCAATATTTTGACATAATTTAAATACTTCAAACCCAAACTTGATACAAAGATACCTGATGGTAAGACCTTTCTATGCATACTAATTTGGTTGATCCCTCGGAAAGGTCAAGGGTCACAAGAGCTCAGGAAATAGGTCACAAATAACCATATTTTGATGAAAGATTTTTTTTTCTCAAATACTATTCACAACTTCAAACCCAAACTTGCTACAGAGATATCTGATGGTAAGACCTATCTATGCATACTAATTTGGATGACCCCTCGGAAAGGTCAAGGGTCACAAGAGCTCAGGAAATAGGTAAAAAATAGCCATATTTTGACAAGAATTTTTTTTTCTCAATTACTATTCCCAACTTCAAATCCAAACTTGGTACAGAGATATCTGATGGTAAGACCTATCTATGCATATTGATTTGGATGACCCCTCGGAAAGGTCAAGGGTCACATGAATGAAGTCGGCAAATGTGTGTAAAATGTAAATTTTTGATAGAATTGTAGTTATTATCAACATTTTTGCAAACTTTTCAATCAAATTTGGCACAAAGGTAGCTGATGACAAGACCTTACTATGTATGCTAATTTAGTCAACTCATCGCTAAGGCCAAAGGGGTTTAAAAGATGTGTGTTAACTGACTAAATTTTGAGAAAACAGACTTTGCTGGTGCAGAAGCCATCCCTCATTGTCACACATGTGTGGATCGGTCATACATGTGAGCCATAAGGGCTTTGCCTTTCTTGTTTATAGATGGTTTTAATTTTGAATGATAAGTTGGTCTCTGTTATACATGTAAATTGGTAAGCCAGTAGCAGCATCTTATCTCTTTTTTTGGTACTCTTTTTTATTGTTGCAGCGTCTGCAAACAGAGTTAACTAGCCGTGACCGGCTGATTGATGACCTGCGAGGCCAGGTGGTGGTTCAGCGAGAAGAGACGGTTGCCCTTGGCAACCTGCAAGAATCGTTGGAGACCACACGTGCACACCTGCAAAAACAGCTACGCACGAAAGAGGGAGACTGTAATCGCATGGCCGTGCAGATCAGGGTATGTTGCATCTGTAGGCTTGTGCGTGTAAATGCATCTACGACTTTATTTTCTGAAATTTCATGATATTCAAGGAGTAAAGTCTTGTAGATGTGTGTTTTATACGTGTCTGTGAGAGGGACAGCTAGGTGCTAAAGGGAAAAAGTGTGAGCATACATCTGAACAGATCGAGGTATGTTGCCTGTGCGTGCAGGAGGCACTTCATGAGGAATGGGGGGGGGGGGGGGGGGGGGGGGTGGAGTCTGTGAATGGAATAGAAGGAGGGGGGTGAGAGTTTGCAGATAATGATAATGATATTCGTGAAATTTGTCAAATGTGAGATATTTGCCTGATGAGTGCTGCGGCAGATCTCCTTCCCCTCGGTCGTCTGTACTCTCGTCCTCTACAATTGCATCTTCTCCTCCACTGGAGACCGTCCTCCGGCGATCTCTCCACCCTGGTGCCGATACCTCCTTTGCTGCGGCCCCATCTGCTTCGCTGGACGGACGTTTCTTGGCTCGGCTCCGGGATTCCCCTGACCTCACCACTGCCCCGTCTCTCTCTCTGCGTCGATGCCAGTCTCGCCGGGTGGGGCGCTCACCTTCTCCCGAGTTTTCGCTATGCGGCCGGCCGCTGGAACGAGGACCTAGCTTCGCGGCACATCAACTGGCTGGAGCTGAATGCAGTTTGGCAGGCCCTCCGCGCTTGGGAACCCGATCTTCGGACACAGGACCTCCTTGTCCTCTCCGACAACTCCACGGTCGTCGCTTACATACAGAAGCAGGGAGGGACCCGCTCGCCCGACCTCTGCATCCTTCTCTACCGACTCCTTCGCTGGTGCGAGGACCGCGGCATCTCCCTACGAGCCCGTCACATTCCAGGTCACCTGAACGTTTTGGCAGACTCCCTCTCTCGGCGGGGCCAGCTTCTTCACACAGAATGGACCCTGCGCCGGGACATCTTTCGCCTGATCTGCGAGCGTTGGGAGACTCCCCTTGTCGACCTCTTCGCCACCAGGTGGAACCACCAGCTTCCCCTCTTCGTCTCCCCGATTCCCGACCCGCTGGCCTGGGCGGTCGATGCGCTCTCGATCCCTTGGGACGGACTAGTTGCCTACGCCTACCCTCCGACGGTCCTGGTCCCCAAGGTCCTGCTCAAGCTCCGGGGGTGCAACGCAGTCCTTCTCCTGGTGGCCCCGTTCTCCTGGGACAGATCTTGGACCACCGACCTGCTCAGTCTCGCCACGGATCCGCCCCTTCCACTTCCCACCTCTCGCACGATGCTCAAGCAGCCCCGCCAGCCGCTCTTCCACCCCTGCCCCGAGCGACTTCTCCTACACGCCTGGCGATTGTGCGGCACGCCCTCTCCGCTAGAGGCTTCTCGAGTGCGGCAGTGGACGCTATCGCTTCAGCCCGCAGACCTTCCACCAGACGTGTCTACGAAGGAAAGTGGCGAGTGCTCCGTGCCTGGTGCTCTGACCGTCGTCTCTCCCCCGTTGATCTGACGACCCCGCAGCTCGCGGACTTCTTCCTTTGGCTCTTCCATGACCAAGGTTTGGCTCCCATCACGATCCGTGGCTATCTCTCCATGATTGCCGACACCTACCGTCACCTCGGCCGTCCCGACCCTGGTGCCTGCAAGGACCTGGCTGACCTTATGGCGCATTTCGGCTTGCAGCGTCCGGTTTCCCGCAACCTCGTTCCACGCTGGGATCTACCCTGGGTCCTCACCTGGCTGAATTCAGACCGTTTTGAACCGCTCCATCTGGCCAGCTTCGCGGATGTGACTCGGAAGACCTGCTTCCTGGTGGCCCTCGCCACGGCAGCCCGCGTCAGCGAGCTCCACGCGCTCTCGTCTCGCCCTTCCTGCCTGCAGTTCCGGGTGGATGGCTCCGCTCAGCTTCTCCCGGATCCGTCCTTTCTCGCTAAGACTCGATCTCCCTTGACGGCGCCTCAGGTCATCGTTATTCGCCCGCTTAAGGGGCCCGACCTTCCTCGGGAGACTCGGCAGCAAGATCCGGTGCGTGCTCTCCGTATCTACCTGCGTCGCTCCAAGTCCGTACGGAGGGGACGGACTCGTCTCTTTTTGCCTCTGACCGCCGGCAGAACTGACATCTCTGCCCAAACGATCTCCTCCTGGCTCCGCTGGGTAATACGGTCCGCCTATTGCGACCTCTCCCCACAGGGAGCCGAGGCCCTCAGGATACGCGCCCATGAAGTTCGCGCTATGGCCGCAAGTCTCGCCTTCGACCGCAACTGCGCGGTTAAGGACATTGTGGCCGCAGTGGGATGGCGGGCCGAAACCACCTTTGCCCGCTTCTACCTCCGCGACCTGACGGCCCAGCGCGACAACCTCTCTCTGGTGGGCGACATCTCGGCGGCACAGCACTCCCTCCAGGCGCCCCTGGCGCCTTAGGTATGCACTTCGCTAAAATTGTCGGGAGTGTGTAATCAGGAGTGACGGGCCGTCCTCGTCCCTAATGAGGTTTCAGAAAGGGATTCTGCGGCACCCTCCTCCTTTTTGGCATTCTTCCAGACAGTCATGTCATCGGTAATGTGTTTTGAGGAAACAAATTAATTTTTCTCTAAAATGTATTTTTTCGAAAAATACTTACCGATGACATGACTCGGAGGTCCCTCCCTCCTCCCCGCTTGCCGCTGGTAACTCCGTAGACAACTGGCTAAAGGAGGCACCACCGGGCACGTGACCGGATGGGTAGGGGAGGCTACTCTCGTCCCTGTTAGGGATCCCCGAGAGCCTCGTGGGGGGACCCTTTGGGTCTTGGGCTAAAATTGGTAAGCAAGTAGACTATTTCCAGACAGTCATGTCATCGGTAAGTATTTTTCGAAAAAATACATTTTAGAGAAAAATTAATTTTGTACATGTTTGAACTAATCTTTTATGCCACCATCTTTCTTTCATTTTTTTTGTTGTTGGTATTACTTGTAAGATAATTATCCCTTCTGGGGCAATTCATCCCTTGACTTTGACTTTGCTATTAAAATGTCTCTGCATTCTGATTTAATGACAACTTCTACTGTTTTCACACTCAAAGTTAACAGTACATAATTCTTGACTTTAACCCTTATCATTCGGAATACACCAGTGTGTGAAATAAGTTTGACTAAAATAGTTCAAGGGTAGTGCCAGAATAGCTTGGTGCCGACAGGCACCAAGCTATTCTGGCACCACCCTTGAACTAAAGCCATTGGTCTATATCCTTATCTGTAAGTACTATAATGTAGCTTGCATATGGCAGTGTACAAATTTGAAGCTTTTAGCCTCAGTATGATATGGGCTAACTTGTAATCTCCCAGAACTAAATGACTTCCATTCTACAGAATGGAAGTCATCTAGTTCTGGGAGTTTAAGAGTTATTATATATCAGTTACATTAGCTAACTGTAACATAATCATACATGTATGTATAGCCCCCACCTCGGTCAGGTTTTTCGGCCATTGGAAATTTGTACTGTTGTAGGCTGCTGTTGTTTCTCTGAAAGCTCTTTTTCTTTGGTCAGCTTTTCTCAAGTGCCAGCAAGTGTTTTGATTGCATTTTTTAAATTCATTTTAATTCTAATTTACATCTGTGTCAGACTCTGGAAGGCCAGCTGGCACAGAACAAGATAGAAATGGATCATCTGCAGGATCTGGTAGCTACAGCCAAACAGCGGGCCGACGCTGATAAGGAAGCATTGAAGAAAGCTACCAGGTACTGTCCTTTCCGTCTTCCACACAGTTTGCGATAATCACTGCATACTACACTTGGGAAAAAATCCATGCATCAGTCACTTTGTGTTTGGCTTTTGTAAATTTCTTTTCGAATAATCTCTTCACTGACAATTAATCCATTTAACCCCACATGCACATTTCCCAAATTTTGGAGGTGGGTCATCTTGTGACTGTACCAGTTGCAGGAGATGGATCAACTATGATAATTCAAGGGTAGTGCCAGATGAGCTTGGCGCCTGCAGGCCCTAAACTCATCTGGCAATCGACCATGATAATTCAAGGGTAGTGTCGGATGAGCTTGGCGGTTGAGGTCCTAAGCTAATGGGGCAATCGACCATAATAATTCACGGGTAGTGCCAGATGAACTTGGCGCCTGAAGGCGCCAAACTCATCTGGCACTACCCTTGAATTATCATGGTCTGTCTCCTGCTATATGGTGTTGGGGTTAAATGGGTTAAAAGTGGATTGCTTTTTCAGCATAAACGTTTTTATTGATTTATTTTTTTAAAGTTTATATGAATCATTTACTGAAAATTAATTTATGTTAAAAGAATGTGTAAGTATTTGTATAATCTCAGTCACTATCAGATTGTTTCTCTGCAGTTTTAGGATTTGTTTTTGTTGCATGCTTTGTATAAGTCTGTTAGCATCAGTTTGCTAAGTGTGTACTAGCCTTTGATTTTGGAGCTCACACCTACAGTCCTAACGTCCGAAATCACAGACTGTCACTCGAATCAGCCCTGTGGAGGCAAAGGACGGAAAGTGCATTTCTGTGAAAAGCTAGGTAACAAAAAAAATGAAAATACGCTTTTCACAAAAATGGACTTGCCGTCTTCTGCTTTCACAAGACAGACATAATTTTGCTTTATTTACATAGATCATATGGCTGCCAAGTGTTTGATTGCTTGTATATTTTTCATGGGTGTCAGTCTGTAGTCATGTTCAGCTTTTTTTCTGAAAATCTCCAAAAGCTGATGTTCAGCTTTTGAGTTCAGATAGAACAGCCCTACAGCCAGTCTCTGCCATCTGCAAGAGGCACACATTCTCATGAGCCTCTGCGTCCGCAGGGGCTCATGAGAATTATCTCTCTTGGTTGCCCTGGATCGCGGGGCATACTGGTTGTTAGTCCATGGACCATTTTCGGTCATTTCAATTTTTGGCACTGTCACCCATGTCTTTGCGTTGTGTTGCCAGTGTGCTTGCAGTGCTAGATGACCACCCTGCTTTACTTTGAAGTTACTTTTGTTTAACCTCCTTGCTGCCACAAGTGCCAGTGGTCGCAGACAGTGGTTTCTCAGCTGTCCAAGGAACATGGACATAAACTGATTTAAGCAAGAGGCATAGATCCTCATGAGCCCCCACAACTGCGGGGGCTCATGAAGATCTATGTCTCTTGCAGATGGGCCACGTTCACATTTTCTCAGTAGCGAAGGGGTTAAAGTTTCTTAGTGAAATATGCTTGAAGAGAGTGCATACAAGACTTGACTGCTGAGGATTTTCATAGTTTTAACTGGCCATGTTTGGTGTCGAGCTTAACAGCTGGGTTATGTTTAGCACTGGACTTGAAAAATGGCTGAAAGAAGTAGGCCCCCTTTCCCCCCTCCCCCATCAAGCAAAAAATCCTTAGGCTGACATCTGCATTCTGTCTGGCTTTAACTTGGCTGGCTTAGTGTGTGTGGTTTGTTTCTGTTGGCTTCAGTGAGGTGGCTTGTGCAAGTTGCTCTTTGAGATTTTGAGGCCTGTTTGCCTGCTTGGTCTAGTCTCAGGTTTGTGCATCATATCTTTTGGCTGCAGTAGAGCCCTCTGAAGAATTTCTGTTTTGATGAAGCAAAAGCCAGTGGTGTCCTCACAGTCCTAAGTGTTGGGCAGCGTTCACTTTATTTACAGCACAAAATCTATTGCAGAGGCGGTTTACAATGCATAGCTTACTATAGACATAAAGGGAGTCAGAATATTGCAGAATTGGATTGAACACGCTCGGGTCTCTGGCTGCCTAGTCAATAACCAATAAGTGAAAAGTTCTCTGGCCAACCTCACCCTTAACCCTTTGGGTGTTGGTAGTGGTTTTGTAGGAATCATGGCGACTAAAACCGCTACTGACAGCCAGAGGGTTAACTTGCCCATGCCGTGCCGTACGTGGGCCAGCCAGCTCCTGTCATCCAGGGGACGTTTGAGCCTTACTGTGTGTTATTTCTTCACAATCCTATACCCTGTGTGAGTTTGCACCACATTAGCACAAATGCCGGTAACGTGGTCTGACTTTAATGTCGCCCAGGTATCATGTAATGTGGCTGGATTGCACTAAGAGCATACAATAACGGGAGCAAAAAGTTCTTTATGTTTGGATGACATCATAGAAGTTTCAAAAACAGGGCACACAAACGGTATCTGCGCAGTTATCATTCATATTATGGCAGTGAAGTCTACACCCCCCAAAAAAAGTCTTAACAAGTTGCTTGCATACTTTTCAATTTTCACGGATTTAATAAACCCATTCTGATTCAGCTCCAACACCCTGCAGCAGGAGAAGGACTGATCATGATAATTCAAGGGTAGTGCCAGATGAGCTTGGCGCCTTGAGGCGCCAAGCTCATCTGGCACTACCCTTGAATTATCATGATCATTGCATCTCTTACAGCTGGTACATGGTCGTTAGACAACGCCTCCAAAAGTTTGAAAATAAAGTTTGGAAATGCGGCCGTGGGGTGAAGAGGGTTAATGAGGCACTCATACCACAAGAGTCAAATGTGCCGTCCATCGGCTTCTACTGTTTCTGTATCCATCCTGGGAATACATTCTGACAAAAGAATCCACACTGGGTCAAATTCTGACAATCGAGCTAGATCACGACGAGTGTACCCCTAATAGTCACTGACATTGGGGAAGTCCACGTAAGCATTGTTTTCAGTTTCATTGATACGTTTAACCCATTGTGGCCCAAGGGCAAAATCCCCAAATGTTTGAGTCATCCTCTGAATATTGTATTGCAACTCAGGAGGCAGATTGACCATGATAGTTCAAGGGTGGTGCCTAAATAGCTTGGTGTCTGTGGGTGCCAAGCTATTCTGGCACCACCCTTGAACTATCTGGGTCGATCCATATCCTGATGTGATGTGTCGGGACTAAATGAGTTAATAGCTTCACACAGAAACAAGTTAAACTCATAACGCTGTCGCCATTTGAGGTATTACACGCTGCTTAGAAACTTAGTTACTTTAACTCCAACCTGATGCGTTACCGTAACTGGTAGTTTCTTGATTTGAAAAATGAGCACCATTGTGTTGGAACGTGCAGAGCCCAGAAACAGAGGGCTGAACGTGGGGAGAATGAGTTGGAGCGACTGCGAGCACAGCTGATGGAACGAGATGGTCAAGTCAATGAGCTCAACTCGCAAGTCTCACTCGCTCGCGCCGAACGAGAGAGAGAGTTGCAGAACCTCATACATAGTGATACACAGCGCAAAGCCATGAGCAAGTGAGTGGATGCACGCACAGTTCAGATTATGCAAGTTAGGCATGCAGTTGTTTGTGTCGTGTTGGGGAGGGGCGGGCTGTAGTATACTGAGCTTAACAATTATTAACCCCAATTAGCTTCTAGCTCATATTTTAACCCCCTTAGTATCAGACCGGTGTTCACATACTTCCAGGTGGACACAGCTCTCAATGCTTCTGTCTTCTTGCCATGTTGGCAGTGCTTATTCCATCTTTCAGACAAACTCTTTCATCTGCAAGAGGCATAGATGCTGATGAGCCCCTGCATCGCAGGGGCTCAGCAGCATCTATGCCTCTTGTCCACTGCAGCAGGGGCTCATCAGCATCTGTGCCTCTTGCCGGCAGACACGGGGCTTATTGCATCCTCAAAATGGTTCTCTTTTCTGGTTCATGCGACAACAGTGATGATGCATTCTCGCCCACCTTTTCACGGCTTCCTTTTCCATTCCTGTTTTAACCAGAGATAAAACAGTATCCAAGTGACATTTGGGTGCCCACAGGTTTCTGGGCTGACTATGTTATTGTGCGTGTTTCTCTCTTACTTTTGAGGTGAAGGTTTTGTAAGAGTATGTATAGGTTCTCTCGTCTTATGCCATGTATTTCCCGCTTTGGTGCAGCAGGCTTGATGCTGAAGTCCATTTGTTACGTGCTTCCACTCCATGCTGGCAGCATGCTCAGGATGCGACCAGAAAAAAAAGAAGACTTAAACCCTTTGGCTGTCGGTAGCGTTTTTTGTCACGATGATTCCTGCCGGAATCATCGTGACGAAAACTGCTACCTGCAGCCAGAGGGCCGAGTCGATCTCTTCTCTTTCCATTTTAGTTCAGGCATCGGTTTTAGGACTTCACCAAAATGCCTTATTGACAGTACATCTATGTGGATGTCGGTGCTGATCTGTTGTTGTGGACCTGATGGCTGAAGTCATAAGGTTCAAAATCACAGACCAACACACATTTCAGTGCATGGCTTTTGATTCCTCGTTTCTCTCTTGGATTTAGTTCCAAGGAAGCTCTTCATAATGTGCAATTTTTTTTATTATTTTTTTTTTAGCTCATCTAACGCTCATGAATGTGTGTTTTTTCACTTACTTCACCATTTCCACCAGTATGTGTACGTTGTATTGGCTAGTGGTGTGAGATTAGATTTACTTTTACCTGTGCAACAAGATAAAAAAAGTGGTCTTAAACCTTTGGCTGTCGGCATTATTTTCCTGGCAGCAGGAATCATCACGACAAAAGCTTCTACCGACAGGCAAAGGGTTAAAAGACAGGTACTATCTCAAGAGAAGTTTTGAAGGCCAAAAAATGTCACCTGTCATGAAAGACCATCTAGGTGGCTATAGCCACCTAGATGGTCTTTCATGACAGGTGATCTCTCATAAAGGTGGGTACTCAAAACAGGTTTTGCTGTGCTACAGCCACCTAGATGGTCTTTCATGACAGGTGATCTCTCATAAGGGTGGGTACTCAAAACGGGTTTTGCTGTGCTGTATTTTTATACTCACACTTGACAAAATGGGTGACTTGTTTATAGCTGCATAATTTAACCAACACCTGTTGCTAATGATCATTAGCAACACCTTTTCAATTTGGGTATTGTTGATTTGTATGTGAGTGTGTGTGTATGTGTGTGTGTTGTCTTTGGTTTGTAACCATAAGTGTGTGTGTGGTTATGTGCGTCGCTTATATGGTAATTGATATTGTTCCACATGTGCTCCTTGAAAAACATGGAACAGATTCAACAAGTTATTAATTTGACAGTGATCATGATGGTTCATTGTTTGGAATCCGCTCATAAACAACAAACACTGCTTAGCGATGAGCATAGGTATATTTTTGAAATTGTTCCTCTTAAATTTTGCTTCATATATTAGAACATAATACTTTTAGTTTTATACTTTCTTTTTTCACGAGTGTAAAACTGTAGTGAGGCTTGAACAAGGGCACTTGAATCAGTAGTAACTGTGGGTAGCTGTTTGTGTCATGATTTCTACAGGAATCATTGCCACAAAAACCACTACCGACAACCAAGGGAGGGACACTTCTATTGACAGCTTTTAACCGCCTCGTGCTTGCAACCTCCGGTAATGTTTACAGTACCATTGGTCGCATGCACAAAGGGGTTAGAGCTGTCGACAGAAGCGTCCCTCATGTTTCCCCCAGAGTTTGGTTGGTCATAGGTCTTAACACATTGGAGGCATGCTGCACCCAGATATGCGGCGTAAGATGTGACTCATCTCGAATGAGATAACATCTCGATTGAGTTAACCCTTATCATTCGGAATACACCAGTGTGTGAAACAAGTTTGACTAAAATAGTTCAAGGGTATTGCCAGAATAGCTTGGCGCCTCTAGGCGCCAAGCTATTCTGGCACCACCCTTGAACTAAAGCCATTGGCCTTTATTATCTGTAAGTACTATAATGTAGCTTGCATATGGCAATGCACAAATTTGAAGCTTTTAGTCTCAATATGATATGTGTTAACTGATTAGTGAGTAGAATGCATACTATTTTCCCCGGCACATTCACTAACTTTGATCACATCTCTATCCAGGCATGTTCAAGAGCTTGAATTAATGGTAGATCGGGTCGAGGAGAACGCAAAGTTGCAGGTTGAGTCTCTGACAGCCCGCCTCCATGAGAAGTCCGCAGAGGTCACAACTTTGAAGCTTGAGAATGAACGTTTGAAGGTATGTTCAGAATTTAATGTGGTGGGTGTTCTAGCTCGTTTCTGTGTTTGATGTAATGTGTTAACATGTGGTGAATTGTCATCAGCTTTTTTTTTTCCTTTTTAAAAAAACACATGGCTGCTTGTGCTAGTTTGAGAAGAGAGTTGTAAGACATAGCGTTTCGCTTTGCACCATCAGGTCGTAGAATGTATATGTATATTCTGCATTTGTGACCTTTAACAATAACACCTTGTTGTCCACAGTTCCTTTGAATGAGTCATTGTTTTGTAAACCAAGGTGTTTTTCCCCTGGTGATCCTTTAACCCCTTGACCGCCAAGAAAAAGTGAACATGATCCAATGGCAAAAGGCACAGATCCTCATGAGCCCCTGCATTTGCGGGGGCTCATGAGGGTCTATGCCTCTTGCTGACGCCACTTTGAATCCATGATCCTGGGACAGCTGTGACCTTGGCGTGGAATTAACTTAAGCGCAGCGACATGCGCCATATGACGAATCAGCTCAGCAAGAGGCATAGAACCTCATGAGCCCCCGCAATTGTGGGGGCTCATGAAGGTCTATGTCTCTTGCTGACACCACTTTGAATCCATGTTCCTGGCACGGCTGAGACTCTTTGGCATGGAATTGACTCAATCGCAGCACCATATGACGCATCAACTTTTGTATAGCATTGACTGCACCAATTGACGCGGGCAGTATGAAAACTATATGTCTGCTGCCATAACTATATCTGCTAACTGAAACCACGCGGACGAAGGGGGAGTATTGCAATAGAAGGTGACACCAATCTACTTGTAAAACAGTTCCTTCCCTTAGTCTGAGTAAGCCATATAAGTCTCTTTTATTTTATTTTATATTTTTTACAATTATTTTTTACATAGGTGCGAGACCCCCGCAATATTCTCAAAATGGCAGTACACGGCAAGAGAAGCACTTGAATTTTTGTCGAAAGAAGGCTGTAAACAGAATTATTTCTGATGATACATCAGACGGATGTGTATTTGAAAGTGTGGTCACATCAGGTGCACCGTAAATAAAGAAAAGGTTTTTCATTTTTTTCTTTTTGGTGAGGTTATTGATATGCTGTTTTCACAGATGTTTTCCTCGCTTATTGTTGTATTATTTAATAGTTCAAACCCTAGGCCTTCTAAAAATGTAAAATGCTTGCTACAGTATTCTAAACAGGTTAGTCATTAAAATTTGTTGAAAACATACGAATCATTTGCATGTCGGTAGCGGTTTTTGTTGCAGTGATTCCTTTTAGTTGTGATGATTCCTACAGGAATCATTACGACTAAAAGCACTACCAACATGCAAAGGGCTAAGATTCTGTGCTTGCTGGGAAAGGAACGGCCTGATTTGAAGCGGCTAGACTGAGTAAACCCTCTTCATTCTGATACACCCATTGCTTGAAATAAATGTAACTGTGAAAGTTCAAGGGTGGTGCCAGAATAGCTTGGCGCATAAGGCGCCAAGCTGTTCTGGCACCACCCTTGAACTAGCACGGTCGATCTATCTCCTGATCTGAAATGTATCTTTCATAGGACAGTAGGCAATTTAAAAGCAAAAAATTCAGCCTCAGGATGTAATGGGTTAGTAGAGTTAAACTGGCAGCGAAGGGGTTAAATGTTTACAATTCTGTACTCTACCATCGAGTGAAATACCCCATGATGTGCTTCAGTTGAGCCTAACATGATTACGCCACCTCTGTTACATGTTGTCAATAGTTTACCTTACTCGTTTCCCATCAGGTGTGCTGTGTAAATCAGCAAATTTATAATACTAAATATCACACGTTGAAATATTTCAAAGGGTTTACTGAATCCGCCTTTGTTTTCTTTTTTGCACTGGGGACTGAGGAATGATGGGCGCAGTACGCCTGGGGAGGGAGGGGGGCTCGCTGACAAATTAAACGTTGACCATTTTGGTTGCTTTGATCCATCATAGTATTATAATCATACAGGATATTGGCATAAGTTGCAATGCTGAAAGTTTGCACTCGTGGGAAAGTTGTTTTTTTAATTTTTTTACTTTTGTACGTCTTTTCTACTCCTCCCCCGCCCCCTGTCCCCATCCCTTTTCCAGCCATTGCCCTCCCCTCGCCTCCTTGGAAGATGATTTGTTGGGGGTGAAAGTTGGGAGGGGGGGGGGGGGGGTGGCGTCTAAATATCATGCACCTCATCTGCTTGTTGCCCCTTTTTCCCCCCAATTTTACATTTCAACTCTGTTCATCGTTTTATATTATTTCATTCTCTCTCATCAATTATCGTGACGTGTAGTCCTCCACAGTGGCATTGGAAAGTCAAGTGAAGAGCTTGGAAGGGGATCTGAGCCAGGTGCGGGCGAGTCTGCGACACAACGAACACCTGGTGGATGAATTCAGAGGACAGGTTGGGACTGATAACATAGCTTGTCATTTTGTGTACATCCACGTAAAAATGTAGTCCCATGTACTGTACGTGCACCCCTGTTGTATCAAGCGTGGCTACAGTTAACGCATTGAAGCTGCCCCTGCGTCAATAGGTGCAGAAGTGCTGTATGGCAATGCTTGCACCGTATACGACACTTCTACAGCTATTGATGCGGAAGTGCTGTATGGCAACGCTTGCACCGTATACGACACTTCTACAGCTATTGATGCGGAAGTGCTGTATGGCAACGCTTGCACCGTATACGACACTTCTACAGCTATTGATGCGGAAGTGCTGTATGGCAACGCTTGCACCGTATACGACACTTCTACAGCTATTGATGCGGGATGCCTTGAATGAGTTAAATCCTCTCTGAGCCTTTATCGCTGAGTTTGACTTGAAAGGTAACATGAATAGTATAATGTTGTTATTTGTGTTTTGATACACAGGATGTTTTGACCTTTTGGCTGTTGGTAGTGTTTTTTGTAGCGATGATTCCTGCAGGATTCATCGTGACAAAAACCGCTACTAACAGCCAAAGGGTTAACTCATTCAGCCCTGACGCACTATAGCAGAAGATATATCGACCATGATAATTCAAGGGTAGTGCCAGATTAGCTTGGCGCCTTCAGGCGCCAAGCTAATCTGGCACTACCCTTGAATTATCATGGTCGATCCATCTCCTGCAAATGGTGCATAGTCGTTGGATGACGCCTCCAAAATTTGGGAAATACGGCCGTGGGGTTGAATGAGTTAAGACAGAGATGTCATTTTCACATTTGTATAGGGCATTCAAATTGCCAGCACCTCTGCTTCATCAGAAATGCAGGCTATTTCAGTATTTGTCAGTAGCTGTTGAAACAGGGCATGAGGTGCAATTAACCCCTATCATACTGAGGCTAAAAGCTTCAAATTTGTACACTGCCATAGATGCATGCTACATTATAGTACTTTCAGATATGGATATAGACCAATGGCTTTAGTTCAAGGGTGGTGACAGAATAGCTTGGCGCCTACAGGCGCCAAGCTATTCTGGCACCACCCTTGAACTATTTTAGTCAAACTTATTTCACACACTCGTGTATATCCGAATGATAAGGGTTAAAGTCAAGAATTATGTACTGTTAACTTTGAGTGTGAAAACAGTAGAAGTTGTCATTAAATCAGAATGCAGAGACATTTTAATAGCAAAGTCAAAGTCAAGGGATGAATTGCCCCAGAAGGGATAATTATCTTACAAGTAATACCAACAACAAAAAAAAAAATGAAAGAAAGATGGTGGCATAAAAGATTAGTTCAAACATGTACAAAATAAATATCTCACATTTGAAAAATTTCACGAATATCATTATCACACCCACATTATCATAAACTACAGCACATAAACTGCACACTCCCAAAAAGTGTAGTTTAAACCTTTGATAAAATATTGTTAAATCTTTCTTTCATCAGACATCATTCTAAGCAAAATCGACCATACTGAGAAAGATGATTGCTCAGAGAGGATTCATGCCATATACAGTAATGCACTTTAAAAACGTAACAGCTTTGACCAATTGTTTATCTGCTGCCGAATACATGCATATATATATTAAAAAGTTGCTCGGTACCAAAGTTTAACCCCTTGACAGCCAGAACCGCCCAACTGCAAGCAAGAGGCTTAGAAACAAATACCGCTACAAGCAAGAGGCACAGAAACTCATGAGCTTCTGCAGTCACGGGGGCTCATGAGTTTCTGTGCCTCTTGCTTGTAGCGGTATTTTGTGTCCATGTTCGTTGGACGGCTGGGGTTCCTATGCATTGAGCTAAAGATTGTTTTATGTTGCGTTTTTAAAGTGCATGGCTGTAGTACACACTGATGCTGTCCAACCCTACCCTCAGCCTGGCTGTATCGGTGTAAAAGTTATATTGAACAGAAGCAGACGTACCCACCTTCCCCAGGCTTCAAGGTCTATCACACATATAATATGCGATGTACTGTACTATGTGCACTCATGTAAGCTGGTGACGGTGTATTTATGTTGATGATTACGATTAACCCATGGACTGGCGGTATGCAGCAGCAACAGCCAGCTGCAAGAGGCGTAGACCCTCATAAGGGTCTATACCTCTTGCTGATTTCATTTATATCCATGAGCATTAACCCCTTCACTGCCAGTGGACACAGACCGTGTTTTGAAATTGTAAAACGTCGAAGACCCCCAGCCACCCGGGGAACGTGGATACAAAGTGGTTTCAGCAAGAGGCATAGATCCTCATGAGCCCCCGCAACTGCGGGGGCTCATGAGGACCTATTATGCCTCTTGCAGTCTGTGGATGTCCTTTTTTTTCTCAGCAGTGAAGGGGTTTACTCAGGTGAAGTATTTAACTGTGATGGTTTCAGAGATTTGTCTGTAGTCACTGGCAGTAAAGGGATTTATGTTGTCTAGTGATTTATGTTATGGGACACGGTGCATTGAGATGAAATAGTGTATTCACATTCGTGTAAATGGTACAGTTGGCCATGTGTGTGTACAGTGTAAATTTAACATGCAGCAGTAGAAAGTAGACAAATGTAGATATACTTAAAACCTGCTAACTTGTGTGTGTACATTTTCTAGTACTGGGTAGATTGTTAGTCGTGTGGTAGTTATTCACTTTGTATTTGCATAGCTCATGCAGTGGTCTGTGAATTGTTCATATCTCTTTTACACTGTCTTGGGTGCAGTTGGGGGGGGGGGGGGGGGGGTGCAGGGAGGACAAAACTTGCGCTTGCCAAATGCAATGCGATTTTTGATGGGCGAGGCAAGGTTATGTTTCTTAGAGCCCAAAATTGCAAAAGCAAAATTTGCAACAGGAACACAGAATGTTCGGCCTATTAGTAAAAGCTTTCACTTTCCAAATTTCACTTGAATGGTAGAGTGGCTGCTAGGGTCGTTGTATATTTGGTCCACTTAGGGGCCACTGGAGGTTAGGGGGGTGGGGTGGGGTGGGGGGGACGTAACTAATGAAATTATGTTGAGTATTTAGTGATTTGAAACCATATCACATTTGATTTTCATACATGTTGATGTTATCGCTGCTTGGGATGCCTGCGGGATTTCAGCTGTACACAGTGTTGTATGGGACTAGTCTTTTCCGTCCAGTTCTGTATGACTATCGGTCCCCATGGTACTCCTATTTGGTGGGTCTGGCGTATCTCACATCAACACAGTGTACATGTCGCATGTTCCCTTTGGGGTATATCACTTTCAGATTGGGCAGTTTGGAAAATGAACACAGCAGAACCTGTTTTGAATAACCATCCATATGAGAGATCACCTGTCATTAAAGACCATCATTCAGGTGGCTGTCGCCACCTGAATGATGGTCTTTAATGACAGGTGACACTTTTTACCGCTCTAGACTTATTTGAGAGAGCACTTGTCTTTTAAGTAAACCTTTTGTTTTTTCCTAAGAAGGTCGTTTCTCAAAACAGGTTCTATTATTTCACTATTTTTTATATACAGGACACGTGCAAATAGAATTCCATGGTATTTTAAAGTCACCGGGGCAGGGGTTTCCTTCTGTATGCTTTTGTTTGAGAGATGTGTCGCAGCAATCAAAAATTCACTTTTATAGATGATATCAGTGTCTTGATTTATCAATGCAGCACAAGCGGGCATGATACTTTTGCTCCATTTCTTGAATTTCCACAAAACTGGAAAGCCATAAATAGCCACTGTAGCATGCCTCTCTCCCCCCCTTTCCCCCTACTCCTCCCCCCCCCCTCCACCCCCACCCCCCTTGGTATAGGTTTCAGGGAAAACCATTGGAGCCTCTGTAGCATGCATGGGGAGGGGGGGGGGGGGGAAAGGCCAGAAGTATCACTTGTCATTAACCCCTTCCCTGCCGCTGTACGTACATTTTAAGTTAGAAAATCTTGGTTCATTCAATGACCAAAAGCCTGAAACCATTCCAAAAAGCATGGATACAAACTGATCTCGAAAAGAGGCATAGATCCTCATGAGCCCCTGCAGTCACGGGGGCGCATGAGGATCTATGCCTCTTGCAGATAGATCGTATTCTATTGTTTCTCGGTGAGTGAAGGGGTTAAAGACCACAATTTAGGTGTCTGTAGCCGCGAAATGATGGTCTTGAATTTAAACGTTCTCTCACAAGGGTCACTCAAAACAGGTTTTGCTTTATCTGTATAGGTACATATTTATTGTGATAATATGTAATAAATAATAAATGTCTGTAACACTTTTTTTATATGTACATGCATCTATAAGACTTTGATATGTCTACATGTATGGATATTCCGTGTGTCACTGTGACTACATGCTACAATGACCCGCCTGAAATAGGTTGTTCATTATAATGCTGTGATAACCTTTGCAGTAGCCATTCACAATGTAGTTGTGTGTCATTTGGCTGTCTTTGTGATACTTTCATTTAATTTCCATGTGTACTTAACCCATTCAGCCTTGATGCACTACAGCAGGAGATGGAGTGACCATGATAATTCTAGGGCAGTGCCAGATTAGCTTGGCGCCTCTCGGCGCCAAGCTAATCTGGCACTGCCCTTGAATTATCATGGTCGCTCTGTCTCCTGCAACTGGTGCATAGTCATTAGATGACGCCTCCAAACTTTGGGAAATACGGCCGTCAGGCTGAATGAGTTAAGTCACTTTGCCTTTTCACCAACTGTATTCTCCAAATGACCTGTGTGCATTTCCCCTTGTCTACATATAACACTGTTTCCTCTTTCTAAAGCGTCTAGATGTAACTTCTTATTGACTCTACAGATACTTTCTGGATATTGTTGACAACTTGCAATGAGAAATTTGTAAATAATTTGACAACTTTTCATAGTACATGTATAAAATTTTGTTCTCAGATTATTTTGCAAATATCTCTTAGTCTTTAGTACAAGTAAGCAAATATTTGCAAATAATTTGAGACTAAGTGTTAAATGAAAAGTTGTTCTCAAATTATTTACAAATGTACAACAGAAACTGCTCAATAGCATAGATGCTTGTGAGAAATCACATGTCATTAACCCCTACACTGCCAAGAAAAGGTGAATGGAATCGAACCGCAAGAGGCCTAGATCCTCATGAGCCCCCACGACTGCAGGGGCTCATGAGGATCTAGGCCTCTTGCTGAGACCAGTTTATATCCATGTTCTTTGGACAGCCCTGACTTTCGGTTGTTCAGAGAACACAGATTTCAGAAACAAATATCCGTCCACTGGCAGGGAAGGGGTTAATGATCGTAATTTAGGTGGCAGTGGCCGCCTGAATGATGGTCAGGTGAAACATTTTGCCCTTTCAAGACTTTTCTTGAGAGAGTAACTGTCTTTTTAAGATGTCATTTTTCTTGTCAAAAAAGGTGGTTTCTCAGAACAGGCTTCACCTTAACTGATAGTTATTGAACATTAGAACTATAAAAATGACAGGTCTAACTGTATGTGTGTTCTTGCTGCAGCTCTCCCGTGGTAAGGCTATTGCTCTTGTTGTTTTTTTCTCCATTCGCAGCTTGTTGATAACATGTTATGTAACTAGATTTTAGCAGTTATTGTATGTCTGTATGTGCGTGAGCATACATGCATGTTGTGTACAGAAATATGACCTATGTTACTGTTCTCAGCATCTCGGCACCCAATATTAAAACAGGCAGCAAGAAGCAAAGAACCTCATGAGCCCCCGCAGATGCAGGGGCTCCTGAGATTCTTTGCCTCTTGCAGCGGGGTGGTGTTAGCATCTCTTGGCAGTGAGTCTCACTTTCTAAAATGATCTCTGACGGAATTAAATGCTGTGTTGATGGCAGATGGACCGTTCGCGTCGCGAGGCTGGCGAGTCCATGGTTCGTCTGGAGGAGCATCAGAAGGAGACGAATCGAATGCAGCTGGAGAGTGAAGTGGAGCTGGAAAAGGTGGGCAGTTAACCCTTTGCATGTCTGCAGCGGTTTTAGTCGTGATGATTCCTGTCGGAATCATCGTGACTAAAACCGCTGCCGACACACAAAGGGTTAAGCACAGTGATAGACCAATAGATGTGTGTAGGTGTGTCAAGGTATTAGCTGTGTATGGGGTGCATTGAGGAAATTATGTTTCGAAGAATTTCAAAAATAGACTAGTTACCTGGGTCTAGAACGTAAAGTTGAACTGTATGAATTGTCAGGAAGACGTTACAACAGGCAGCTTGTTTGCTGAGCAGATATCATATTTGTCCTTTTCTGAGGAAAGACTGTTAAGTTTCAGATGGGGGAGGGGTGGAGTTTCTTTGAAAATCTCAAGAGTTATTTCTGTTTTTCAAACAGTTGATTTGCCAAACTGCTCAGTTCTCTGCAATGGTTCGCTAGTTTTAAGTTTTGAAAAACCATGGTCTGTGCAGCATCTAAACCCCAGCTAAATTCTGGAGATTTGTGTTGTGATGAATGGAGGTGAACCATCAAACAGGCTATCAACATAAATGTGTCTATTTCCAGGTGAAGGTACGACTCCACCAGAGGCTGCAGGAGTTAGAGCCTCTGCCAGAACTGCTGCGCACTACAGAGCTGCGTCTCCACGAGGCCAATGAGAAACTTCTGCAGTACGAACGTCGCAACTCTGAGAACACCAGGCTGATAGGTGAACTCACTGCCAAGGTGAGCATCCAAATAATTATATTGTGCACTCTTGTGCATGCAGCCACAGCTGCTGTAAACAATTTGTTTTTTACCGGCTACATGTTCACAGGAATGCTAAATGAAAAAAACATTCACTCATTCAAGGTGCCTCGCATCAGTAGCTGCGTGTCACATAGCTGTCGCATAGCGTTGCCGACCGGCAACGCTATGCGACACTTCCGCAGCTATTGATGCGGGGCGCCTTCAGTGAGTTAACGCAACCTCTTGTTAACCCTCTTGTGCATGCGACCACCAGTACTGTAAAGAGCACCAGTGGCTGAATGCAACAGAGGTTTAACCCTTTTAGCCCTGGATCCCTACAGCAGGAGGTGGCTTGACCATGATAATTCAAGGGTAGTGCCAGATTAGCTTGGCCCCTTCAGGTGCCAAGCTAATCTGGCACTACCCTTGAGTTATCATGGTCAAGCCATCTCCTGCAACTGGTACATAGTCGTTAGGCAACACCTCCAAAATTGGAGAAATGGGACCTCAGGCTAAAAGGGTTCATGTATTAGTGTGTGGTATCTCGGATGTCTTGATGTGCCATGGTTGGATGTGGTCGTGATCGTGAGGACAGTTGATAGCACTGCTCTTTGAAAGCAAAAGACACCAAGTCCATTTTTGTGAAATGCGAGATTTGTTATTGTAATGCAGGGAGGATCTTACTTTTCACAAATAAATGGACTTACTGTGCTTAACCCTTTTAGCCCCAAGGTCCAATTTCTCAAATTTTTGAGGTGTTGCCTAACGGCTATGTACCAGTAGCAGGAGATGGATTGACCATGATAATTCAAGGATAGTGCCAGATTAGCTTGGCGCCTGAAGGCGCCAAGCTAATCTGGCACTACGCTAGAATTATCGTGGTCAAGCCATCTCCAGCTGTAGGGATCCGGGCCTAAACATGCTGAGCCTTCACAGGGCATTACAATGACTACACTAAAACCCTACAGTCAAGTCATGGCATTGTATGATTATTATTACTATTATTATTTCTCGTGATTTATTTGCAGGTTGAGAGTCGAGGGGAGGAGGTGGGCTCACTGCGAGAGAAGTACAGCGACAGCCAGGAGGGCACACGTTTGCTCCATGCCAAGATGGATGGCCTGGAACGCCAATGGCGCGAAGTGGAGGAGGCCAACAGGGAACTGTCAACGCAGGTGGCCAGAAAGGAGGAGGCTTTGATACAGCTTAATGTAAGTATCTACCCTTATTTTGAAATGTTAACGGTGAACTGTGCCAGAGTGGGAGATGTGTCAGAGTCTATTTTTGAGCTACATCGACTCCATCTATTCATGCCTTTGAATTGTGGATGAGTGGATCTTCTCAAATAGAAACTGGTTCATGCATGAACCATTTTTTTAAATAAAAATTAGATGTAACATTTTTTTAAAAAAGTAAACACAAATAATCGGGGAGAGCGTGCCCCTGTTGCTTTCTAGTATGGTTCGTCACTCACGTAAAAGTTTAATTTTGTTTTAACCCCTTCCCTGCCGCTGGACGTGGATTGTAATTCTGAAATATTTGTTAATTCAAATCCAAAGAGCCCCAGGAGTCCAAGGAACGTGGATACACAGTTGTGTGAACAAGAGACATTGATCCTCATGAGCCCCCAGTTGCTGGGGCTCATGAGGATCTATGTCTCTTGTAGTTGGATCATGTTCAGTTTTTCTAGGCAGTGTAGGGGTTAATAGTGACATTTCTTTACATCCACTGTCACCACGAGCTAGTGGTTGCAGGTGCTTTAGCTAGCCCCCCAGTGGATTAAGTATTTTGACGTCAGTGATGCAAAATGTGTCTCTGGTTGCCATTGTTACAGCTGAGACTGGAAGAGAAGGGTCGGGAGGCAGGAGTGCTGACTCGGCAGTTGGAGAACGCCCTCACCGACCTTCGACAGCAACAGGAGAACGCTCGCGACAGGTACTCCTCCAAGGTAAGTCTCGTAACTTTTGTTTCTCGATAGGGTACATGTTCATTTGTAACCTTTATCTCCCGATTGGGTACATGTTAACCCTTAACATTCGGAATACACCAGTGTGTGAAATAAGTTTGACTAAAATAGTTCAAGGGTAGTGCCAGAATAGCTTGGCGCCTCTAGGCGCCAAGCTATTCTGGCACCACCCTTGAACTAAAGCCATTGGTCTATATCCTTATCTGTAAGTACTTTAATGTAGCTTGCAAATGGCAGTGTACACATTTGAAGCTTTTAGTCTCGGTATGATAAGGGTTAACGGACACTCAGTTAGCCTGTCCTGTCTGCAAGAGGCATAGATTCTCAGGGGCTCATGAGAATCTATGCCGCTTGCTTACCAGCAATGTCAGTTTGGTAGCGCTGTTGACGGGACAGAGCAGAGTGCCAGTAGCATGGTTTGTCCTTTTCGCATTCTCATACTGAGGGCAAATGTACGACTTTGAAATTGAGAATTGAGGATAACAATTTGTAGAATTCTGCCCTTTTAGGGTGGTGATGGTGTGTGAGGGGGAGGGGGGGGGGGTCCTTTTGACTTGACTTTCAACACTCAATTCCTGATTTTGCTTGCATATCAGTTGATTGCTTGTTGTTATTTTTTTCCCCCTATACAGTATGTCCTCATCCCTTCCATGCTAGTCAGCATGATTTGACCAATTTAACCCCAACACTACAGCAAGAGATGGATCGCCCATGATAATTCAAGGGTAGCGCCAGGTTAGCTTGGCGCCTAATGGCGCCAAGCTAATCTGGCACTACCCTTGAATTATCATGGTCGATCCATCTCCTACAACTGGTAGATAGTCATTGACGCCTCCAAATTTTGTTATGGGGTGAAATGGCTTACTGGTACACTCGCTGAAACCGTGGAGTCTTCGCCTCTGACACGGGTGGTTTTAACCATTCCCAGGCAGGAAGGTGTTGTTCTGTATGTATCTGTTACTAATTCATCTTGTTGTTTGCATGGGTAACAGGAGAGAACATACCAGAGTCGTGTTGTTGACTTGGAGTCGCAGCTGAGCCAGGCCAGAGCAGAGATCGCTCGCATCAAACGAGAGAAGGAGGAGGTGAGTTTGAGCTTATGTCTGCCTGTATAATAATAACATTTTCTAAACAATGTTAATAATAATAATTAAAAAATAAAAATTATAATAATAATAATAATAATTAGCTCTTATGTGGTGCAGTATCCTGTTAGCTGAAGGCAATTATTTTATGAACATAAACTGAGTGGATATTTGAAGCAGTTTTTTTTCACACAGTTAATTATGAGGGCAAGGCAAAAGAATACATTTTGACATTCTCGCGTTCAGGTCGATTGTGATTGTGAGTGTACAAGATAAGATCATGAGAGTGTGATTGAGTGTGAACATAATAATATTGAGCATCCTGGTGGAGGGTCTGAAAACTTGGAAAGATGTTGACAGGACTTGACTGAAATCTCCAGCGCTTTGTGTCCAGAGATTTTGCTCTTGCCTTGGCCTGGTTTTCGGCCTTACCCACTTCAGGTCAGCTTAACTCATTCGTGGCCAGCCGCATCAGGATGTGCGGCTTATGCCGCTCATCCAGGTGCGGCTGACTGCGAATGAGTTAATCTCCTTGTGCATGCAGCCACTGGTAGTGTTTACAGTATGGGTGGATGCATACACAAGAAAGTTAACTCATTGGAGACGCACCGTATCCATATGCGGCACGTCTCCAGTGAGTTAAACATCACATATTGACCGCATAATACTTTTCCTCTCTTCAGAATGAACGCAAGTTCAACTCACGCTTGTACGACCTGAAGGACCGACTGGAGCAGTGCCACAGTACCAACCGCAGCATGCAGAATTATGTGCAGTTCCTCAAAAACTCCTACGCCAACGTTTTTGGAGAGACTGCACCCTACGGACCGTCGCCTTTAAAGCCCTCCTCCATACCTTGACGTTGAAAGGGTGCTCGTGGTGCTCTCTTGCCTTCCATAATGTATTTAACCCATTCAACGCTGATACACTTCAACATGAGGTAGAACAATTATGATAGTTCCAGGCATAGCTTGGCACCTGTAATCCTGTAATGTACTTAATTAAACATAGTTATGATGCAGTGGGACCGAAGTTAAAACAACCATGGTAGTTTAAGGGTGGTGCCAGAATAGCTTGGCGCCAAGCTATTCTAGCACCACCCTTGAACTGTCATGGTCGATCAGCCTCCCGAACTGGTTTGTAGATTTCAGAGGACAGCCTCCAGATTTTGTAATTTCGACCCTGGGTCACAGGACAGCCTCCAAATTTCGTAATTTCGACCCTGGGTCACAGGACGGCCTCTAGATTTCATAATTTCGACCCTGCACAGTGTGTAAGCATGAAGGAAAGTTAGACAAGAAGGATTTTGTGTGCGTAGTAGCTGTGTATGAAAAGATGAGGTTAGTTGTGGTTGGACAGTGCTTTGTAAATTTTAGTCCCATTTCTCTGTGTTTCTTGCAGTAATAATAATAAAAAGATCATAGAACGTCATAGAAGTGTAATTTTACGTTGTGAACAGATGACGGTGGGATCAGTATCATCATCCGAAGGGGCTTCCACGACAACAGAAAGAAGACGTAAATTACACAAATAATATCTGTATGCCATCTGTCATATCAGGGGTAGACGACTCAGCTAAACATTCCCAAATGGTACAATTTGTGTGCATGTCTTTAATGTTGCACCTTTCCAGCGCTGAGCTTGAAGGTCCAAAATAACAGACCAGCATGCGTCTCCAGAATATTTGGGACCCCAGCTAGACATGAGAGGATACGAATATTGGTGCGTACAAGACGAGTTTTGAACAAATGAAGAAAGAAAAGTGATTGGGTTGATATAGATGGCATGATTTGACATATACAAGGATAGAGAGAGAAAAAAAGAGCAGGCAGTATGGTGCATGGTGTTTTAACCCATAAAGCCCTGAAAGACTATGACTGGATGTGGATCCACCATGATATTTCAAGGTTGGTGTCAGAATAGCTTGGCGCCTCTAGGCGCCAAGCTATTCTGACACCAACCTTGAAATATTATGGTCGATCCGTCTACAGAACCATGATGCAGACCTCAGAGGATATCTACAAAAATTTGATAATGTCGTCCTCAGGGCGTAAGGAGTTAAGTCGCATAGTGAATGACATGTTTAACTAAGGGCTTGTGGTATTTCTTCTTTTTTTACTGTTGTGTAAGATGTGTGCTTGTACTAGACATTCAACTGTCCTACATTGAACTGTTTTGCTACAGCATGTTTCATCATGTAAATACACGATTCTTGTTTCCCGTGAAAGAGGTTACTCGGTATGCTTTTCAAAATGTTTTGCAACGCCATCCATATTTGTGACAGTGTCTCATTCCAACACTGTTAAATTTAAGATTAATTTAACCCCTTCCACTGGCGCTGGCAGCGTTATCAGAAACACAATCTGCATCCACTGGCAATGAATGGGTTAAGATTTAACCATCATGTTTTTTCACTGGAACATTTTTTAGTACCAGTGTTTATGCACTTACCTTTTTTTTTAAAGGTGTCTCCTTTGTGTATTGTTATGAATATGTTTTTGTTCAGTATTGTGTTTACTCGCGTGCTAGGAAAGTGAGAGATATTGATAGTAAGTTTGTGTGTTTAAAACGTTCATTTGTCCCAGATGTCGGTCCCTTCCATTTGCAAGAGGCATAGATCCTCATGAGCCCCTGCAGGTGCAGGGGCTCCTGAGAATCTAAACCTCTTGCTTGTGATAAGTTCATCTGTCACTTACATCTCACTGAAGTCTACAACTGGTTTGTGACTTTTAAAATTTTGCTTGCAAGACCGGCTCGCGACAACTATGTTCAGTGTTGTGTTGTGTATTTCTCACACATCCCGAGTGTTGATTTTGGGATGTTAAGCAAAGTACGAAGCAAACTTGGTTTCTTCTAAGCAATATATCAGACATCTTTTTCCATTGAAAGCGATTGCATTTCTTTGTTAGTGACTTTTCTTCAAAAACATGTTAGTGCGGACTTGTACAGAGACAATTTTACTCAAAGTGTAGGCGAGTTTCTTTACTTGTTTTTGAACAAGTTCATAAGCAACTGTGATATATATTCTTCATACATGTCATACAAGTTTGTAGTTAAATTATTGTAGGATTTACGTTTAATTTAATTTTCGTGAATTTCCTAATATACTGTTTGGCTTTTCATTGGAGGATCGTACACATGTAAACAATTTTACAAAATTTAACTCCCCCCTCTCCCTAAACCCCATCCAAAAAACAAAAAAACAAAAATAATAATAATACTTTAAAGTCACATGAGTTGTGACTTTCTTGTGACGAAGAATGGTGTTTTTATATGTAAATCTAGATTTTATGTATATTAAATTTTCTGGTTGATAAAAAATACTTTTAGTTGTACAAAATGTTCCAGGAGTGCACAAAAATAGTTGTACACTCTCAGTCCTTAGTCATTTTTATTATTACTTGTATTTTTGTGTTTAATGCTGTTGTATTTTGTTCTTGAAGTAAAGTCGTTCAGTGTTTCTGTCATTTAGGTTTTGACGTGTTCCACGAGACAGATTCGGAACAGTTCAAACTTTATTACACAGGACTGAGCATCCACCCATCTGAGAGTTCATCTGTCATTAACCCTTATCATTCAGAATACACCAGTGTGTGAAATAAGTTTGACTAAAATAGTTCAAGGGTAGTGCCAGAATAGCTTGGCGCCTCTAGGCGCCAAGCTATTCTGGCACCACCTTTGAACTAAAGCGATTGGTCTATATCCTTATCTGTAAGTACTATAATGTAGCTTGCGTATGGCAGTGTACAAATTTGAAGCTTTTAGCCTCAGTATGATATGGGTTAAGATCATCATTCAGGTGGCTGTAACTGTGGCTGTAGCCACCTAAATGATGGTCTTTAATGACAGGTGACTTCTCTTGCAACAACAAAACAGGTTCTACTGTGTGTGCTGCCTTTTCAAAACTTTAGATTACACATTAACCTTTTGCGTGTCGGTAGCGGTTTTAGTCGTGATGATTATAAAATAAATAAATTATTATCATGACTAAAACTGGTACCGACACGCAAAGGGTTAAAAGATTTTGAGTATAGGAAATATTGTTGCCATTTTACAGACATTCTATCCATGATGGTTTTCATAAACCACTTAACACATACTGCTCCAGGACCAAAATCCGCAAATTTTGAAGTTGCCCCCTGAAGACTGTAACACTTTTGGAAACAGATTGAGTGTGATAGTTCAAGGGTTGTGCCAGAATAGCTTGGCGCATATGGGCGCCAAGCTATTCTGGCACAACCCTTGAACTATCACGCTCGATCCATGTCTATCCGTGGCGTGTCAGAGTTAAATGAGTTATGCTCCGACACTCTACAGCAGGAGTGTGATCGATCATGATAGCTCAAGGGTGGTGCCACATTGACTTGGCACCTCCAGAGGCATACATTTATGATCACATTTCAGTTTCTTACGAGTATCTTCACTTTTCTCACCAAGAGTGGCTTCCAGAGCAATTGTGCACAGAGTTGGAGCAGCAAAATTTCAGATTTCAAATCCATCGGAAGTCCTGCAATAGGTTTGTCTCACAGAATGTTATTTTCTGGCTTCTTTTCTACGAGTGATTTTATTTCTTGATGGATTAAAATTAAATGCCCCGTCATAGACTCAGCCACTTCCTTGGAAAGTAGCACAGATTCTCATGAGCCGCTGCAGCCTGTGGCTGCAGAGGCTCATGAGAATCTTTGCTACTTGCTAGTAGCGATGGACTCATTTATTTTCATGTACATCTCTTCCGCTGTTACAGATGAGAGTATTAGTGTTTGTACATGTATGATTATCTATTTTGATGTATGATTATCTATTTTGCAGTTTCTAAACACCCCCCCCCCCCCCCCCCCTTATTTCGGCCAGCATATTACATGTATTTTTGCAAGTTTGTCACATAGTTCTGTGTCACCAGTGAGAACTATTAAATAAATTATGAAATCGTGTTAGAAATGAACTATGTGCACTTGTCTGTGATTTGTGTGCATGTGTGTAAGCATGATTTATACTCTCTTTGGGTGCATATCATGAGAATTGCTCGTCGATCACTGCAATCATTCACACTATGTGTCGATAACGCTTTAATCGCTAACCTTGGGTGTCGATAGCACCATGATCTCTAGCACTATGTCGCTAGCCAATAGGTCTAACAGGCATAGTTGCTGTTGAACGTAGTGCTAGTGCCATTTTTACACAGTGGCAACAGGTGTGGTTCTATCAACATGTAAGTGTTCGTGAAAAGCAGTGCTACATAGCCCTCTCTTTTGTAGCAGACACACAAACACCAATACATGCATGAAACCAGATGTGACGTGCATATCTATATAGGTTTTATTGATCACAGAAGTAAATTCTTAATTTGTGACACAACACGGAACGACCACACACCAAGGTAAATCCAGTACCAGGTGTGACTAACCCCCTGCAGACCACTATTGATGATATCGTGCTGTGGAAAAAGACATGCAATTACACACATTTTTACATTGAGCGGTATCGTCTGTAGCAGTCAAGGGTTAATATATTTTACAATCACACCATGGGACTTGTTTATTTTCACAATTCCAAAAGTTACTGTATTTGGGTTTAACGCCGAGCAGATGACTAAGGCCATCTCACAACGGACAATTCCAAAAGCAAGTGAACACGGTACTGACACAAAATGCTCTCTTCTTTCTTACTTTTCAAGAGCACCGTCATAGAAATCAAAACGTGCAAGAGACTGAACAGATTAATACATATTTAATACATGTTAAAAAAATCTGTGATTTTGGACTGTATGGTTGTGAGCCATATGGTCCAAAATCACAGACCTGCACACCATCATATTGGCCCCAGAAAAATTGCACTAAAAAACTCCTTTTATGAATGGTCTTGTATCTTGACACGCTGTCGTAAAAAGACTGTTCAAAATGGAGTTATCCAGTTTGGAATGCTGTGTGAGCATAAAGACAACATGCTATTGATGCTAAAACAAAAGCATGAGGGTGAATCATCAGACCAGTCTTGAACGATGAAGGGCAAAAATTGTCATCTGTCATTAAAAAACATCATTCAGGTGGCTACTACAACCTGATATGGTCATTAATGACAGGTAATCTCCAAAAAAGTGTGGTCACTCAAAACAGGTTTTGCTGTACAGACATGAAGAGATTAATACCGCATGGAAACCCATCTGTAACTTCACGATTTAACATTCTATCATCTTCTAATTCTTTCTTTCTTATGAACAAAGTGTACTATGAGGAGTGCACACGTGAGAATTTCAGCAACTCTCTCTCGCACACATTGCACACACACACACACACACACACATGTAAGAGGCATACTTCACTATACACCTTATGACAAATCTTAAATCTGCAGCAATTTACAGTGTTCCATATTTACAAACATAAAACAATGTTCAATTAACCCATTCAGCCCTGATGCCCTACAGCAGGAGATGGGTTAACCATGATAATTCAAGGGTAGTGCCAGATTAGCTTGGCACCTGTTGGCGCCAAGCTAATCTGGCCCTGCCCTTGAATTATCATGGTTGATCCACCTCCTGCAGCTGGTGCATAGTCAATAGATGATGCCTCCAAAATTAGGGAAATACGGCCGTCGGGCTGAATGAGTTAACCACATTTTAAAAAACCCACAATCTTCATTTTTCCCCCCCAATCTAATGCCAAAGTTCACTATTCCAGCATCCCAAAACAGGTATCTTGCACAACAAAGTAGTCGGTTACTCCTACACTCGGTGTAACTTGCAGCCTCAACATGTCTATACTGACGAGCAGAATAAATGCGACATTTTCGGAATCATCGGATTTCCAACGATTACAAAAATGTTGCATTTCTTTTGCTCATCAGTATAGTATTCCACAGTAAGCAGAAGGTCCATGGGCTCAGCTATGCACTCGTAAACGAAGGCATATGTTAGCACAGGGACCTTGACCTCCTTGTGCGTGCAGCCACCAATACTGTCAAGAGTAAAAGTGGCTGCATGTGTACGGAACTTTACAGATCAATGCAACCAGTGTTGGATGCCTTGGTTCTCTGACTGAAATATAGTCCCACAGCTAATGGTTGCTTGCGTAGTAATGCTGACCTTCATGTTCGCACCTGGAATTTTCCTGCTCGAGTTACGTACTTCACTCCCTTGAATGGCTTGTATTTCTGGAGAGAAAGAAATTCAACATTAAAGTTAACTTGTTCATAAATAAATTATATGTAGGGTTAACACACTGAGCATTGATACACTAATGTTATAGTAGTGTGAAATCTACACAGATTTCTCAACACGGAATAATTATAATAATAATAATACCCATGTGAATCGGCTCAAAGTGCCGTAAACTGAACCCAACCTAACACACACGCACACGTGAAACACGCACATTCACTTTGAAGACAAACACAGGACATTCACGCAAGGTCAGCCCAGAACTCGGGGTATTTTGACTGCTTGTTTCTGAATGACCAGGATATCAAAAGGGTGGTGCTAGAATAGCTTGGTGCCACTAGACACCAAGCTGTTCTGGCACCGCCCTTGGACTATCACAGCGGATCTGTCTTCCACTGATGCTACAGAGTCTTTTTGAAAGACACATCCAACAGGTGTGAAAGTCACTATTCAACACAGATGCATTCACCCCTTAGGCTGCTGCTGATGATATGCCTCGTGAGAACAGACACATAGTCATGCATCTTTGCCACCGAATGCCAACATCACTAGCAGTCAAGGGGTTTAACAAGGAAATTGCATAGCTTGGAAAAATTAACTGTGCATAAAACTCTGCTACCAAGCAGCACATTACGCCCCTATTTCCTCCTTAAACCATTTAGCGCAAACGTCCCACAGCAGGAGATGAATCAACCATGATAATTCAAGGGTAGTGCCAGATTAGCTTGGCGCCATCAGGCGCCAAGCTAATCTGGCACTACCCTTGAATTATCATGGTTGATCCATCTCCTGCAACCAGTACATAATTGTTAGGTAACACCTCCAAAATTTAGGAAATGGGGCCTTGGGGCCAAATAGGTTAACACTACAGAATAAAAGTCATTTTGTTCTGATAGTTTAAGAGTTAAAATATATATCTGAACAAACAAAAAAAAAACGCCTTTTCAGTGTAATGGCCAAAACAGTGCATGTCCTTACACACATGATGAAATCCCACTGAAGAATCCCAAACCAGCATCAGCACAACAAGATCTACACGTTCCCCAAAAATGTCTGTCACTCTTTCAGCTTGTTAATTCCTTTATGTTTGGCAGCTGTTTGTATAATGTAGTAGAACCCTTCACGAATGACCGCCAAACACATGAAGTCACTGAGAGAGAGGGAGAGAGAGACTACCGCTACGTCCCTCTGTGGGTGTTTTGTACTGTACAAGTAGTGGGATGAGAAGAAATTAGTGTAAACAAGCCCTTTTTCTACTTAAAAGGGTAAATTGTACATTTTAGTGCAATTTTTCACCCCCCCCCCCCCCCCAAAAAAAAAAAAAAAAAGCAACTAGCACAGTTATCCCAATCACCAACTAAAAACAAATTAGTTAATCCCCAAATCCCAAGAATCATGCTATGCGGCCATGTTGATAGTCAGTATTCAGTTAAAAACAAAAAACCCCGTCCACCAATGAAAAAAATCTAGCTAATCCAAAAATCCCCAAAAGCATGCTGTGTGGCGATGTCGATAGTCTGTTTTCACTAAAACCAAGCAAACAAAAAAGCAGAAAACAAGTACAAGAGCAAAGAGAGGTTTGTGATTACCTTGACAAGTGTTGTAGAATGATCCTGTAGTGTGAAAATGTTTAGTGGAAGGGAGATTACAACGTAAGTCAGTTTCACTGAGTTACGTTGAAGGATAAATGCTGAATAATTGTTGCAAAGCTTTGCTTTTAGTGTACTGAGTCTAATGTTTTAGTTTTATTTAAAAAATATTATACAATAAATAAGTCCATGCATTTTAATGAAGCCTTGTTCAAGATAATGTTTAACCCATTTCACCCCTGGGCCACATTTCCAAAATTTTGGAGGCGTTGTCTAACGACTATGTACCCACTAAAGGAGATGGTACAACCATGATAATTCAAGGGTAGCGCCAGATTAGCTTGGCGCCTGACAGGCTCCAAGCTAATCTGGCGCTACCCTTGAATTATCATGGTCGATCCCTGTAGGGCATCGGGGCTAAATGGATTAATGTTCTTTTAGTAATGTGAATAAAATGAACAGTATAAAATTAGTAGTTCAGTGACTAGTTTATCTCTTGAATATTATGACCGGGTTTATATAAGAATTGGAGATGTGTAACTGTATGAGCAGAGCGACTCTAGCCCCAAAAGCTGGCTCTGCGTTATCACTGTTCAAGCAAACTGCCCAGGATTTTTGGACAATGTGATTTTTTTCATTTGTCAGGGGGGAAACTGTGAAATTCTGCTTATTTTAGGGGAGGTGAAAATCACACTAAAAAGTAAAATAGTCAAAATTTTCTTCTCATCCCAGTACATTTCACTGATGTCCTGCCATACACTTTTTTTTCTCAAGCAAAATTTTTGGCCGTCTGAAAATGTTTTTAGTAGTGTTTTTAACATGATATAAATTCAAATTACGCAAACTCGGCTCATGGTTTGAAATGCTGGCGTGTTCATTTGAGTGCTGTCTACCGTAAACAACATGCCAAGTGTCTAGCTGCCAATAATATGTTTTGCTGCCAGTGAATTTCTGGGTTAATGTATTAACCCATATCATACTGGTGCTAAAAGCTTCAAATTTGTACACTGCCATATGCAAGCTACATTATAGTACTTACAGATAAGGATATAGACCAATGGCTTTAGTTCAAGGGTAGTGCCAGAATAGCTTGGCGCCTAGAGGCGCCAAGCTATTCTGACACTACCCTTGAACTATTTTACTTATTTCACACATTCCAAATGATAAGAGTTAACTACATAGCTGCCAACCTTGAGGCAACAAAAATCCTGAGCTGCAGCCTCCACGACGCTAGCCCTTGCTTCCAGGTGCCGAAAAATCAAACAACAGGGGGGGGGGGGGTGTGTGTGTGTGAGTGTGTGTGTGTGCACCGTGCACCAGACGAACGAATAATCAAACACAGTGCGCGTCAGCCCGCCTAGGTTTACTGTGCAGCCGCCCGGCACATTTTACAAAAGGCAAAGTGTTCACCCTTTCTCGATTCATCGATGCAAGGAACGCTTGTAGTCTGGATGGAACTTCACCAACCACTTCTGCTTCTTTGGAGGCATCATTTTGTTGAAAATCGAAAATAACACTTGTGAAAATCGCTAAGCATGTGCTCAAGACCAGGGCAATTTCGAAGGAACTGGAACAAACACAGAATGGATGCAAATTTGCTGCGCTGCGTAATCAAGACTGGCGGTGGGTCCCCGAAAGCTTAGCGGTACAGTATAGTGGCAGGCTCTCAACTACAGGCGCTTGACCGGGAGCGGTACACCAAAATGCCTCGAATTTTAAAACAAAGCTTGAAAATCTGAAAATCGGGAAAAATGTACAAAAAAACGGAAAATCGGGACTTGAAAAAAAATCGGGAAATTCCCGAAAAAATCGGGAGGGTTGGCAGCTATGTAACTATAATTTCTATAAACTTACTGCTCTTGCGCATTAGCGGTGGCTTAGCGGTTTTGACTCAAACGCTATCGCATTTTGTGATCAATAATGAAAATAAATAAATAAATAAATGCACACAAAAAGAGTCTTCTAAACAGATATTCCTGTAATTGAAACAAGATGGGATGAACCATAACACCCAAAGTCCTTTCTATATGAGAGCTGCCCTCGCTGTCAAGGTTCTCTACCTGTTGTTTCTTTACCCGACTCTGATGCTGAAATAACTCCTATCGAAAAAGCCTTCAGATTTGCCAATGCCTCAGCGAGCTTTACAAGGTGCACAGTACGTACGTGTCACTGGTTTGAAAAACGTCACTTGTTGTGACGTAATTTTAGATTTTACGGGATATGAGTTTCACTTTGGCTTCTAGACTTGAGACAAATGGTGACAAAACTGAAATTTTACATTACATTTTCAGTCTTGCTATAATGCATGTGAAGTGAGGTTCACTTTACCTTGAATGAAGCATTTCCTCAAAGTTTCAAGCTTGTACATAGACGAATATCGGAGATTCTCATGTATATAAAGTACATTCTGCAGTGAGGTTTGCATAACTAGACGTGACATAAATTTTATCTGGTTACTTTAGTTGTCAGAGGTTGAGGCCTGCATGCTTATGCTGTTGTGGGCACGCTATATATACTGGATTCGCTCCACCATGATCCATCCTAAAAAGTCCCTTCTATAAATAGAAGCGACTTAAAAATTGTCTGAAAAAGCCTGATGAAAACCTTACCTCTCCATACATGTCCAGGCGATTGACTTTGAGGCCGGAGACAGCCATCTGACTAATGGCAAACATCACCTGTAGAAATCAAACAACCAGAAAGCTGTCAAGGAGGTCAGCAATATGCATTTGTATAACCCATTACATCCCTAGGCTGATTTTAACAAATTTTCATATGGATCTATGACAGCTACAGTACAGATTAGGAGAAAGATCAACCATTTTAGTTCAAGGGTGGTGCCAGAATAGCTTGGCGCCTGAGGCGCCAAGCTATTCTGGCACCACCCTTGAACTAGCATCTGTATAACCCACTACGTCCTGAGGCTGATTTTAACACATTTTCGTATGGGTCTATGATGGCTACAGTACAGATTAGGAGAGATCCACCATTTTAGTTCAAGGGTGGTGCCAGAATAGCTTATTCTGGCACCACCCTTGAACTATATAGCATCTGTATAACCCATTACAAACTGAGGCTGATTTTTAACCAATTTTCTTAGCATATGTGATAAATATCTACTTATATCTATTTATTTAATTGAATTTGTTAAATTTATTTTTAATGTTGTTAATAATTGCTGTTTAAGTTTTTATAATGTTTAAGTAATTGTATTAATCAAGTTTGTGTGATCTTCATAGACTTTAGAATGTTTTAATATTGAATAATATTTATTAATGTTCTCGTGTTTAGAGTTTTAATATGTCAATCTTAGTATTATAAGTCTTACAGATTTTGTATATTAACAGCATGTACAAATGTGATATTTGAATGTCTTCATATTAATTAATGTTTATTGAAAGATTTTTTATTTTTATTGTTCACCCCATCCACAATACTGTAACTGCACTTTAAAGGATAAATAAAGTTTTTTTAATTGAATTGAATTACATTGAATTGTGGTTCTGTGGCGGCTACATTACAGATTAGGAGAGAGATCAACCATTTTAGTTTAAGGGTGGTGCTAAAATAGCTTGGCGCCTCAGGCGCCAAGCTATTCTGGCACCTCCCTTGAACTAGCATCTGTATAACCCATTACATCCTGAGGCTGATTTTAACACATTTTTGTATGGTTCTATGATGGCTACAGAACAGATTAGGAGAGAGATCAACCATTTTGGTTCAAGGGTGGTGCCAGAATAGCTTGACGCCTGAGCCACCCTTGAACTAGCATCTGTATAACCCTTCACATCCCGAGGCTGATTTTTACCCAATTTTCTTATGGTTCTAGGACGGCTACATTACAGATTAGGAGAGAGATCAACCATTTTAGTTCAAGGGTGGTGCCAGAATAGCTTTGCGCCAAGCTATTCTGGCACCACCCTTGAAATATCACAGTCAAATTAATTTCAAGTGGTAGTGTATCAGACTGAAAAGGGTTAAGCCATTGCTTTTATAACTACACCAGATACAACGCTTTCTCAGGGTTGTACCACACTCTTCAAATGACTGTAGCGTACTTACGGTAATGGTGGGGTTGGATTCAGGTATGGCAGCCCCGGTCTGTAAACTGATCTGAAACACAAGCGCAAGGAACACAGATACTTCAGAGGCATAGATCCTCATGGGCCCCTGCATCCTGCACAGGCGCATGAAGATCTCTGCCCCTTGGAGTCTTGCAGACCAGCCAAACATTGATCTGTGACCCAACCTGCAGCACGGAGTATGGCTAAATGTGAATGTCACCAGACTGCTATAATTAACCCACCTAACCGGTTAACCCGATGGGCGCTTTTGCCAAATTTTGGAGGCGTCACCCGATGTCTATGTACCAGCTGCAGGAGATGGATGGACCATGATAATTCAAGGGTAGTGGCAGATTAGTTTGCCGCCAATGGTGCCAAGCTAATCTGGCACTACCCTTGAATTATCATGGTCCATCCACCCACTAGCAAGAGACATGAACCTCTGCCCTTAGAATTTTGTAACCCGCAGATTGGGTAAACTGTTTTGTCTTCGTCGCTCTGAAGCATGCTTCATTTCAGTTTATTTTCTTGCATGTAACCCATTTAACCCCAAGGACGCATTTCCCAGATTTTGGGGGCGTCACTTAACAACTCTGTACCAGTTCCAAGAGATGGATCGACCATAATTCAAGCATGGGTGGGACAGAAAAAAAAAGTCTTGGGGCACCTTTTAGGTGAAAAAAACCAAACATTTTTTTTTTTTAAATCCGGAAATCCAGCTGTAGCCGGAAAAGTCCCACCCATGTTCAAGGGTAGCGCCAGATTAGCTTGGCGCCATCTGGCGCCAAGCTAATCTGGCGCTACCCTTGAATGATCATGGTCGATTCATCTTTTGCTGTAGGCGTCGGGGCCAAATGGGGTTAACATGGCTGGCAGTCACTTGATTTGTCTGGGTTTCATTCACACCATGCGCTTCTCCCTACATCTATTTACCACCACCCCCCCCCCCCCTCCCCCCAATTCCCCCCCCCTTCTCCACCACACACACACACTCTTATGCATGCAGCCACCAGTGCTGAATAAAGCATCAATGGCTGCAAGCACAAGGGCGTTAGCCCTCTGGCTATCAGTAGCGATTTCTGTCGAGGTGATTCCTTCACGAATCACATAGACGAAAAGCACTGTGGGCAGCCAAAGGGTGAACCCGTCCATCCATCTATGAAGGGCGCACGTACATTGCCTTTGATGTTGGGCAGCTTGGTGGTGTCAATCTTGCCCACCTCCCACGTCATCATCTTGGCCACTGGGTCGAAGGAATATTTTCCCTGGCTGGGGGTCAAGGTCACGTTCAGAACGGACTTCGGGAAGGGCACTTCCAGCACCACGTTCTCCACCTGTGGGTCATCACACTTTTCAATCACAAAATCAATTTCTATAAAAGCAGATCTAAAAGATACTGAGCTAAAACTTAACCCGCTCACTGCCAAGAATAACTGAACACCACCCAACTGCAAGAGGTATAGATCCTCATGCGCCCCCGCAGTTGTGGGGGCTCATGAGGATCTATACCTCTTGCCGACACCACGCTGTATCCCTGTTCCTTTGACGGGTGGGTATTTTCGGCCTTGAACTAACAAAGGTCTCAAAAACACAGTCAACATCCAATGGCAGGGAAAGGGTTAATGAAGAAGTAAGCTGATCCATCAACATCAGTCCGCCCGCTCATTCATCCATATGGCCATCAGCTGGCCTTTGAATACAGCACAAGCTAAAAAAACCAATGAATAAATAAACAAATGATTGACTGGCTTTTCATTAAAAAAAATATTACTAGGACGCGTACCAACTAATCAGGCACTACCTACAGATTTGTGGGAAGTGCATGTAAGGTGCTGGGAAGGGATGGGGTGGGTTAAAGTAGTGTATAATAATTGTGCGTGTGTCTGCGAGAGAGGGTGCTGTTGTGCATGCGCAGTGAGTCCAGTGTTTTTCTGCGAAAACAGCACTTTACAAGAACTATTTATTATTATTATTGGAACAGTGGAACACATCTTGTGCAACCAGGAAAGAAAGTGGTTGTAAAAGACAGAATCTATCTCAAAAGAATTCTCCAAGAACAAAAGTGTCACCTGTCATTAACCCATAAAGCCCTGACAATTCTACAACAGAAAGTGCAATGACCATGATACTTCAAGGGTGGTGTCGGAATAGCTCGGTGCCTGTAGGGACCAAGCTATTCCGACACCACCCTTGAACTATCATGGTCGATCCGTCTCCAGAACTGTGACATAGACCTCAAAGGGGATTTACAAAAATTGGTAATTTCATCCTCAGGATGCAATGGGTTAAAGACCAGGGCTTAGGCGGCGGCTAGTGCGCCTCACAGCAAACGAACATGTTGTGACTGTTCTCGACCGACAACGCCACCTACTGTTTTCCCCATGGTCTGCTTGGGAGAGACGGTGACATCAAAGCGGCCGCCACTTCCTTCCCTGAAGCTGATGTTGTGTTTCAGGTACAGAGGTATGGCCACCATACTGAAACATAAACAGCAACATTATGGGTGAATCGGTATCTCACCTTCACTGACACTGGACAGAGGTCGTGTCTTGGAAACGACTGTAAATTTAACATCCAAAATCCCCAGCTGTCAAAGCAACAGGGACAGAAAATGGTTTCAGCAAGCGGCATCCCCAGTAATGAAAGATCCTTGTGGTGACATCAGCTGCACTGGGCCTGCGCACAGTCGTGCGAGGGGCTCACTGCGGTTGATGTCAGCCCGAGGTCCTTTTGCTTAGTGGGATAGATTCCAATAAGCCTGCACAGCCACTGGGCTTATGAAGATCAATACTTATTGCAGTTGGGTGTTGTTGCATTCTTCTTGTAACAAAAGGGGTTATGTCCTAACCATGCCATTGATTTATAACTAAAAATTATGAACTCATTCAGCCTGACAGCCATATTTCCCAAAGTTTGGAGGTGTCATGTAATGACTATGCACCAGTTGCAAGAGATGGGTCGACCATGATAATTCAAGGGCAGTGCCAGATTAGCTTGGCGCCGACAGGCGCCAAGCTAATCTGGCACTGCCCTTGAATTATCATGGTCGACCCATCTACTGTTGTAGTGCGTCAGGGCTGAATGGGTTAGTGGCATCTTCTGTCTGCACACACATACACACATGCAAACACACACACACACATGCCATTGATTTATAAATAAAAAATATTAAGGGCATCTGCAGTCTGCACAACACACACAATATACAACCACACACAAAATAAAACAAAACCTACAACTACAATCAAACCCAATTCATGGATGCACATTGCAGAAATGGGAAAAAAAATGTACTTTTCTCTAAAATGTATTTTTTCGAAAAATACTTACATTACTATATGGAATATATCCCTTAACTTACCCGATTTCAGCCCGACCCTTTGTGTGTACCTACATGACAAGGGCCGTAACTCAGAGAGTTGATCCAAGTGACAGGGTAGTCTCCCCTCCCTCCATCAGGTCACGTGAGCCGTGCATTCCTACCAGTCTTACACTTAGCGTAGTGGCGGCAAGCGGGGTAGGTGGGAGGGTCCTCCGAGTAATGCCATCAGTAAGAATTTTTCGAAAAAATACATTTTAGAGAAAAATACATTTGTTTCCTCAAAATACATAGTGGTGAAGCGTAAAGCCTGCCGAGAGGTAACACGTCCGCCACTGCACTGATTAGACCCAAGAGCTGGAGCCAGGTCCTGGCTGGGACCACGACTGCTAGGGAGACTTGCCGTGCAAAGGTCGCCAGCTTCTGGATCCGAGCCTCCGGTAGACATACCCTGTTGAGATCGGTCAGAAACTCCATGCCCAGGTGGACAAACCGGCGAGACGGTACCAGGTCCGACTTCCCTCATTGAGGAAGAACCCAAGCTGGCGAAGAAGCTCTAAGAGAGCGTCCCTGTCCGCCTCTAGCGTGGCCTGAGGAGCTGGTCGTTGAGATAGCTGGAGGTAGGGCTCGAGGAATTCTGCCTGGCTCTGGCGACTACAGCGCCCATAATCCTCGTAAAGACCCAAGGGCTGAGGTTGAGACTAAAGGGTAGGGCCTGAAACTGATAAACGACCCCGTGAAGGCGAATCGCAGGTAACGCCGAGAGGCCAGGTGCCTGGGAACGTGCAGGTATGCATCGGACAGGTCGAGACTGACGCATAGTCCATAGGCTGTACTGAAGCTCGTAAGGCTCTTACCGTTTCCATGCGGAGCATGGGGCGACAATAAACTTGTTCAGAGCCGAGAGGTCGATGACCGGTTGTCACTTGCCGCCGGGCGTCGGAACTACGAAGAGCCGACTGTAAAACGCCGGGGAGTCCTGTTTAGCTACTACTTCCGTGGCGGCCTTCTGGAGCAGTGCAGCAATCTCTCCTTGAAGAGCTTCCGCCTTGCCCTGGTCGACTGGCATGCGCATCCAGAGCGGCGAGCATCTCAGCGGGGGCGGGGTCTGAATGAGATCTGAAGTCCTGCCGAGATCGTGTTGAGAATCCAAGGGTCTTTCAGCAGCAGCAACCGCCACTTGTCGCTGTGCCTTGCTAGCCTCTCGCCGACTGGGGACCCTGCAGGGATCGGCGGGGGCGAAGTCGGGAGAAGTCACTGGGCCCTCCCCCACCCGGGCCTCCGCTTGGCCCAGGAACGCTCGGGAGCCAAGGCCTGGAGGGGGCAGGCACAACCAGCGGGGGCCTGGCGTCTGGGTCTGGGAGGTAGTATGGTAACCACCCGGGAGGTGGGCCTGAAGCTCTGCAGGGCGTGGCCCCTGTCCTTGCGGGAAGCTGGAAACTGGGAGGAATCCACACTGGGGGCGCTCGGCCACAGGTCCTTTGCGGAGTCATGAACCTCTTGCCAGGCAGAGCCAAGGAGAGGGCCCCCCAGAGGAGCACGGCGGAGCTGAGCAACGAGGTCGAGGGGATGCCAGGGCAACTCTTCAGCAAGGCATCCCATCTCATCAGGTCGCAATTCGCCGCTGCCAAGGAATTGGTCATGATGTGGTGCCTGGCGCAATCTGCTGTCACAGCGAGAGAGTGGACGTCCCGCCAACGGGCCTCGTTCGGTCGTTCCCAAAACTCTTCCACACACCTCACCACCGCCTGCGTGGCCAGGTCCAGAAATCCCACACAAGCCAAGTAGTTCCGAATTAGACTTGCCGTGTGGTCCAGACTGGGGGGGAAGAACTGACAGGCAGGCACCTTGCCTCCAGCTTGTAACTCCGCCGCAGGGTCCACCGCTGGGAGAGGGCAGGCGAAGGCTTGAGAGTGTCCTGTGTACCAGGCTTGATGAAACTTGATATTGATGCCAGCCGGCCAACGAGCATCCGCAAGAAACCCCTATCCTGCAGCGTGCCCTGGGATAGGTGCTCATTAAAGGCGTCCGAAAGATCTCTAAATCCCGGGGGCTGAGGCAGAGTCTTGAAACGTTTCGCCTGAAATGGGACATCGACCGAGGCTGCGGCCTTCCTCTTGAGCGGTGGCGAAGCGGGCATCACTCCAAGGGAAAAATAGCTGAAGTCGTAAGCCTCGTCTAGAGCTCGCGAAGTCTCAGACGAACCCGGTGTCTCTCCTGCCATGCCAGACACGGAAGCGCTGCTGGGGCGGGGGTCCAGAGGGAACAGGGTTGACACAGAGTCCTCTGGGTGCAGCCTGAGGACGTCTTCATCCAATACTGAAGCCGCGGGTGACACAGAAACCACGTCACAACGAGGAATAACACTGTCTGGCGGAGACCAATGGGGTCTGTCAGGCGGGCGCTCAGGAAGTCTGTGCGCCGGGCGAGAGTCAGGGGCAAGCCGAGCGAGCCGAGCGGCGCACAACCACTGCCGCGGTCCGGGCATTACTGTAGCGCTGACCGGCAGTCCTGCTCGGAGGATGAGAGAGGGAAGATGCCCCGTAAGCAAGGTCCGAGAAGCCGGGGCGTCATGACGAGTTGTCCCAAAGGCACGCCGAGGGGAGTCCAAGGAGCGGTGTGCGCGAAAACTTCCCCGAGGGCTGGGGGAATGGCTGCGAAGAGTTGGACACCGCGGAGCGCGAGGGGATCGGCTCCAGCCGGGAGCCCTGGCTGCGCCGGGAGGAGACTGACGCCGAGGTGAAGGGCTCCTCCCGTAGCGGCGACCGTCTGAGCGCACCTCCGTACTAGGAGGTCTGCAAGCGCTGGGAGTGGCTGACGGATGGCGCCTAGTGGAAGCTAGTGCAAGAGTACGTGTCTTCCAAGTGCTCTGTCTCTCGGTTGCCCCTTGCGGAGGACCTTGCGAGACTGGCAAAGGTCTCTCAGTCACCCCTTGCGAAGTGCCATGCGAGACGGGGTTGACGCTCCCAGCCATCGCTATGAGAGTGCTAATGGGACCGAGTCCAGCGTCTGGCGGGAAGCGGCCCCCCCCCCCCCACCCCCACCAATCTCCGAGGTCGTGCGACGGCGTGAAGATGTGGGTGGCAGGGGCTAAAGGCGCATTAATGTTACGCACTGACCTGTCACTGTCCCACGGCGTGGTAGGGTCTTTAGCCCCCAGGCAGTCACGCCGATAAAACTCCCACAGCTGGGACCACTTCCGCTCCTTCCACGTAGCACACTGAGCGCAGGTACGGGCCGAGGAGCATTGATTTAATTGATTGTACATTGCTTAACGTCCCGACAGCAACAAGGCTTTCTCAGGACGTGCCTGCACTGTTTGTGTAAAAAAAAAAACAGAACATTGAATGCATGTCGCCAGCCGGTCAAATACGTTAAATAAACCTAACACATGGGGCCTAAATAAAGCTAAGACCATTTAGCAACACACATCCAATATCAAGAGCTACAGGCAGTGCAGACAGTAGGGAGAGTTTTAAAAAGGCAAATACAGGTGAATGGACCTCGGGTAGACAGAAACACATGCCCCAGAATAGAGAGAAAAACTCACCCTGTGGGGCTGACCAGGGTGACCCTGGGAACTAAAAAGTACCTAACCCCACCCAAGTCCCCCAGGGCAGACCCGGGTGGGGTGGGCCGAGGAGCAGCCAGAACAGGGAAGACACAGAGTATGGAAGTCCGTAAGCCACTGGAACCATTTACATCTCCTGCATATACGTAGCTGTGAACTGTAACACAAAGCAGAAACCATGAAAGCAACTGCACGGGGCCAGTAATGAAAGGCCCTGTGAACAGGCCTCACCACGCCAGGCGAGGCTAAGACAAGACTCAACCGAAAAATTTCCACGGAAAATGCTGATGGCGCCGTTTACTCATAGCCTTACCTTACCATCTTCTTAGCCACTAGCGAAGCTTGTGACATAGTATAGCTGTAAAACAAATCCAACAGAGGCTGAAGCCCGTGCACCGTTGTCGGTGAAGCTAAGGGTAAGACTGGCGGGAATGCACGGCTCACGTGACAGGATGGAGGGAGGGGAGACTACCCGGTCACTTGGCTACAACTCTCTGAGTTACGGCCCTTGTCATGTAGGTATACACAAAGGGTCTTAGACTGAAATCAAGTAAGTTAAGGGGTATATTCCATATAATAATGCCATTGGTAATATATTTTGAGGAAATAAACAGGGTTATGAATGAGAGCTTTACAAAGTATCCAGTTGGACTTACTTGTTGCTACCGATGTGGTACGACATGAGTCTGAAGTGTCCATCTGGGGGCACAAATGACAAAATCTTTTCTGACTGAAACATACATAATAAATGCTTTTATTACAAATTTTTGAGCGGTTGTCATACATTTATTACTTCAATAGAACAGCGAAGTGACAGTGCTTTTTCCAAGGCTCCCAGCATGCACTTTCCAGCACAATCACTGCAACAGGGGATTTCTTTCACCCAGCTCAAAACACGGCTTAATCCATTTAGCCCTGATGCCTGAAGGCGCCAAGCTAATCTGGCACTACCCTTGAATTGTCATGGTTGATTCATCTCTGGAACTGGTACATAGTTGCTAGATGACACCTCTAAAATGCGACCTTGGGGTTAAATGTGTTAATATATTTTTCACACTCACTCACCTCCCAGCGTTTGAATCGGACACACGGATGGAAGCTGACGTCATCCAGAAGTCGGGGGTTGATGAAGGTCAAGGTCAAATCTGGCATACCACTCAACTTGATCAGGCAGTCAATCTGCAATCAAAAATATAACATGCAAAAGAAAAGAAATCAACAATAATATAAAACAAAAAACAAAACCCCGGTGTCAGAACTGAATCATCCAGAGCTGAAATTATGGTTGTGGATTTAACTCATTCGCGGCCAGCCGCATCTAGATGCGCGGGCTTATGCTGCGCATCCAGATGCGGCTGGTCGTGAATGAGTTAATACAACACAAATCTACATCCAATCTTAAAGGATTTTTGTGACTTTTTCCAGCAAATCAGTACAAATATTTTTCAAAGAAGAGCAGCCATGTTCCTACTCTGGTAGGGGCTCGATCATGAGAACTATCATCCAATATGCCTGCTGTAAATGGAGACAGATGACTGAATCCAAAGAATGTGTGAACTTCCTGCATAATCTGACCTATCTTTGATTTCAGATAATGTGTCTTAACTCTAAGCTGAAATGCACCAACTTACATAGCCCTGGATTTCAGCGATGACGGTGGTGCCGTTTTTGTCAATAATGGCATCAATCTCCTCGATGACGTCAAAGTACGCCTCGTTGTTGGTGTATTTGACTCCAGTACGTCGCCATGGAATGTTAGACAGCTGACCAGTCGGTAATGTGGCGCCAACACTGAAAAGAAATGAAAAAATATTTATGGACTAGGAATAAGAGTTTGGCTGTCGATAGCGGTTTTTGTCACGATGTTTCCTGCAGGAATCATCGTGACAAAAACCACTACTGACAGGCAAACAGTTAACCCTTTTAGCCCCCAAGGTCCCATTTCTCAAATTTTGGAGGTGCTGCCTAGCGAGTTGCAGGAGATGGCTTGACCATGATAATTCAAGGGTAGTGCCAGATTAGCTTGGCGCCCCTTGAATTATCATGGTCAAGCCATCTCCTGCTTTAGGGATCCGGGGCTAAAAGGGTTAAGTAATGCCTGCTATCTGTCCGGAAGCATACCCACTAGTCCATGGAATACGCTGGCCTGTCCAAAAATGTGACTACTTTTGAGATCACTGAAGAAGAACAGCACACACATGATCCCATGTATGCATATACATCCTTACAATAATATGCTTGTGATCTGCACTGTATACACAGTGCCATGAACCCCCCCCCCCCCCCCACCACCACCCCCTCCAACCAACCTGCACATTCATCAGATTTTTGTTACTGTACCTGGTTGATTTTCCAGTGACAGTGTCGGTGATTGTTCGGAGGAAGTTTGGTGGTTTGATGAGCTCTTTCAGCACATTGATCTCCATGGCCAGTGGGAAACCGTTGTCCAGCATCTCATCCAGGAGCTACACACAAACACACACAAAAACACAAACATAAATGAATGAGTGTAACACATTAACCAAATTAACTATTAATCCTTATCATTCGGAATACACCATTGTGTGAAATAAGTTTGACTAAAATAGTTCAAGGGTAGTGCCAGAATAGCTTGGCATCTCTAGGCGCCAAGCTATTCTGGCACCACCCTTGAACTAAAGCCATTGGTCTATGTCACGACACGGATTTTTTTTCGTCTATTTTTGTAGGGGGATAAGTTTAGAGGGGTGACAGGATTTAGTTAGTCACCGGGTAGCAATAGCGTAGTGTGTAGTACATGGCCTTTGCACGAGTTTTGCTGCTGTGCGAAGGTTGGGTGGACGGCGTGCAGCCACGTGGCCACCCAGTCTGAACGTCATCGGGTGGTATCTGCTTCACGTGAATTCTTATCACGTGAGGTAGTGAGCAGTTTTTTGCCAATCTAACGGTATCAAAATTTCTAGTCATTCGCATTCCACCAGCGAACAGGAACAGTCAATCAATTTTTTCAACATAGTCTCTGAGGGGGGTTTGTGTGGGCGTGGTTGTCCATTTGCCGCCGCCTCAAGTAGCTGTGTCGTCCTTCTGTGGCGTCCCTACGAGACGGCCCTGGTTGAGCCCAGAGGTCGGTGTCCTGAGAAGAGAAGAGAGCTGCGACGACTTTACCCCTGGCTTGTCTTGTCTTGTTTGTCTTCGTCCTAGCCGGGGTGTCTTCACCGATGACAGTAAGTGCACGTAACAATCTTCTAGTGGCCATTTGCTCGGGGGGTTTGTTTGTGTTTGCTTGTTCATTATTTTGGCTAGTGTGTATTGGGGGGCAGGTGTAGAATAGAAGAGAATAGAAAGTAGAGGGCTATGTTGTATTTCTAGAGTAGCTAGCGGCGAAGTAGTTATTGGGATTTAACGCCGAGTAGGCGACTGAGTTCGTCTCAGTATTTAGCGTTGGTAGGAGTGTAAATATCGGAAGTGAGTTAGATGGTGACGTGTAAATATGTATGTTGAGGTTGCATCTATTGTTGCGGGAAGTGTGATATCATTGTGAATATGTATTTGTGAAGGTTGAGTTTATTGTTGCGGGAAAAAGGTGAAGGGAATATAAAAGACGGCAGTTAAAGTTGCGGGAAGGGTGATGTGATTATCTTGTTTTTTGTTAGTTATTTATATGAATATTTTGCGCCTTTGTTTTAGTGCATCTTTAAGTACAAAGAACTAACCAGCTAGTCTGCCACCGTGCTGTTGTACTGCGTGGAAGCTGACTGTGTCACTCTGCCTTGTGGGCTACGACACTGGACCTGGGTGCCTTCGCACGCCTCGTATTTAGTCAGGTCGGGTCATCCCATATAGTTATTTCTAACCTGTTTATGTGAAGTTGTGTATAATTGTTATAAGGAACGTTAGTCTATTTCGTATTCTCCTTGTAGCGATTGTATTGTTAGAGGAGCTTTTGGTACAGTAACATTTGGAGTTATATTATTGTTTAAAGTAGCCTGTGTTACGGAAGACCTTATCGCGGAAGCAAGAGCGTCGAGTTGAACTGCGCTCAACGGTTGTGCTTCCGGCGAGAAGGTCCCGTCACGTGAAATATATTATTTATTCAACTTTCAGTTACATTAAGTTATGTGATATTGGTTAGTCTCCATTTGCATATGCGATGTTTAGTCTCCATGTGCTTATGTGATATTACTCTGAGACGTACTAGTTTAAGGAACCTTGTGTGTCCTGAGACGTGCTAGTTAAGAGCCTTGTGCTGTCAATGTATAATTTGCTAGCTTAATTCGAACTTGTTGTTCATGGTCCCTTTGGGGAGATATAGTAGCATACGATTTGTATTCATTGTGCTCGATCTTTATTGAGTTAGCAAGCAAGCGTATTTGGTTCATATAGTTATTGTGCTATTTGCAGTACTGTATTAAGGAGCCACGTGTTGTAATAGACTCTCCGCGGAGGCAAAAGCGCTGGTACAACTGACATTAGCGCTTGACGCTTGTGATTCCGGCATGGTCTAGTGGCATATGATTTAAGTTTATCAGTTTCTTTCCTTTTTATTAGTAAAGATAGTAGTTTATTTATATATTGTTCATTTGTATTTTATTAAGGATATTTAGTTTATAGTATTTTATTAGGAATATTTAGTTTAGTTATCCGTCACTTTTGTATTTTGTATTAGTATTTAGTTTGGGGAGTTTGGATGTATGTGTGTGTGAATGTGATGGGTGAGTGTGATTAGGATCAAGTGTGAATAGTTGGTTTTTTGTTAGGGTTATATTTAATAAACGTCGTCGTTATTGTTCCTCTGGTGTTTTTGTTAGCGTGGGTTGGGTGAATCTCGAGTGACAGCACTCATAGTTCGCACCCCGGGAGCGGGGTCGTGACAGTCTATATCCTTATCTGTAACTGTAAGTACTATAATGTAGAGCTCTTGCATATGGCAATCTACAAATTTGAAGCTTTTAGCCTCAGTATGATATGGGTTAAAGGGTTTCATACCCCCAATAATGTTGTTTGATAAAATATTTTTTTCTGGCAAAACTGACATTGTTGTAACAAAAACAAGCAGAAACTCTGACTCTGAATGTCTGATATTAATTAACAAAAATCACATTTTAATCTTTTGGTTGTCAGCAACATTTTTTGTTGCGATGATTCCTGCAGGAATCATTTTGACAAAATCCTCTAGCCACTGCCAGAGGGGTTAACACACCAACCAAGCCAGATGAGAATGTTCAAATTTCACCTCGGGTCAAACTTATCCCCAACCACAGGAGCATAGGAAAATAAATATGATACAACTGTTGCACAAATTTGGAGTTTTATTAAACCAGCTCAGATGCCAACGTTGATGCCTGAATTGGCTTGGCACCTAAAAGTGCCAAGCTATTCTGGGTCCACTCTCGAACTGTGAGGATTGATCCACATCTTATTATAGACTGCAATGGCTGCCTTAGATTAGATATGAAAAATTCCCTCACCTCAAAGACGATGACATAGTGCTCCTTTAGCGTGGACTCTGTGCAGTCTGTAAAGTAGTCCTCGAAGATGTCACAAGCACGATGCAGAAACTCCAAGACAAACAGCGGTGGCACTGGGACATAATGATATGGTCACAATCTGATCAACTAGGAAAATACTTCTTTATTATTATGCAAGCTGGCCATTATAACTCTTTGGCTGTTGGTCACCATAATTCTTGCAGGCTATCGGTAGCGACTTTTGTTGTGATGATTCCTGCAGAAATCACCGTGACAAAATTAGTTAACAACAGCTAAATGGGTTGAAAAGCCTATCAAAGGTCAAAGCTATATTTTTTTCCGAAGAAGGAAGTGTTTGTTTAAGATTAAAGCTGATGTATAGCTAGGCCTATTTGGACACTGCTAAGAGTTCTACATTCAATAGTCAGCTTGGGGAGACCAACACTGCAGGACATGCAAAAACATGATAGTTGTTTAAAGGTAGTGATAGATTAGCCTGGCACCCGGGAAGCTAATCTGGCACTACCTTTAAACTATCATAGTGGACACATCTCCTGCAGCGAGTATGCTGTTGTTATTTATAGAGAAGTCTCCATGTTGTCAAAGTATTAACTCATTCGAGACGTGCTGCCTCTGGATACGTGGCTTGAGCCACGTATCCAGAGGCGGCACGTCTCTAATGAGTTAACCCTTCGGCTATCAACAGCAGTTCTTGTCGTGTTGATTCCTGCAGGAAACAACACAACAAAAACTGCTATCAACAGCCAGGTGTACATGCAGCCATTGGTACTGAAAGTGTGAACAGAGCCAGTGGTGCATGAACAAGGAGGGTATTAACTCATTCGAGATGTGCCTCATTCGGACACGCGGCCAAAGGCCGCGTGTCCAGATGTGGCAAGTCTCGAATGAGTTAACCATTCACAGAAATAGGGCAGACATAAACTGTACAAAAAAATTACCTTACATAGCGATGACAATCACAAAATTAAGGAATTTGCAATAGATGTTGATGAAGTTGCGAAAGCTCAATTCAGCCCTAACACACTACAGCAGGTGATGGATTGACCATGATAATTAAAGGGTAGGGCCAGATTAACTTGGCGCCAGAAGGCGCAAAGATAATCTGGCCCTACCCTTGAATTATCATGGTCAAGCCATCTTCTGCAACTGGTACATAGTCATTAGGCAACACCTCCAAAATTTGAGAAATGGGACCTTGGATCTAAAGGGTTAACCCATTACATCCTGAGGCTGACTTTGTAAATCTGCTTTTTGTCCTATGAAGGCTACATTACAGATTAGGAGATATGAAGGCTACATTACAGATTAGGATGGTTGGTTGGTTGGTTGTACATTGCTTAAAGTTATTCTCCCCAGGATCAAGCATCTCAACACCGTCAGAAAACTGTCTGCAATTCATCGTTTGGTGGGTGTGTTGTTGTTGAGAGCGCAAATTATCGTTTGCATCAGCCTCGTTTTGAATTTGTGCATATTTACTAGCCTACGTCACAAGGCAGAACCCGGTCAATACTGCAGACGAGGTCATCAGTGCGGGTACACATGTGTCAGTGTAAACATGTACTGTTTTCCGGCATCCCTTTGACATAATTTTCCATGAGAATGTAAAATAAACCTTCCATACTCGCTATGCTGTCAAAATCAATGTGGGTTCCGCTTGACCTGCTACCCTGAGTAACGATCGCGCTGGGGGCGTGGCTTGTTCAAGTCGTTCTCCATCCGCGCCAAGCGACTGAGCCAGCGTCACGAAACAGAACAGTGGTATTTATACCCACTTTCTGCACTGCAATTTCACATCTCACACATCGAAGTCTACGTAACTGAAAGCATCTCTGGAAACGACAAATGCACCACCGCAGCAGAAACACTACCTCTGTGAATCGAGTGAATGAGAGCGGCCCGCACAGACAAAAACGTGTCACGACCAACGATGTCAGTGCCGCAATTTTGACGCACACCATAGTTTTCAGATCCTTGCAGCATAAAATCTGATGAACTAGCTTGTAACTTTATGATAAAACAGGTTTTAAATCTTGCAAAATCAGTAAGAGATAAATTCTACTGAAGATCATGAATTCTGAAAATCACTAGCGCTCGTGGAACAATAGGAAGATGGACAAAGACCACAGCCGGATTACTTACTGATTCACATAGCAAGAAAGCGACAAATTCCGGATGGGCGGTCAAGTCAAGCTCTATATTCCCTTGTCCAATGTCAATTCTACTTAGGGGTATCTTGTCTCTCTTTCTCTTTCTTCTCTTCAATTCCGAGTCTGTCATGGTCGGCCGGCACAAGTCGACTGATATTTTATTTTTTTCTTCGCTGGTTCATCCGCCATCTTGTCTCTGATTGGTTATAATTATGCAGATGACCTAAGGTCGTATAGAATAGTTATGACGTCAGCTACCATCGCCTATCAGAAGCAATCTTTTGACTGGGTCCTGTCACAAGATTCTTGTGGCCTCTTTTCGCTTTGAACGGACGAAAGAAAGCATTTGGTGGGACAATAGGGTGGTCATTGTCTAAGTGGGTGTGTATACTGAATCCTAGTAAAAGCTTTTTGCGAACTGAAGCATTAAAAAAGATCAGGACTGCACCTTTAACGTCCCGACAGCAACAAGACTTTCTCAGGACGTGCCTGCACGGCTTGTGGAAAAAAACAAACTAAACAGAATATTGAATGTATGTCGCCAGCCGGTCTAGTACGCTAAATAAACCTAAGACCATTTAGCAACACACATCCAAAATCAAGAGCTACAGTAAGCACAGACAGTAGGGAGAGTTTAAAAAAGGAAAATACAGGTGAATGGACCAAGGGTAGACAGAAACACATGCCCCAGAATTGAGGGGAAAACCCACCCTGCAGGACTGACCAGGGTGACCCTGGGAACTAAAAAATAGTTAACCCCACCCAACCCTCCCAGGGCAGACCCGGGTGGGGACAGATTAGGAGACAGATCAACTGTTTTAGCTCAAGGGTGGTGCCAGAATAGCTTGGCGCCTCAGATGCCAACTACTTTTGGCACCATCCTTGAACTATCGGTCAAATTTATTTTAAACACTGGGTGTATTAGGATGAAAAGGGTTAACCGGTTAGCGATTTTTGTCACGACGACTCTAGCAGGAATTATTTCGACAAAAACCACTGAGAGCCACAGGGTTCACATTAGGTGTGCAGAAATTATCAGAAAATGGGGTTTGCAGAACTACCATTGTATGTAATGGATGGTAATTGGTATTACCTTCGGTGGTGACGACAGCCACAAAGTGCAGGTTATTGCGGTAGATGTTGATGAGGTAGTGATGTGGGGTGGCAATGATAGGGGAAATGTCCTCAGGGTTTGCTGCCTGAAAAAAAAAGGAACAAAAAAAACCATGAGACATAAACTATAAAATATTGTGTGGGTGATACTGATACATAATTTGAGGGGTAAAATAGTTATACAATATTAACAAGAAAGGCAAAGCTCACAAACATGACCGCTCCACACAATTAATCTGACCTTTGCAATACTGACTTTTTCCCACAGGTCACTGACCTTTGTGGCCCCAATCTTTCCCAAAGGTCACTGAAATTTAAGGAAATGTCAAGCGTCTTAACATAAGTAAAGGATTGAGCTTTGCGCCAACGAAATCCACATGTATTTTCTTGAAAGTTAGGCATTTTTACATATTTGTAAACCTTCCCTAATCCTTGGCCTTTGGAAGGGGTGAACCAAATTATCAACAGGAAAGTCTCATCCTCAGCAATCTTGGTGCCAGATTTGACCAATATTCACACAATTGCCAGCTTCTTTTGACACTTGACCTTTCCGCATAGTCATCCAAATTTGAATGTATAGGATTCCTAGTTAGGAACCTCTTACCAAGTTACTGAGTCTTACCAACATGTACTAACTCTATACATGAACACTACTTTTGGGGCGGTCCGTGGCGCAGTGGTTAAGGCGCCTGCCACCAATTCCAAAGGTGAGCAGTTCGATACCGGGTTCCGGCGTTGGACTTTTCTCCTCTGGTAAGTGTCACCGTTAATTCGGGCGGACCGTCGGGGGTTCTTTCTCCGGGTACTCCGGTTCTTCCACCCCCCACACTTTGATACCGGTCTCAGGCCACTTTACAAATTTCAAATACAAGCGATCAAAAATCTCTGTAACTTCAGTAGCTGACTGGCCCTTCGTTTGTCTTGTACTGTGTTTGTCTTAAATGGCGTAAATCCGTGTTTGTTTCGTGAGTGTGTGTGTTGGGTTTCAGGCGCGGCGCTTTGAGTCGATTTCCCCAAAATTGAGAAAAAGCGCCTATATAATAACGGTATTATTATTATTATTTTGAAATAGCTGACAGTTATTCAGTACAGTAGAACCTAGCTGATTTGAGCAGTCATCATGTTTTACAGCCACCTGCTGTTTACGGCTACATTTGTGTTGCTTGGATGATGTTTACTGTATAACACATTCTACCCCAACACCAAAATCCTTAAATTTTGCCCCTGTCCTCTCAAGACTACATTGCAGTGCAGGACACAGATCGACCATGATAGTTCAAGGGTGATGCCAGAATAGCTTGGCGCCCGTAGGCGCCAAGCTATTCTGGCATCACCCTTGAACTATCATAGTGGATCCTTATCCTGCTGTGGTGTGTCTGGGGTAGAATGAGATAAAGTAGTTTACTGTATTATAAAGTACTTTGATTTTACAGTCAGTTGCTGAACGTGTTCACAGGTGGGTGCATCAGAACAAAAAGGCCTGCAGTTTACATACTGCCAGAGCGACAGGTCACTTGACCTAATACTCGCCAACTAGCCAGCCACCACATACCCACAAAAAACCCAGAGGTCATGTCATTACATGACAGGTGTACCATTTGCTTGCCAGATGTCTGAGCGGTCAGCAACAAAGTTTGTGCTGGCTAGTTAGCTGTATCACAATCTTGTTTCAAAGTAATTTACTACTGCTGAGGCAACATAAGAGCCAAGAAGATGGGCCACACCTGGGGACAGCTGGAGAGACTCGCCCAGGACAGAGACGGCTGGAGGGACCTTGTCGGCGGCCTATGCCCCAGGGGGGGGTGATGGGCATAAATGAAATGAAAATGAATGAGGCAACATAAGACAGGCTGCTCTCACGGCCAGGGCACCGGCTTGACTAACATTCTCATGCATCCCTGCATGTTCCAGGGGCCCATGAAAATTTAGAGCATATGTGCACAAATCCAAATCAAATTTCTTAGTGTGTGCATTTCCAAAAGACTGATGCATATATGTCCTAAACTGAGTTGCTTTGTCAGGAGATTTATTGTGTGCACCAATGCATAAATATATCTACTGGTAACTTCTAAGTTGTGTGTGCATTTTCGAAAGATAAATCCATATGTCCTGAACCAAGTTGCTTTTTCAGGAGATCTATTAATTCCATTATAAGTAAAAATTCACTGCATCAAACACTTGATGGTCAATCAGTAAAATAAATGAGTTGCCACAGTTTTTAAGCATTCACAAACTAAGCACAGCCAGTACTAACGAGGACATGCTATATATATGTCACTCTCTCAGGCAAGAAAAAAATGGTTACACATAGGAAAAGACACTTGACACAGTGGCAGTGATCAGAACTGTATCATACTGGTGAGGTGACAGGGCCGGCCTATCTACCTACCCCCTTCTCCTACCCGTTTCATTTAAGACAAGAACATGACAATGACACAAATCAACGTGCGCCACTCTTTCTTCCAATTTTACAAGTACATATAGACATAATGTTTATTTTCTTTCATCACAAGCAATAATTAAACATCTGAGCATCCCTGGCATACATGTGTTGCACTTTACAGAGGTATGAAAAGACCGATTGGTGGTCCTCTTTCGGCGCACAAAATGTAGACACTGTTTCTCATGTCCTATATGAGTGTCTCAGGCACTGTCAGGTCTGTTTTCATCAAACCTCTCATGAACAGCCACAGGATGTTGACCCATTTACCCCGGGACCCTGCAGCAGATGGATTGATCATGATAATTCAAGGGGAGTGCCAGATGAGCTTGGCGCCTGAAGGCGCCAAGCTCATCTGGCCTTTCCCTTGAATTATCATGATCAATCCATCTCCTACAACTGGTACATAGTCATTAGACAACGCCTCCAAAAATTTGGTAATGCAGCCATGGGGTTAAAGTTAAAGGCCACTTCAGTTTTGGGAAGGGGCAACAATTAGGGTGACTGCAGAGCACACTCATAGGAGGTTCAAACCAATTTTCAATCCACTACCACAGGCCTGCAAGTTCCATTTTGCAGAGTCGTCTAAAGAGTAACATTAAGCAAACTGCATTTCAGAATTAATAAGAGGGGGAGGAAGTTATTTTACCTTGCTTTGTGCCTCAAAGAAGTAGTCACATATTGACTTGTTGATCACACTCCTCCAGTGTTTCTCCATAAACACATCCCTGCAAACACACACAGTAGAACAATTCTCTTTTATGCTTTGCAAAATACACAATATGATGGAATTCATGTTACATTCAATATGTTTTCCTCTGTAAACAAAAACAAATGAAAAGACATCAATGGCATAGAATGGCAGATGAATGATACACTTCTGATTACAAACCGATAATAACTCCACAAAAGGTGGATGGACAGACGGGAGAAGAACATCTCTACCTGTCTCCTGATATCCTTACCCCGAATTATTGATGATGAAGAGACTGTGAATCATTTTTGACTCTTTTCCGAACAAAATCAGACGACAGAGCCGGCCTTCCGGAAGTGCGTGTCACGTGAATCAAGGGAGAGCAGTATCAAAACTAAGGTGTTCTCGCTGGCTTAGGGAGCTCATTACATCTTGCCTTTGTGGTCATTTTCAGCATGTCTCATGTTTGGCAAATCTGCAATACGTCGGCCAGCCTAATTTATATCTTCAGTAAAAATGAAATCTATGTAGAAAAAAATCGACTTTTTCAATAGGAGATATTTTAGCATAACTGAGACTGAATCGGGGTCAAAGACAACAGCCTAGAGACCCTTTTACAGCGGCGAGGACAGATTAAAATGGACTTTGTGGGTTATGGCTCTAGTATAAAATTATGGGAGAGACTGTCACTTTGTGGGTTCATGGTTCATCCCATCTTGTTTTCTCGACAGCGAACATTGTTATCAATTAAGGCCAGGCAAAACTCCATTCAAACTAATTAAAACTTTTGAGTCCACATTTAGCGGCCACTGAGACTGCCCCCGGATCAGTGATGCTACCTGGTCTATGACTGATTTCGGACCTTAAGACTGGAACCCGGCCGGCAGATCCTCCAAACTTACGGGGGCGGGGGGGGGGGGGGAGAGGGTGGCGTGGGGTGGGGGTGTTACACCGACTGACTCGAGTTGCGAATGTCCACCCCCCCCCCCCGCCCCCCCCCCCATCCCGCCCGCCGGCACTGCCCGCATCTCCGAGATCGTCCAAACCGGACCTGGAGTGGGATGGGGTGGGGTGGGGGTGGCCGGTAGGGGCTACAAGCGTCAGTTGCGAACACCGTCGGCCCCCCCCCCCCCACCCATACCCATCCACCCTCCCCACGGTCTGTCTCACATAATTAGTTTTTATCGCGACTGAGTTGTAGACCGGTAAGAATGTGGGTGAATTTGGTATTCCCCCACCCCCACTGTTATGGCAAGGAACATTAAGGGTATCAATAAAGTTCCTCTGGTTATGCTTTTGTTTACCTTGTCTTTTGCGTGTGTCAGGTTCGTCTATTTTCCCAACTTTTTATCGAAAACTGACCTGGGTTGGGTGTGTGTGTGTGTGTGTGTGTGGGGGGGGGGGGTCTAAACTCCAATAAACGGACTTTGATATAACAGTTGGCACTGACATCATGATTGGAAGCCAAAAACTGGCCGAAACATTTAATAAATTCAAATATTTAGGAGTCATTGTGACATATGAGGGATCAAAACCAGAAATACTGTCCAGGATTGCGCAGACAACAACAGCACTAACAAGATTGAAGTCCATTTGGAAGGACAGAAACATCACGCTCTGCTCCAAGACTGATGCGCTCCTTAGTCATCCCAGTGTTCTTGTATGCCTGTGAGTCATGGACCCACACAGCGCAGACCTTGAAAGGAGGATACAAGCCACTAGTGAAAATGAGATGTTTTCGAAGGCTGCTTGGCATTTCATACAGAGATCACATCACGAACGAGGAAGTGGGAACTAGAATCAGGCAAGCCCGTCGGGCCCTATGAAGACCTATTAGCCATTATGAAAAAAAACGCAAACTGAAGTGGTATGGGCATGTCACGCGTTCAGCAGGGCTTGCCAAAACAAGTCCTGCAAGGCACTGTGCAAGGAGGACGAAGGAGAGGAAGACAGAGGAAAAGATGGGAGGACAATATCTCAGAGTGGACAGGACTGAGGCTGGGCGATACGCTAAGAATGGCAGAGAACAGACAGGAATGGAGGGAGCTGGTTGTCAAGTCATCAGTGGTGCCCCAACGGTCGGCAAGACTACGGGATATAGATAGATAGATAGACAGACAGACAGACAGACAGATAGATAGATAGATAGATAGATAGATAGATAGATAGATAGATAGATAGATAGATATAACAGTTTACACATTCTCCCGGGACCAAAATCCCCCAATTTTTGTTTAACTTACCCTCTGAAGCACTGCATTACAATTCTAGAGACAGATGATCTAGAGACAGACGATCGAGCATGTGAGTTCAAGGGTGGTGCCAGAAGAGCTTGGCGCCTATGGACGCCAAGCTATTATTGCACCACCCTTGAACTATCATGCTCGATCCATGTCTTGCTGTGGTGCGTCGGGGCTGAATGAGTTAAACGGGTATTTTTTGCCTGCCGAAGGAGGGGAGATGGGGTGGGGGTGGGGGGCGAGCGGAACTCTTGCATTCCCCCCCCCCCCCCCCACCCCGTAAAGAATTTTTTGTTTGCGGGAAGGGGGAGGGCGTCGGAACCCCTGGGATCCCTACATAATATATAATAGTTGTTCAGTCTTGTGCTGTACCCCTTACGCCATACATGATACGCACGAGAAAGATCGCGTTAATCTGCAACGAATGATTAAGAACTTGAACAATCGGAGATAGCAAACCTACTTTTAACTGCGAGTGACAAAGATTCACACAAGACACTAAGCCGCAGTAGTTCGTCACTGAGTGGAAATCTATGCATGTGGCTCACCCGAAATGGCTCCAGCGGTTTCTTTAAGCGTAACACTGACCCATTAGTACATAATCTCAACAATAGATAAATACTTCAGTTTGTCCTAGAGAGTCACCAGCGCTCTTGACAAGAGAAAATATACTAGCCAAGTAAGAAACGCTTTTGATTATTTATGTCCATATGGACACTAGCACTGGCATTTGAAGCGATTTGCTCCATGGCAGGCTTTCATTGCTAAAATTTGCCGATACAACTGGTCACCCACTTTTCAGTGTTGTCTTGCCTCAACTAAGCATTGCCTATCCTTCTTTTCACAGTTCATGTGAGTATGCACACGTGCCAGATATCACTCCACTGCTAAAAAAAAAACCCAACACCCAACAATTATTTCATGTTTTGTATTACGTGTGTGGTGCTATTTTTTTCAGAATGAAGATCGTCATCCTTCTCACGGCTTGTCCTTGCCTGCGCCCTCGCAATGCCTCAGAAGAGGCAGAGTTTCCCGCAACCAGGTATGGTATAGCAAGGACTGAAGAAGGCTGGAGGAAAAGGGGAGGGGGGGGGGGGGGTAAGGGGAGTTAAGGGGAGGGGGAAGGGGGAAGGGGAGGTGACGTCGGTCCATGGACCCGTTTGCGCAATGGACCACTTATGATTGTCTCAACGCGGAATATTCATCGAAAGCGAGGCTATATGGGGAGCATGTGGGAGGGACAGACAGTACTTTCATCATGGCGACAGAGAAGGAGCAGTCGAAGCGCAGATTAGTCGAAACACCATTGCGTTGTTCCAGTGTGCACATCAAATAGAGCACAGACTAATGAAAACGCGAAACTTTAATTTTCATACTTTTCCCAAAAGCAACCGAAACGCAACGGAGGAAGGAGTGGTTGATCCGAATTCGTCTGCATGTCACGTGCAAGTGTGTTGGGTGTGAGAGAAACTTGCATGTATAGTAGCAGAAACTGTTTTGAGCGACCATCCTTACAGCAGATCACCTGTCTTTACAGACCAACATTTAGGTGGCTGCAGCCCGGGTGACACTGTTTGCCCTACAAGACCTCTCTTGAGAGAGCATGAGATGTTTAAGGCCACTTTCCGCTTCTAGCAAAAATGGTGATTGCCAGAACAGCTTCTGCTGTGTTAACATTTATTTTTGTTGTTGTGTAAAATTTAAGTTGGGTGTCTGTTCTCACGTGTTTTGGCTTACAATCTTGATTCCAAGAAAACAGGGGATCAGCTGTGATAGCTTAAGGGTATTGTCTGATCAGCTTAACACATGAAAGTACCATGGCACTACCCTTAAAATGTCATAGTTGATCCCTTTAGATGATTGAGTAGTGCTGCCACACTCACACACACACACACACACACACACACACACACACACACACACACACACACACACACACACACACCAGCACACAAACACACACACTGAGTCAGTGATGAATGTCATAAATTTTATTCTGCTGCAGTCTTCTGACTTCGACAATTTTAACCCTTTAGCTGTCAGCATCGATCTGGTTGAAATGATGCCTGTGATAAACACTTCTGAAATTGCTACCAACTGCGAAATGGTTAAGAGAGGACAAAAACTTGTAGATAGTGTTAGCCCGCTAGCTTATTTATCTACCTGACGCACACCCACACATGCTTGAATTCACCAAACTGGAAACATTGAAAAGGGGGGGGGGTGGGGGGGGGGGGTGGCAGCATGGGACAACACTAAGTAGGTCCACAACCAATAATTGAATTCAAACTGTGCTGCGGTTTTTCGCTTGCCGCTAAATTCACAAAATGTAACCAAGTTGACCCCTCCAACAATGTTAATGTGCCGTCAAATCTTTTTTTTAAAAAAAATAGTGTGCACTCAGTATGTTACAAGTACCGTGTAAGCTTTGACAAAGCACTCATAATTATATCTCTCATGTGTAGAAAATAATCATAAAACCACAATCTTCTCGGAATGCTCAATCTGCTGACAAGTTTCTTCGAACACAATTCAATCAAGCTTCAATGCAAATGCCTCGCGCTGGGACTATATGGCGTTGAGGCGCGTCCCCTGGGTGGTGGATAGGGGGTCCCTCGTGAGAGGGGTGCACCGAATGAAATAAGGTGCCATGAACCAACATGGTCTAAGGGAAGGTGACCCCGACAGAAAACCCCTGGTCCTCCTAGTAAGGGGGTTGGGCGTGGGGGTAGCTTCCCCACCCTGCAAAAAAGGAAATAGCTACAAAAACGCCGACGAAAAGACTAACAGTAATTCATTTCCTGGAGGAGGAAGGTTCTTCTACCAGAAGACTTATGACGTCCTGTGGTGAAAGCCGGAAGTCTTCGGAAGCCACAGGACCGAGCAGCCTCTCTCTATCCAGGGATACAACCATGGGCACATGGAACGTCAAGACCATGTACCAGAGCGGCAAGGCCGCCCAGATAGCAGCGGAAATGCAAAAGTACAAACTTTCCCTGCTAGGTATCAGTGAAGCCAGATGGACGCAGTCTGGCCAGAAAAGGCTGTTAAGTGGGGAGATGATTCTGTATTCAGGTCATGAAGAGGAGAATGCCCCCCATACAGAAGGTGTAGCATTCATGCTGTCACCAGTGGCACAGAGAGCGCTGATGGGCTGGGAACCTCTTGGGCCAAGAATTATCACAGCAGCCTTTAGAACCAAGAAAAAGCTCAAGCTGAACGTCATCCAGTGTTATGCGCCCACTAATGACAGTGACGAGGAAGAGAAGAGTTCTACGACCGACTCCAGAGTGCCTTGGACAAATGTGCGGAGCGAGACATCACCATCGTCATGGGCGATTTTAATGCCAAAATAGGGGAGGACAACACCGGACACGAAGACATGGGGAGACAGGGACTAGGCTTGGAGATGAGTGAGAACGGGGAGAGGTTTGTAGACTTTTGTGCTCTAAACCGACTTGTCATTGGAGGCAGCATCTTCCCACACAGAAGAATACACAAAGCAACTTGGGTCTCACCTGACCATACAACAGAGAACCAAATAGACCATATCTGCATTAGCAAGAAATTTAGAAGATCCCTTCAAGATGTTCGAGTGAGGAGGGGAGCAGATGTCGCCTCAGACCACCATCTGCTTACCTTAAGAATGAAGCTCAAGCTAAAGAAAAGCCGCACAGAGACAACAAGAAGACAGCGCTATAATGTAGGCCTCCTGAGAGAAACTGGAGTTAGAGAAGAGTTCAAACTGGTGCTGTCCAACCGGTTTCAAGCGCTACAGGAGCTAGTAAATGAAGAGGAGGCGGTCACCACAGAGCAGCAGTGGAAGGCAGTTAGAGAGGCGCTGAACTCAACCTGCAAAGACACTGTAGGGTTCAGGAAACACCATTACAAGGACTGGCTGTCGGCACAGACCTTGAAGAAGATAGAAGTGAGGAAGCAGAAGAAAGCTGTTGTCAACAACAGTCGCACGAGAGCAGCCAAAGTAAGGGCACAGGGGGAATACTGGTAAGCCAATCGCGAGGTGAAGAGGAGTATCAGGGCAGACAAGAGGGCCTACACAGACAGCCTGGCTGCAGAGGCAGAAAAGGCAGCAGGCAGCGGCAACATGAAACAGCTCTACGACATTACCAGAAGATTGTCAGGCAAGTATGGCCATACAGAAAGACCAGTAAAAGACAAAGAAGGCAAGCCTATTGCAGACAGAGCAGACCAACTCGACAGATGGGCCGAGTATTTTGAAGAGTTACTGAACAGACCTAGCCCACCCGACCCCCCAGACATCCAGCCGGCAGAGACTGACCTACCCATCAGCTGTGACAGACCCAGCCGGGAAGAGATCAGAAGAGCAGTGGCATTTTTGAAGAACGGCAAAGCAGCAGGTCCAGATGGCATCCCAGCGGAGTCTCTGAAAGCAGACCTAGAGACAACAGTGGAGATCCTGTACCCACTGTTTGGAAAGATCTGGGAAGAGGAGGTGATGCCGGCTGACTGGAAAGAGGGGTACCTAATCAAGCTTCCCAAGAAAGGCGACCTCAGCAAGTGTTCCAACTACAGAGGAATCACCTTGCTGTCAGTACCAGGAAAGGTCTTCAACAGGATCATCCTGGAGAGAATGAAGAGCTCCGTTGACCCCCAGCTGAGAGACCAGCAAGCAGGATTCAGGAAGAACCGATCATGTACAGACCAGATCGCCACTCTCCGCATCATCGTGGAACAGTCTCTGGAGTGGAGCTCCCCGCTGTACGTCAACTTTGTGGATTATGAGAAAGCATTTGACAGTGTGGACCGAGAGACTCTGTGGAAACTCCTACGACACTACGGTGTACCCACAAAGCTCGTCCGCCTGATCAAGAGCAGCTACGATGGCATGACATGTCGCGTGATCCACGAAGGGCAGTTCACCAGGGAGCTCCAGGTCAGAACTGGTGTCAGGCAGGGGTGTCTGCTGTCTCCGTTCCTCTTCCTACTGGCCATAGACTGGGTCATGAAGATGACCACAGAGCACAGACGAAGTGGAATACAGTGGACACTGTGGACACAGCTTGGCGACCTCGATTTTGCAGACGACTTGGCATTACTGTCCCACACTCATCAGCAAATGCAGGACAAGACCACGAGGCTTGCTGACATCTCGTCCCAAGTGGGCCTCACCATTCACAAACAGAAAACAAAGACAATGAGGCTGAACGCAACCAGGGAAGAACCAGTCTTGCTTGCTGGCACCCCGTTGGAGAAGGTGGAGTCCTTCACCTATCTCGGGAGCATCATAGACAAAAAAGGCGGCACTGATGCAGATGTCAGAGCACGAATCGGTAAAGCCAGAGCAGCCTTTCTCCAGTTGAAAAAAGTGTGGAGTTCCAGAGAGCTGTCACAACACACCAAAGTCCGGATTTTCAACTCCAATGTAAAAGCAGTTCTCCTATATGGAGCAGAGACTTGGAGATTGACAAAAACCACAGTCAACAGAGTACAGACCTTCATGAACAGTTGCCTTAGAAGAATTTTGAAAATCCACTGGCCAGAGAAGATCAGCAACGTCAGACTCTGGGAGAGAACAGAGCAGATAACAGCAGAGAATGAAATTGGGCGAAGAAGATGGGGATGGATCGGTCACAGTCTGAGAAAGCCAGCTTCCAGTATCACTAGGCAGGCATTGTCATGGAACCCCCAGGGAAAGAGGAAAAGAGGTAGGCCGAGAAACTCCTGGCGTCGAGACCTCCAAGCAGACATCAAGAGACTGGGAACCACCTGGAGTAGAATCGAAGGAGAAGCACAGGACAGGAGTTGCTGGAGGTCTCTCGTCGACGGCCTATACCCGGGTAGGGGTGACAGGCGTAAGTAAGTAAGTAAGTTCAATGCAAATGGCTGTGATTGGTTTACAGGAGACTGATTTTTATATGTGGTCAGATATTTGCTAATGCTCAAAATACGGCACAATTCTAAGGTCTCGACGTTCTGCATTTTCACTCGCCATGTTGCTGTCGCGCGTCCAGCCCCAGATAGCCTCGTTTTCGCGCACGCGACCTTTTGACCCCAAGCTCATTAAGAATCGTCAATAGGGGCCAGTTGCATCCGTGAGCTCAGTGCTGCGCAATCCAGGGAAAAAGGACGGGCTTGTTCCATAGCATATCCGTTGAAAGATCCTGGTAAATCAAAGTGGCACAGTTGCAGTGCGCCTGAATTGATCAGTGTTCAGGTCATACTCCATAGGCAATAGATTTCCCTGTCCCCCATAACCCGCCCGTCAGGGCCGTCCATTATCACTTCGGTGCCGAGGACGTTAAACTCCGAACTAACCATCAGTACTGCGCCAGCCACTAAGCGGAGCACCTTGCTTAGTGGCTGGCGCAGGACTGAGCGCACTCACGTGTAGCTTGCCATGTTTGCTTGCTTCCATGCTTGTTTCAGATCCCATCCCGCAGTGTGAGCTGCTCGCTGTTCAGCACGACTTGGCCAGATGCCATGGATTTCTCATTGCGGGCACCGTTGAGAAACTGGCTTGCGATGCGAACTGCGAAGCCCTTGCTCATGTGGGATAACCCGCAAATCAGTACTGACAAAACTCCGTCATCTTTAAGATGCATTAAAAATAGCCAAATAAAAAGCTGTTTAAGACTAGGTCAAGCATGTGCTGGCGATTGAAAATGACGCGCAGTTCGACCCTAGGTCGAATTGCACGTAATTTTCAAATGCCAGTACATGCCTGTCATAATCATAAACAGGTTTTTTTTTCTTAGCTATTTCAGTTTAACCCCACGCTAACAATATCGATGCAGTGCAGGGGTACAGTTGGTTTGCGGTTGTTGGTTTGGAAAAGTTTCAGTCCTGCACTTGGCGGTATATAGATCCCCCCCCCCCTTCCTCCTCCCCCCTCCCTCCCCGGGCCCCCTTCGGGCCACACACACACACACACACACACACACACACACACACAGGGATGTACATGACCGTCTTGTTATGTACCTGCGTATCAGTTTTTCTGTGGGCTGGCGACTGAGTGCCTGAGAGGAGCGGGCAAGCCGGGTGTCTTACCGTTTGACGGTCTGTCCGGCGCCGCGAAATTCCTCTTGGTATGTGTACTATTCTACCATTGCTAGCCTCATCTATCTGGTTTGTAAGTGTTGAAGGCCCACTACCGCCATAACTGTTCAAAACACTTCTGTAACAGATGGCTACGAAACGCTACACACAGGTCTAGCTATGGTTCACTGATTTAGACACAGGAGAATCCAGTTCAGCGCACATCGTCTCTATATTAAGTAACCTGACAATGACTCCATTCCGTTCTAAAAAATACAACGGCTGTCCGTGCGAGAAACAGCTAAAAATAGATTGACACGCTAACGGCAGCGCAGAATAAATAAGTGCGATTACGCGTGTGCTTTTGCTGCGTGCCCAAACTGCTGTTAAAGTTCATTAGGTGTGTCGACAAGGCATAAGAAACACAAATGGTGCTAAAATGCATAACGGTACTTTAAAGACTACGCCCCAAGCTTCGGTACAAAATAGTTCCGGTCTCTAAAATCTGCATATTATTTGGATCTTGACCGCTGGTCGTTTCCTGCATGTCTTAAAAACTCGGTTCGACTATCATTTCATTTTCACAAAGAGGAATACTCGGAGCTGTCTAATCATTCATTCAATAATCCAGTGAGTACACATCTGAACAGCATTAGTGTGACGGAAACCCTTTGAACGTCATGTTACTTTGTAACGTTACACAATCCAAGGGGAATTACACAGCGCTTGACTGACAAAGGTAATCTCTAAACAAAAATGCTACAGAGCTCACTCAGGTAGATCACGATATAAATAATGGGGATTATTCCATTTTTGGATAGAGGAAGTTTAGTCTTGAACTGATATAATATATATATTTGGGAAATGTATTATGTGTTCTTTGTTGACTTAATTCAAGTTGGGAAGGAGAGTTTTGGCTGCTATGGCGTTGCCATATGTATACAACAATGGCGGCATCGCCGATGAAGAGAAACTTAAATGGAAAAAGTCCGAGTCAAAACTGAGCTACGAGCGCGTAAAGCTAAGAATAGCACTGTACAACTCCTGCACTCGGTTTGCGTGTACACTAGGTCAGTAAAAGGACAGCGGAGCAGCCGGCATTACGGTCTCAAGTGCGAGCACTTCCGCCATAGCCGGGGTTAGGCGCTCAATTACCACGAAACACTGGGGCCCATATGGACAGACAAACGGTTAGGTCCCTTGCATAAAGGCCTGACGATGGTGCTTTGACTAAATGCAAATCCGCTGCGCCCCCGAGTGCGTGCTACCGCATCTAGCTCAATTCATGATACGAATTGAGCTAGATGCTGTAGCGCGCACGCGGTGGCGCAGCGGATTTGCATCAACTCTAGTCAAAGCACCATCGGCAGGACCCTACGGTCCTTTGCCCCGTCCTGCCAGGTGACAGAAAAACACACAGATAAACTAAAAGACGGTCATACATCCCGAGGGCTGGCGATTGGATGCCTAATACTGATAGGTAGGGGCAGGGGACCTAACCGTTTGTCTATCCAGCGCTGAGTAATTCCCTTTGTTCTGTGTACCGTTGCTATTGTCCAGCACTAGCGTCACCAATTTGTTTTGGGTGTATCTGACAATCTGAATCCACTCTCCCTGCAACAGTATATGGCGAGCATGATAGCATGGCGCATGGAGGCGCCAAGCTATTTCCTGCATCACCCTTGAACTATCATAGTCGATCTAGTGTCCAAAGCCATAATGCATTCCTCAGAGTACATATCCCAACCTTAGAAATGGCCATCTTGATAAAAGAGAAGTACCCAACGGAGAAAAACACACGCTTAGAACACAATTTATTAATATTTCGGGTAAATACCCTTTGTCAAAATAGACAAACAAACAAACAGAGAGATTAGCCGCTACTTATCTTCATTGGCAGAAGGAATGTGGCAACTGAAGGATGTGACGTAAAATAAAAGAAAAGGAAAAACAAAAGTGCGGAAAAAGTAAAAATGACGTCAACGAATAATCGTAAGAGAGAGACTCGGAAAGAACCTGAACACGAGAGACACACACCAATCCGGTTCGTAAAATCCTTCTTTCTAACTGGGGTCTTTTGTCATCCATTCAAGAATCTGCTGCTATCTTTTCTGAACCTCCGTTGGTAGCTTTCAAGAGGGATATTAATTTGCGGGACATGCTTGTTCGCTCTACTCTCAAGCCTCGTCATACCACCAGACCCTCCGGCTCCACTCCGTGCAATGTTCCTAATCAGTTGCAAGTCGTGTCCTTTTATTTGCCCTTCCACCGTGGTGAATGGTCCACGTTACAAATTCAACATAGACAGATACTTCACGTGTCAAACCACCAACGTGATTTATGTCATCTCCTGTGTGAAATGCGGCCAACTCTATGTTGGAGAGACGGAAAGAACCACCAACGACCGTTTCAAAGAACATCTTCAGTCTGTCAAGTACCAATACAACTGACCGGTCGGACGACATTTCAATCAGGCCGACCACTCCGTCTCGGACATTCGGGTTAAAGGCCTCTGGCTTATGCAAGCCAGTAATGTCTGGGCCAGGAAAGACCGTGAAAAATTTCTGATTAATAAACTGGGCACTGTGGCGCCACTCGGGATGAATATGAAAGATTAACATTTTTTACCTTGCTTGTGTCTGCTAACTGTACCTTTACCTCACTGTATCGCTTCTGTTTTACTACTCACTAACCAGATAGGTGAGGTTGGCGCTGGTTGATATGTACATTTCCTTTGGGGACTTTCTCAGCGCTGGCCGTACGTTTAGTTGGATCCCTTGCCCTTCCCTGTCGGGCACGCGGTCTCCGGCTCACGGAGTTATACGCGGTTTTGGGGCGGGGCGATCGTGTGCATCCCTTGGGGATGTATGTAGTCGTCTTGTTGCGTGCCTGTGTGTTTTTCTGTGGGCTGGTGGGTGCCTGTTGGGTGGGGTTGGTGGCTCTGGCTGGTTGTCTTCCGCCCCCACCCCTCCCCTCTTTTTTTTTCCCCCTTCTTCCCCTTCCTCCCCCCCCCCCCCCGCCTCTCTCTTTCTCTCTGTCTGTCTGTCTCTCTCTCTCTCTCTATACCCCCCCCCCCCCCTTATTTTTTGAGTTACCCTTGAAGACGGTTTCACAACTACCTACTCTCCACTTATACCAATATTCTCTTACTGACTATGATTATTTGCTTTCTTTCAATGACTTATTACTTGTTGTGTACCGTGCTAAAAGCTGGGTTTTTTTCCCGGGGTCCTCCCGTTTTTCCCCGAGGTAGTCCTCAACTTGAAGGTGATATAAAGTTTGCCTTCGGGTTGGTGTTTAGCAGGCTTTGTGTATTAGACACTCAGCCTACTTCGTGCCCAAGGGTACTCCCCGTTCGTTCTCTCTCTCTTTCTCCGTCTCTCTCTCTCTCTCTCTTGCCTCACCTACACGCCTTTTCTTTTGCTTGCTCCTGCACGTGCTTGCACACACTCTTGTCTCTCGTGTTCAGGTTCTTTCCGAGTCTCTCTCTTACGATTTTTCGTTGACGTCATTTTTACTTTTTCCGCACTTTTGTTCTTCCTTTTATTTTATTTTACGTCACCTCCTTCAGTTGCCACATTCCTTCTGCCAATGAAGATAAGTAGCGGCTGATCTCTCTGTTTGTTTGTTTGTCTATTTTGACAAAGGGTATTTACCCGAAATATTAATAAATTGTGTTGTACCCGTCTTTTCTAAGCGTGTTTCTTTCTCCGTTGGGTACTTCTTTGCATATTACACGCTTGGCAGTCACCTTTTTGGTCTGGATTGCATCTTGATAAGGCCCAGTGTGTAGATCAAACTAAATATATGCGTACCGGTCTTTTCCCCCAGTTCATAATTTGACCGTTCTGTTTCGGAGAAGGCTGAAATGATGCAGGGTATCATACCAGCTCTGGAAAGCCGGATAGCTTGAAAAATAATGTTTAAGATGAAATAAGTACGCAAATACTTGCCTTTTTTTCCACCTTCTGTCTGAAATAAAAGACTTGAAAGTGGTACTGAGCGTCGCACTGTAAGTGTAAAGTACACTCGTAATATGTATGTCATCACTCACACATTCCAGTGAGCAAAAGGTCCTCTGGACGTGTGCACTTTTTTTCGGGGTTTGAGGGGGGAGGGAGGCGGGGGTGGGGGCGGGGGTGGGGGTGGGGGCTCTTGTATTTATAGCTCTAGCTCTCTGCCTCTTTCTCTCTCTAACGCACGCGCGCACTTTACACACGCACGCACACACACCTGTCAGACCTATGTATGTGAAATGAGCAGATAGGCTATTTCTATTCGTACATGATAATATGTACATTCCGCTACACACACAAAAGTGAATTACGACAAATACTACCAGAAACGTGACCTCAATTTCTTCTTTTTTTTCGGTCAAAAGTAGTTTATACCTTCGTTCAACACGAACCACATGTTACAGAGATAAGATAAATCAAGTATGAATTCTTGCTTGCTATTGACGATGGTGTTATTGTGTGCCGTACTTATATGTGTGCTTGTGCCTGCGTGCGTGCGTGTGTCTGTATGCCACATGTGTTCGCGAGTGCGGACTCGGTCGGCCATGTCCTTTTAGAGTGTGTACCGACATTCGCTGGTGCGTACACTGACCTTCTATAATATTGGTCAAGTTTTCTTTTTTCACCTGGTCTACGCCACCTTACTTACATGTACACTAGACTTGGCCACTTAGTCGTCGTCTCAACGCGGATTAGCGATAATCCACAGATCCTCCACACAGCGGTAAAGCTAACCCGAGACATTCTTCAGTATGCCGTGATGTAAACAGAGCTCATCTCTGCCAGCAAGAGGCATAGATTCTCATGATCCCCTGCGACAGCAGGGGTCATGAGAATCTATGTCTCTTCCTGCAACTTAGTTGAAGTGTCCAAGCTAGAGTTTCCCGGTAATCCAGGCCTCTGTGGGTGCAGACAAAATACAAGGTGGAAAGGCCTACTGGCTAAGAACTGTTTGAGTATCTTGGTGAACGGGCCTGACGAGTTAGTTAGTTAGTTAGTTCGGGTTTAACGTCCACAGCACCGAGGTGATCATGGACGGCCCTGACGGGCGGGTTATGGGGGCACAGGGAAATCTATTGCCTATGGAGTACGACCTGAACACTGATCAACTCAGGCGCACTCCAACTGTGCCACTTCGATTTACCAGGACCTTTCAACGGACATGATATTGAACAAATCCGTTTTTCTCCCTGGATTGTGAGTCCAGCTACCGGGGCCGGGACGGGATTCGAACCCACGACCCGGCGATTCCCTTCGCTCTCCTGCTCCGACGTTTAACCGCCTGAGCTATTTCGGACTCTCGGGCCTGACGAGCTCAGTGTGCTGACAATTATTGGAGACAAGCCTCTGCGCGCGCGCACAACTAATACTCGCTCTATGATTGTGGTAGCTGTGCGCGCGCGGCGGAGTTTGCCGCCCCAGTGGTTCCGCGCACGACTGTGCGCGGGCCCACTGAGGCCAACTTCGGCCCGATAGTCTTTTGCATGCTGCGTCTTGGGTCATGGCCTAAGACAAAAACAGACCAAAAGAGCTACGCATTGTGTGTACAGGTATTTCAGTTTACATTTGCGTGTTCCGCCACTGGCAAATGTGCAATCTTCTGTGTAAAGCAGGAACAACGAGCAGACAGTGTACCTGGGTGTCACACGACTTCGGCAGACGAGAAACATAGATCCTCATGAGGCCCTGCTGCATGTATGTCTCTTGCACTGAAATGTAATGGATTTGTCAGAGACTGTGAATGTCCGGTTACTGAGAAACAAACGACACTGTGATTTGAGAACTATGAATTTATGTCTCCCTCGACTCGACTATCGAGACATCATACGGGCTTGATGTCTGAGAACTGCTGTGACCAAAATCGAATACTTAGATCTATGAATCAATCGCATTCTCACGTGTTTCAATTTGTTCTGTGACCAATCGATCACGCACCCTGTGTACCCACTTAAAATCCCCTCTGAAAGCTTAGCCCTAAATTCTCAACGCTTACATTTAATTGGGCAAAGTTTGCCTGCCTTTGTAGCTACAGCACACACAGTCATTGTCAAACTCATATTATTAGAGCTCAAAAACAAAAGCTTTGGGTCTTTGGGGCTTACAGGCAAGCCTGAATTCATTTAAGCACATGCCGCCATAATGCAGAAATTTGCCACTGAATTTCAGAATATCAATAAGTGTTGCCCTCTGAAAATTACGTAACTGTGCATGATCAATCGATCAGGAGATAGATGATACATGATAGTTCACGGGTGGTGCCATAATAGCTTGGCGCCGTATGGCGCCAAGTTATGATGGCACCACCCGTGAACTGTACCGTATGGCGCCAAGCCATGATGGCACCACCCGTGAACTGTACCGTATGGCGCCAAGCTATGATGGCACCACCCGTGAACTGTCCGTCTGAAAGACTCTCTACATTATTTTATTACTTTAACTCTTTCACTGCCAGCGGACGCAGATTCTGTCTGAAATCCGCACTGAGACGCTGTAACTTCAGTAGCCAAAGGAACATGATACAAAGTGATTTTAGCAAGGAGCCTCCGCAACTGCGGGGGTTTATGGGGATCTATACCTCTTGCAGCTGAATGGAGTTAGATTTGTCTCGGCAGTGAAGGAGTTAAAATGACATGGGACGGCATATTTCTTTCACAACGACCCTTTCTGTCAACTCAACGAGTGTTGTCAACCAGAACAACCTTCTTGTACGTTGTTTCTTATTTAGACACCCGCCCTCCTCTCTTATTACCTATTCTGAGATCACAAATTTCTCAAACCAAGACTTTTTATTCTGTCTTACGGGAATTTCTGTAGAATAATAGACCACCCAACCGTATCTTTTGTTTCTGTAAAATGGCATGTTTCCTTATCAAAACAACCCTTTTGGAAAATACAATCTTATCTTTTAATTCGGAAGGCTGGGCTGGGGGGTGGGTGAGTGGCGGTGAGGGGTACATCTACTTGAAAATAAAACAACTGAACAACGTATTTAAATTAAATGCACAAATCTAATTAACTCGATCTCATTGCTAAAATGCAACTTAAAGGACCGCCGATAGGCCCCTTAATCTGGACACACGCTGGCTGAACTGTGAATAAACTCGATGCCAATGCTCTCAGCTAATGCACAGCAGCGCAGTCCGTGGGGTGGCGTCACTAGGGTACCGACCGACGATTAAGACAAAAAAAAAAGTCGCTGGCGCAACCTCTTGTCACTTCATCCGTTAAATGAGCACAGGTGTAAATCTGCGTGGTATTTTCAACCATTTACCTATACCAACAAGAGGCATATATTCTCATGAGCCCCGGGGCTCATGAGAATCTATGCCTCTGGCTGGCCATGAGAAGAATTAGTGTTATTGTAAACTTAAGACAGCGCGCTTAACATCCATAGATTCCTCTAAACAGCAAAGATAAAACAGAAGCATTACATTTTCCCTAGGTACAGGTCAAGCAAGAGGCATAAATTCTCATGAGCCCCTGCGGCTACAGGGGCTCATGAGAGTCTATGCTACTTGCAGATGGAAGGATTTCGGTGATCGATATATTTATGGCAGGATAAAGGAACAGCCATGCCACCGACATATAAAACCGGTGTCTCCCAGGTGCTGTCTCAAATATCCTGAGGGGTAAACTCACATTGTTTGTCACCCTCGATTCGGAGGCAAACAGTTTGTAACAGGTTTGCCAATCGGTCGGGCCCTGCCACTCGGCTAAACACAGAACACATATTTTCATGAGTCCTTGCGACTTCAGCGACTTATGCGGATCTTTGCCGCCTCTGACAGGAAAGCAGCTGGCTGAAGGACTGACTGAAAACACGATCTGTTTTCTGTAATCTTACTGATCTGTCGACGGTGTTGCGTGCCGGGCGTGTACGTGTGTGACTGAGCCAAAGGCATGTTATGAGTTGCTTTTCAATTATTTATTTATTTATTTATTTCAATTTTACAAAATAGGCACAGGCTAAGGCATTTTCTTGAAATTTGATTGGTTTTACATTTTAACCCTTAAATGCCGGCTGACGCAGATTGTGTGTTTATGAAATCTTTGTGAATTAAACGCCAAAGAGCCCTAACCGTCCAGGGAACAAAGATAGAAAGTAGTGTCAGCAAGAAGCATAGATCCTCATGAGCCCCAGAAGTGAGGGGGCTCAATAGAATCTACACTTCTTGCAGTTGGAAGGTGTTTAGATGGTTCTCTCGGCAGTGAAGGGGTTAATTATTTTACCGTGCTAACTACTGTTGTCTTAGTAGTGTCTCAAAAAAAAAATGTGTATATAATTATACCGTTCGCACATTGATTCCCATCAGTGGACTGAAAAACCATGTGCGTTGTGCTTGGAGTCATTTCAGACCGTGTAACCACGTCACTAACAAGACATTACTCTTGAACTGTCTAGGTGAATGGATCGCTCACAAAGTTTTCAAGATGCACCAAGCTAAACAGTTACTACTTTTGAACTGTCTTCGATAAAGCAATTTCGGACGGTGCTAGGCAGATTGTAAGCTGTGAGCCATTTACATTGTATCTCGAGCAGTTTAGCTTGAAACAGTGCAACACAACAGTTTGTGGTTGAGAAATACATTTTCACTGTGTGCTTCAAGTTCTAACAGTAACAGTACTTGTTTCTTCTCGTCACTGCAAACCACAGCGACTAGAAGATGAAAAATACTATGCACTGATACACCTTGAAAACACACTTTTCTTTTATCCCAGTCTGTGTGACACTGTTAACCCGTTCACGGTGCCGAGAAAAACTGAACACCACCCAACTGCAAGAGGCATAGATCCTCATGAGCCCCGCAGTTGCGGGGGCTCATGAGGATCTATGCCTCTTGTGGACACCACTGGGAAGCCATGTTCATTGGACATCTAGTTTTTTGTGTTGAATTAACGAAGACTGCAGAAACACAGTACGTGTCCGCTGGCACTGAACGGGTTAAAGTGTCCCTTTAAAATAGAAACAAATAACGACGTTTCGGATCAAAGATCCTTCTTCAGGTGACATGGAAACAAACGTAGAACAGAAAAGAACAGGACAGAAAGAAAAGACGTCATCCTGTATAGAGAGAATTTAGAATGACGTAAAAAATTTTTTTTTTAATCTTCTGTTTTTCTTTCACATGAAACCCTAGCGGCAACAGTTTTACTACATTTTGGGTTAAAGTGTCGGTAGTTGTAGCTAATCCGTAAGGAATCAGCCAGTAAGCCAAAGCTGTCTAGCTACACCAGTCTCCCGGCATGAACGTTTGCAGATTCTAAGCTGTCAGTCATTTACTTAAAAGAATTTACCCATGAGGATATTGTAAAACATGAAAATATCAGCGCTAGTGGTAATGGTAGCTACTTCGTAAGGAATCAGCCACTACCCTCTAACTGCATGTCTTGATACATCAGTCTCCCACGAATTTTCGCCAGTGTTAATCTGCGAGCCATTTATCACAAGCTGTTCAGCTTGGTACAAAGTAACACTATTCAAGTTTTGGTGGTAGGGGTGGCGACTATTCCCCAAGAATCAGTTTAGTCTACGGAGTCTCAGATATCAGTCACAGGTTGAACCGCGATACCTTCCTCTGCCTGGGAAGAGAGATGTTAAAAGTCCCCTACGGTTAGCAAGAAGCATAGATTCTCATGAGCCCCTGCAGTTGCAGGGGCTCATGAGAATCTATGCCTCTTGCATATATTAAAGGCATTGCTGTCTAAGAACATAGTTATTTGGACGCTCACTTCAGTTTAGCAAGAGGCATAGATTATCTTGAGCCCCTGCAGTCGCAGGGGCTCATGAGGATCTATGCCTCTTGCATATGGAAAGGCATTGCTGCATGTAGTATGTACTATTATATGCGGCGTTTCATTACCTACAGTTCACGCTCTGCTGACGATCAGGTAAATCGTTTGAATTAATCAAGACAGTCGCGAAACGTCACTCTCTGCTATGTTTGTGTTAACCGGTAATTTAGCAGGTGTTTTCATGGCACACACAAAAGTAGAAAAAGTAGGCTACCCGCCGGCTCAACTCATTCAAGGGGCCCTGCATCAATAACTGCGAAAGTGTCGTGTAGCGTTGCCGGCGGCAACGCTATACGATACTTCCGCAGCTATTGACGCGGAGCGCCTTCATTGCGTTACGGTAATTGTTAGTTCTGACAAGAGATAGAGAATATTAAAGTTATGAAAAAGAGAAATATATATATATTAAAAATACTTTAAAAAAAAGATATATATATATATATATGTCTTTTTCTTTTTAAATAAAAATTTCAGCATGTGCGTGACAAATATGACAGTATCCTGCTCGTCATGCACATGTTGAAATGTGAATAAATATTTGTTCAGGGTAGGAAAAATATGAGTTGTTGCATGTACAATTTAGTGCTACAAAGCACTGTGATATAGCGCCACAAAGGCCGTTACATCAGATTGCCAGCTACTTTCTGTTTTGCTCGAGGACCTGGAGCTATAAATAGCTTTTACCTCGGCTCTGACGCTTGGTGGAGTTGAGCGGCGCATACATAAGCTTCAGCGGTAAAACGGACACCAAGTGATGTCATCACGCAGTTATGAACGAAATCACAACCGTTGCCACTCATTATAACACATTTTATACATATCAGGTATTGACATTCGCCAAACAGTTTTATGCAATGTTGAGAATGCCCGGGAGCGCTTCAGGGCCTTTAACGGGTACCAATTTAATTAACATAAGGTCAGTGGTCATTTGTTTTTGTTGTTGCTGTTGTTTTTGCTTAGATAGTTTTGTCTCAGAATTGCACACTTGCTTTTGCGTTGATACGCCATGGTCAACGGGTCAACACATTCGAGACGTGCTGCATCCGGATACGCGGCGTTACGCCGCGTATCCGGATGCAGCACGTCTCGACTGGAATGAGCGACGGAAAAGTACTGCTTTTGGACCAGGCCAGTCTCTCAACTCCAGTGGTAGAAACGGCTTTGGAACTATACGCCCTTCGGCGTTGTTTCATACTTATTTCAGATTACTATAGCGTGACGAATCTTGGCCTCACACAAATCCAATAAGACCTTCGCGTGTGTGTAGCAACAAAGCAATTAGACGTATGTTTTACACTCATTCGTTCAATCGTACTCGTTACAAGACTGAGAGGTAAGAAGCAAGACTCTAAGTAAGGTACGGTCTAAGACATGTTTGTACGGTTTATGACAAAATTTAAACGACATACGACCTACGGGGTTAATGGTTCGCAATATCTCCTTTGTAAATGATCTTATATGTCTAAATAATGCTGGACAAAAGGGTAAACTATATTATGAAGTTTAAATGTCATAACATGAAAGACTTTTCTGCTGTTCTTCTCCTTTCTGAGCAGAAGAGTTTCTTCCGTTACGTTCAAAAGGCAGTGGAAAATCTCTGGTTGGCTACACAGTGCCTCCTCTCATGGACTGTGAGTGAGATGGCCTTAGTCGCCTGCTCGGCGTTAAACACCAATAATCAATCAATCATGGACTGTGAAAGAAGGCTGGAAAAGTCTTAGTTGAGGCAGGACAACATCGACATACCGTTGTTTTGGCGAATTTTAGCAATCAAAGCCCGCTATAATGCAGATTGCTTTAAACCTTATCATTCGGAATACACCAGTGTGTAAAATAAGTTTGACTTAAATAGTTCAAAGGTAGTGCCAGAACAGCTTGGCGCCTTAGGCGCTAAGCTATCCTGGCACCACCCTTGAACAAAAGCCATTGGTCTATATCCTTATCTGTAAGTACTTTAATGTAGCTTGCATATGGCAGTGTACAAGTTTGAAGCTTTTAGCCTCCGTATGATAGGTAATAGATTTCCCTGTCCCCCATAACACGCCGGTCAGGGCCGTCCATTATCACTTCGGTGCCGTGGACGTTAAACCCGAACTAACCAACCAACCATCAGTATGATATGTGGGTTAACTGACGATACCACTCGGCGGAGAAGACGCGTAACTACCTAACTACGCGTCTTTCCGCCAAAGTGTATCGTCAGTAGCACTTGATAAGTCTATATGACCCAAAAAGTGACTTCATATGCTCTTTGTAAGATCGGAAGTGTGTGCTAAGTGTGATTTTTGAGACTTTACAGCTTTATGCCTGGACCTCCTTTTAAAAAAGGTCAGTGGGGCCAGAGAAAATTCAGTCGTAGAGGAAACAAACACACCATCGTCCTGACAGATAAAATGTTGATATTTTTCTAACCTTTCTTTTCAAATAGGCTCAGTAGATTTGTCATGTGAAGGCAAAAGACAGTAAGTTCATTGATTTATAAAAAGCAAGATTTAAAAAAAATATAATATACAATGAAAATCTCGCTGTTCACAAACGTTCCCTTACTGCCATTTGCCGACACAGTGCTGATTATAGACTCAAACCCGTTGCAACGATCCCTCCTTCCCCCCCCCCCCCCCCCCCCCCCCAAAAAAAAAAAAAAAAAAGTTGGTTTGTGCACGATATGTCTTCAGAAATAGCCCAAATAACTTTTAAACAAGACATATTTCAGGACAATACAGTTGCGTCTCTTGCCTCAAAAAGATAAGCAGCCCACTGTATTTGTGTTTGTATGTCTATATTGAAAAAAAAAAAGCTAGTGTTAAACCGAAAATTTCATAAACTGTGTTGCAGATTCAACACGTACCAAACCCCTTTTGGGCAATTGGGTGGCACGTACCGCTTGAACGTTCTACAAACTGCTGTCATCCACAGGTTCTGATTACAGAAAGAAGCTGAAGCTTCAACATAATCTCCTCTGCTGCTGACGACTGGATTCACATTACAAGGGCCTGTCCCATAGTTTAAAAAGTATACTTCCTTCTCCTCTTCTCTCTGGCTGGTGCTGCAGAAGGCGTCAGAGAAACGTCTCCAATCCAGCCAGTTCTGTCCTCAGAGAAACGTCTCCAGCCAGTTCTGTCCTGGGCCATCCAGCCTAGCTCGTTCCAGGTCTTGTCCATCTCTATCATCACTGCCTCGAATAGTCCTCCTTCAAGGTGCCTTTGGTTTTCATTCTTTTTATCTTCCTGGAAAGACCCAGCCCACGGCTGTGTGTAGTGTTGAAGAGGATACTATCACACTGAAATCATTTTGTCCTTTCTCCGGCAGCTCCAGTAAAAACAAAATATTGAACATTAAATAAAGACCGCCATCATGTCGCTACTGCTGCTGAAAACCCGTGATCTGACCTGGCAGGACCACACCCTAAACACCGAGGTCATGCTGGCTCCTACACGCTCGGGTCTACTGCTCAACAAACACAAGACACTGGCCGCCAAATGTGAAATGGACAAACAGCTGTACGAGCGTCAGAGAACACAGTGCCTGAAAGATTTTCTCACGGGGCGTCGTATGATAGACCGACAGAGACATAAGCTGGTTCAGAGGAAGCGAGAACTGGACACTAAACATGTCAGGCCCAGTTCTTCAGCGGGACACTTTCAGACAGATGCCGCTGTGCAACCACAACCACAGCAATCTCTTGACGCTCAGAAGGAGAGAAGCGCTTCGGCGCCTTCTGGTGTGCGTGGGCATAAAGGGCTTCCGGGAATCGTTGTGCCTTCCCCCGACCCAAGCGATCGTTCGTCCAGTATTTTTGTGACCGAACTTGCAGACCCTTTTCCGCTACACCGCGCGTCCAGAGGATCCACCAGTACCACAATTTCTGCCCCTGCTGGCATACTGAGAAAGAACTCCAACTCACGCAGATCCCCAGGTCCGGGCATTCGCAAAAGCACGTCACCTATTCCACCCAATCGCAAGGCAGAACGTGACAAGACGCAGTCGCGTGATCAAAAAGCATCACGGGACCCAAACAATTCGCGAGACAAGAAACCATCGCAAGTCGAATCCACGCCTCAGCCGCGGCCGCCTGTGCGTCGTATGGTCAGCGTTCATTTCCCAGACACAATGCGGGGTGCCGATGACGACGACAGCAAAGTCAGCGACGAGCACGACGATAAGCCGACTATTCGCGAGCCGACACTGGAGGAAAAAGTTCGCATGTTTATCACGGACATTGAAAATTTTTCACGTCAAGGTCACACCGAGCGCGAGGCTAGCCGAGACGCCTGGCTGAGCCTGACGCGAAGACGCAGCGCTGACGTCAGAGTGCCGCTCGTGGTCCGCCGATACAACACGTGGCAGGTATGTGTATAAGGCATTGTCCACTCGTTTTGCCCAGCGTGCTACCAGACCTTGTCCTGCATGACAGACAGAAAGCACCATGCCGTCATATGGCAAAACCCATTTTGTCCATTTAAAAAAAAAAAAACTTTTAGCCCCAAATTTTGGATGTGTTGCCTAAAGACTATGTACCTGTTGTAGGAGATGGCTTGACCATGATAATTCAAGGGTAGTGCCAGATTAGCCTGGCGCCTTCAGGCGCCAGGCTAATCTGGCACTACCCTTGAATTATCATGGTCAAGCATCTCCTGCTTTAGGGACTCGGGGCTAAACGGGTTAAAAAGAAACGCGAGATTTTCATTGTACAACAATAAAATAATAAACGCTAAAAGTCTCGCTTTTCTAAAAAAAAAAAAAAAAAAAAAAAAAAAAAAAAAAAAAAAAAAAGAACAAAGGAGTGGGCAGACTGGCTTTTGCCTTTAACGACAGACCTCATTCACCCACAGCACCATCAAAGACTGGAACATACACAACACTCCAAACATCTCGAAGAGGCATGGATCCTTATGAGCCCTTAGCGCTCATGATGATCCATGCCTCTTCGACATGTTTGGAGTGTTGTTTCGCTTACGGTGCAAGCTGGTTATCAACCGCGACGTCGCTCTCGTTCGTTGTCGGCAGTCGTTCGTCGCAAACGAAACCTCACGAATTCTTTGTCAAGTCGCCTCCTGCACCGCCGTCGCGCCCGATGGAGAAATACTTAATTGTCGCGGCAAGGCGAACGGAGCCCAGCAGCAAGAAACATAAACTCTCATGAGCCATCACAGTTGCTTTGATTGTACATTGCTTAACGTCCCGACAGCAACAAGGCTTTCTCAGGACGTGCCTGCACTGCTTGTGAAAAAAAAAAACCAAAAACAGAACATTGAATGCATGTCGCCAGCCGGTCAAATACGTTAAATAAACCTAACACATGGGGCCTAAATAAAGCTAAGACCATTTAGCAACACACGTCCAATATCAAGAGCTACAGGCAGTGCAGACAGTAGGGAGAGTTTTAAAAAGGCAAATACAGGTGAATGGACCTCGGGTAGACAGAAACACTTGCCCCAGAATAGAGAGAAAAACTCACCCTGTGGGGCTGACCAGGGTGACCCTGGGAACTAAAAAGTACCTAACCCCACCCAAGTCCCCCAGGGCAGACCCGGGTGGGTCCATCACAGTTGCGGGGAGGGGGTGGGGGTCGGGGGGGGGGGGGGGGGGAAGGGTGGCTCGTGAGCATTGAAGTCTCTTGTTAGTCCTGTGTTCTTGATGCCTTTTTGGGGGTTGTTATTTTTGCATCTGCTGTCTTCCCCGCAAAAGTCCGTCAGTGTGCAATCCCCGTGTCAAGAAGCACAGTTCGTGATCACGGGCAGCGAAGGGGTTCAGTGTTCCAGTAAGCAAAAAGACCCTCGGACCGAGCCATTGGAGGACCCACTGCGGCCGACGTCGGCCAGAGGACTTTTGCTTAGCGGGGTGTCAGGACCAAAATACTTTATTTAGGCTTCGTTTGCGGCGAACGACTGCCAACAACGAACGAGAGCCAAGTCACGGCGGATAACCAGCTTGTGCCATAAGCATAGACAACACTCCAGACATCTCCAAGAGGCATAGATCCTCATGAGCCCCCCGGGCTCATGAGGATCTAGCTCTCTTGGAAATGTTTGAAGTCGCGAGGATCTATCCCTCTTGGAGATGTTTGGAGTCGCGAGGATCTATTCCTCTTGGAGATTTTGGAGTCACAATGATCTCTGCCTCTTGGAGATGTTTGGAGTCATAATGATCTATCCCTCTTGGAGATGTTTGGAGTCACAATGATCTACCCGTTTTGGAGATTTTGGAGTCACAATGATCTCTGCCTCTTGGAGATGTTTGGAGTCACAATGATCTATCTCTCTTGGAGATGTTTGGAGTCACAATGATCTATCCCTCTTGGAGATGTTTGGAGGCACAGTGATCTATCCCTCAGTCTTGGAGATGTTTAGAGTGTTGTCTTATGTGAGCTATGGTACAAGCTGGTTATCAGCCGGGATGTCACATTCCTTCGTTGTCGGTAGTCGTTCGTCTCAAACGAAACCATACTTTTCTGTCCAGGTTGACCAAGCCCAGCTCCTGGCGGCGTTCGACGAGTTTTGTGAGGGGAAGTCACTGGAGGACCTTACCCGCGCTATGCGTCTCGCCGCCAAGTTAAAGTCCACGGTCAAGGTCACGCGTAACCAGTCGGCAATCATTCCATCCATCGCGACCTTCAAGTCTACGCGGGCCTTCAAAAGCCTGCTCAACAAGCAAGCGGAACGGTCCGTGTAGGATCCTCACGAGCTCAGTCGGGCCGACGTCGGTCTGCGCACGGCCGTGCGCGGGTCAATAGCGGGCGACATCGGCCCGATGGTCTTTTGCGCATTGGGTATCCACTTGACTGAAGCAGATATTATATAGGGCTTTTACACACCTAGGGTTTTTTCTCGCATGATGCGACACCGGGCATTGCCCACGTGGTGTGTTGTGAACAAAAATGTTAAACGTTTAGGGCTTAACGTCTTTTGTCCACCACAAATTTGATTTTAAAGACGGGGCTCTGAACAAAATAGGGTCCGAACAATTGTTGACCCCACCGGGGCCACGGTTAGAATCCACGAGAGTCCGACGCTCTACCACTCGAGCTACCCCGGTCATGTGTTGTGAACACGCTGGTTGACTTGTTACACAGCCCACCTATTCCATGCCCCAATTTTAAAAAAAATTTCAAAGTGATAGTCCAGCCGAGATATTAACACACACACACACACACACACACACACACACACACACACACACACAAACCAACAACAATAAACAAACAAATCCCTCCCCCCCCAAAAAAAAAAAAAAATAAATAAATAAAATAAATAAATAAAATTAAAAAAAATTAAAGTTAAATTTAAAAAAAAATAGAATAGAATAAATAAATTAAACAAACAAAAAAAAAAACGGTTATCAGAGTAGATCCTAAATAATATTTAGATTTTAGAGATCGGATCTATTACATTAGTCATATATTTTATCGAAGTTTGCAGCGTGGAAATGGCTGGGGCGTTTGTATCTGTTGGGTCCCCACCTCGCCGTCGACCCAACCTCGGCCAGAGTGACAATGCTCAAAAATAGTAAGGTACATTAAATTTTCAACTTGAATTACTACAAGTCCTCAGAATGGGTATAATAACGGTTATATCAGTGATTAGCCATCCCATTGGCCTACAATTTCACACATTGGTGTGACGTATAGTGCTCACAATTTATCAAACCGGAGAGTTCTGCGACTTTGTTACCATATGCTCGCGACAATATTTCTACATGTGTCTGTGAGACTTCCAAGGTCAACACAGAACTCTACCATGTAGGCTACAGCAGAACCGGTTTCCAGCTACCAACCTCATGAGAGAACATGTCATTAAACTTTAAAGACCATCATTTAAATGATTGTCTTCAGTGACAGGCGACACTTTTATGTGTTAACGTCCACGGCATCAGAATGATAGTGGACAGACAGGGGTAGGGGCAGGACAAGGGGAGGTCAGGTCACGTTATAAGGATAGTACCAGCTGTTGAGTTAGCACCCTCGGTTGTATTTCTGAAGCCATTGTAAATTCAGAATCAACGCCGGATCCCCAGGCGTCAAAGAAACATGGATACAAAGTAGTTTGAGCGAGAGGCATACATCCTCATGAGCCCCAGGGGCTCATGAGGATCTATACCTCTTGCAGTTGGATGGGGTTAATTTTTGTCCCGACATTGAAGGAGGTAAGAGTCTCCTGGATAGGCTCAGTACTGTGGTTAATCCTTTTGTCTGCCGGCGGCTTTTGTGGTGGTGATTCCTGCAGGAATCATCGTTACTAAAGCCGCTACCGACTGCAAAAGTCTGAAGCAGAAGATAATAACATGAATTTTACACTGTACATTAATTGTTGTAAATAAACATAAAGTAGGAAACATTCTTGGTGTGAATTTCAGGTTGCCGTTTGCGTGTAAACAGCTGGAGAGACAATGACAATAAATCTTTATTTTCCAAGGCGGATAAAAAGGTTTAGGTCTGAAGACCTTTCTTACATCTTGTCCTTGCTAAACTACTCTCTCTCTCCACCCAAACACACACACACACGCACGCTTGCTCACACCATAAGCACCCGACGAGTGCGTGCCGATATCCAATGGTCTCCGGGGGCTAGCTCGGCGCCCGCACAGGGGTTACAATTGTATAGTATTGTTTATTTATTTATTTATTTCTGGTTTAACGCCGAGCAGGCGACTAAGGCCATCTCACGGAGGGATGGGTAAAAATCTGGCAGCCAGACGAAAAGCAAGGTCTTAAGACAAGATGTAAATATATCTTAAAAATATGTCAGGCTAAAATGTCGCACGAGTCTTTAAAATAAATGTCTACAGACTCTCAAAAAGGGCAAAATAAAGAATTCAGTCATTGAATGCTCAGATCTTATAAAAAAAATATTGCATTCTCTCAAGAAATTGAAGATTTTGTCCGGGGGAACATCCCGGAACAAAACCTTCAAGGAGTCTGCTGTGAAGTGTTTATATCTCGTGTGAATTAGATCGGCACAATACAGCAAAAAGTGTCGAACAGAAAACTGCTCATCACAGGCAAAACACCACGGACGCTCATCCTGGTTAAGTAAGTAAGAGTGCGTAACATACGTGTGCCCGATGTGGAGCCGAGTCTCCTCACGGCGGCTGCCGCAGCGGAATGGTGGACTGTCGGACACAGTAGGAAGAGCTTCATGAAGCTTGTTCCCTTTCTCTTTGTCTCACTCGGACTGCCACTCGCGGGCTATGTACGCATTAATCACAGGTTTAAAATCGCTATAAACAGTCTGCGTGTCAGGGACAGGGTCACTGCGGGCACTGTTGGCAGCAGAATCTGCGATCCTGGTGCCTTCGATGTCCACATGGCCCGGGACCCAAATAAAAATGATGTCATAATATTCCTTCATCAAGTCTGCGTAGAGCTCTCTAATCTGCGCCAGCAGTGGGTGGTCTGCTCCCGCGCCCTGAAGGGCCTGCAGGGCAGAAAGAGAGTCAGACAGAATCAGGAAGTTCCTTTCCCGAGACTGATAGGCATGCTTGAGTGCCAGCAGAATTGCCTGCAGTTCTGCACTAAATACAGAGGAATGGTCAGGGAGACGGAGCTTAAATGGGCGTTAGGATGGCGAGAGGACACTGCAGCCGCAGCCACTCTCCCATCCTCAGACTTGGACCCATCCGTATAAAGACGACAATAGCCAGGAAACACTGAAAGGAGTTCATTGAGGCTCTATTGGTATATGGCTGGTGGAGTACAATCCTTCTTGTGGGCGGTCAAGTCCAGCAAGATGTCAGGAACTGGCAGTAGCCAGGGTGGAGTGATGTGCTGCAGAGATTCCGAAACTTTGTCCAGGTCCACCCCGGCCGCTTGCAGATGAGGTCGGACACGGAATGAAAGTGGACGGACAGCTCCCGGATGGGTATCGTAAATCTCTGCAAACGACTGGTTAAAAACACAATCATAGGCAGGATTGTCTGGATGGGCCTTCAGCTTCAGAACGTAGCTGAGCATGAGGCGGATGCGGCGGAGCCTGAGAGAAGGCTCCCCTGCCTCGACATACAGACTAGGGACTGGAGATGTCCTGAAGGCTCCCAGACACATTCGCAGGCCTTGATGGTGAATTGTGTTCAGACGCTGTAGAAAAGACTTGGAAGCCGAGCCATATACCACATAGCCGTAATCTAATTTGGACCGAACAAGGGCCCGGTACAGTCGAAGTAAGACAATGCGGTCTGCACCCCAGTCAGTACGACCAACGACATGAAGAATGTCGAGGGCCTTCCGACTTGATTGATTGATTGATTGTACATTGCTTAACGTCCCGACAGCAACAAGGCTTTCTCAGGACGTGCCTGCACTGCTTGTGAAAAAAAACTAAACAGAAAATTGAATGTATGTCGCCAGCCGGTCAAATACGTTAAATAAACCTACAACATGGGGCATAAATAAAGCTAAGACCATTTAGCAACACACATCCAATATCAAGAGCTACAGGCAGTGCAGACAGTAGGGAGAGTTTTAAAAAGGCAAATACAGGTGAATGGACAAAGGGTAGACAGAAACACATGCCCCAGAATAGAGAGAAAAACCCACCCTGTGGGGCTGACCAGGGTGACCCTGGGAACTAAAAAATACCTAACCCCACCCAAGTCCCCCAGGGCAGACCCGGGTGGGGTCCTTCCGACAAGAGGTTCTAAGGTAGTTAACATGGTTGCAGAAGGTCAATCTTTTGTCAAAGATGACCCCCAAAAACTTGGCCTCTTTGGCCACCTTAATTGGCACTCCAGCAATGCTCAGGTTAGGGTCTGGAAAAAAAAAATTCGTCTGGTTAGTAAAATGCACACAGACTGTCTTGGAGGGCGAGAACCTGAATCCGTTGAGAGACACCCACCCCTGGATGCGATCAACGCACAGCTGCAAGCGCCTCTCAAGGGACGCAAGCCCTCGACTTCGTGCACACAACGCAAAGTCGTCCACAAACATAGAGCATTCAGAATCATCCTTGACGGACTTCACAATATTATTAATTTTAATGCTAAATAAAACATGAGATAAAATGCTGCCCTGCGGGACACCCATCTCCTGTTCAAAGGAGTCGGAGAGGGTGGAGCCCACACGGACATGGAACGACCGATGAGACAAAAAATTGTGAATAAAAACGAGCAGGTGCCCTTTAAAATCCATGTCCGACAAGTCAGACATTACACCATACTTCCGGGTAGTGTCATACGTCTTATCAAGATCGAAGAAAATTGCATAGACATGCTGCTTGTTGACAAAAGCATCTCGGATAAACGACTCAAAGCGGACTAGATGGTCAGTTGTACTACGGAAGCGCCGGAAACCGCACTGGAGGTCTGTGATGAGACCCTGTGACTCAAGATGCCACACCAGGCGGGCGTTGACCAAGCGTTCCATAGTTTTGCATAAACATGACGTCAAAGCGATTGGCCGATAGTTGCCCGGGTCGGAAGGATCTTTACCCGGCTTGGGGATTGGCACAACCACAGCCTGACGCCAAGATGGCGGAAAATAACCAGTTATCCAGATACGGTTAAAAGCCTTAAGAAGTACAAGGAGTGAATCCTCAGGCAGATGTGTTAGGAGCTGATAGTGGGAGGTATCTAATCCATCAGCAGAGTCAGTACATTTGTGCATGGCTTGCTGCAATTCGGAAAACGTAAAAGGGGCATTATATTCTTCCGAGTTATCCGATATAAAATCACAAGTACAAGACTCTCGCTTCCCCTGCTCTCTCTGGAAGAAAGGTGAATAATGCTCTGTTGAAGAATTATGGGCAATGGTGGAGGCAAGCAAATTGGCCACAGCCTTTTTATCCGTGACCAAACTGGCACCATCTCTAAAATGGCCGACAGAAGCCGAGCCCCCCCTGCCCCCAATTCTTCGAACAGCCTTCCAGACTTTTTGGGATGGAGTCCTAGAAGATAATGATGAGACGAAGCTTCTCCAGGAAACACGGCGCTCACGTTAAAAAATGTAACGGGCTTTCGCCCGCTGTCTTTTAAATATTAAAATATTTGCTTGCGACGGATTGCGAAAAGCACGTCGCTGAGCAGATTTGCGCATTTTTTGGGCCTGGCGGCACTCTTCATTGAACCATGGTACTCTCGGCTTCCGAGGGAGTGATGTGGAAGTTCTAGGGATGGTTTCACCTGCTACGTCCAACAAAATAGAAGTAAAACAAGAAACAGGTTCTTCAGCTGACATGACCACCTCCTCTGTAATACGAGACTGGCAGAGGGAGGCAAACAGAGGCCAGTTCGCTTTCGTGAGATTCCAGCGTCCCACCGGCGAAACCTCCTCACAGCTGACCGATGACAGGACTACTGGGATGTGGTCACTACCGCACAGGTCGTCGTGAACCTTCCAGTCAAGGTCCAGCATGAGAGAAGGATCACACACAGTGAGGTCTAGAACAGAACTAGATCCTGAACCTGAGTTCGAGTACGTAGGTGACCCATCGTTAAAGACACATAGGTTAAGTTGAGAAAAAACATCTTCTAACATCTGACCTCTGCCATCATAGTGGTCACTACCCCAAAGGTGAGCGTGACCGTTAAAATCCCCCATGAGAATAAAGGGAGGGGGCAGCTGATCTACTAAGTGAAAAATATCAGTACTACAGACCCGCATGGATGGTGGCAGGTAAACGCTGCATATGGTTATTGTCTTTTACAAGGTAACCCGAGCTGCGACAGCCTGAAGACAGGTGTCGATGCTAACGGGGCTACATAAAAATTGGCTACTAATGAAAAGAGCCACTCCACCCTAACGCCTCTCTGAATCAGAGCCTTTGTGTATAGCGTTAAAACCATTAAAGGACACAGGGTCAGAAGTCTTCAGGTATATTTCCTGAAGAGATATTACTGAGGGGTGATAGAACTTGACTAAAAGACGTAATTCCTCAAAGTTAGCTTGAAAACCACGACAATTCCACTAAAGCATGATTATGTATTATCTTGGGGTGAAGAGTTTTCCCCCCTTATTTCCTTTGACGTGGAAGGAGGTGAAGAAACAGAGGGGGGCCGGCTCCCGGGCCTCCTCTGGTTCTTCGGAGATGAAGGGGGTGGAACTGTCGCAGCATCAGCAACGACAACTTCCACTCCCTCCATCCGCTTCTCCGATGCAGCATATTTTGAAGGGGGACATCAGTGTTCTCCTTCTGGGCCCGTGCGCACAGCGGTCCCATAGATTTCTTAGACTTCTGTTCCCGGGCAGCGTTCCTGCCGCTAGAGTTAACGGCCTTAGAAGGCTGCCAGAGCTAGAAGCCTTTGGATTAGGCAGACTAACAGGTTTGCGTGGGGGCTGAGGCTTAGGGGCAACAGAAGGCGGCACTACCGGACCGGCGGCAGTGTCCGCCTTCTGCGTTCCCTGGCTCCTCGTCACCACCGGAGGAGGGTTACTCTCCAGGGGCGAGAGGAGCCGAGGCTCCGCCCCCAACCAAGAAGTTGGGGTTTGACATGCGAAGTCTTTGGTGGGGCGCTTGCCTGCCACCGCTGCACTGAATGTATACACAGATGTGTTAGAGGATGGGGCAGCCGCAGCTGCACCAGGGCCTTCAACCAGCTTTTTGGCGTCCAAAAAAGGACAGCCCTTTCTCCACACGCACTTGCTGAATCCTGCACTCGGATATCCAACGAGAGCATTTTTTGTCCGAAGCCATATGCGCCCCCTGGCAATTCACACACAGGGGGGTGGCTGTGCAGGACTCAGCAGGTGTCCGGGCTTAGTGCAACGGGCGCATGAAGCCTCTGCCTGACGGCAGGTCTTTTGCCCATGGCCATACTTTTGGCACTTAAAGCGCCAGAGGGGGAGAGGGACGTACTTTTTCACTTTCAAGGAGTAGTAACCTCCCCAGATGGTAGTAGGAGGGGTTGGCGTGCCAAACGTCAGGATGATGGTAGGGAGACGGATCTCCCCACCACCTCGCTTGGAAGCGAAGCCCCTGACGTATGTCACCCCCCTGAGACTTAAGCTTCCGTACAAGTTCATCTTCTGACAGTTCTGCCAAAGCTTGATCTTTCATAGTTTTCATAGTTTTATGGGGTGTCACCGCCACTGGAGTGTCTCCAATGGAAGAGAGTCTCAGCAGCCCGTTGGAGTGTGCCCGGGTACTGCACTCCACCAGCATGTCACCAGACCTGAGGCGCTGGGCCTCAGGCCAGCCAACACGGCTCCTGAGGGTCTCCCCCACCAGAAATGGATTCAGCTTGGAAACAGGTTTGTCTGTCATCTTGCTATGAACAATGAGGAAGCGAGGCCATAAAGCTGACGCCTGAGGCGTCGCCTCCTCACAGTCCGAGTCACTGTCATGTTCAATGTCGGTGGCGATATGCCGCTTCTGTCCGAGTTTTTTTTTGTTTTTGTTTTTTCCATATTATAATAGTAGAGATATTCATCCCCCCGGGGGTCCCCGCCCGCCACCGAGCCCAACAAGGGAAAGTGCAACTGTCGGCGGGTCTCCAGCCGACGCACAATGGAGACTGCCCGAAAGATATACTCAAGGGGGTAAGCCCGATTGAACCGTCTGAGCCACCGCCTTCTACTGGCGTAAAGCACCTAATCATCAGCAGCTGAAGCTATAGCATGGGGCTCCGTATATCAACCCGCATGTCAACAGTGGGGTAGGGCTCAACGTGACAAGAGCCGATTGACTAGGCCGGTACGACTAGCCTCCCGTTTAGGCAGAAGTCAAGGCCAAAGTGAGTGTTTCAGCCACCAGGATCCTCTTCTCCCCCGACACGGGTCTCCAAGCACGGCAAACACTTGGGATCCAAAGGACCAAAAGCTCACGTGTGTTTTTAAGGACCAATCCAACATGGTAAGACCTGGGTTAGCACAGCTCCTCAAAAACCGGACCAGTGAAAAAGACTGAACATCTGCTGACATCAAGTCCTAAGCCTGGACAAAGATGGCAGCCCTCTGCTAGCCCACTCAGTCAGTGTCCGAGGAGACTACCCACCCACGCCACGTGGAGGCCGGTGCCGAGTGGGTTGTATAGTATTGTACCGCCGAATAATTATGTGCGCCGCTAGCGCGCGTAAGCGCCCACACGCAGAGGTCGCAATTCAACACGCACTCATCAGGCGAGTCACACTGGCTGCCTCCCTCGATCCGCTGCCGCTCAAAAGCGACAGCAAATCGAGGGATGCAACCAGTGTGTAGCGACTATATACAGCAAAAATCATAAACACACAAGTAATGATGTATAAAGACCTACGTGAACTACCATCAAGCAAATGTACCATAAAATGACAAAGAAACAAAACAATCAGAGACAAAATCAAAATACTACATCATTATCATTTAAAGTAAATAATAAAACAAAGGTCTGCGTTTTAACCATTTAGAAGTGCTAAAACAAAGGCAGTGTGGGCTTACATTTGTAGCAAGTGCTGATGAAGCCGTGTCTTGAAATCATTTATGGTCGTGATAGATTTTATTTCTTTTGGAAGTAAATTCCATTCTTTAGCCCCTGAGTATGACAAGGACGATTTAAAAATGTCAAGGCGAGACCTAGGCACTACCAGGTCATTCCTCTGCGTCGGGTACGGAGTGTGGGAACCTTAAAGAGAGCAGCGAGATATCTTGGGGATTTGGCAAGTGATCTTATGCATAAATACACATTTATTGAATAGAAAGTGTTTACGAAGGAGCAACATGTTTATTTCTTTAAGTTTATCATCGGTACTCAAAGAGATGTGAGAACCTCTTAGGATAAGCTTTGCCGCACGTCTATGAAAGGTCCTGGTAAATCAAAGTGGCACAGTTGGAGTGCGCCTGAGTTGATCAGTGTTCAGGTCGTACTCCATAGAGGCAATAGATTTCCCTGTCCCCCATAACCCGCCCGTCAGGGCCGTCCATGATCACCTCGGTGCTGTGGACGTTAAACCCGAACTAACCAACCAACCCACGTCTATGAAGCTAATTTATTCTTTTTAGAGTAATATCGCTGCATCCATCCCACACTGTCGATGCGTAATCTAGATGCATTTTATGTGTGCATTATAAAACAACTGTCTGGTTGAAACGTCGGTGAATTGAATTAGTCTAGATAACAGAAACATATTTTTTGACAAAATCTTACAAATAGAATTAGTATGCGAGTGCCAACTGAGCTGGTCGTCTACAGTGACACCAAGCGAACGATGTTCTTTATAACTTGCGCTAATGGCTGCTGATAAAGGGAACGTTTGAGTGGCGGCGGATTAAGCTGATGCTTGTGCCTTGTTGTCACTAGCATACATTATGATTATGTCTTTGATGGATTTTGGAAACATAGAATTAGTCTGGCAACAGTCAAAGACCTCATTTATTGTTTGCTGGAGGGAACTAGTGATTGTGGGCACGTCCGGCGCAGCCACATCCAAAGTTGAGTCATCTGCAAATAAGCCACAGGTAACGTCAGGTTGGGAGATATGCAAAGGTAAGTCATTTATGTAAAGCGTAGAGAGAGAGAGAGAGAGAGAGAGAGAGAGAGAGAGAGAGAGAGAGAGAGAGAGAGAGAGAGAGAGAGAGAGAGAGAGAGAGAGAGAGAGAGAGAGAGAGAGAACAAACCAAAACCCTCAAAACGTGGTTTTCAATTTTAATTTTTTTTTTTAAAATAAAACTGTGTACTATGTGAACATGTGGATGAACAATACTGAAGTAATAAAACGTGAAAACTGACGAAAAACTCAATAAACAACCCCCCCCCCCTCTCCCCACACACACACACAAAGAAGAAGAAGAAGAAGAAGAAGAAAAGTTTAATACAGAATTAAAAAAAAAAAATAATCGAGATGGTAGAATCTTAAACTTTCGTCATTAATGACTGGCGAGAGAAACTGACTCCAATATCGAATTTTACGACTGACCAAATAATTTGGATCAAATGCCAAGTAGTTGGCATGACGCAAGCCACATATCATAGCCTGCTGTTTTGTCAGTAGGCTAAAAAAAAAACTGGCCTAGACCAAGCCGACCGTTTCACTTCACGTTCACGCATGTTACACCATGTCTCGTATAAAAGTGTGTCATGGCTAAACGGTTCATGGGGCTTTGACCCTCCCCAGTAGAAAAAACGTCTGCGGGCCCACGACGGCCGCAGTGGGCCCGCGCACAGTCGTGCGCGGGCCCACTGCGGCCGTCGTGGGCCCAAAGACGTTTGCTTGCTGGGCTTTGAGTGACGGTAGCGTTTTTTCTGTCGAGGTAATTTCTACAGTTATCAGTGGCGGATCTCGGGGGATTCAGAACCCCCCCCCCCCCCAAAAAAAAAAAAAAAGGTTCGCGTACACCTCATGTAACTGGAATCTGGAATCGGCAGTAGAAGTGTTAAAATGAGACCATCACCCGCACTCCCCCCCACCCCCACCCCCCCACCCACCCCCCGCAAGCTTTTTCGGCCATTGGGAATCAAGGTCTGTCCAGTGAGCATCATCTGAGGTTAACTCATTTGAGACCTGCCGCCTCCGGATACGCGGCAAATTAGCTAAAAGTCCACCCCCCCCCCCCCCCCCACCAAAAAAAAAAAAAATGTTGCTCCCTCCCCTTCCTCCCACGGGAAGTAACTGATCCGCTCCTCCGAATCACCTCAACATAAAGCGCTTCCGACAGCCGGCAAAGGGTTAACCCGTTGCCTCCCAGAACTCAATGATTTCCATTTTCACAGAATGGAAGTCATTCATCGTCTTCCGGCACCTGTGGGTGGTGGTAGCGTCTTCCCAAGGATTTCCAGCGCGGCGTTGTTCATGGTGGCAAAATTCGTGTAGCAAAGCTCCGAGTTCCTGGCCAGGATGCGGGGGTTGCAGGCGACGCTGACCCTTAGCGCGCTGGAGTTGAAGCCGTCAGGGCAATTCATCTGTTCGTCGATGACGAAGTACCAGCAGCGGTAGTCCCCATGGTCGCAGCAGGATGCTCCGTGTATTTCCACCTTAAACGAGAATGGCAAAGCCCTTTATGGCTCACACCGTGTGTATGACATTATCCGCGTCAAACAAAATCTGCAAGGCGCAACTGCTCAAATGTCTTATCACGGGCCCCAAGACCGAAATCCCCAAATTTTCAGGTTGCCCTCTGAAGGACAGTGTGACAATTCTAGAGATCGATCGAGCATGATAGTTCAAGGGTGGTGCCAGAATAGCTTGGCGCCTATGGGCGCCAAGCTATTTTGGTACTACCTTTGAACTATCATGCTCGATCCATGTCTTGCTGTGGTGTGTCGGGGCTGAATGAGTTAACATAAGTAAAGAGTTGCCTTTTGTATCAGCAGAATCCATGTTTTCTCAAAAATGATGAGTTTTCACACATTTGTAAAGACCCCCCCGCCCCCAACCCCCCAACGTGAGTCGTGACCCTTGACCTTCGCGAGGGGTTTACTAGATTAATATGAATATCTCTCTCTTGGCTTGACTTCACGAACGAAGATTCTATAGGGGTTGTCCACGACGTCTGCAGGCATGCTCGTGACTGCGGAGGCCAATCCGGGACAGGCAGGTTTGACCGCAGTGACTGCAGAGTGAGGTCTGGCCAGGATTCTGAGTTCATCTCTGTTTTTTTTTCTCCTGAGCCGCTTGTCTTTAAGGCTAGCTCTGCGAGAGTCCTCAAAGGAGACAGCTGCCTTGTAAATGGTGGAACGCCAGGTGTCACGGTCCGCAGCAAGTGAAGACCACTGGCGGTGGTCGATTTGGCAGGCACTAAGTGACTTCTTGAGACAGTCTTTGTATCACTTCTTTGGTGCCCCTCTGTCTCTGTGTCCAGTGGCGAGCTCGCCGAACAGGGTGATCTTGGGTAGGCGATGATCCTCCATCCTGGAGACGTGCCCAGCCCAGCGGAGCTGTGTCCGCAGCAGCAAAGTCTCGATGCTCACAGTTTCTGCCTGTTCAAGGACCTCGACGTTTGTGACATAGTCACTCCAGTGAATGCCAAGGATTGTACGCAGGCAGCGTTGGTGGAAGCGTTCGAGGAGTCGTAGTTGGCTGCGGTAGAGGGTCCAGGACTCGGAACCATACAGCAGGGTGGTGAGGACGACAGCTCTGTACACGCTGATCTTGGTGCCCTTTTTCAGCTGTTGATTGTGCCACACCCGCTTGTATAGACGCCCGAAAGCGCTGTTTGCCTTTGCCAGCCTGCTGTCCAGCTTCTTGTCCAGCTTGGCGTCTGACGTGATGATGCAGCCAAGATATGTAAACTGGTGCACTGACTTCAGTTCAGACTCGCCGATGGTGATGTGGGGAGGGCGATGCTCTACCTTGGGTGCCGGCTGATGGAGGACCTCTGTCTTTTTCAGACTGACCTCGAGTCCAAAGAGCTGGGCAGCGTCTGCGAAGCAGGACGTGATGCGCTGCAGGGCTCTCTCTGTGTGTGCAATGAGGGCAGCGTCGTCAGCAAAGAGCAGCTCACGAATCAGTTGGTCTAGGGTTTTGGTGTGGGCCTGCAGTCGTGTGAGGTTGAACAGGCTGCCATCGAGACGATACCTGATGTATACTGCATTGTCCTCGTCGAGGTCCACTATGGCCCGCTTCAACATCATGCTAAAAAAGATACGGAAAGGTCTTACCATCAGCTACATTTGTCAAAGGATTAGCCCCGTTGCGTGTCCGTAGCGTTCTTTTTTTTTTATTTATTTTTTTATTTTTTTATTTTTATTTTTTTGTCGCGGCGATGTATATTCCCACAGGAATCATCGACAAAAACCGCTATTGACACGCAAATGATTAATGAAATAGCAGGCGCAAGTTTGGCTTCGCGTCCCGTTAACCCCTTAACTGCCGGGGCAAGGCGAATGCCACCCATCTGCAAGAGACATAAATCCTCATGAGCCCCGCGACTGCGGGAGCTCATGAGGATTTATGTCTCTTGTTGGGCCTGTATATTCTTTGTGCCCACGTCTGGTCCCATTTCATCTGTGTTCTTCACGCGAATGTCGGTCAGTGTGCAGTGATTTCAGACGCAAGGGGTTAAGATCTGATCGATGGCGGGCTTTGACTTCTATCTTGAAAATTTGTCCACACAACGGGTCCTCAATGTTGCCTTGTTTCAGCTAAGGCTTTTCTACCCTTCTTTTCACAATCCATGTAACGCAACAGAGGTATTGATGGAACTCTCTCACAGGCACACGATAAGAAGCGCAAAACAAAAACAAAAAAAGAAGAAATCTATGACATTCAAACTTCACAATAAAAGCTAAATTAGCCCTTCTGTGCATCATTACTGAAAGACGCACACAGAACATTTACGAATCTGATATTACGAGCATTCATGCATCTAGGCGTCGGACATCGGTCCTAGTCCGATTGCAGGGCTTAAACGTCCGATTAATGTAGGTACCAGTAGGTCAACTGTCCTACTATAATTGCCTCGAAGCTGCCTATGTCCGATCACTTTCTGTTGTCTTGGGCTTCTTATTTTACGTAGCACATTGGCATTCTAAATCTGCTTTGCACGCAGTGACCCCTCACGAAACACTATCTTATGTGTACCTACTATACTAACGAGCAAAAGAAATGCGACATCATTTGAGTCATCGGAAATACTTCGGATGATGTCGCATTTCTTTTGATGCTTGGTATTACATTTCTATATTGCGGACATTATGTCCTGTTCTTGCTGGCAAACCCAGGACATTTGACCCATCTGCGGAAATGTTTAGTTGAATCCCTGTGCGAGCTATTAACCCTTTATTGCTTGCACCAGGTCGCTTTAAGTCTGCATACCTCAAGGTAGTACCGACCCGCGTTCTGCGTCTTGGTCGCGGGAAAAGCGGTGGCTTTCCATCTAGTTATCCTTGTATCGTTTCGCTGGCAAGGAACAGCACTTTCGAATCCGCATCGAGGGCCCTCAGGGTGGTCGATGAACGTTCGGTTCTGTAACACAGTAACTGTGCTGAGGAAAGGGAGGGGCAAATGGTAAAGGGGCCCAAAAGGTGGGGCACAGAACATTTCCGCCACGCTGAAACGTGCTAGCCAGAGGTCTGCAGTTAGTGAGGTTACGTTTGTGACGAACGACTCACGACAACAAACGGCGGATAACCAAACCACCTAGCATCATAAGCGAGACGACACTCCAGACATCTCGAAGAGGCATAGATCCTCATGAGCCCTCAGACTCACGAGGAACTATGCCTATTCGAGATGTTCGAAGTGTTGTGCATGCGTTTGGTGGAAGCTGGTTGTCTACTATGACTTCGCTGTCGTTCGTTGTTGGAAGTCGTTCGTTGCAAACGTATCCTCGCTGATGGGTTACATTTACACCGGACGACTTTCTAACAAGGAACAAGACAAGGTTACTGTGCCATATAAAGTTAACCCCTTATAACACACTCCTCTCTATCAGCGACTTGCAACACGAAGTTATAGGCGAACGCTTTAACCCGTTCAGTGCCGAGAAAATCTGAACACCACCCAACCGCAAGAGGTATAGATCCCCATGAACCCCCCCCAAATGCAAGACGCACAGATTCTCAAGAACCCTCGCAGTTGCGGGGTTCATGTAGATCTATGCCTCTTTAACTACAACACTTTGTAAGCATACTTGTTGAAGGGATTTGAAACTTTGGCTTTGCATTAACCCCATCAAGGCCGCGAAAAACTGAACACCACTCAGCCGAAAGAAGGATACCGCAAGAGGTATAGATCCTCATGAGCCCCCCCCCCCCCCCGCGGCAGCGGGAGGGGGGGGGCTCATGAGGATTTATGCCTCTTGCTGACATCACTTTGAAGCCATGCACCTTTGACGGCTTTGGAACTTTGGCGTTGAATTTTACGATTTGCACCACCACGCAGTCTGCGTCCACTGGCTGTGAAAGGGTCAACCAAGATTTCCAGAAACGTTTACAATCTGCCAGCAGTGGCGGTTAAAAAGTTAAAGGGGCACAACTGAACTTTTTGAAGGCTTCAGTTCGCAAAAAGCTTTTACTGGGCTTCAGTATACATATTGTCCCACCAAATGTTTTCTTTCGTCCGTTCAAAGCGGAATCTTGTGACGGGACACCGCGAAAAGATTGCTTTTGATAGGCGATGTTAGCTGGCGTCATTTATAACTATGCTATACGACCTTAGGTCATCTGCATAATTATAACCAATCAGAGACAAGATGGCGCCGGGATGAACCAGCGAAGAATGAAGAAAGTATCTTCGACTGGCGCCGACAATGACAGACTCGTAATTGAAGAGAAGAAAGTAGCAGAGAGACAAGATACCCGTAGAACTGACATCGGACAAGGAAATATGGACATGTGGCAACACGTAAAGCAAGAACTTGGCTGGCTTGACCGCCCATCCGGAATTTGTCGCTTTCCTGATCTGTGAATCAGTAAGTAATGTACGGTCTTTGTCGATCTTCCTATAGTTCCGCGAACGCTAGTGATTTTCAGAATTCATGATCTTCAGTAGAATTTATCTCTTACTGATTTGGCAAGATTTTAAACCTGTTTTATCATATAGTTACGAGCTAGTTATCAGATTTTATGCTGCAAGGATCTGAAAACTACGGTGTGTGTCAAAGCTGCACATCGCTGGTCGTGACACGTTTTTGTCCATGCGGGCTCTCATTCACTCGATTCACACAGGTAGTGTTTCTGCTGCGATGGTGCATTTGTCGTTTCCAATGATGCGTTCAGTTACGTAGACTTCGATGTGTGAGATGTGAAATTGACTGCAGTGCAGAAAGTGGGTATAAATATCAATGTTCTGTTTCGTGTTTCCGAGGGATAAAGGATCAAAGGTCAAACTAGGCACCGTGGACGCTCGCTCAGTCGCTTTGCGCGGAGAGTCGAACAAGCCACGCCCTCCGCGGTGCACGATGCAGCACGGCGATCGTTACTAGTAAATACTAGCACTTGAAGTGTAGCAGGTCAAGCGGAATCCGCATTGTGATTTTGACAGCATAGCGAGTATGGAAGGTTTATTCTACATTCTCTTTGAAAATTACGTCAAAGGGATGCCGAAGAACATCAGTACACATGTACACTGACACGTGTGTACACCACACCGATGACCTCGTGACCTGCAGTATTGCGATACACTGATAGTCGGCCTTGTGACGTAGGCTCATAAATATGCATATTAATTCAAAACCAGGCCGATGCAGACGATATATCCGCGACTCGGGTACAAAAATAATACACCCTGCAAACGATGAATTTCGACATTTGGCATTGTACTTACATCCTAAAGCTCTAAGACAGTACACAAAGGACCCATACACATATTATGTATTGTCAGCAGTATCTGTTGCAGACAGTTTTCTGAGTGTGTTGAGATGCTTGATCCTGGGCAATATAACTTTAAAGTACCATTACGCATAAAAGTGAAGACAAATTTCAGCAGTTTTGTGTTTGTTATGCCTTTCGACACACCTAATGAGCTTCTATGGCAGTTTGGACATGCAGCAAAAGCACACGCGTAGTCGCACTTATTTACTCTGCGCAGCATTTTTCGTGCTGATAGTGTTGTATTTTTAGAACGGAATGGAGTCATTTTGTCCGGTTACTTGATATAAAGACGACGTGTGTTAAACTGGATTGTCCTGGGTCTAAATGAACCATAACACTAGACCTGTGTGTAGCCGCGTTTCGTAGCCACCTGTTACAGAAATGTATCTTTGAACAGTTACGGCGGTAGTGGGCCTTTAACACCCCACGGGACCGAAATCCCCCAATTTTGAAGTTGCCGTCTGAAAGACTGCATTACAATTCTAGAGACAGATCGAGCATGATAGTTCAAGGGAGGTGCCAGAATAGCTTGGCACCTATGGGCGCCAAGCTATTCTGGCACCACCCTTGAACTAGCACGCTTAATCCATGTCACTTGCTGTGCTGTGTCGGGGCTAAATGAGTTCAGATAGCTTGACCATCACTGACTTACTGGGGCGTCTTTCTGAGGATGGAAAACAGCTATGCGTTGCCGCAGATACGGTGCGTATAACCAGATGTGGTATATTTTGTCCTTCAAGCGGTTCACGTTGTCCCGTCCGGAGATTGACAGGTCGCATCTGATCGTCACAACGTCGCTTTTATTGTGAGGAAAAACCTGCATAGGAAACGCAAAATTGCGAAAGATGCTCAGTGCAACTTCTTTCAGCAAGAGACATAGATCCTCATGGGCCTCCGCGGGGGCTCATGAGGATCTATGTCTCTTGCAGTTGGATCTCGTTCACTTCTTTTCTTCTTCCCGGCAAAGAACTCGCCAGGAAGACCAAACGCTCTAGGACACGCCCCCCCCCCCCCCCCCTTCCCACCAGTACCATTCCCGGACTACTAGTACCCTAAATCGTGATTCCTGCATTGAGGTTTATACCGTTCCCTAAATTTTTTTCCTCCTCGCCAATTCGCGAGAAAAAGGGATTGTCGTGAAACGTGAAAGCCAAAATAAGAACTTTGTGATCCTTGGAAAAAAAGTCCTGGTTCTTTTGGTGAAACGTGAAAAGTGTGTTGCCACTCTTTAACTTCTAGTCAGAAATACCCCCCCCCCCTCCCCCCCTCCTTCCCTCGACCCTACCCCGGCGGGTCAGTGTGCTGTCGCCCGTTTTTTTTTTTTTTTTTTTTATGCGCAATTCGTGATCACTTGCAGCGAAAGAGCTAAAACTAGTCAGAGTAAGGACGAATTCAACAATTTCGGAATACCTCAAGTTGCATAATACAGAATTCAATTTATTGTTCGTGTCTTAAGATGGGCATTTTTATTTACTTATTTATTTATTTTTACCTACTTCTCATTTTCTGGAAATCGTCTATTATTTCGCACTTAGAAATTTAGTGATTCAGAAATAAAGCAGAAATAACCAAATCGGTAACCAAGTGCCTCTGGTTCGGTCACACTGGTTGCCTCCCTCGTTTCCCTACGCTTGATATGAAACGGATCAAACGAGGAAACGACTGTAATTAACCCCTTCATTTCCAGCGGACTGCAGATTATGTTTTAGTTTTGAAATAATTGTGCAACGTCAACGTCATTTAAGATCCCCAGCCGTCAAGGGAACGTGGATACCCAATGCTCATAAGTTCCATCGGCCCGATGGCCTTTTGCGCCCATTGGGTACAAAGTGGGTTTCAGAGCAAAACATAGATCTTCACAAGCCCCCACAACTGTGTTGGGTGGTTTTCAATAGACAATTTCCGGAAATCAGAAGTAGGTCAAAACTACACGTGTTTCGGCGACGAAAAAAAGGGAATTAAAAGCCCGGACAAACACGCGATATCGCGTGTTTGTCCGGGCTTTTAATCCACCTTTTTTTTTCCATCAAAACACGTGCAAATTTGACCTACTTCTGATTCCCGAACAACTTCTATTGTCAGTCTCGGCAAGTGAATGGGTTAAATCCAGTAATCTTACCGGAGTGTTGGAAGGGGTGATCATCAAGGCGTTGCTGTACACATTGGTTGGTGGGCGACACGCATTTGCGTCACCCGCCTGTGTCGCCACTGCTGACACAAAGATCGAAAGCAACAGCAGCGCCCACGTAAAGAAGGAAGATGCACAAACTCTGCCCATTTTGACTTTCGCTGGCCGGGTCATCAGTCAAAAAAAAGCTGCATGCACGCAGTAACTGTGTCAGCGGACAAATTGCAAATGGCATACTGTCAGCCAATAGTGTTGGGTCACGTGACTGATCTGATTAAAACCGCAAAAATAGTGAGGTTACGTTTACAAAGACCGACTCCCAAACGACGAACGAGAGCGAAGTTATGGAGGATAAAACGCTTGTGAAGTGCCATGAAAAAAAAAATTAAACGTTTAGGGCTTAACGTCTTTTGTCCACCATGAAAGTGATTTCAAAGACGGGGCACCTAAAAGAGGCCTGTACAAATTTTGACCCCAGCTGGGTTTGTACCCACGACCTTTTGGACGAGAGTCGAACGCTCTACCTCAGAGCCACCCAGCTCCCCCTTGTAGTGCCATGAGCATAGTCAACAATCCAGACATCTCCAAGAGACTTAGATGGGCCCATGAGGATCTATGAGGGTGGTTAATGCTCATGGTACAAACCACTGACCTATATTTACTTGACCTCTGACTTCAACAATTTTCGCTTTGAGTTCCTTTGCGCATCTTAGCCGCGCACTTTTGCATTGCCCTTTCCGGTACCAATGTGAAAAGACACGTCGAAGTACGAGTGCATACGAAGTTATTTGGACTGTTTTGACTATTTCGGCACAATGTCGAAGCGACAATACGGTGGGAGTCGTTGCAAAAACCATCTTTGTTACTATGTTTAATCAAAAGAAGTTAAAATAATGAGACAGCTGACTAAAAGAAGAGAAGAAATTAAGAAGCTATCAAATTGAAAGAGAAGTGTATTTATTTGCATATGTGGCTTGAAGCATTCTCAGAAGATTATGAATTAAATTTTATAAAATAGTTTGCGCTTTCATTGATGCTTTAAAATTTATTTTTTAATGAAGGAAATTTTAAGCAATTAGTTTAGCAGATAATATATTTTAATTTTCCATTGCACCATTTAGAAACTAATGCATGTATATTATATTTATTGCTAATACTATTAAAAAAGAATATCTTAATTTTTAAGTGGTGTAATGGAATGTTGAAATATATTACCTGCTAAAATAAATGCACGTAATTTCCTTCATTAAAAATGAAACATATTCTTTTTCAACACGCTCCATCAGATCTTAATAATAAAAAAAATGCATCAAGTTAGTGCCAATTTCTGATTACAGCTGTGCGGTATGTAATGTAGTCACAGTGACAGTGGTGACACTCTTTCTTGAATTTTAGATCTACGAACGTTGTTTGTATCGAATAATAACATGAAGAATATCCTTTTCCATTAAAAAACATTTTTTTTGACAGCCCAGGTTTTTTTTTGTGTGCAATTGGGAAACCCTCCACAATCTGCCCCTGGCTGTATCTCAATAATGAATATTTTCCTGGATGGCGAATCTCCAAGGAAAAAACAAAATTAAGTGTTTGTTACAGCTATTATGTCAAGACAATTTTGGGTACTTTTGTATTTGAATGTGTTTGTTTAGGGGTTTTGTTAATTTTTTTTTCCTTTTCATTCCTAATTTAAAGCTAAGGTTAGATGATTTGGCCCCAAAAAGCTTGTTTGAGGTTATTCAACCCACCATATTTTTTATTGTGGTCCCTACGCCTTTTTGTGCAGTGGGCTGGAAAGGGTTTTTCCCCCATTTTTTAAGCCCACATTTTTCCAGTTTCGGAGATGTACAAACACATTTTTATAAATTTCTGACCTGTACGTACATATTTTCCCAGATATCTGGAGATATACACATATAGCCCTCATATTTTCTTTTCAGCTCAGTGAACATTGTTTTTCTTACTATGTTCTAAGCGCTAACACTGTACCACATAAAAGTTTTTCGATATGAAAACTCTGTTAGATGTCAAACAAGTTCATTTAGCGTTGATATAAAAGAAAACCGAAGACCTTACCTCGACGATTAAATAAAAAATGCCCGTTTCAAACGGGATACACGCATTCCTTTCTCTGTCTTCCATGATAGTCGAAATGCAACCGGAAAAACCTAGGCAAAATCGCAAGCCGGCGCATGCGCACAAACCCGAAGCGAACTTCGCAATAGGCTTTGAGAAGGTACACGCGCTCAGTCAGACATCCAGTAATGTAGTAGCCATGGTACAAACTGCTTGTCCGCCGTGATTTCCATCTCGTTTGTTGTCTGGTGTCGTTCGTTTTAAACGAAACCTTACTAGTGATTACCCCTGGCACCGTTGTGAGCACAGAGGGATGAAGCCGGGGAGGGGGGGGGGGGGCGTGAGTTCTGGTCCCTGATTCGCTCCAAGCGTCAATACCGCAAGGAATATATTACATCAGTATCGAGTGAGTCAGGGGCACAAAACTGTTACAGGAGGAGGGAATGTAAGTTATGGGAAGAGATTCGTGCCCCGGACTCACTCGGAGCGTCAGCAGGATATTATTTATAATATTGACGCTCGGAGCGGGTCAGGGGCACGAAACTCTATACAGAACTTATATTTTGTACCCCTGTGTAGTTAATGCAAACCATATCTGACGTACGTTCACAAAAATGGGGACAATGTTGCACTTTATATGAAATATTAAAACGGAGTCATGGGGAGGGAGAAAGAGAGAGGGGGGAGGGGAGGGCGTGGGCAGATCATTGATTAAAGTATTATTGTTAAAAGGTAGTGCAAGAATAGCTTGAGCTATTCTTGCACTACCTTTTAATTATGATACTTACCCTTGAGCTCATGAACTGTCATGTTTGATGAATATTCTCTTGCTGAAAAAAAACATCAAACTCCTCCAAATTTCTCGAATTTTACCGGCAAGGTGTGGGCACACTCGTTCTGTTGAACGTTCGCGTCAGTTCTCATGCTTTCTACTGTGTTACAAGACAACTTCATAGATTTCTCAAGAAAAATAATTATAAACCTGCGTCAAAATGTAGCTGGGTTACAATCAAGGTTTGGGTTTATTGTGGCGAGTAAGCGACTTAAAATTGAAACCCGTCTCAGATCTAGACAGCGGCGCTAGATGAACACGATTTTAGATCTAAAATTCACTTTATTGTCCATGAGATGGAATCATTTTTCTTCGGCTTCGACATTAAAACACGCATAAGAACATATGAAAATAATAAACATGCGTGCAAATATGATAACCTTGTACATTCTCACACGCGCACACGCTCGAATGCACATACAGACACACGCACGCAAACACTACCATCCATTGACAATTATGTCGCATACTTTACTACGATGAAAATTTACTATCCAGACAGGTACTATGCTCAAAATAATACTGGTCATATGGCCCAATAGTTGCACGATGGAGTTCAGCAAGGTAATTGCATTAGGCACAACTGACTTTTTGAAAAGATTCTTGCGAGCCAGGGGCATTCTATAACGCCTACCAGAAGGCGGTTTCTCGAACTGGCAGTACAGCGGGTGAGAACTGTCTGATGTGATGGAAAAGGCTTTTCTGTGAACAGAAACTGAATAAATGTATAAATAACTGTATAAATGTCACTGAGCTGCCTTTGTGGTCTGTCTATGATCTTACTGGCTGTGTTCACAACTCTAGTCGGCAATGTAGCCTTGTTCTTTGCACTCAGGTTACCAAACCACACTGTAATGTTGAATGATAACAAACTTTGAATGAGACTTTTATGAGACAACGGTTCAGGGCCTTCAAAGTCGTTGTCATGGGACATAACTCATATATGGTGTTCTTTCCGCTCCGGGTACTTCGGCTCTTTCAAATACAAAGCGATTAAAGTTTCGGTAGGTGAAACCTCAATAGCTGACCCTTCGCACCACGTGACTATCCTGCGTTGTCTTGCACTGTGTCTTCAGAAGTGAATGCGTGAGTTTAACGTGAGGTTGCGTGTTGGGTTCAGTTTGCGGCGCTTTGAGCCGATTTGAAAATAGGCGATGTTAGGAAATCAGAAATAGCTCAAAATTGCACGAGTTCAGACGAAAATGGTGGATTTAAAAGCTCGGACAAACACGCGATATCGCGTGTTTGTCCAGGCTTTTAAATCCACTATTATAGTCGAAACTCGTGCAATTTTAACCTACCTCTGATTTCCGAACATCGCCTGTTGGGGGAAAACGCCTTTTTAATGACCCCGAGTATTTCAAGGAGAACAACATCCAACTGCCCCACACCGCCCTCCGCACTCTCCAGACCTTGTGCCATGGGACATATTTCTATTCCCTCGGATGACTGACAAAATGTTTGGCAGCCGGCACGCCCTGTCGGAACCATGTCAGTGTTTCGGTCTACAGTAAACCATTGTCTCGAGGCAACCCCAGAAAACCACCACCAAAACCGGTCATTTTCAAAAATGGCTGGAGTGGCGTGAAAAAGACATACCCAGTAAGCAAAGGTTCTCAGGTCCACGACGGCCGCAGTGGGCCCCGCTCACGGCTGTGCGCGGGCCCACTGCGGCGGTCGTGGACCCGAAGACATTTTGCTACTGGGGTATCGACTGGGGAAGATTACTTTGTAAGACAAAAAGGCCGAAAAAGTTCCGCTGATAGGACCTAAAGGTAAACGCATAAGCCGGTCTTACGGAAAGAAAAAGAAGTCTCGTCGTTTTGTTAAACTTTTCAAAAATTAAAATCTGTCGGGAGATATTATGGTAGACTAAACAAACCCTTGAGAATATCGGGAGGTGAGTTTGTGTGTGTGTGTGGGGGGGGGGGGGGGGGATGAGAGGGGATGGGGGAGGTAATCGTGGAAGGCGTTCTCATTACTCGCTAGTTTAATCTCTTCCATTCCACCGGACGCATATTCAAGTTTATTTCTGAAGGTCTTTGTTCAGCAATCAACGACCCAAACTGAGCCACAACCGTCCAAGGAACACGGACACAAACTGGTCTCAGCAAGAGGCATAGATCCTCATGAGCCCCCGCAATCGCGGGGGCTCATGAGGATCTATGTCTTTTGCAGCTAGATCGCGTTCACTTTTTCTCGCCTGTGAAGGGGTTAAGACTAAAGCCAGCATGAAAATTATACTGCCGGCTTTTCATGCGCTCAAGACGTATAAGGGGAAATAACTTTTGGCAGGCAGCCGCACGAGTTTCACGTTAAAATGTGTTTACCTCCCTTGTAACAAGCCTCGGTCTTGTTGTCACGGTTCTAAAAATTAATGTCGACGGTTACAGTTCTTTCCTTTCGCTTGCATCCTAAATCTATTTGCAACAGATTACGGTGCGACGTACGTTAACTCATTCTACTCCAACACCGAAATCCGCAAATTTTGCCGTTGTCCTCTGAAGAGTGCTTTGCAGTGCTGGACACAGATCGACCATGATGGTTCAAGGGTGATGCCAGAATAGCTTGGCGCCTATAGGCGCCAAGCTATTCTGGCATCACCTTGAACTATCATGGTCGACCCATATCTTTCTGTGGTGTGTCTGGGGTAGAATGAGTTAAACCCTGAGTTTATCAATCCGGCTGTCAACTAAACAACTGCGACGGGATGAGAGGCGGTATGGCTTGAACATACCTCGTAGTAGTAGTAGTAGTAGTAGTAGTAGTAAATATAATTATTACTATTGTTGTTGTCCCCGATCAATACACGTGTAAGGGGGGGGGGGGGGGGCAAAAAATACGAATAACTGACTGTCCTGTTATTATTATTGTTGTTGTTGTTCTTCTTCTCATTATTATTGTGTTGTGTTTTTGTTGGTATTGTTATTTTTATTGTTATTATTATTATTTCTTTTAATATTAATACTATATTCATTATATAGTAAAATACATTTTTTTTTGCTTTTACTGCTTTTAAATTTCTTTTCAGGCACTTTTCCTCTATCCCTTACAAAACAAACCCCCCAAAAAACAAAACGATTGTTCATCTCTCAACCCCGGCAGGGAACCTCTCGGGAAGTCAGAGCGTTCGGCGCGAGGACGGGGCGTGTCAGTTTCAGCGACATGACGGGAATAGCAATCGGTCGCGTCCACTCCCTCTTCCTCCATCCCCCCTTACACCCCTCCCCTACGCCCCTTTTCCCCACCCACCTCCATGCAATTAATGTCGGAGCGCCCAAATCAAAGAGATGTTTAAAGTCGTTAGCGCTACCAAGGAACGTGTTCAGGCAGTTGCCAAGCGAGACCCTTCCAATGCGACTGCAAGAGGCATAGATTCTCGTGAGCCCCATTGGCTCATGAGAACCTATGTCCTCTTGCTATGTAAGGGTCACTCACATTACATCTCCACCTCCAGTCCAAAAACGGAGGAAACGTCGAGGATTTCAACGATGATTGTGATTGTGTTTTCAAAGACACTGTCTGTTGAGACTAGGAGAGCTGCGGAGAAAGTGGAGATGTAAGCACAAGGCCAGGAATCCTACACAAATTCATTCCCTTTCACCACGGCTCTTCTGCGGGAAATAGCGGTAGTCACATATTAATATATGACAGAAAAGCTTTTGTCAGAGTACTCGACTCGTGCAGGATTCTTGAACCTGTAACTTCGGAACCGATTTGATCCGGCCACCAGCAAAAAAAAAAAAAAAAAAAAAAAAATCAGTCACAGATTTTTATATGCCCTTATAGCTGCAGAGTCACATTTAGATCAGTCTACGCAGGTTGAAAGATTGCCTTGGTTTAAATTTTTTTTTTTTTTTTTTTTTAAACAGACAAGGAGGTCCAGGCGTCAAGTTACTTCCTCTTTCGAATACCAGAGACCGGATGTATTCGCAGGGATTCACCATTAACCCCTTCACTGCCGACCGATAAAAATTGAACGCCACCACCCAACTGCAAGAGGTATAGAGCCGCATGAGCCGCCGCAGTTGCGGGGGCTCATGAGGCTCTATGCCTCTTGCTGAAACCACCTGTTCCTTTGACGGCTTGTTATTGAAGAATCTTGAATCTTCAATCGTGAATTGTGGACCACTTTGTAACCATGTTCCTTTGATGGCTGGTTGTTTGTGACGTTGAGTTTCCAATGATTTCAAAAGGGGGGGGGGGGGGGGGGGGGAACACAATCAGCGTCCGATGGCAGTGGAGAGGTTAACTCATTGTACCCCAACACCGAAATCCCCAAATTTTGCCGTTGTCCTCTGAAGACTGCACTCTAGTGCAGGACATAGATCGACCATGATAGTTCAAGGGTGATGCCAGAATAGCTTGGCGCCCATAGGCGCCAAGCTATTCTGGCATCACCCTTGAACTATTATGGTCGATCCTTATCTTGCTGTGGTGTGTCTGGGGTAGAAGGAGTTAACCCGGTTGCGCTTGCAGCCTCCGGTCCTGTAAATAGTATCGATGACTTTGACCACTATGGGGTTACCTCAACGGATTTTCGCGAGCCTCTGCAACCTCACTCAGAAGCATAGGGACCTGACGAGTAATGCAAATCTGCTGCGCCACCTCGTGCGCGCGGCCGCCGCGTAAATAGCTCAAGTCAGAATACTGAATTGACTGAAAAGTGCTAAATTCTGCCGACAGACTGAAAAGTGCAAAATTCCGTGCAGGCCGAACGAGCTTAAAGAATGATAAAACACTTGATGTAATGTACATGATAGTTAAGTCTGATCCCTCTGTGTCCTTTGGCCCCAATGGGCCCCTCGACAATAAACGTTGTTCTGTTCTGTTCTGTTCTGAGCTTGAGGACGCGGTGGCGCGCACGCGGTGGCGCAGCGGATTTAGTCAAAGCGCCACTCGTCCGTCAGGCCCCTATGCTCAGAAGCGAGTTAGTAGATAAACGCTGACTGCTTTCATTTCGCATCAGAGTTTATTGACTAGTTAACCCCTTAACTACCAATGGAAGTAGGTGTATTTAAAAAAAATCATTGTAAATTCAATGTCCAACACTAATCCCCAGCTGTCAAAGAACTGGTAGATCCGTACACAAAAGCGGCTTCAGCAAATGGCACAGATCCTCATAAGCCCCCGCGACTGCAGGGGCTCATGAAGATCTATACCTCTTGCAGTTGGGTGCTGTTCACCTTTTGCTTCTGGGCAGTGAAGTGGTTAAGGATAACAAGTTAGAGCCTCCAAGTACGAAACTACAGCGCCAAGCTCCTAATTCCCCGCCATTGGCGTAGGAATCGCTAGCAATTACAACCGCGCGTGTCTCGCGATCAAATCAAATTTCACCGCCGTCTCATTACGCGAACAAACTTAGTGCAGGATTGAGGAGTCGCGAGCGCGTTGCTGTTTGATTTGCAGGCGGTTGGGTTTAAAGTGGATCTCCTGATGAACTCCGGCCATCTCACTGCACTCCTAGAGGACGGACTGATGTAGATGAGACGGACTCTTTTAGTTGTACGCAGTTTAGGGTGGAGACTGAGTTTGTATTCCAATTTTCCACGTGTACATGAACGATGTAATAACGAACAGAAACCGTAAGCCCGTCAAAAAAAAAAAAAAACGAAAGTGGTATTTATTTATTTATTTAAATTTTAATTTAACAAAATTTATTCATTTATTTTTCATTTATTGACTCATTTATTTTTTTATTCATACATTTATTTATGTATCTATTTGTTTGTTTGGTTGTTGTGTAGTTTGTTAGTTTGTTGGTTTGTTGTTGGTTTGTTTGTTTGTTATTAAAAATATGAAAATATTTATTTATTTATTTTATTTATTTATTTGATTATTTATTTATTATTCATTTATATTTATTTATTAATTTATTTGTTTATCTATTTTGTATTGTGGTTTTGGTGTAGTTTGTTTGTTAGTTTGTTTGTTTTGGGGAAGGAGGGGAATGGATGTTTAACTCATTGAGACGTGCCGCCTCCGGATACGCGGCTTATGCCGCATATCCAGAGGCGGCACGTCTCGAATGAGTTAAGATACATTGATCTCGAAATTCTAACTTTGGGAGAAGTCTTTTGAGGACTGCATTACAATTCAGGAGGCAGGTCGGTTATGATAGTTCAAGATTGCTTAGACTAGTTTGGCGCCTGTGATCCCGGGTGTCTCTTGCCCTCAGGAGCGAAGCTATTTTGGCACCACCCTTTACATGCAACCATCGTGGTGTATCCTTTCTTTCTTATCACGTCTGAATAGATAAAATCTACCGTCATGTCAGTAACGATAAAAAATAAATCATTCATTTTTACCCATGTACATTTAAGCCATTAATATGGTCCATAAAACACATTTATGAATTCACTTTGCCATGTCAGTCACAACAAGAGGCATAGATCTTCATGAGCCCCTGCACCTGCAGGTGCTCATGAGGATCTTTGCCTCTTGCTGATAAAGCCGGGTTCTCCGACCCGCATTGGGTACTGCAGTCGCGACAGCCTGTCCTTCGCTAATGCAATAATGGCGTCCGATTCCTCGGAGCCGCCCCAAAAGTCTTCAAGCAAAACCCTCCCCCATCTTCTGGCAACAGACATAGAGCTTCAAGAGGCTGTAACATGTCCATGGGCTGCGTATTCTTCAGCTTACAGACGGTCTCACCTGCCGCCTGAAAAGAGCACAGACCCTCAGAAACGTATGCAGTCTTGATCGTCAAAAAAAAAAAAAAAAGGCTTATTTTTTTCACATGACACATGGGTCCTCGATGAGCCGCCGCGTGCACACTGGAGTCGTCGTCCCTTACTTCTCTTGCAGGGAATCGAGGGACGACTGACAACCCGAGAGTGTCGCTGGTGGGTGACCTGACCTAGGTCTCTTGGAATGGAACTGCCAAACCCTGGCCCTCCATTTTTGCCCTGCGCAAAACGCCCTCGGGCCGACCGGTCAGCCTGTATGACTGACCCCGAGCACGTGAGGCCCGAGAACCATCGCTTACTGGGAACAGGCAAGTAGGATTCGCAGTACGCAAAGGGCTATCGCGGGGCCGCGGTCGGCCGCAGTGGGCCCGCGCACTGTCGTGCGCGGACCCACAGCGTCCGACCTCGGCCCGATAGACCCTTTGCTAACTGGGCTGGCTTCATTAAGACGGACTGATTGATTGATTGATTGATTGATTGATTGACTGATTGATTGATTTATTGATTGACTGATTTGGCTGACTGACTGACTGGCTGGTTGGCTCGTTTGTAAGTTCGCTCGTTCGTTAATTCACTGACTGAAAGACCGAGTCATTTACATCCGCGTTTTCAGCACGGAAGAGATCCTCTTGGCTTCATCCTGAGACCGTGCCATCCACCAGGGTTTGATGATGGAGGATCTATCTTTGATTTCCCGCTAACCAGCTTACCTCCCCTCCCTAGCGCGCGCTCACCACGCGCTGACACTGGACAGGCGCGAGGCCCTCGTAGGGATGCCAGGTTGGAACCGCCTTAGTGTTTTTTTATTGGAACTTGCATTTTTGTACGCCAACCAGCTTTTTAATCTATCATGTACAATATAATCAAGAAAACGATATATATATGCATGTCTTGAATAGTTATAAGCCTGGAATCTTACGTTCATAACTACAGGGAACGGAAAATTTATGATTGATACTATTCACAATAATTTAAAGACCACCCTGTAAAATGATCACGATTTGAAATGATCACAACTATGTCACATTTTAAGATTTTTTTCGTGGATTTTTTTTCCTTCTCCTTTTTTTTTTTTTTTTTTTTTTTTTTTTTGAAAAAGGGGGGGGGGGGGTTGTTGCAATATTGTAGATATATTTTAACCCTTTGCAGAAAATCATCGCTAGTAAAACCGTTACCGACACCCAAAGAGTTAAGATTTTCACGAGGATTTTATTTTAGACACGACTGTAGACATAGGCATAGTTTGCCGTATTGCCCAAATATTCTACTTGTATGACAAAATCTTAAAATCTGACCGTTGTGTTTGTTTGAAATTATGGCCATTGTTCATAATAGTCATTAACCCATTAAATCCTGAGGCTGAGAGTTTTAAAATGTGCTTATTGTCCTATGAAGGCTACATAACAGTTTAGGAGATAGATCAACCAGTTTAGTTCAAGGGCGATGCCGAAAGGCGCCAAGCGGCTGGCACCACCATTGAACTATCATGGTCAAATTTAGATCATGCAGTGTGTATCAGGATGGAATGGGTTAACATATTGTGAGTAGTATATATAGTGTGACAGGTATGTCTTCTAACCTAACTAGGTACTAGTCTAGATATCGTGTGCCAAAACTGTGCGAACGCGACTGTCAGGTTTCAACCACTGAATCAGTCCAAATTTTCAAACATAATAAGCGTAGCAGGTATTCTAAAGCATGCAAGCTGGCCTTGTCTAATAACCCTTTGACTCTCAGAACTAAATGACTTCCATTCTATAGCCAGAATAGAAGTTATTCAGTAGTTCTGGGAGTCAAAGGGTTAACACACTCACCGAAGAACGCCTGGAGCGGATCTTTTTCAGCATGAGACGTTATCTTTTTTGGTTGTGTGAGACTCTCCGTCTGCATAGCGGGATAATCGATAAACTTTGCATTTTTTTCATCGAATCCTTTAGAAGGCCTCATGTAGACTCCGTACCATCATCAGTAGCCAGTGGGCACCCATGGGGAATCACCGCAAAGCTTCATGGGGCACAATGGCGAGGCGTTGTAGGGGATCCGGATTACGTCAATTAACCTGATTTGCATACGGACTGGCCGACACAATGTCTGTTGAAGTGGGAGAAGAGACACAGAGAGAGAGAGAGAGGGGGGGGAGAGAGAGAGAGAGAGAGAGAGAGAGAGAGAGAGAGAGAGAGAGAGAGAGAGAGAGAGAGAGAGAAGAGATGAGAGAGAGAGAGAGAGAGAGAGAGAGAGAGAGAGAGAGAGAGAGAGAGAGAGAGAGAGAGAGAGAGAGAGAGAGAGAGAGAGAAATGAAATGAAACTTTCTTTTCCAAGGATAAAAGAATAGGTGCGCAGACCTTTTTTCATTCAGTCTTGTCCTTGCTACAAACTACATGAAAACACACGCACACACACACACACACACACACACACACACACACACACACACACCCACACACACACACACACACACACTAACACACACACACACACACGTCGGCACGTACACGCGCTTGCACACACACACACACACAGACACACACATACACACGCGCACGCACGCACGCACAGACGCACACTGACACGGAAGTACGTAAATCAGAGGTATTTCAGACCCCGCTAAGGCTCAAACATTGGATTAAAGGCCTGGACAAACGTGGTATCGTGATCAGTGTATGTCCGGGGCCTTTAACCAACGCCCGCGTCATACGAACGACAGTCCTGACCCACGTCTGGTTAATATGCATTACACACGGTACGGCATGAAATACAACTACATAATAGACACATACATATACATTGCACACTGTTAAGACTACACCTGGTACATTGAACGCAAAACTGGAAGCATAAACGTCAAGATTATCTAGACGATTTACTTCCTCCTGACTAACCGGCCAAATACACACATACATGCACGCAAGAACTCACTCACAATACAGAGAGAGAGAGAGAGAGAGAGAGAGAGAGAGAGAGAGAGAGAGAGAGAGAGAGAGAGAGAGAGAGAGAGAGAGAGAGAGAGAGAGAGAGAGAGAGAGAGAGAGAGAGAGAGAGAGAGAGAGATGAGGGGAAGGCAAACCAAGACAAGGCAGACTATATGTGTGTGTTTAGCCCGTACCAAGACGGAAAACTTAAGTGACACCACCCAACTGCATGAGGGGTATAGATCCTCATGAGCCCCCGCAATTGCGGGGGTTCAATGAGGATCTTTGCCTCTTGCTAACACATGTTCTTCGCCGGACTGTGACCTAGGGCTTTGAAGTGTTGACTCAACTGACAAAGACTGCGACATGTGGCACTGAACAGGTTAGACAAAACATAAAAGCAACATTGGCAAAGCGGATAAGTAACCAAGGCAAGCCCTCAAGCAAATATGACACAAGACCAAGCAAGAACAGCAAGGCAAGAACAATTTGAGCGGTAAACAGGTTTGAGTCGAAGGCAAGGCAATGATAAAAAGGAAAATGAGAAAACTAGGCAAGAGAATATAATTTAGACAAGGTATAGTAAACCGATTCATTTATTGGGATTTAACCCATTTAGCACTAACGCCCTACAGCAGGAGATAGATTGACCATGATAATTCAAGGGTAGTGCCAGATGAGCTTGGCGCCATCAAGCGCCAAGCTCATTTGGCACTACCCTTGAATTGGTCAATCCGCCATCTCAAGTCCGGCTGCAGCCGATGCAAAGTTGTTACGTAGCACCTCCAACTGAAATTTGTGAAATGCGGTCGAGGGGTTAAATGGGTTAACGCGACAAAACAAAATGAGGCCATCTCATAGCAAGACAAGAGAATTAGACACTCAGTCACAAGGACACTGAAATACTGAACAAACAGCAAACCAGTGGATGTGTTCAAGCTAAGACGGACCTTAGTCCGAGAGCTTTCCCAGAGAGAAAGACGGTGATTGGTTGAGACGTCCCGAGCACGTGCTCCAAACTCAGTCCAAGGGGAGAGCACGGAACTAGGAGTCTGCTGGCGGCAACGAGTCTGTCTAAATGAATTCTCTACCCTCCCTACCTGTCTGCAAGAGGCATACATTCTCATGAGCTCCCGCGGCCGCAGGGATGCATGAGAATTTATGTCTTGCCCACTGATTTCGCCTCCTCGCTGCATTTCAGTCGTTGGGAGTGACTGACATTTGAGCAGACGACTTTTAAGTGGATTCTCTCCCTCCCACCGGCGCCTCAACACCCAGCATGCTTTGCGTCTGCTTGATTTCCTGTGACTGGTGGGCAAGATGGCGGACCACGGAATCAAGATGGCGGCATACCCGAGAGACGAGAGCAGGCATTGGATGATAGAGAAGCGGTCAGCTCACATTACAACCCAGATCTTGGCTGAATTGTTCACTTCCAATAGCTCTGTTGCGAATGGTCCTCGGGCCCACGACGGCCGAAGCCCGGTGGGCCCGCGCACGACTGTGCGCGGGCCCAGTGTGGCCGCCGTCATGGGCCCGAAGACGTTTTGCTACTGAGGTACGGCGGCCGTTCCGTGGACTAGGGAGACTGAGTGGGTTGGGGGTGAGGTGGGGAAACTGAATAGGAGAGGGGCAATAAAGCAAGAAAAATAAGTAGCACACGTTACAGTACTTGTAGTATACACTTAATGTCACATCCTTCAGTTGTCACTTTCTCCACGCACCGACAAGATAAGTAGCGAAGTGTATACTTGTTTATTTGTCTATTCTGAAATACATTGTCGACTGTCTTTTCTAAGCGTGCGTCTTTTTAGTTGGGTCATTCTCAACGTCACATCAGTGCGATTCCGTTCGCCAAAGATAGATAAACCTGTGAGAATCCCCCGCCCCCTCCCCCCCCCCCCCCAAGAAAAGTAAATAAAATAAATAAATAAATAAAATAAAATAAATAAAAAATAAATAAAAATGATAATAATAATTTTTTTTAAAAATACAAAAACAACAACCAAACCAAACCAAACAAACAACAACAACAAATGCCAAAGACAGATCTAACTGTGAGAATTTAAAATAAATGTCCAGAGACAGATCCAGGCTAATTGCGAGAACCCCCAAAAGTATTACGACTATAAATTATGTATAAGTACATTACTAATCGCTTTCCGTTTGTATAAGTATATTACTAATCGTTTTCCGTTTGTATGAGTAAAAACGAATCGTCCGTTTTACTTTCGTTTCATTTTGATAAAGAGGAATAGTTTGAGCAAATCACCCAATCAAATGCTCACAGCTGCGGCCATTTGCAAGCCGAGCGAATACAAGAACTGACAATATTTGATACTTTGGAAATATTCGAGGCATAGCAGATTCTTTTGACTTTTTTCAGGGCCAGATTGAAAACGCTTTTCCAATCTGGCTTTTGGAATGAATTGATGTAGCCAGCTATAACCCATGTATCGTCTCATGTTGTTGAAATTTTTTTCTGACGTCTTTTATGTCGATAAAGTATTGTCTACATGTGCTTTGCACTACTTTTGCGAATATATTATCTTGTATGCTGCTTGTACCTCACATTGTTCCATTTTCATAGTTAGATTATCTTGATGTACAGCACTTTGAGCGCTTTAGGGGATTGATAAGAACAATTTATTATTATTATTATTATTATTATTATTATTATTATTATTATTATTATTATTATTATTATTATTATTATTATTATTATTATTATTATTATTATTATCTTCGTAATCTTCGCTTCGTAATCTTGTCGTACCCTTTCTTCTCTTACACCGCCGTGAGATGGCCTTAGTCGCCTGCTCGGCTTTAAACCCAAATAACTAGAACTTCTTCTCTTACTGCTTCCCAAGCCCCGATTCATTCTTGGATAAAACCATTGTTTACTGAGGGCGAGGCTTTCCTCCTGCTGTGATCAAAAGTTCAGACGTGAAATAGGCTCAGTGAGAAAAGTTTGCAACGGAAGGAAACGAAAGAAAAGAACGCACTGTGTAGAAGAAAAAAAAAAAAATAAAAAAAGGAAGAAAGAAACAGCCCAAAAGATAATAATAGAAAAAAAAAGTAAATGTGAAAAGTGGAAAAGCGAACAACCTAATCATACAACACCCACCCACACCTACAAGAAAAGATCAGGAAAACGGAACTAATTGAAAAATAAAATCCCCTTTTCCCCTTGGCCCGACAGAGAGGTGACACTTTTCTTCCCTACTCTCTCACATATCATTATAACTTTTTTTTTTTATGCGCTAACTCTTTGACTGTCGGTAGCGTTTTGTGTCGCGATGATTCCTGCAAGGAATCATCGCGACAAAAAAAAACGCTACCGACAGCCAAAGAGTTAAACCTTTACACATTAGCGCCACATTAGCGCTACCTAGCGGCCTGTCTTCCCATGCCTTTACACACGCTGACCGACTAGCCTGGGCCAAAAACAACGCAAAATGCGCCAACTGGAGCAGAGTGGAATGAAACCTAGCGCCACCTTAGGGTATTACACCACTCGAAAGCGTCACATCGCAGGTCTTACGAGGTCACAACATTTCCCAGGATTCCGCTCGACCACTTCCGTGCCGGGCCAATCAGCAACGAAGGTGACAGGGCGCATGGGCAGGAAAAAAACGCTTGCACGTGCAAGATTATCATTGCGTTAGCGGCGCGCGCTGCTCTAATGCGATGCATATTTTACGAAGCTAGCTTGAAGATTCGTCTCTTTTTTCTTGAGCCAAACTGAACCTGGCATTCTCACTACTTATGACTACCCCTGTCCTGCAGCAAGAGGCATAGATCCACATGAGACCCCGCAGTCTGCGGGGTCTCATGAGGGGTTATGCCTCTTGCTTGGCATTATTTGCAGTCACGTGTTTTTTTTTTTCAGTCAGTCGCGCGAGAGTTCTGTCAACTTGCGTTCTGTACGCGAAAGCAAAACGTCTGCTTGCCGATGTCTGAATTGAAGCAGCGCGGCGGAAAAAAAAAAACTTGTTCTACAATGTTTGACACGTGTCATTCTCGCCGCGGTGGGCGGCATCTTTTGTGCAGTCTCCGCCGCAGAAATTAAACTTGGATCCAAGATAGCCTAACGGATTCGGTCGCAATTGTTGAGTGTTGCTGTTATATTTTTGCTTGTTGTAATGAAGCTCATGGTGTTTGTCTTTGTCACAATACTGCTGCTGCTGACAGTTATGATGATGATTTCGACGATGATATCTGCGGCAATCTCGAATTAGGATAAATATGACGTAAAATGCTACTAAAGATTTTTAGATCTACAACTTCTGCTCACAGCTTACTCGTCAAGTTGACGTGTATGTCTGCGGCGGAGATTGGCTGCCAGACCAGCGAGCTGAAGTTGACAGCGAGGTGACTCACAGAGCGCGCGGAGGTGATGCACGTGCTATATGAGCACGCGCTTCGCGTGCGACCAGTGGCATAATTGAGAAGCCGAGGACAGCGGAGGTGTCGGTTTGGGTGTTAGTTAGAAAGCGCGCCTTATTACAAGTATCACACTCCAAGCTTTCCGGTGTACCACGCCACAGTGACCCTTACGCCAGATTAGCCTAGGGTCACTTTCGCGTGACGATCTGTGTGAGAGGAACAACACGCCGTAATAGCTCTCACGCAAGGTCCAAAATGCATGAACCCCCTCCCCCTCTCTCCCCCCCCCCTCCCCCCGAACCCCTCTTACCCGCCGTGAGATGGCCTTACTGAGTCGCCTGCTCGGCGTTAACTCATTGGAGACGCGCCATATACGGATACGCGGCGAATCGCCGCGTATCCGTATATGACGAGTCTCCAATGAGTTAAACCCAAATACTTAACTAGCCCGGTTACGATAGGAACACGAAAGGTTTTATGCAAGTGCCATTTTGCCGCGGATTCTGGCACAAAATGGCGGAGTGGTCACACTGTCGCTGCTCAGTCTTCATCGGTTTCAATCCCTCCAGCTCCTCAGTCAAACCGGTCCGTCTGCACAAGGCACTGAGTCTTATGCGGCCTTGCAGCAGCAGGGCCTCACTTGACTCTTGTTGCTTCTTGTCGGTCAATGTAGATCCGTTTTAGTTAGCTTTCAGGGTGAGGATGTCATCCGGATGTAAGACTGGTCCATCTGTAAATGGCAGATTATGATGAGGTTCAGCCGCCGCGAAGGCTCAATAAGAATCTTGCTGAAATAGCTTTACTCCATTTCCTTCTAGGGTTGGGGGTGTCATTCGGTTCATGCGGTCGCCCGTAACCCCCCCCCCCCCCCGCCCCATGTCCCCCCCCCCGGCCCTCCCCCCCCCACGCCCCGGTCCCCCCCACCCCCGCCCCCGGTACGGGCGATCGCATGAGGTCTGATAAAATCAATTTTTGGTTAACTCATTCGAGACGTGCCGCAGCCGGATACGCGGCTTATGCCGCGTATCCGGAGGCGGCACGTCTCGAACGAGTTAAAGGGGGAGATGGTGGAGGTGGAGGTGGAGCTGTCTCTTCGTTCACACTTTGAAACCACTCACTGATACACTACAACAATACTATCAATTGACCGCGAAGTTCAAGGGTGGTGCCAGAATAACCTGACTGAGGCGATATAATAATAATAATAATAATAATAATAATAATAATAATAATAATAATAATAATAATAATAATAATGTATATTTTTAAGGTGCCTGTACTTTCGAAAAGCTCTAGGCGCCGTACAAATGACATACTAACATGCATACACCTTGCATCCGACAACACATAGGCCTATATATTCCCTAACATACACACTCACGCAACAAGATATACAAGGAAAATAAGCTTAGCAGAGTGAACACACCAACAAGAAATGCTCACACACACCAAAGATATACGTGTACCATAAAACTAATAACGGATACACTAGGCAGCTGTCACTGACAACGAAAAATTATAAAGGTGAATGCACGTTTAAAGGAATAAATGCGTCTCTGAAGAGAATGATTAATGACATGGGTAATGTGAGGAAGAATGACATCTCTACAGTCATACAGGAGGAAAGTGGGCATAGAATCTAGTTCACAAGACTTGGGGGCAGTTTTCTTCAGAATCACGCGCACCTCTTCATCAGTCACAGATTCAAATTTTGAGAATATCTGACTCTCCAAACACCTGTCAGCATACGAAGGGTCAACCTGGCATGGTTGCGCATCAATACCATCACGAATTAACTGCACTTTACTCAAGAAAAAGGCTGTGAAAAGACCGGGCAGCTCTGAGAATGGGTGAACACTTGAGAGTGGCGTATATATATATATATATATATATATATATATATATATATATATATATATATATATATATATATATATATATATATATATATATATATATATCCTCGCGCTGGGACCATATGGCGTTGAGGCGAGAGGGGTGCACCGAATGAAATAAGGTGCCGTGAACCAACATGGTCTAAGGGAAGGTGACCCCGACAGAAAACCCCTGGTCCTCCTAGTAAGGGGGTTGGGCGTGGGGGTAGCTTCCCCACCCTGCAAAAAAGGAAATAGCTACAAAAACGCCGACGAAAAGACTAACAGTAATTCCTTTCCTGGAGGAGGAAGGTTCTTCTACCAGAAGACTTATGACGTCCTGTGGTGAAAGCCGGAAGTCTTCGGAAGCCACAGGACCGAGCCGCCTCTCTCTATCCAGGGACACAACCATGGGCACATGGAACGTCAAGACCATGTACCAGAGCGGCAAGGCCGCCCAGATAGCAGCGGAAATGCAAAAGTACAACCTTTCCCTGCTAGGTATCAGTGAAGCCAGATGGACGCAGTCTGGCCAGAAAAGGCTGTTAAGTGGGGAGATGATTCTGTATTCAGGTCATGAAGAGGAAAATGCCCCCCATACAGAAGGAGTAGCATTCATGCTGTCACCAGTGGCACAGAGAGCGCTGATGGGCTGGGAACCTCTTGGGCCAAGAATTATCACAGCAGCCTTTAGAACCAAGAAAAAGCTCAAACTGAACGTCATCCAGTGTTATGCGCCCACTAATGACAGTGACGAGGAAGAGAAACAAGAGTTCTACGACCGACTCCAGAGTGCCGTGGACAAATGTGCGGAGCGAGACATCACCATCGTCATGGGCGATTTTAATGCCAAAATAGGGGAGGACAACACCGGATACGAAGAGGTGATGAGGAGACAGGGACTAGGCTCGGAGATGAGTGAGAACGGGGAGAGGTTTGTAGACTTTTGTGCTCTAAACCGACTTGTCATTGGAGGCAGCATCTTCCCACACAGAAGAATACACAAAGCAACTTGGGTCTCACCTGACCATACAACAGAGAACCGAATAGACCATATCTGCATTAGCAAGAAATTTAGAAGATCCCTTCAAGATGTTCGAGTGAGGAGGGGAGCAGATGTCGCCTCAGACCACCATCTGCTTACCTTAAGAATGAAGCTCAAGCTAAAGAAAAGCCGCACAGAGACAACAAGAAGACAGCGCTATAATGTAGGCCTCCTGAGAGAATCTGGAGTTAGAGAAGAGTTCAAACTGGTGCTGTCCAACCGGTTTCAAGCGCTACAGGAGCTAGTAAATGAAGAGGAGGCGATCACCACAGAGCAGCAGTGGAAGGCAGTTAGAGAGGCGCTGAACTCAACCTGCAAAGACACTGTAGGGTTCAGGAAACACCATCACAAGGACTGGCTGTCGGCACAGACCTTGAAGAAGATAGAAGTGAGGAAGCAGAAGAAAGCAGTCGTCAACAACAGTCGCACGAGAGCAGCCAAAGCAAGGGCACAGGAGGAATACTCGGAAGCCAACCGCGAGGTGAAGAGGAGTATCAGGGCAGACAAGAGGGCCTACACAGACAGCCTGACAGCAGAGGCAGAAAAGGCAGCAGGCAGCGGCAACATGAAACAGCTCTACGACACTACCAGAAGATTGTCGGGTAAGTATGGCCATACAGAAAGACCAGTAAAAGACAAAGAAGGCAAGCCTATTGCAGACAGAGCAGACCAACTCAACAGATGGGCCGAGTATTTTGAGGAGTTACTGAACAGACCTAGCCCACCCGACCCCCCAGACATCCAGCCGGCAGAGACCGACCTACCCATCAGCTGTGACAGACCCAGCCGGGAAGAGATCAGAAGAGCAGTGACATTTTTGAAGAACGGCAAAGCAACAGGGCCAGATGGCATCCCAGCGGAGTCTCTGATAGCAGACCTAGAGACAACAGCGGAGATGCTGTACCCACTGTTTGGAAAGATCTGGGAAGAGGAGGTGATGCCGGCTGACTGGAAGGAGGGGTACCTAATCAAGCTTCCCAAGAAAGGCGACCTCAGCAAGTGTTCCAACTACAGAGGAATCACCTTGCTGTCAGTACCAGGAAAGGTCTTCAACAGGATCATCCTAGAGAGAATGAAGAGCTCCGTTGACCCCCAGCTGAGAGACAAGCAAGCAGGATTCAGGAAGAACCGATCATGTACAGACCAGATCGCCACTCTCCGCATCATCGTGGAACAGTCTCTGGAGTGGAGCTCCCCGCTGTACGTCAACTTTGTGGATTATGAGAAAGCATTCGACAGCGTGGACCGAGCGACTCTGTGGAAACTCCTACGACACTACGGTGTACCCACAAAGCTCGTCCGCCTGATCAAGAGCAGCTACGATGGCATGACATGTCGCGTGATCCACGAAGGGCAGTTCACCAGGGAGCTCCAGGTCAGAACTGGTGTCAGGCAGGGGTGTCTGCTGTCTCCGTTCCTCTTCCTACTGGCCATAGACTGGGTCATGAAGATGACCACAGAGCACAGACGAAGTGGAATACAGTGGACACTGTAGACACAGCTTGACGACCTCGATTTTGCAGACGACTTGGCATTACTGTCCCACACTCATCAACAAATGCAGGACAAGACCACGAGGCTTGCTGACATCTCGTCCCAAGTGGGCCTCACCATTCACAAACAGAAAACAAAGACAATGAGGCTGAACGCAACCAGGGAAGAACCAGTTTTGCTTGCTGGCACCCCGTTGGAGGAGGTGGAGTCCTTCACCTATCTCGGGAGCATCATAGACAAAAAAGGCGGCACTGATGCAGATGTCAGAGCACGAAACGGTAAAACCAGAGCAGCCTTTCTCCAGTTGAAAAAAGTGTGGAGTTCCAGAGAGCTGTCACAACACACCAAAGTCCGGATTTTCAACTCCAATGTAAAAGCAGTTCTCCTATATGGAGCAGAGACTTGGAGATTGACAAAAACCACAGTCAACAGAGTACAGACCTTCATGAACAGTTGCCTTAGAAGAATTTTGAAAATCCACTGGCCAGAGAAGATCAGCAACGTCAGACTCTGGGAGAGAACAGAGCAGATAACAGCAGAGAATGAAATTGGGCGAAGAAGATGGGGATGGATCGGTCACAGTCTGAGAAAGCCAGCTTCCAGTATCACTAGGCAGGCATTGTCATGGAACCCCCAGGGAAAGAGGAAAAGAGGTAGGCCGAGAAACTCCTGGCGTCGAGACCTCCAAGCAGACATCAAGAGACTGGGAACCACCTGGAGTAGAATCGAAGGAGAAGCACAGGACAGGAGTTGCTGGAGGCCTCTCGTCGACGGCCTATACCGGTGTAGGGGTGACAGGCGTAAGTAAGTGTCCGGGTTTTTAATCCACTGTGTTCGTCGAAACACGTGCAGTTTTACACGTTATCGCGTGATTGTCTGGGCTTTTAAACCGCTGTGTTCGTCGAAACACGTGTAATTTGGAATACTTCTGATTTCCGAACAACATCCCCTTGACGTTTGTAGGTCGCGAAAATCTATGCCCGGGGTTGATGGGGCTGTCTCGAACAAGTCTCGCGAGATTCTGGCTGAGGCGAGTTTGAGAACTCTGCGCAGACCGGAAATGATTTGCTGCCTGTCACTGGCGCCTCCCTACACAGCCTCGCCAATCAGGGTAGATAACTTTGTTAGCACTTCGGTCTCCCAGTTAAATCGGCTGGTCAAGAATAATCTCTCTCTCTCTCTCTCTCTCTCTCTCTCTCTCTCTCTCTCTCTCTCTCTCTCTCTCTCTCTCTCTCTCTCTCTCTCTCTCTCTCTCTCTCTCTCTCTCTCTCTCTCTCTCTCTCTCTCTCTCTCTCTCTCTCTCTCCTTGTGGAGAGGCGGATCAGTAATCAATTACCTCGCCAGGAAAGGTTTCTATAGGAAAGGTTTCTAACTTCTGTTCGGAGCATTTTATCCGAGTCATGAAGCGCTAAAGAAGAGATCGCGCTTTCCATAGAACAAACTTAACTCATTGTGCCCGAGGTACGAAATACCCACATTTTGGAGTTATCCTCTGAGAACTGCATTACAATTGAGGAGACAGATCGACCATGATAGTTCAAGGGTGTGGCAGAATAGATTCAAGCTATTCTGCCACCACCCTTGATCTATCATGGTCGAGCCATATCTTCCTATGGTGTGCCGCGGTCAGAATGAGTGAAAGGACAGCGAGTCCTTCTCTGTTCTGTGGTTCTGGTTTCTGGTTCTGCGGTTCGGCTCTATAGTCGCACAATAATATAATAACGCACCAGCACAGTTACAAATATCCGACCAGCACAGCACACCATTGTGGTTGCTGAATACACACTGTTCTGCCGAGAAAAAGTGAACACCACTCAACTGCAAGAGGTATAGATCCTCATGAGTCCCCGCAGTTGCGGGGGCTCATGAGGATCTATGCCTCTTGCTCACGCCACTTTGTATCCACGTTCCTTGGACACCTCGGCCACTTTGCTGTTGAATAAACACAACTTTCAGAAACCTACTTTGCGTCCAGTGGCAGTGAAGGGGTTAAAATAAAATAAAATAAAATAATTAAAAAATCCCTTTAGAATACTTGGATGGAATGTCGGCAAGTCTGTCCTGCAGAGACAGACTGACTGACTTTTTTTTGGACGGTTTTTTTTTTTTTGTTGTCCAGTCTGTGAGCACTTTCATCACCCACATCATAAAATGGCGTTCCAATCACGCCACAGAGCCATCGCGGCACCACATGAAGTCAAAGGTAGCGCTTTGAACGCCACTGGGATTTTGCAGGTCATCACGCATGCTCAGACTACATCCCGGCTGTTAAGGCTGTTCGCGTGTGAAGTATTCTTTTTACAAATTTAGTAAAAAAAACAACAACAACAACAACAACAACAACAAAAAACAACAAATAAAAAACAAACCAAAAAACCAAAAAAAAAAAAAAAAAAAACAACTAAAAGGCAAAACAACCAACGACTCCTTAGTGACAATGAGAAGTAGGCCAAAGGACTAAACGATTGAACGAATACACAATCATTGACTTAAAAGTGGTATGATGCAATCATTGAATGCAAGACTGAATTTGACACTTTCTCTGAATTAAATCGCAATCATTGAATTGAATGCACGATATTGACACATACATCAAAAGCATAGTAATTTGACACAATCATTTAATTTAAATGGCGGACAAATATGCCATAATCTCATGTGTGCTCAGCCTTTCAATCCGTTCAGTACCGAGAAAAATTGAACATCACCCAACTGCAAGAGGTATAGATCCTCATGAGCCCCCGCAGTTGCGGGGGCTCATGAGGATCTATGCCTCTTGCTGACACCGCTTTGCAGCCACTGTTCCTAGGACATCCGTGACTGATGTCTTAAATTAAAGAAGATCGCACAGCACAGTCTATGTCAGCTGGCTTTGTGTGCCTGTGTGTATGTGTGTGAGTGTGCGTGTGTTATGGGTGGCTGTTGGGGATGTAAGGGGTGGGGGTGGGGGGGGGGGTAAGGGGGGGGGTTGGATTGGGTGAGAGACGGAGGGGGTGTTTCGGACACTCTACGCCTCGATTTGACATAACTGGGGTTTGCGTTTGCCGTACAACAAAAATACGTTCAACATCAAATTGAACCACCGCCGTGAGATGGCGGCCTTAACCGCCATGCTTGGCGTTAAACCCGAATAACTGACTATTAAACTTAACCCTCAATTTGACTAGCAGGAGGTATAGAACCTAAGTGTGAAGCCCCTGTAGGGGCTTCTGCGGATCTATGCCTCTTGCAGATGCATGGTATTTTGTTCGGCCGTGTGCAGGGCTGTATAGCCATCCTAATTAGCTGATTGACTGTTCATTTGTTCACCTCAACACACGCAGTGGAGTCATTAACAGATCCAGGCTTTTTTTTTTTTTTTTTTGGTCAACCTCAGAGACCAGACTGCGATTTGATGACAGAAAGAGGTGGGAAGGGTGGGGGAGGGGGAGGAGGAAGATAGCACACTGGTTGTCTCCCTCGATTCGCTACCACTTATCAGAGGTAGCGAATCGAGGGAGACAACCAGTGTGTATGTGGGGAGAGAGAGAGAGAGAGAGAGAGAGAGAGAGAGAGAGAGAGAGAGAGAGAGAGAGAGAGAGAGAGAGAGAGAGAGAGAGAGAGAGAGAGAGAGAGAGAGAACTGCACACTGACGCAAGGCGCATGGGTTCGCGTGCTGGGTTAGTCCCGCGCTCGCCTCGCACGTGCTATACAATCACGTGATGGGGCTGCACGAGCTCAAACACTTGTCAATGTCCAGGGACCGGCCCTGCCTTGGGACCTTGCCACCACACACCTCTGTAACCCGCATAACCCGCTCCATCACATCTTGAATTCAGCACAGACACGCGGCTTGAATACTCTGTTGGAATACAGGCTAATTCTGGAGAGAAAAAAAAAAAGTTTTTGGTTTTGTTTCCGGGACGCTCCCCCTTCGGCTTTCTAAAAGAAGCCAGATTTGAGTCTCAGTAGTCAGTATTAAAACGGATTGCTCTTGTGAACTTCAAAAGTCTGTAGACATGTGCGATTGATCTGTGCAATTATTTTTTAGCCAAGAATATTTTAAAACTTATTTACATCATGTTTTAAGAACTTTCTCTTAGTTTGGCTGGCCAGACCTTTACGGGCCCTTCCCGTCGTGAGATGGCTTTAGTCGCCTGCTCGGCGTTAAACCACAATAACTAACTAACTGATTAGCATGACTCAACAGTTGAAATACGTTCAGACTTTTAAAAAAAAAGCAAGAACTAATTAAACCTTGAGGACTGAAGAAATTATTAAATTTTGGAGATATCTTCTGAGGAATTTGTCATAGTTCTGGAGGAAGATCGACCATAATAGTTCAAGGGTGGCGTCGGAATAGCTTGGCGCCTACAGGCGCCAAGCTATTCCGACACCATCCTCGAACTATCATGGTCGAGCCACATCCTGTCGTAGTGTGTGAAAGCTTTGTGGGTTTAGTAATAAGTGGGATAAGTACAGTCGTCATCCAAAGTTGCGAGGCCATTTTAAGAGTGAACCGGTTAATTAAAACTTGTGCTGGTCACGTTTCTAGTCTTTACTAATCTCAACTTTGCTTCCATAATTCCCCCCCCCCCCTCCCCCAAACGAATTCAATTTTCTAGAGGTCATTCGGACTAGGAAATGACGTCGACAGATCTCGCACTTTCGCCAAGCAGCCAGGGACTGATTTGTGTCAGGCAGTGGTGGCGGTGTGATTGGGTGGTCACACCCAGATAAGCACAAGACCTTCGGTCCGACGTCCGGCCGCTGTCAGCCCGTGCACTATTGTGCGCGGGCTGACAGCGGTCCTACGTCGGACCCGTTGGCCTTTTGCGAGCTGGTCACACCTGTCAACTGGCAGGCTTTGTTTGGTGTTCCGATGGAGACGGCAAGGGACGGTACTGCTCACACCCCTCACAAATAGGTTCTTCACCCTGTCCCTTTATGAGGAGTTCTTCCTGTCTTTCTGCAGGCTATTTTTTATGTCTTGTATGTCACAGTCGTTTATGTTTTACGTCTTTTTTATGTCAGTATTGTCTGTATATGTGTCAGTTCTCTTGGTTTATGTGTTTGTTTTCGTGTTTGTTCTTTGTTCCTACGTACGTTAGTTCGTTCGTCCGTCCGTCCATCCCTCCGTCCGTTCGTTCGTTCGTTCATTAATTAATTCATTTGTTCTTTTGTTCGGTAGTTTGTTTAAAACTTTTCGTTCGTGCATGCTTTCGTCCGTTCGTTTGTTGTTTTTGCTTGCTCGCCTCCTTTACACTGTCTTATTCTTTTATATATATGTCAGTTCTCTTGTTTCTTTCTTTGCTTTCTTGTAAGTTGCTTTCTTTTTCACTTTCGTTCTTTCATCAATTCGTTTGTTCGTTCGGTCTTTCGTTTGTTCATTTAAATCATTTTTCCTCTCATTCATTGGGTTTTTGTTTTCGTTCATCGTTTTTCACGATACTTGTTTCGTTCATTCATTTTATAATAATAATAAATAATAATAAAGAGGATTTTTAAGACGCCTACACATGGTAAGATGCTCTAGGCGCCGTACAAGAAAAATATTGCACAAAAGGTGACAAAACCAAAACCACATGTACATTTACACAAAAAAAAACTGAAAATGAATAAATACATGAACGCTGATAATCAAGACATGAAAAGATGGGTTTTAAGACTGTGTTTAAAACTGGCCGGACTGGACTCACTGTGCCTGAAGGATTTAGGAAGATCATTCCATACTGATGGACCCTGGTAAGAAAAGATCTCTGCCCAAATCCTTTAGTCCCTACTGTAGGAATTCAAAGCATTTTATTGTCAGACGAACTGCGCAACTGGTTGCGGTTTTTAAGTCCCTTCTATTTATAGAAGATACTTTTTAGGACGGTCGCGGTTGGGTGAATTTAATAGCTTGTTATTCATTCGTTCAGTAGTTAGTTTCGTTTGTTCGTTCATTCATTCATTCATTCATTCACTCATTCATTTATTCATTCACTCATTCATTTATTCACTGACTCACTGACTCACTGACTCACTCACTCACTCACTCACTCACTCACTCACTCACTCACTCACTCACTCACTCACTCACTCAGTCACTCACTCACTCACTCGCTGGCTCACTCACTCAAACACCGCTACGCAGACTTTTCACATATTTTGAACTAGTCATGCCAACTTTGATCTTCCACTTTTCAAGAGTGTTATTAATACTTTACCTGTCGGTAGCGGTTTTTGTCGCGATGATTCCTACAGGAAACAGCAGCCAAAAGGTTAAATCCCAAACCCAAAACTTGGCGGTACTTCAACGATGGTAGTTCAAGGGTGGTGCCAGTGTAGATCCTGCAGGTGCCAAAAATCCTTGAGCTATCATGGTCAATCCACAAGTTGATGGGTGTCGGGGCTGAGGTCAGTCAGTCTGTCAATAGCTGCGGAAGTGTCGGATAGCGTTGCCGGCGGCAACGCTATACGACACTTCCGCAGCTATTGATGCAAGGGCGCCTCGAATAAAGTTAATGGTTATTGAAATTGTTATGCCAAGTGATTAGCTCATCGTCAGTGCACATGAAAGATAATGAAATAAGATAATCACTGTGAGAGGCCCCCCCCCCCCCCCCTTCTCTGTCAACGCTGACACACCCACCCGAGCCCAGCCTGTGCCGATCACGACTGTAAATGTGATAGCTCAGGTGAATGGAATTCGGGCTAATTGAATGAGGTGATAGCATGTCTGGTTTGTCTTCCCCTGAAACGCACACCGGATCGCTTCCAAGCAAAATCCCATCTCGTGCATACCCTAACTACTCAGCTGTAACTAGCTTCACTTTTTGAATAATTCAATCGTGTCACCATGGGTGCGCGCGCAGCTCACCGACAGGGGACGTCACTCGCGCGCACCGGGAATTGGCAGTTCAAAAGCAGAGTGGTTGCAAATGGCGGCGTGAAAGCTGCTGACAGACAATCACGTGATTGGAACGTGCCCTTTGATGTGATTGCGTGTCGATGGGTGGTCAGGAGGGATTTCAGCGGTACGGAGCGCCTTTTCGACGATACAGAGTGAGGCGTACGAAGTGTGGCTTGGCCATTAGTGTAAGCAAATTCAGTGTCAGTCAAATCGGTACATCATAGTTAAACAAAGAAATTAATTCAGCGTAAGATTGGAGTTTATGTCAGTACTGACGAGCAAAAGAAATGCGACATTTTTGGAATATTCGGAAACACTAAAGTGTTTCCGATGATTCCAAAAATGTCGCATTTGATCTTTTGCTCGTCCCGGTATATATGCAACTTATCACAGGCACGCACGCACGCACACACACGAATACAAACACACACCCAAACACCCCCCCCCCCACACACACACACACACACACGCACACACACACACACACACGCACGCACGCACACACACACACACACACACACACACACACACACACACACACACACACACACACACACACACACACACACACACACACAAATTCAAAAGCATACCCGCAAAACAGTGCAGCACACAGAGGACACATCCCAAAATGTGACGTATGCGAAGTAGAAGTCAGATTTGGTTTCAGTGATGTCATTTTCTATTTTTAGGTTGAAGATGTCATTTCTTTATTACTGACGATATAGTCATTATAATATTTAGTGATACACTGGCAAGAGGTGGTGTAATCTCAACTCTCTGCCAGGGCCGCCCGTTATTAATCCGGTGCCGTGGACGTTACTAATCCTCGAACTAACCAAGCCTTCAACCTGTTTAGTCTGTCACTTATTTTTACCGCACAATTGGTGATTTGAAAGATATATATATATATATATATATATATATATATATATATATATATATATATATATATATATATATATATATATATATATATATATATATATATATATATATATATATATATATATATATACAAGCTCAACAACGTTAGGTCTAGTGACACAACATGTTTTTGTCTACCGTGTTAAAAATACGGAAGACTTTGAAATGGGGCTGGTCGGAGCTCATTCCGGAGCATGCACATGACGTTTTTGGACTGCTGGGCAAATATTCTGGCAAAGAAGTAAGAAGATAGAGAACGTCTTTTTGGCGCCAAAGCGCCGTGTGTGTGTGTGTGTGTGTGTGTGTGTGTGTGTGTGTGTGTGTGTGTGTGTGTGTGTGTGTGTGTGTGTGTGTGTGTGTGTGTGTGTGTGTGTGTGTGTGTGACAGCGACTAGAGCCCGCGTTTGAGGACGGACAAGCTTGAAATTTTAGGATATTGTCCCTAAAAGAATTATCTCGAAACTTTTTTTTGATGTTTTGATTAAGATGCTCATTGGCAAGAAAATGGACGTTTCACAAAAACCGGTTTGGTCCACACTGGAGTCCGCAATGTTTCTTTTTTTTTTTTTTTTACTAGATATTTTGCATATAGCTAGATAAAAGGGAGATATTGAATGAGTTTGTTAACCAGCATTGTACCTCTTGAGAACTTTTTGAGTGATAATTAATTTTTGTTGTTGTTGTTAAAAAATATATTTTCACGTTTTTGAGATTAATTTCACGAATTATATGGGCTAATCTTAAGGTTGTAGGACACACCTCTTTCGCGCATCTTTTCTGCGCATTTAGATACCGCTATCTTGCGTCTGCCGTGACCTGAGACTAGAGGTCACCGAAAAAAACCGCCGTACGGCAAGTCGTATTGCAAACAAGCTCAATTTATCGATAATTGACAAAAGATATATACTGTCTGAAATAGCTGACTGTTTCTATGCATAAAATGTTGTGTTTCCTCAGAAATAAGATACTTTTGCATAAGTTGCGACAAGTCATCGAGCGTCAGTGGTAACGCATAACCATTTCTCAGAAGAAGAAAAAAAAAATGAACGGGCCAACCGAACGGGAGCCAGGAAAACAACAAAATCTCTTCAGACATCAGCAAGAAAAAGGTAAACTAAAGTAGAAAAAGTGGTTGGTGGTGTATCTGAATGGTTTTCCAACTCTTTAAGAAAAAAAAGTTTTATGCACCGCCGTGAGATGTCACCTGCACGGCGTAAAACCCCAATAGCTAACTGTCCTTTTATGCATGGAAATTTACAGCCTACCTGCAATGAAGAAGACTACATTTTATTGTGGGTTGACAGGGGCATGCATTCCATGTATGTCAGTCACCACCTAGAAGTAGAACATTTCCATACATTCTCAGAGAGCCTTTACTAATACGGTGGAAGGAATGTAGTCCACATTGTAGTGATATTAAACCAGTGCCAGTGCTTATTATTTAGGAAAACGTACTGTGTGTAGTAAAAAGTCCTGCTAAGGGAGAATTTTGCATTACTAACTCAGTAACTGCTTTCAGTACTTAGTAACTTAGTTTTCTCATCCATTATCTGTCATATGAAGGCTATATTACAGATTAGGAGATAGATCCAGCATTTTGTTAGTTCAAGGATGGTGCCAGAATAGCTTGGCGGATAATACGCCAATCTATTCTGGCACCACCCTTGAACTATCATAGTCACATTTATTTCAAGCAGTGGGTGTATCAGGATTAAAAGGGTTACCTAGTAAAACGCTACTATGACTGAAACCCTAATATTTGTTGACTACCATTTTGGATGACCGTAAAATGTGTGAAAAATACAAATTTGACTAGTACAAAAGCAAGCCTTTATGTTGAGACTCGTGACACTTATTTCAGCTACCTTTTGGAAAGGTCACACAGGTTGTGAATCAGTTATGTGCATGAGGCGTACAGACGTGACTTTGCCATTGTTGTTTGTTCTTTGCGGTTTACACAGTTTTTGTTGCATTTATTTTGAAAGTAATAATATGCCCCTGCATTTAGTTCACGCAAAGTGAAATTGTCATGCTGCCGAACAACACAGTAATAATCATGTATTTCATTTCAGGCTAATACTGCTGTTGACCTCTCACTGTGGAGTCTCAGTACTTTCACCCAGAGTACATACTTGCAAACAAGCGCAGAAGTATGACGCCTACACCAACTGACCAAGGTCACACTCACAGCTCAAGTGAAGTGAGGGAAGGTGACACGTATTCTCCTGGACTCAAGGTAAATCATACCAGTAGATCTGTGATGAGAATCAGGTGCAGAACACAACACAACTATGGTGTGTATGAACACATCATACTGTAATGCCTTCTTTCATTGGCTCATGTGCGAAGCAAGTGTAAGGCTATGTTCTGGGCCATTGGTCATCCATGGTAAACTTTAATGTTGGCATTTTCTCGGAGACTATTCAAACCACAGTCTTCAAACGTAGCCGAAGGATACTTTGTGGCAAGACCTTTCTTACTCTTCGCCTACCAGTTTGAGTTCAGGCCAAGGGTCATGAGAAATCAAGAAATAGGTTTAAAAAAAAATAGCCATATTTTGACAAAAGATATTTTTTCTCAAATACTATTCACAACTGTACATAAGCCAGCCCTTTACTTATGCTTAGACTCATGGCACTTAAATTTCAGTCACCTGTTGGAAAGGTCACACAGTTCAGATTAAGAAAATGATCAGTTTTAAATGCACACGAGCGATCCAGGCTTCACCATTGTTGTTTGTGGTGTTCACAGTTTATTTCACATTAGTTTGAAGGTAGTAATGTGTAAACTAAATGTAGGGACGAATTGAGTGGGTGGGTGGGGGGGGGGGACTCCCCCCACCGGCCCCGAATTGTTTATAATGCTATAACAAAGTCCCTGTTTGTGGAGTTTTGAACCGACCCACCCTGAAATAAGATCAGAAGTGAAATTGCCATGCTGCCGAATAACACGATAATAAACATGTATTTCATTTCAGGTCAGTGCTGCTGTTGACGTCTCATTGCAGAGTCACGCCCAGAGGGTATACTTGCAAACAAGCACAGAAGTATGACGCCTACACCAAGAAGAGGCAAGAGCTAGTCAGGTCATGTTGCTCAAAGGAGAAGGCCACAGCTAAAAGCAGACAATTCCAGTTCCAGCGGATCAACTAAAGTGAGAGAAGGCGAAACTTATTGTCCTGGACTCGAGGTAAAGCATACCGATTGATTTGTGAATAGAATCAGGTTCATAACAAAACACAACTGGTTGGAATAAACACATCACACTGTAATGCTTTCTTTCATTTTGAAGATGGTGTAGTACTAGTACCAGCATTCTCAACAACACCGAATGCTAAAATCACTTGCTGTCAACAAGTGGCACCATATTGCATTTGATTTGAAAACTAGAGGGTTGGGCAAGTCTGCAAATACTGTCGTTTTCTTTAATAAGCACTTAGTGCATACAAAAGGACTAGAAAACTCTGAATACTACCCATTTGGTCCAGTGTGTGCTGTTGCTAAACAGCAATGCGTTGTGTCCTGTTTGAAACAATTTCTGCAAGTTACACTTTGAATATTGATGCTGATTCTAGATATATGTATACACCCTTTGTGGTCATTTCAAGCTCAATGGCATCTAATTTTTGGCGCACGTTTGATAGCAAAAGTAAGTGTTTGTAATGGGTTGTCCGTCAACTGTCTGTTATCTGTGGGCAACTTTAACATTGGCATTTCCTCGAAGACTATGCAAGCCTCAGACTTCAAACTTGGCACAAGGGTACTTTGTGGTAAAATAATTCTAAACATACCAATTTCTGTGACCTTTCAAAGGTCATCTCAAGTAGTATTTTCAACTTCAAACTCAAACTTGCTATGGAGATACCACATGATAAGGGTGACAAAAGTTAGTTTCGGGTAGAGTTGTAGTTTTTATCAATGTTTTTGCAAACTTTTCAATAACATTTGGCATGATGATAACACTTTTCTGTGCATACTAATGTAATCAGCCCCTCACAGAGGTCAAGGGTCACAGAGGGTTGACAAATGTGTGAAAAATGAAGGGATTTGGAAAAAAAACCTCAGGTTTCACTGGTACAAAATCCAGCCCTATACTTATGTTTAGACATTTTCAGAGACCTGTTGGAGAAGTCAAGCCAAGGTCAAAAAGGTCAGACGTATTATGTGGATTGGTCATACACGTGAACCATAAGGACATTGCCTTTCTTGTTCATGTTCTGACTACTGTCATATTATGCATGTATGTACTTTGTATAAATACTTGCAAACATATATGCAAGCAATATGTGCATGTCAAAACTTTTTTTGATACAAAATTATCTTTTGCAGGTTGCGAAAGATAAGGGAAGAAGAGTTCAGCGGGTACATCTCTCCGCGATGGCCAACCGACGAGAAGGCAAAGGAAGTGAACTGATTGTCCTGTGTAGGAGGGCAGACGTCCTGTTATTTTGATGTCCATCCACCAGGCTGGCCACAATGTCAAGGTTTTGGACAGTCACATCATTCGCAATGCAGCAAAAGCCTGTGCCTTACTGCCTGAGCTGATGCATAGCCATATATTAGGAGAAGGGCAAGCAGGCTTTAGGCCTGGCTATTCAACTGCAGACACAACAGCAGTGGGGCAGTGACAACAAAGTGACAATGACAAAACTCGAGAACATAGAAATAAAGAGGGAGTGTTTCCATAAGCCTGACATAGAAGCAGCGGGGCGACAAAATTGTAACGTGCAGTCGAGCAGTTCAGGGGCTATTGTACAGTGATGGGGGTGTGCTTTGTGTGTTTTCATATAACAACGTGACAAAGCGATTTGACACCCCATGTTGTAATTTGTAGTGCAGTAAAAAGGTGAAAAATATCTGTATTTTGACCAAACAGATGTTTTCTCAAGTATACACAACTTCAAACCCAGACTTGGTACAAGGTGGTAAGAACTTTTCATGCATACTAATTTCGTATGCATGAAAGGTCAGAAAGGTCAAGGGTCACAAGAAATCGGGAAATAGGTACAAGATAGCCATATATTGCCCAAAGATGTTTTTTTCTCAAGTATTCCTAACTGTAACCCTAAACTTGGTAAAAAGATACCTGATGGTAAGACCTTCCTATGCATATTTATTTGGATGACCCCCTCAGAAAAGTTACTTTTTGTCACTCTCCTGTCATGTCGCGATTTGGAAACGCAGCTTAATATGTATTAGTTTTTGATTATCCAAGAAAACCCCTTTACTGACAATATGTTCATTTTTCGAAGACATTTCATCATATGAACAGGTCTTTTTTGTGACAAGTTCCTAAATACTGGCATACATCAGTCATTCAAAATATGTACTCCACAGCTGACACTTATGGGGTAGGAAACAGTGGTACAGATAGATTTTGTGCAGCATCGGTGTGAGACAAGGAGAAAACTTATCACTGCTCCGCTTTGCATGATTCAAAATGATATACAGGGTTCATTCTGAAAATGGTCATTGGCCTCAGAGTATAAAACCCATGGGTCCTTTCTGAAGAGGGGATGTGCGGAAATATAGAAACGTGGGGATGTATATTTATGTCATTAAACCCTCAGCTTAAAATGTTGTGCAAATGTGGACTTGCTCAATGAAAAACGCAATACTGCTCAAGAGTGAGTTGACCATGCAGTTCTTGCATTACCCTCCAGCTGTCACAGCAGATTTAAGTGGTTGGGTGATAACTGATCATAGGCATATGATATGTACTGTACTTTGTGTTTGTTTTGTTTTTTTCTTCCACTGTCAATCTTTGACTTTCAGCTGTGTGGCTTTACTTATCGTATCAGAATTGCTAACCACATGGTTCATTTCACAAGTTTTACAGATGTACTGTACATGACACACGCCAGCAAACAGAATGACCTGACTATGATCCGTGTCCATACAAGTCTCCGTAGGCATGCACACAACTAAAAATGACATCAGCTCCACTTTTCTCCCAAATAGCTTGTATAAAGTCAGCACTTTGTCAATGTAAATGTGAATAATGTTACATGTAGTTGAAATATGTTCTGCAGTAAAGCTGTATTTTGAGGGGGAGCTGGGTGGCTCGGTGGTAGTGTGTTTTTGTTTCCTTATAATTTGTAACCAAAAACTGCTGGGAAACTGAGATTCAGCTAGAGAGATAGGTACATCCACTACCAATCTGTTTACAAACATCTTTCAACCAGAGATGTTCATCGACCTGCTTTCACGGAGACACCAAAGGAACATGTAGCATTTCCTGCAGCAGGTATATTAAAACAAATTCACATCAATTAATGTTTGTAGATGATGCCAGTAAAAATAAAAACTGTCTGTGACAACACTCTTTGGTGTGCTTTTTCATCAGTGAAGCTGTGAATGATTGAATGAATGTAAACATGTAATGTAAACATTCTCACACAATGCCTGGCTGAAAATAATGAATGAACAAATGTACCGAGGTAACCAGTGTGCATTTTTATCCAAAACTGAATCCGGTTGGTTGGTTTATGGTTTAACATTCACATTCCCACAGTGATGATAATCGCATATTTAAAAAATAAAAATAAAAAAATACCACGCGTTAAATGTTTTTTTGCTTTGGGTTTAAAGTGTGTTTGTTTCATTTAGCGAAGTAGAAAATGTATGGGTTTCAAATGTGAGCAGGAAAAAAAAGTCACCATGTACGGGACTCGAACCCTGGTCACCTGCGTGGCAAAAACAATACCTTACCACTGCACTAACTAAATTACTAAGAACCAGCACGTGCATTTAATTACTTATAGATAAACGTTTTCATCCCGTATCTGCCGTTGTTGTTTGTTCCAGTTTACTGTCACAAATAGTGATCGAGGACTAGCAGTTTGGGCGTAGTTTGCAACAGTTTGGGCGTATGTTTTCCCTTGTAGGTTTAAAATAGTCGTTTTCCCTTCTTTCTCATGCGTGCTTGTGACCGGCTACGGCGGAGATATGATCTGCCGGAAGTCAGACATCGCTTGTATCCCTTATTGAATACGCACTCGAAAACGACCCAAAGTGCCAAATTTTGTGCGGGACCCCATATTTTCTTCATAATCAATGTGATAGTTATAACATAAAGTACGACTTTATCGAATAAAAAGGGCCTGAGCAATTGCCCAACATTTCAAACACTTGTAATGTTATTGATAACATCCGGGCAATTTGCGAATTTACAACATAAACTTTTCTCGATTGCACTTAGAATTCCAATTATCAGAACACACTTTTTTTTACGAGAAAATACTAACATACTTTATGAAGTGACCGAAATGTTTCTTTATCATTTTAACACACTATTCGATAAATTTTTTATTGTGTTCTGAAATCAGCTATTTTGCGTGTTTTCGCTCAAGGGGTAGGTCACGCAAAAGGCTCAAACTTACAAATATGCCCGGGACCATGGGTCTTTCAGGGTGGCAATAGCCTCCAGACTCAATAAGGCTCTCAAAAAACCCTATAAGCGGCAGTTTTCAATTAAAAAATATAGGTATAGTATACAACCTTAAAACAATTGAATCTTTTTCACGAAAAAAAATCTTTTCATTAATAATCGCTTGATTTTTCCTATACGGTATTTATATAAGCCTACAGTTTGTCTCGGCTGCCCGGTACGATTAGGTCAATTGTGACCTGTATGCCCTAGGTGTGAAATCAGACAATTTTCTGCACCACTTTTTCAGAGTCATTTGTAAAACAGCTAACAATGCTTTAATTTTTCTTTTAACTTAAAAACAACAACAACAACAACAACAAAAAACCCACAACTATCTTCTCATTAATACCCGCATGATTTTTCATAAACAGTGTTTGCATAAGCCTGCTGTTTGTCCCGGCACTGGGGTAGGATTAGGTCAAATTGTGATCTGTAAGCCCTAGGCGTGAAAATCAGCAAGAAAATTGCAAAGTTGATTCTCTGATACGTCAAATGTTAGTACTGCGATGAGTCACGTATAACATCAAGTCGTCCCTATGAACACGGTGTGGTGGGACTAATGATGCCATGACGTGAAGCTTGAAGTGACGTCATTTCGCTGCTCGTGCTATTCTTCTTCAGAGCTATGTAACCCTAGACCACGGAGCTTACGACTGGCGGCAATCGCCGTGTGTCCGTCTTTATTTCTGTTTGCCAGTGTGTGTGGATCAGAGGGTGGGTTAGAGTAGAAGGAGATGGAGTTCTGTCGCTACACGAACCCACAGAGAGTACTAATGGCGGGAAGCGCCGTGTGTCTGTCTTTATTTGTGTGCGCCGACTTGTGTGTTGATCAGAGGTTGGCTTAGAGAGGAGGGAAATGGATCAGCACAATAAGCCTAAAAATATGAACAACTGACTCTGAATGTTCCTAAATAAATAACGCATCTGAGCTCCAAACCATACGGTAGACTTTGGGATGAAATCGTCATTTTGTTTAGTATTGAATAGACAGGTATGTTACTGACCTGTTATCAAAATGAGTTCATCGTGACAAAACTACCTCTCCCCCCCCCCCCTCCATCCCCAGACACACACACGCACACACTCCCCGTGCCCTCCCCCCCCCCCACCTCTTATGTCACCCCCGTCCACTTCCTCAATATGCCAACCACAAACCCTCTAACCCGTGCCTCTGCCCTACATGAGTCATCATAATATTTGTGGGTCTTTCGGATTTACTGTGACGCAAGCTCTTGTGAAAGAACAGCTGTCTACTTCCTGAAGTCAAATACTAGTGCTCCTCTGTGATTTGGGCCCAGTATCGTCAAGTGCAGTCAGCGGCCAGGGGACAGTTTTGCATGAGCGAGCTTAGTCCTGCACCAGCCACAAGGCTCGCTCATGCAACTGGCCCCAACGGGATCGGAACAGTGTACGTACAAACATGCGACTGACTTATGTTAAAAGTCTCCGGAGATTTTACAGTTTGAAACTGTTACTGTAGACTTTTTGAGGGAGTACTGCCCAGATAGACGCACTGGGGGAGTACGCCTGGCGAGAAGGAGTAAGCCTCATTATTCAAAATGAGATGCTAACCATGTGGCCGACTCCCCGGCCGAAGCACTATTTGGGGAGTGCTCCCGGAAACGG